>CAKJTW010000043.1:1250000-1875000 GCA_917880005.1 Nanger dama | reverse complement strand
AGGTATTTTGCTTTCTTCTGATGGCAGGCACTTTTGGAAAACAGATCATGTAATTTAAGTGTATTCACTTCTTTATCCACAGCAGAAATCTTGTTTCTCCTCTAAAGAGAAACTTAAATATGATATTTATAATTCACATGAAGGCTGTAGGAGCTAGCATCAAGTGCTTATGATTACATTCAGATGATAAAAAAAGTAATGAAAGTCTAGTAGAGATAGCTTATTACTGTTGGCCTTAAGTGCGGCATCATTTAAATTCAAACAGCACTGCCCTTTGCTATGAAAAATTGTCCAAAGGGCAAAGAATTGTCTCTACAGCTGTTCACTGATGGACATTAAACCTTGGTAGAGAACAGATTTCCATTGACAGTATGAAAAGGAAAACCAGGGTGTTTTTTGGAAAACTACTTATTCCAATAAATAATTTCCAAATGATTTCATTGGATAATTGAGGCTTTTCAAATATGAATATATAGAGAATTAGGAAACAAAGACAAATGTTGACATTTAGCAATGTCTCATCATGAAAGCAGCCTTGCAGCCTTGGCTACCACTCTAGAAGTGAACATATAATTATTAAAGCCCTATCATCATATTTTATTATTTTATTAGGGGTCATGGCTATTAAGTTTCCTATATCCTGATAAAAATGTGAATTTTTCATCAGCAGTACTATGAATAATACAAATCTAATATTGTATTTCATTTTATTAATATTAATCTAAGGAAGACAGCAAACACACACACATACTCTAAGGGAAAAAAACATCAGCAAACATAGCAAAACAACTGAACAAGGATATAAAGAAAGCAGAAAACTTAGGAGGGGGGAAAATTAATTTATTGGACAATCACCTAAATCTGTATCAAACTACTTTATAGTGCAGGGGTCCCCAACCTCTGGGCCCCAGATGGCTACCTGCTGTCAGATCAGTGGTGGCGTTTGATTAGAAATAAAGTGCACAATAAATGTGATGTGCTTGAATCACCCCAAAACCACCCCCACCTCTGGTCTGTGAAAAATTGTCTTCTATGAAATCAGTCCCTGGTGCCAAAAAAGTTGGGAACCGCTATTAGTGGATTTTTAATTTACCTTTGCCTATTTCACTGTGCTACTGGGATATTTAGAGAAAAGAAACCAGAAGCCTAAAAATATTTAAGAATAAATATATTAAATATTGATGAATATTTGTATCAAATGATGCCTGCCTTCTTAGGCAAAAAGTATACACACATTTCTTAGAGAATGTTAGGAAATAATTTTGAAAATATAGGCAGAATGGGAAGAAACAACTCTTTCAACTTTTCCCCTTTTTAAAAGCATTAAAGTGACATTTTTGTCAAAATATTTTAAATAAGCCAAGTATTATACTTTTCATTTAGAAAACATGTATAGGTGTTTTTTAATTGGAAAGAGAAAGTACTGTTGATCAAATTCAGATCAATTCAGTTAAGTGATTATTTTTAATCCTCTCTCAAAGAAAGTAATGCAGTGGCAAGAAAATAGGTATTCACACTTATATGGGATTTAAGAAAAATTTGTAAATTTTCCCAAGTGGTTAAGACGCTGCTCTTCAGCTCCTGCTCTGCTGTCCCCGTATCCCTGTGCACTGCTGAATTCTAGTATCGTTCATCAAAACCCTAGTCGTGTCTTCTTTTATTTTTTTTTCTCTAATGCATTGTATCCCATTGGACCATTCTACTCAGGTACTTCCTTATTGATCACTACCCAGGTTTTGGTTGTTCTTCTTAGTTGGCTCCTTGATTTTTTTCTAATTAGATCATGAAGCATCTGTCTCTCCCTCCTCTTTATTTACTGAAGAACTAACCCATCCCTACCCAATCAGACATTCTTCTCCATCAGTAGCTCAAAAGTGGGGCACATAAGAATGCAGCCAAATTGGCAACATGGATAAGCTCAGTTACTTTTTCCACTTGACAAAATGGATCTTCCATTTTGAAATATATATTAACTGTAAATAATTGAGGATCTAGTAGTGACTTTGAAATTTCTCCAGTTATACCTTTGGGGATTCCCTTGTGGCTCAGATAATAAAGTCTGCCCAAAGTACAGGAGGCCCAAGTTTGATCCCTGGGTCAGGAAGATCCCCTGGAGAAGAAAATGGCAACCCACCCCAGTATACTTGCCTGGAAAATCCCATGAATGGAGGAGCCTAGTGGGCTACAGTCCATAAGACCGCCAAGAGTCAGATACGACTGAACAGCTACACGTTTCACTTTCAGCATGATGAAAGGTCAAATAAGGTAGCACAAGCACAATGTTTTAATCTGTGCACAAAATCTTACCTTTGGTCTGTCGTAAGTTTTCCAGTTTTAAGAAATGTTTCATATGGAACATCTAAAAATGTGATTTGTCACTTAGGTTTAATAATTTATTCTCATTTTCCTTAAGAGTAGATTCAATATTTATCATCTCTAAGCAACATCATACTTCTACAGCAATTTCCTTCCTTCCTCCCTTTCTTCCTTTCTCTTTTACAAGTTTCTCCATGTCCCCCACTCCCCACTACACCATCTTTCTCTGAAATAAAACTTCTCTTGAACAACAACAATACAAATAGCCATGAAGATAATGTACATCTGCAGATTACCAACAGGGAAGGTAGAAGAGATTTAGAATCAAATTTAGGTATTTATAACTTTGGTTATATTCACAAATGAATTTACTTAGTGAGTTCATTTAAAGACAGAAAAAAACACATTTTGAGTGACTGTTTTCTACTTACTTTTAGTTTTATTTTTTGATAACATTTAGTATCTCATTTAATTTACTACAACCACATAACATCAGTATTTTTAACTAGTTGAAAAGGTAAAGTAATTCTAATTCATGAGATATTGATTGACCAGAGGAAATTAATAGTCATATTTCTTAAAACCAAAATATCTAGTCCACTGACTTTGGACAGTATCACTAGGACCATTTTATATGGTCCATTTAACTCCCAAGTGGGGGAAAAATAATACATTTGTTCAATCTCCATACAAATAATACATTTGTTCATTCTCTAAATATGCCAATTTTATTCATGATACATGAATCATTCTAAACTATTCTCTAAATTCAGTCTCTGCTTGAACAGTTTTCTTTGTGAGAAAAACATTACTCCATTTTTAGTAACATAATCATGAGGAATGTCTTTGCATCAACCTAAAATTGACTTCTATCCCTGGAAATGCCAACCATATTGCCCAAACTAGACATATCCAGTAGATTCTTTCTTCATGGTAGTCAGGAAGCAGTTTTTCATGTAGAGTATTTTCTGATACATTTTAATGTTTTTTTTTACAGGTACATATCTATATATGTATATGGTATATGGTTTTTTTACAGATATATATATATATATATATGTATGTATGTATATCACAAGTGATATTTGTTAGAAGTGTTTAAATGTAGCCCTTGTATCCTGTTTTAAACCAAGATTTGGATTCTTGGGCTTCCCTAGTGGCTCAGACAGTAAAGAATGCTCCTGCAATGGGGGAGACCTGGGTTCGATCCCTAGGTTGGGAAGATACCCTGGAGAAGGGAACAGCTACCCACTCCAGTTCTAGCCTGGAAAATTCCATGAACAGAGAAGCATGGCAAACTACAGTCAATGGGGTTGCAAAGAGCTGGACACAGCTGAGTGACTTTCACTTTTACTTTTGGATACTTACTACTGTCAGTGACTTACACCTCATTCTAAAATAGCAACAGTGGAAAAGAGCCTCCTGAAGCCCTTACTCTATTCATCATTCTTTGCTATTTTAACTGTCCGTTAGCTTATAGGCTTTCTGTCAGTATAGCTCCTGTGGGTACTGCTCAGACATAGATATCTGTAGGACTGCACTGCCCCAAATGGTGACCACTACCCCCTGTAGTTATGTAAATGTCTATTTAAATTAATTAAAACTAAATTAAAAAATAGTTTCCTGGTCATGCTGATCACATACTGTGTCCTCAGTAGCTAGCTGCATGTGATTAGTGACTACCATGCTAGGTGGTGAAGATTTGGAACAATTTCATCATTATAGAAAGTTGTTTTAGAGCCTAGCACCATTCATAGAAAAAGAAATGGGTATTATCTGAATTAATTTATTAATCTATCTTTCAGTTCAGTTCAGTTCAGTCACTCAGTCGTGTCCAACTCTTTGCGACCCCATGAATCGCAGCACGCCAGGCCTCCCTGTCCATCACCACCTCCCGGAGGTCACTCAGACTCACATCCATCGAGTCCATGATGCCATTCAGCCATTTCATCCTCTGTCATCCCCTTCTCCTCCTGCCCCCAGTCCCTCCCAGCATCAGAGTCTTTTCCAATGAGTCAACTCTTCGCATGAGGTGGCCAAAATACTGGGGTTTCAGTTTTAGCATCATTCCTTCCAAAGAAATCCCAGGGCTGATCTCCTTCAGAATGGACTGGTTGGATCTCCTTGCAGTCCAAGGGACTCTCAAGAGTCTTCTCCAACACCACAGCTCAAAAGCATCAATTCTTCGGTGCTCAGCCTTCTTCACAGTCCAACTCTCACATCCATACATGACCACAGGAAAAACCATAGCCTTGACTAGACGGACTCTATCTTTAGGGAGCAGGAATCCCATTTATTTTGTCTTCATAATGGAGAGGTAGATTTTGAATGCCAATATAGGAATATGTATACTTTAAGGGTTTTTCTATTGTTTTTGTCTCTTTGTTTTCATGGAAGAAATCTTAATGTAATTGCTATAATCTACTTCTTAGTCCAGAAAGGCAGCCAAGAATGATCACACTGTGAGAATTTAATCTGATGAGTCCTTGTGAATATTGATAAACATTAATGACATTGTGATAGTAGTGGGGACATGTCTCAGCCTGTTCAGGTTGCTACAAAAACAAAAACAAAACAAAACCACAGACTGAGTAGCTTATAAACAGCAGATGTTTATTTCTCACAGTTCTGGAGACTGGGCATGCAAGATCCAGTTGCAAGCATGGTCAGGTGAAAGTCAGATCACAGACTTCTTATTATAACCTCACATGGCATAAGGCAATGGCACCCCACTCCAGTACTCTTGCCTGGAAAAATCCCATCAACGGAGGAGCCTGGTAGGCTGCAGTCCATGGGGTTGCTAAGAGTCAGACACGACTGTGTGACTTCATTTTCACTTTTCACTTTCCTGCATTGGAGAAGGAAATGGCAACCCACTCCAGTGTTCTTGCCTGGAGAATCCCGAGGACAGGGGAGCCTAGTGGGCTGCCATCTATGGGGTTGCACAGAGTCGGACGTGACAAGTGACTTAGCAGCAGCGTGGCAGAAGGGCCTAGGGAGTTATGCTGTGCTTCTTTCTTAAGGGCGCTAGTCTCATTCGTGAGGGCTCTACCCTCATGACCTAATGACATCTCAAAGGCCCTACTGCTGAATTCCAGAGCTTGGAGGTTATATATCAACACATTAATTTCAAGGAGACATTAAATTCAGACCATAGCAGGATCTTTGAAAGTGAAAGTCACTCAGTCTTGTTCACTCTTTACAGCCCCATGGACTGGTCCACAGGATTCACCAGGCCAGAATACTGGAGTGGGTAGCTATTCCCTTCTCTAGTGAATCTTCCCAATCCAGGGGCTGGACCCTAGTCTCCCACATTGCAGGCAAATTCTTTGCCAGCTGAGCCACCAGGGGAGCCCAAGAATACTGGAGTGGGTAGCCTATCCCTTCTCCAGCAGATTTTCCTGTCTCAGGAATTGAACTGGGGTCTCCTGCATTGCAGAATCTTTAATAAATCATATTTCTGACTGAACTGTAATGAAAGGTCTCAGCAATCAGAATATGAAGGTTCAATTGCATCATGATAACTTCTTGACTAAGTAAGGCTGAGGAAAAAGCTTTGTATCAAATACGTGAATTTAAGATTATAGCAAAGAGACTATAGAAAAATAATTGTTAAAGAAATTTGTTTTTTATTAAATGTTCATTCTTTAACTTTCTCTCATTCTATACTTTTTTACTAAATTCCCCAAAGCTAGATCCAATTTAAAGCCTGTCACTCTATCTTTGGTTCATACTGCTAAGATCACACTGTAGTACACAATATTGTACACTAACCACAGACCCCAAAAGAATAGAATTTATTATTTTCTTGTCATTGATGAAATTCAGCCAAGCATTAATAGCTATTCACTGTATAGAACCATTTCCTTTTGGGAATATAACACTAAGACACAGAGAAATAAATGATGCGATTCTTTCAACATGGTATTTGTAGATTTAACTGAAGTGAAAAGAACATCTTATTAAGGCACAGATTAGGGAGGACAGAAATTAAAGCATGACAGTTTGGGAAAAAATACTCATTGGCCTTTTTCCCAGTGTTCTTTTATCTCAGCAATTTGCTAATCTTAGAGAATAGTTAAAATAAGAGTAAATCAATAGGACTGAGCTCCAAAGTTATTTAGCCCAAATTCCTTTTGGGTAGAGAGGACATGGGACCACCAGAGCTCTTCCTAAGTCTCAGCAGCTAAAATTAAAAATCCTTAAACTATGCTAGAGAAAAGCGACTTTTGAAATACGTTCTTGTACCAGCAAATATTTACTGTGAATGTATAAATGTCAAGCTGTTGAGAGGTTTTGTTCTAAGATGAGATGGGCATATTTTCAAAGAACACATAGTTTAAATAATTGTGTTGCTTTTCCCTGTCTCAGACATACTCTTTAGCATCTACGTTAATCAAAGATAATAGGATTGTGTATGACTTAAAAGAATGTCTTCTTCATTCTTTTTAATTGACATTTTATAAAGTAACACTCATCAGCTCTTCATAGTAAAGCATAGTATTTAAGCAGGGTATTTAAGTAGTAATTGCTCTAAACACAGAAAAAAATATGCCCTGAAAGAATTATATTCATTAATGTTTCCCCGGTGAAGGATTGGCCAACTAAACAAGTTATTGATTCTTCCTCGAAGCTCTGAAACACAAGATGGCTATTTAGACACCAATTTCAGTTGGAGAACGTAAAGATGTTTTCATGCATCCACCCTTTCATTCAGCAAGTATTAATTCAATGTTTACTGTTTAGGAACTGAACTAGATGCTTAAGATTCAAGAGTATTTATTTTGTTAAACAATTCATTTTCTCCAGGAGCTCACCTTTTAGGTGAAATGATTATAAAATTTAAAAAGTATATACATATATATGTGTGTGTGTGTGCATGCGTATGTGTATGTGTATACTATATATACGTTTCCTAGTGTGTTAGAACATGATAACTGGCAAAAAATGTGTAAGTGGAGCAAGTTGAAGAGTATCAGTGGAGGGAACATATTTAAGTAGGATGTTCAGCACTGGCATTATTAATGTCTTCTAGCAAATGTTTGCAGAAGAAGAAAGAATCAACCATATTGAAATTTTGTTTTTATTTTTTTAATAAATTTATTTATTTGAAGAAGATTCTGGACAGAAGGACTAGCCAGTAGTAGTGCTCTAACACAGGTTGGTGCCGACCAAGGAGTTGAGAAGTAGCCAGGAGTCCAAATGGAGTAGAGCAGAGTAATTGAGGAGAGCCACAATAGTGTGATCAGAGAGGTGATAGGTGCTAGTTCATACAAGATCATTATGAGGACTTTGATCAGAGGGTATTGCAAAGCCATTTCAGGGCCTTGTGCAAGGAGAGGCACAATCATGACTCGTACAAAATTGTCTTTATCTGATCATCCAAAGTGAATCTTATGTTGATTGTACTGTAAAACAGCTATAGAAAAGAGTTGGACCTGCAATCAAGTTACAGTCACATTATTTATTCAATGATAAATCTTTATCAAGCACACTTTATATGCCCTAGTAGTGACTTCCTGGGAGAAAACTTTTATGCCAGATTTATTGTTGTTGTTTAGTCACTGAGTCATGTCCAACTCTGCTACCCCTTGGACTCCAGCACACCGGGCTCCGCTATCCTTCACCATCTCCCGGAGTTTTGCTCAGATTCATTTCCATTGAGTTGATGATGCCATCTAACCATCTCATCCTCTCCATTCCCCTTTTCCTTTTGCCTTCATTGCTTTTTAAACATTTAATTCAAGTTTATATATTCGTGTTTCCAACTAGGTTTTATTTATGCAAGCTATTTAATAAATATGTCTCTAAAGAAGATAGGTAAGATCTAACAAAAATCAGGCAATGAGTCTGATATTCTTATTTTTCATGAGTCTTTTAGATGAAACTTTGAAATAATTTACTGTGAGCAGATTTTCAATACTTACTTTATATGTACTCCAAAAGAAACTGAAGAAAAATAATCAGATAAAAAGATGCCTTTTAGACAGGTAGGTAAAGACAAAGCTAATTTTTTTCCTAACAGTCCTATCTGCAAAGCTGGTTTGTATCATTTCTACTGAATACATATTGGGAGAAAATTATTCGCATAAAACCAAACTATCACCAACAGCAATCTGACAAAATGAGTCTATTCTGAGACATCTGCAAATTGTTTTCATGTTGAATTTCTGTCAAACCAATCTAGGGTAACTAACTATCATTAGCATGACCACATAACTCAGGAAAAGGCAGAAGCAAGTTTCTGCAAAGAAAATGTGGATAATACTAATGCAGTCATACTGAAAATTTTATTCCTTAAATGTGTTGTGTTTTCACAGCACTGTTTGATTTCATCTGACCTCCTTCATATTATCTTTAACACTCTTTCATTCCCCTACTTGCACTCTCGGTATGCAGTACAGCAGCTTATCACAAGAGATCAGTTTTAATTAGTCGCCTGCAGAACTATGGCTTAAAAGCTTACTGCTCATGTTTAAGTTCTGGCTCATTCATGGGTCAACTTGAGGATCTTGGGGAAATTCTTGAATCTGCCTTAACTTTATCTTCTCCCTTGGAAATAGGAATTATTATAACATTAGTCTTAAGTACATGTATTAATAAGATAAGACAATGTATGTTGGTCACCTAGCAAAGTGCCTATGACACAGTAAGTGCTGGGTAAATTTTAGACACTAGTATTATCATCCATCCATTTTGTTAATATTTCTCATATCTAGATTAATTTTTATAAAGCTTTTTCATTTTCCTCTGCAAGTCTGAATTCTATCCATCATCAAGTGATGGTTCAAGTTAAATTTCTTCTGTGAAATAATGACTACATATTTTTTCCTTAAAAATCTACAGTACCCTATTGCCTTTCTATTCATTCTTCATGTATCATATGGTTATTCGAGATTTTTGCTGTTTGTAGATCATTAATCCCAAGATGGTTTGAAAGCTTCTAGAAATGTAGGACTGTATTTCTCTCATAAACTAGCGAACCTGGCACAGTATTAGATTCAGAAAGTGAAAGTGTTAGTCCCTCAGTTGTGTCTAGCTCTTTGCAGTCCCAAGGATGGTAGCCCACCAGGCTCCTCTGTCCATGAAATTCTTTGGGCAAGAATACTGGAGTGGGTTGCCGTTCCCTTCTCCAGGGGATCTGCATGACCCAGGGATGGAACCTGGGTCTCTTGCACTGCAGGTGGATTCTTTATCGTTTGAGCCACCAGGGAAGCCTGGTTTGACTGGACTCAGAATCAAACCCAAATTTTTGATCAATGTAGTTTTCCTAATACAGTGATCTACATAGTGTGTACATTAAATTTAATCTCAATGAAGTGATGAGTGAATTTTTTGGAGGCCAATGCAGTATGTGTCATAATAAAAACAAGGGCACTAAATCATTCTGGCATTAATGACTGAAGTCCTGGAAAAGATATTTTACTAAAAAGTAGTAATTGTTTGTTTGTTTTTTATGGATACTGTTTTCTGTATCATTACTCCAACTGTATTAAAACCAAGCAGGTACTGATAATCTAAGTTGACTGTGATCTCTACAATAAATTCAGTCATTATGAAGCTTGATAAATGTGTGTGTAGAGGGAGAGATCTACACATTTCTTTCTTCCTTATGTGTCTGTGATAATAAATACATGTAAAATAATATACACTAAATTTAATACTTGTATGTTGAAAGAGCATTTTGAAATTAAATCTACATTCTCAAAGAAGTTATATAAGAATGACTCAAAGAATATATTTCAGAACATGTATTTTAATAAGGATCAAATTGCAGGAAAAATACCCCTAGATTATTATGTATTTTCTCATCTTCAGAAAACTTAAACATAGCTGCACTTCCTATTTGCGCATGAGGTCCAAACTTCTCCATTTCTAAAGCTGCCAGCTAGAAATTGGAGCTCTAATAAATCTGTTGACCCTGGTTATAAAAACTTTGACTACTACATGGTAATCAGACTAATACTGTTTACTCTAGAGATTAAATTATTCCAATTAAAAAGAAATTTAAAATTTCTCTATTTAAACAGGAAAATAAAGTGAGGATAAATTTTCAAATATTGAAGTCTTCTTCCCTCCCAGTGAAAGGTCAAAGAAAAACACCAATACAGTATACTGACACATATATATGGAATTTAGAAAGATAGTAATGACGATCCTATATGTGAGACAACAAAAGAGACACAGAGGTATAGAACAGACTTTTGGACTCTGAGGGAGAGGGAGAGGGTGGGATGGTTTGGGAGAATGGCATTGAAACATGTATACTATCTTGTAAGAAACAAAGTGCCAGTCTATGTTCAATGTAGGATGCAGGATGCATGGGGCTGGTGCACAGGATGATTCAGGGAGAGGATGTGGGGTGGGAGGTGGGAGGGGGCTTTGGCACTGGGAGATCGTGTACACCTGTGGCTGATTCATGTCAATATATGGCAAAACAAATACAGTATTGTAATGTAGAATAAAGTATTAAAAATTTTAAAAAAAGAAAAAATAGAGTATGTCATAGAACCATATGTTTATTCTAAACAACAAAAATGGTTAGGAATTAGGAGGTATACTTGTACTTTGTTTCAAAATAACATCATTTTCAAGGAATTATATGATTTTATTGGCTTTAAAAATGAAATCACTCAAATATTGGGCTAATTATTTTTGCATTGATGACAAATATGTTATTTTACTTGGCATTAATAATTTTGTTTGCTTTTATGATGCTACAAGTTCAAGAAATAGTGACCTTCATTATTAATTTTGTCTTAACAATTTATTAACCTAATGTAGTTAAAGTTATAGTTTTACTTTTATTTTAAATCTTCCAAACTTGGTGCAATTTATGTCAAAGAGTGTTCTGCCTATGTTTTCCATTAGGAGTTTTATTTTTGTATGTGGTAAAAGAGAATGTTCTAATTTCATTCTTTCACATGTAGCTGCCCATTTTCTTCTCAGCACCATTTATTGAAAAGACTGTCTTTTCTTCATTTCATAGTCTTGACCCCTTTGCCTTAGATTAATTGATCATAGGTATGTGATCTTATTTCCGGGCTTTTGATCCTGTGCACTGATCTGTATTATTGTTTTTGTGCCAGTGCTATATTGCTTTGATGACTGTAGCTTCACAGTACAGTCTGAAGTCAGGGAGCCTGATTCTTCCAGGTCTGTTTTTCTTTCTCAAGAGTGCTTTGGCTATTTTAGGTCTTTTGTATTTCCATACAAATTAAAAGATCTTTTGTTCTACTTCTGTGAAAATATTTGCTCGTTTTGATTTGTTTTTACAAATTTATCATTTATTTTGTGGACCACTATATTGATTAACTTTAAACTCTTAAAATGGATTATATCTGCCCTGTATTAAAAATATGTCATAGCTGATATAATTTAATATAACTAATTTAAATTATAAATATATACATGCTTAGACATAGAAATTATCCTACTGAGAGTATATCTTACAGTAGCACTCATAGATATGTGTAATATATATAAATGTGTATTTATACAAAAGATAATTATATAAAAATATATCCATAAATATCTATATATCAATTCATAGAATATGTATAAGATGATCAGCCAAAATTCACCAATAATTAATACCCCTATTTTAATATGACTACCCAAATGACTTTTGTGGATGGGAATTAGGCAGCCAAGGCTTGGGAATGAAATTGACTTTAATCTTTAATTTCTCCTATATTGTTTAATATTTTATTATGAGTGTAAATTTTTATAACTAAACAATATTGACATAATTTATATTTTGCTCTTCACTTTTTTCTAGGTATAAAAGTTTTTGATTCATATGAAATAACCAATCCTACCTTCAGGAAATAAAAAGATAAGAATTAGACTGCAAAATCTTTATTATATTTGTAAGAATAAAAGGTTAGTGTATTAAATGTATTAAGGATGTGTATTTTTTGTATTAACCAGTTAGGGGAAAGATTACAGTTGGCACTTTTTGTCATTTTCATAAGAGGTCTGTGAATCTGCAGTTTCATCACTTTAGAATGACGTTTGAAAGTATATCTAACTGTGTAATTGTACAGCTTTGCTGTCCTACCGTCAGTTTTGACTGATAATAATTAGGTGTGGAGTTATAAAGGATACTGAGTATTTTTTTTTAAGTGACTTGGATACAGGTGGAAATGGTCAACTCTTCTCAGAATGCCTGAGTAGAATGTCAAGATCACAAACTATATATTTTTTCAGTTTCTCTGAGTTAAAGAGGTCTCTATGTTATAAAGGCAGTTTGTTAAAAGTAAGAACACAAATCTCTTTGAATATAAATTAAACCAAAATATTAGTTTGCTCTCCTAATAGCATTTAGAAGCAAAATTTCACCATTTTAATGAGACAATTCATAATTAATCTATTCAACTTTCATAAACACTTTACTAATGCCAAATACATTATTTAATAAAGTTAAACAATGTCCATAGTATATAGAAAATATGCATTTCTATTACTCCATGAATCTAAAAGGGAAGAAATCAGAATATAACTTTGAATATAAGTGTAGAAAACAACTAATTTCTTTTTAAGATATATACTCACATACTTAATTTTTCACATTAAGTTAATGATCCCTGAAATCCTGGAGCATAAGCCAAATATATATTTTTATATATTTTCAAACATTTCTGTGATGTGATTATGTGGATAATTATATTGATGGATTCTATTTTTTTTAATCCAAAGAACGATTCTTCTTTTTACCATGTAGAGTGCTAAAAAGATATTTTTTGAAGAGACCATCTCTACAAGTTCCCCTACCTTATTACTTTTAGATTTTGTTAACTTTTCTATAGTTCTTTGGTAAAAGAAATGAATAAAATTACCATTTTTTACTCATTTTAATATCTTGCCATTTTGGTTGGCTTTCAAAAGCTACAGGAAATGCTTGTGCTGTTGTGGCAACATCATATTTACATATTTCAAATTTTCTGTTTTCTTACTTTCCTTTCTTTATTACTACATTAAGCAGATATGCCTTCATCTTCGGAGAAGGCAATGGCACCCCACTGCAGTACTCTTGCTTGGACAATCCCATGGATGGAGGAGCCTGGTAGGCTACCTACCGTCCACGGGGGTTGCGAAGAGTCGGACACGACTGAGCAACTTCACTTTCATTTTTCACTTTCATGCATTGGAGAAGGAAATGGCAACCCATTCCAGTGTTCTTGTCTGAAGAATCCCGGGGATGGGGGAGCCTGGTGGGCTGCTGTCTATGGGATCACACAGAGTTGGACACGACTGAAGCGGTTTAGCAGCAGCAGCAGCAGCAGCAGCAGCCACCTTTATCTTACTATTTTCATCTGTCCTTAATATCTTCTCTAATGTTTCCTAACATTCTGTCTCAATAATCACTAGGAAAAGAATTTTTAGAGATTACTTAATTGTATAAGAATCAAATCTAACTAGTATCATTTTGAAGTCTTTTATGCACTACATGTAAAACTGTGATGATTCCTTTTCTGTTATGTTTAGATCAGACTTTAGACGTGTGTTTTTGCTAATCATTCTGCCAGGGAGTGTGTAATTTCCTCAGTTCTGTCTCGTCACAACAAAATTTGAAGCAAACAGACCAGAATTACAGGCCTGGGAAAGACCAGTGTTACAGCTGCGTGTTACAGCTCAGTTTTATTTAGAAAGTGGAACAACAGACTGGTTCCAAATAGGAAAAGGAGTCCGTCAAGGCTGTATATTGTCACCCTGCTTATTTAACTTATATGCAGCATACATCATGAGAAATGCTGGACTGGATGAAGCACAAGCTGGAATCAAGATTGCCGGGAGAAATATCAATCACCTCAGATATGCAGATGACACCACCCTTATGGCGGAAATGAAGAGGAACTAAAAAGCCTCTTGGTGAAAGTGAAAGTCGAGCACGTAAAAGTTGGCCTAAAGCTCAACATTCAGAGAATGAAGATCATGGCATCCGGTCCCATCACTTCATGGGAAATAGATGGAGAAACAGTGGAAAACAGTGTCAGACTTTATTTTTTGGGGCTCCAAAATCACTGCAGATGGTGACTGCAGCCGTCAAATTAAAAGTCGCTTACTCTTTGAAAGAAAAGTTATGAACAACCTAGATAGTATATTCAAAAGCAGAGACATTACTTTGCTGACTAAAGTCCGTCTAGTCAAGGCTATGGTTTTTCCTGTGGTCATGTATAGATGTGAGAGTTGGACTGTAAAGAAGGCTGAGTGCTGAAATATTGATGCTTTTGAAGTGTGGTGTTGGAGAATACTCTTCCACCCCTTCTGTTTGCCATGCAGTAAGTTCCTTGGACTGCAAGGAGATCCAACCAGTCCATTCTGAAGGAGATCAGCCCTGGGATTTCTTTGGAAGGAATGATGCTAAAGCTGAAACTCCAGTACTCTGGCCACCTCATGCGAAGAGTTGACTCATTGGAAAAGACTCTGATGCTGGGAGGGATTGGGGGCAGGAGGAGAAGGGGACGACCGAGGATGAGATGGTTGGATGGCATCACTGACTCGATGGACGTGAGTCTGAGTGAACTCTGGGAGTTGGTGATGCACAGGGAGGCCTGGTGTGCTGCAATTCGCAAAGAGTTCGGACACCACTGAGAGACTGAACTGAACTGAAAGAAAAATACATCCTCGAGGCATGAGGGCATGCAACCCAAAGATGCAAAGAGAAAAGAGAGATCCCCAGCCCTTTGGCTCCTCTTTTTATGTTTTTCCTCCTCCCTCCTGTGCCTGCCTTATGTAAATTTTGGCTAGCCAGGGGTACTGCTTGTTTTACCCGAAGTCCTCACTCCAGTCCTGGGATCTTCCTTTGTTCTTTTTTTTTGCAAGCTTTTCCCGTCCTTGTCTTTTACCCACCGTGATTCTGGACTCCTTTTTCCTATTCTAACTACCTATAAATTCTATTTGGAAATTGAAAAAGATAAATTATATTTCATAATATAAATTTATGTATTTTTTATAATATAAGGTACACTGAACATGAGAAAGCTAAGGTTGGATGAACTAGGAGAGAAGAGAGAAAAATGAATTAGTAGATTATGGGTCTTGGTACTGGGTGGAAAACAGAATGTTCTCTACAGGTAGAAATAACATGAAGTTCAATTAAGTGCTGACAAAAAAATGTTGATAGCTTTATTTTAAAAACTTAATTTTTTATTAACTCCTTTATATTAAAATGATTGTTGAGATTCTTTTTTAACCATATTTTAGATTTGAAAATTATATTAGGAAATTTAAATTTTAGTCTAAATTGAAAAAACAAATCTCTTTAAGGTATTTTCTTGTGTTAGAAAACCTTTTACTTTTTTTTTCCATTAGATTTTACTTTTGGGGGAGCCAGAATAATAGAATGAGTGAGTGAGTGAAGTTGCTCATGTCTGACTCTTTGTGACCCCATAGAGTGTAGCCTACCAGGCTCCTCTATCCATGGGATTTTCTAGGCAAGAGTACTGGAATGGGTTGCCATTTCCTTCTCCAGGGGATCTTCCTGGCCCAGGGATTGAACCTGGGTCTCCTGTGTTGTAGGCAGACACTTTATCATCTGAGTCACCAGGGAAGTAATGATATATAAAATGGTGTGAAAGAAAGAATGTTGACCTGGTTGTTGAGAGTTTTGAATTCTGATGCATGTATACATCTACTTAGACCTAATTTCAAACATAGCACTATTATGTGTGTTTTGGTTAATTGATTTGTCAAAGAGGTAGCTAAATTAGATGAGTGTTGAGGTCTCTTCATTCTTAATGATATTATGGCTCTATAATACCAAGTCTCATTGAGAATCAACTGTTAAATTAGTATATTCTCATGTAGGTCTTACATAGATAATGTAACTTAGTATCTGTGGCTTGATTACTAATACTCTTTGTGGAGTTTCATTATTTATCAACAATCATTTAATGAGTACTGCTAAACTGTAGTCTCAGCCATGGGGAGCTGTTGAATGAAGCATGTGTGTTCATCCAATTCTATTGTCATCTCACAATTATAATGAAGGGTAAAACTTACATGCCACTTCACAGAAGGACATGTGAATAAATTAGGTATACTGCAGAGGATGAGATGGTTAGATAGCATCACTGACTCAATGGACATGAATGTGAGTGAACTCCAGGAATTAGTGGAGGACAGCAGATCCTGGTGTGCTACAGGCTATAGGGTATCAAAGAATAGGACATAATTTAGCAACTGAGCAGCGACAACTAATGTTATGTTCCTATACTAATTTGTAGCTTATAAAAACACTGGTACATATTAAAACATTTCAATCTTCCCAATAACCTTTGTGCATGCAAGCTCGCTTGCTTCAGTAATGTCTGATTCTTTGTGACCCTATGCACCGTAGCCTGCCAGGCTCCTCTGTCCATGGGATTCTCCAGGCAAGAATACTGGAGTGGGTTGCCATGCTCTCTTCCAGGGGATCTTCCCAACTCAGGGATCAAACCTGCATCTCTTATGTCTCCTGCATTGCAGGCGGGTTCTTTAGCACTAGCACTACCTGGGAATTTGTAGCTTAACAAAAACACTTGTATGTATTGAAACATGTCAGTCTACACAATAACCCTTGAGGCATTCCTAAAACACATGCACACATACAAACACAAGAAACAAGCATTCAGAGCTTGCCCTATGTGGTATGCTTAGAAGGCATTCTAACTGCATGTCTTGGGTCATATATAAGACAGTAGAGATAGAATGTGGACCCTGGTCTTCTGCCTTCTGGACTCCTTCCAAGATGGACTAGTGTAGCTGCCTCTCTCAATACTTGGAAGGAGAAAAATGTCCCTAGCACTGATTTATTTGACAATCCTGTGGGATTTTTTTTTTTTAAAGAGTACATTTTTAAAGAGTACATTTTATTTTTTTTAAAGAGAACATAGGCAAAACACTCTCCGACATAAATCACAGCAGGATCCTCTATGATCCGACTCCCAGTATACTGGAAATAAAAGTAGAGATAAACAAATGGGATCTAATTAAAATTAAAAGCTTCTGCACAACAAAGGAAACTATAAGCAAGGTGAAAAGACAGCCTTCTGAATGGGAGAAAACAATAGCAAATGAAACAACTGACAAACAACTAATCTCAAAGATATACAAGCAACTTATGCAGCTCAACTCCAGAAAAATAAATGATCCAATTAAAAATGGGCCAAAGAACTAAATAGGCATTTCTCCAAAGAAGACATACGGATGGCTAACAAACACATGAAAAGATGTTCAACATCACTCATTATCAGAGAAATGCAAATCAAGACCACAATGAGGTACCATTTCACGCCAGTCAGAATAGCTGCGATCCAAAAGTCTACAAGCAATAAATGCTGGAGAGGATGTGGAGAAAAGGGAACCCTCTTACACTGCTGGTGGGAATGCAAACTAGTACAGCCATTATGGAAAACAGTGTGGAGATTCCTTAAAAAATTGCAAATAGAACTGCCTTATGACCCAGCAATCCCACTGCTGGGCATACACACCGAGGAAACCAGAATTGAAAGAGACACATGTACCCCAATGTTCATTGCAGTGCTGTTTATAATAGCCAGGACATGGAAGCAACCTAGATGTCCATCAGCAGATGAATGGATAAGAAAGCTGTGGTACATATACACTATGGAATACTACTCAGCCCTTAAAAAGAATAAATTTGACTCAGTTCTAATGAGATGGATGAAATTGGAACTGATTATACAGAGTGAAGTAAGCCAGAAAGAAAAACACCAATACAGTATACTGACACATATATATGGAATTTAGAAGACAGTAATGATGACCCTATATGTGAGACAACAAAGAGACACAGAGGTATAGAGTGGACTTTTGTACTCTGAGGGAGAGGGAAAGGGTGGGATAGTTTGGGAGAATGGCAATGAAACATGTATATTTTCTTGTAAGAAAAGAAGCACCAATCTATGTTCAATGTAGGATGCAGGATGCATGGGGCTGATGCACAGGATGATTCAAGTAGAGGATGTGGGGTGGGAGGTGGGAGGGGGCTTCGGCATTGGGAGATTGTGTTCACCTATGGCTGATTCGTGTCAATGTATGGCAAAACAAATACAGTATTGTAATTTTTTTAAAAAATAAATAAATAAATAAATTTAAAAAAGATATTTGCTTTTTTAAAAGTAAATTTGTGCTATACAATTTGGTGATGTTATTTTGTTTGTTTTTGTTTCAATTGGATACTAATTACTTGTGGTGCTTTTTGCTATACATTGACATGAGTCAGCCACGGCTATACATGTGTCCCCCATCCTGAATCCATCTCCCACCTCCCTCCCCATCCCATCTCTCAGGGTTGTCTCAATGCACCAGCTTTGAGTGCCCTGTTTCATGCATCAAATTTGGACTGGTGATTCATTTCACATATGGTAATATCCATGTTTCAATGCTATTCTCTCAAATCTTTTCACCCTCACCTTCTCCCACAGAGTCCAAAAGTCTGTTCTTTGTATCTGTGTCTCTTTTGCTGTCTCACATATAGGGTCATCATTACCATCTTTCTAAATTCCGCATATATGCTTTAATATACTGTATTGATATTTTTCCTTCTGACTTACTTCACTCTGTATAATAGCTCCAGTTTCATTCACCTCATTAGAAATGATTCAAATTTGTTCTTCTTAATAGCTGAGTAATATTCCATTGTGTATATGTACCTCAGCTTTCTTATCCGTTCGTCTGCCGATGGACATCTAGGTTGCATCACAGCACTGTTTACAATAGCTAGAACGTGGAACCAACCTAGATGTTATTTTGTTTTTTAAGTGAATATGAAAATAACACACATCCATCCTTTGTTGATGTAATATGTATTATAAGTATGGTTAGTGTATAGTGTACAGTAGAACACTGGAAAATATGATGTTAATTGGATTGAGCTCCTATGGAGAGGCTTAAAAATTATACTGAATTTCTTTTCAGTTTACCAATATCCTTCTTATGATATGATGTACCAAGTGGAAGGTGTAGTACACATTGTGACCCTTTCTTAGGACTAAAGAGTTTATTTTCTAGCTGCTAAAAGAGATGTAAACCGAAAGCCCTCAGGAATTAGTTCCACTCAGATTTCCTCAGCTAAAAGAGCCATGTCGCCCAAGATCATATCCCTTTCCCAGGGCAGCCTGTATCCACCAACTGATGAGTATAGAAATATAAGATCCTGGCTATTTTCCCCTGACTTAGAATAATTGAAGGATTATTAAAGCTTCAGAGCTTTCTGTGAAGCCAATTGAGATCTTTGTGAGACAGCATCAAGTTCAAGTTTTCCTTCCACCCAAACCCTGTACACTTTACTTTTCTATACATGTTGGTTTTGAGAACCCTCCACAATAAACTTTCTGCTTGGAAATCTCTATATAGAATCTGCTTCTGCAATAACCTTTTACTCAGGAAAGGGAATACCCAACCATTTAGATTGTTGGGCACAGGGTCTAAATTGACATTGATACCAAGGCACCTTCATACCCTCCATCTCTAAAGAAAGTTGAATCATCTGGACATCATACTAAATGTCTCACTAGTGTATTATATTGATGAGATCATGCTACTTAGATTGAAAAAGCAAGAAGTAACAAGTATGTTAGGAGTATTTTCAAGACAGATGCATTTATAAAGGATGGGAATATTCAGGGGCTTGTCATATTAGTGCTTATTACTGTTCAGTGTCAAGGACATGTCAGTGTACATCCCCTAAATTGAAAGACAAATGATTACCTCTGATACCTGTCACCACAAAGAAGGAAACACAACACTGGGTAGGCCTCTCAAGTTTCTGGAATCATCATATTCTGCGCCTGAAAGAAAAATCTGCTCTGTCCATATGAAGTGTGGTGTGGGAAGCTGCCAGCTTTGAATGGCTATTGGAGAAGCAGAGGCTTCTGTAGCAGGCCTAGCCTGCGGCACAGCAGCCTCTGCTTCTGGGGCCTTATCCTGTCTCGGAGAGGTCAGTAATGGAAAGAAGGGTCAGGTGGCATATTTGGTAAGTCCCCGTGGGACAGATACAGTATAGTTTACTCCAGAGCAAGGCTCTATGGAGAATTACATGCTTTTGGAAAATATCTTTGCTTTTGCCACTGGGCGCTGGTAGAGATGGAATGTCTCACCATGGAGCTCATCAAATGACCATGTGGTCACAGCTTTCTTCATGAGAAGATCTGTGATTAAGATGAGTAGCACTATCAGGAATTCACTGTAATGTGGAAGTAGGACATCTGAGATCTGGTATACACAATGCCCAAAGACGTAAGCTAAGCTTGTATCTTAAGCAGATGGCTGAGACCACTCCCCTTAGTCATCACTACCACGATAGCACTCATTCCACTGTCACTACCCACCCCCCCACCATATCATTCACTTTTGCACTAGAACTTCTCACTCTGCTTACATTTAGATGCAAATGGAGATTTGGAAGAGGAAAAGAATAGAGCTCAGTTCTTTAAGTATGTTAGCTTAATATGCTGGTTAAGCAAAAACCATGCGATCCTAGCGGAGTAGGCACAAAATGTGAAGTGTTTTTCATCGTATTCTAAATCCATGAGAGAACATTCGCCATGGGAGAGGTACCAAACAACCAAGTAGACAAACCGAGCAATCCAACTGACGTCAGCCAGACTCTGTCATTGCCCACTCCAGTGTTTCCAGAATGGACACATGAATGTAGCAGGCATGATGACAGAGATTGGAGGCTATTCATGGACCCGAGGACACGCACTCTCACTCACCAAGGCTGGTTTAGCTACCACATGACCGAACCATCAGCCTCTCAGCAATAGAGACAAACACTGAGTCTAATATAGCACCATTCCTCAAGAAAACCAAGAAGACACTTAGTGGCAAGTTGACTGTACTGGACTCCTTTACCCTTCAATGGCAATGATTCATTTTAAGTGTAGATATATTTTCTGAGTAAGAATTTGCCTTTCCAGAATGCAGGACATCAGACAGCACCACTGTCTGAGAGCCTAAAGAATGGTGTACCAGATCAGGATCTCATAAAATTCATGTCAGATTGAGACACTCAGTTTACAGCAAAAGAGGAGTGAGAGTGAATACATGACCGTGAGACCAAAGGCCACATTGTACGACCCAGAAACTCTCAGCCTGACAGAGCAAAGCAGTGGAATTGTGAAGACAAACTGAGGTGCCAGTTTGGAGATGATCCCTCCTAGGATAGAGCAGTGACCTCCCAGTGTACCTTTGAAATCAAGAGTTGGAAAATTTTTCTGTAAAGAGATAGATAATAAACATTTAGGAATTTTGCAAGCCATGTGGTCTCTGTTACAACTACTTTGTCGCTCTAGTGCAGAAGCAGCCTTAAATGAGTTCCGTTGAAACTTTATTTACATAAATAGGCAAGGGGGTGGGGCTTCCCTGGTGGCTCAGTGGTAAAGAATCTGCCTGCCAGTGCAGAGGACACGTGCTCTGTCCCTGGTCTGGAAGACCGCACATGCTGCAGGTCAGCTAAGCTGGTGGGCTACAGCTACCGAGCCGGTGCCCTAGAGCCCACAAAACGCAACTACTGAAGCACCAGAGCCCTAGAGCCCATGCTCTGCAATGACAGAAGCCACAGCAATGAGAAGCCCGCACACTGCAACTAGAGAAAGTCTGCGTGCAGCAAGGAAAGCCCAGGGCTGCTAAAAATAAAAATAAAGTAAATCTAAAAAAAGTGGAGGGCGGGGGTGGGGGGTGGGTGGGCGGAACAGGATGGATTTGGCCTGAGGGCCAATGCCTGCACTGAATCTATGGTCTTTATTTGCATACGGGTTCAAGAATCAAGAGGTTAAAGGATTTATGGCCCCATTTACTATAATTCCTAGGAGAAGGCAATGGCACCCCACTCCAGTACTCTTGCCTGGAAAATCCCATGGACGGAGGAGCCTGGTGGGCTGCAGTCCATGTGGTCACGAAGAGTCAGACATGACTGAGAGACTTCACTTTCACTTTTCACTTTCATGCATTGGAGAAGGAAATGGCAACCCACTCCAGTGTTCTTGCCTGGAGAATCCCAGGTACGGGGGTGCCTGGTGGGCTTCCGTCTATGGGGTCGCACAGAGTTGGACACGACTGATGTGACTTAGCAGTAGCAGTTACTATAATTCCTAGTAATCTTCTTGAGAAATTTGTACTTTCTGTCTGTACAACTCAGTGCTTCTCCTGGGATAGATCTTCCATGTTAAATGGTTCAGATCCCTCGTGTCTCTTGACTCTGCGGCCTTTTCCACAGCTTTGATTGTCTCCCAGTTTTCACTTAAGGAGAGTTAGGGGCCCTCTTATGCAAGAAACCTAACTCTGGATCATGATTCTGGAACTTCTGTATATGTCAATAAGGTGTTAAATATTATGCAATTAAGATGTTCATATTCACCCATTTAAAGTTTTTTTTTTTTTCTCACATCAGTATTCTCTTTAATAGTTTGTATGAATGAGACTTACTTGGAAACATATGCTGCCTTTGAGGGTTATGCTTGTTTAAAACATTCCATAGAATCTTCTTAGATTGGCTCTCTTGAGGCTGTGTTTTAGAAAATGAGAATAATAATAATGAAACTGATAATGGATGAAAAACAAGCTTATGAAGAATGTACTCACATCTAAAAAGTTAGGCTGTAAATTATAAAGTAGTGGATACAAATCAGGTTTGAGCCACCAGACCACTGTCTCTTTTCTGGCAGTGCATGGGGGAGGGAGGCATTCTAAGCATAATGTAACTCAGCCTTCATGTAGAGCAGGCATCTGAGAGCACGGG
Source organism: Nanger dama (assembly GCA_917880005.1). Lineage (NCBI taxonomy): Eukaryota > Metazoa > Chordata > Mammalia > Artiodactyla > Bovidae > Nanger > Nanger dama. Next base: position 1,851,935 of record CAKJTW010000043.1, on the reverse strand, counting down.
AAGGCTTTGAAACATAGTATCTCTCCCTCCTCAGCAGAACATTTCTTTTGAAGAATTGGTGCACTGTTTGTCCCAAGATACTTAACACCCCTCTCAGGCCCAATGCTTGAGGTTTATTGTTTGCATTTAAAATCTGGTTAAAGTCACTGGAGCTATGGTTGCTAGGAAACCGGCATTATTTGGAGGCTGCTTTACCATCTCTCTTCTAGTCACACCCTTAATTAGGAAGAGCCATCAGGCTGCAAACTTTTGACTCAGGTATTTTCCTCTTTAAAAGGTCATTGAGAATAAACACCACTTTCTCACCTTTTTCCAGTTCTCTATATTCAAATGCCGTTTGTGTAATACATTCTGTTATTGTCTTGATTAAATTCTCTTTATTAAACAGATTTCCATGTCTCCCATTGTACTTAGCATTTAAAACTTTCTCCTGCTGTGTATTTCCATTGTGAAAGAAAAAGCAGTGTTCATTTATAAGTACAACTAAAGGGTTAACATTTACAGTTGGCAATATAAAGAGCAGAGACCTTTAAAGGAGAGCTAATCAAGTAAACAAATCACAGTAATATGCTTTCACTGCTTTTTTTTTTTCCACATTGGCAACATTTGTGGTTCTGGATAGATATTTACTATTTCCAGTCTGAGGTTTAGAATAGTTTCTTTGTTGCCATTTCCTCTTTTTACCTCCCCTCAAAAATAATTCTCAGGTTGTTGGGCTATAGTACTACCAGTTTCCTAAAATAGTAGGGACATGATCTTCCAATTCAATATTCTTAAAAGGTTGGGCAGAGCTTAACAGCGTGAGAAAATCATATCAGCAAATTATGCATGCTGTCATCTATACCAGTCATACAGATTACGGAATCTTGGATTAGCATTTACACAAAGCATAGAAGAATGAGATTATAAAGGCATTTAATACATTTAACATCTCCTTATTATAAACATGCTGAATTTTCAAGAAAAGATACAGCAGAAGGTGTTCTGAGGCCATATCAGTACATGGCAAGTTACAACAGAGCTAAACAGTCTGTTAATGTTTCAGGGGATCAGAGAATGTTCATTTATCCAACAAGCATTTGTTGGTATCTAACAGGAGCTTTGCTAATGCTTTTGAACTGTGGTGTTGGAGAAGATTCTTGAGAGTCCTATGGACTGCAAGGAGATCCAACCAGTCCATTCTGAAGGAGATCAGCTCTGGGATTTCTTTGGAAGGAATGATGCTGAAGCTGAAACTCCAGTTCTTTGTCCACCTCATGCGAAGAGTTGACTCACTGGAAAAGACTCTGATGCTGGGAGGGATTGGGGGCAGGAAGAGAAGGGGACGACAGAAGATGAGATGGCTGGATGGCATCACTGACTCAATGGACGTGTGAGTCTGAGTGATCTCCAGGAGTTGGTGATGGACAGGGAGGCCTGGCGGGCTGCGATTCATGGGATCGCAAAGAGTCGGACACGACTGAGTGACTGAACTGAACTGAACTGAAGGGTAAAATGAAAAAGCAACTATGCTTCCTTTACTGAGGGAACTTTTAGTCCACTTACAAGAAAAAAAGGAGGGGCATGTACACAGGAAACATAAATAAAATATATTTATTGAGGGCAAAGACTGATTATTTGTACCTGCAAGCTAAGAGGATGCTTTGTGAATGCCTTGTTTATTCTGGACTGCTATTTATACATTCACAACCTAATATAATCACTTTGACACAGAACAGAATGACAACTATCTTATTATTTATTTTCCTCAATTATTCAATTTAAGAGCTTATATGACTCTTCTTACATGCGATATCAACATTGCTTGAAGTATAGCATTTCTGAACACATCTTGTACATCACCTTGAAGTCTGTCACTTAGTCTATGAAGATCCTTTATCATGGTATATATATATATATATATATATATATATAAATATATATATATATATATAATGTATGTGTATTTATGTGTGTGTGTATATATATATATACAAAAATTTTGAAGTTGGAATTAGGTGTAAACCGTTGAATATCATTTAAAGATGAGTCTGGTGTATATTATGGGTCATTCTTGAGTGTGGTTTTATTACAAAACTAATACATGATTTAAAGTAATGAGATGCTAAGGGATTTTATTCTATTCCATGGAAAGCAAGCCCTTCTACCAAAAGAATAAAACCAAATTGCCAATTGCCAACATGGTTTAAATAAGTATGTGACTTGTAAAGTGTCAGTCTTTTATGTATGTATCAACTGCACTTCCCCTGACAAACTATATTACATTTAATCCCTTTATAGACTTTGAATTAAAAATGATAGCATTTTTCCTTTTGTTTTGTCTGTTAGGAGGCTCATAGCAAAATTGATGACTTACATTTAGGGAAATTTTTGTATGCATTTTTGGGTAGTTTACCTTGAATCTCATTTTCTATTTATTTTATTTTTCCACTTTTGTTCTTGTTATCTATTTCTATACCATTGCTGAATGAAAGTTACCTGGCTCGAAATAACCTGGAGTTAAAACTCCCCTCTAGATCCTCCCCAGCATTCTATGTGAAACAAAGAACTCTCTCACCCAAAGGAAAAAAAATGGATATTAAGTTTGATTACGCCCAGCTTCCAGCTGGTCCAGCCTCTAGTGATCTCCAGAATTCCTTGCCCCAGCCATTTAAGAGATAACTACTCTGAACAAACTTGGAGAACAGGCCCCCTTAAGACAGTAGCTTTCCACATATATGCCTATATATATACTTACTCTTTTCTTGGGTTTGGGCAGCAGCTCAATAATCTGAGTGCTGCCCCTTCTCGCCTCATTAATGGTGATCTGTCCTGTAAAGGGCTGGTCTTGTTCTTTTCTGAACCTTGCCTTCTCTAATTGCCTTACCCTACAATTGCACTATATACATTTTAAAAATTATTTTAAATTTCTTTGAAAGAAATGTTTTTTCTTTATAGATACATCTTATAATTTGTGGATTGTAATTCATCTTTCGCTTAAGGAAATAACAGGGAAATGACAATAATTAGGATATTATTCAGTGGAAAATCAGTGGAAGGGTCAAGGAGGTTATGTATTTAATTAAATCTAGCTTAATAGTAAATAACTATAATTCCTTTGGAATTTATAATAGATATTAAAAATTTAGCATAGTATTAAGCAACAACAACAAATTGATTTGCTATAATGTAAAGATTAACAGTGCACAAGCTAGCTACATTTCCTAATTTCCAGAACATGAATGTGTTATGGAAGTCGTAAACACTATCTCATTTACTTTATGAGTACAGACATAATTTAAAAGGATCCATTTTCAAAATAAGAAGAAATATGTCTCTGTGTACACTTTGTTGCACACATACATATATGTTTAATTATGCATGCAAGCTATTATCAACCAATTTGGGCATAAAGAGATAGGGCTTAGTCTCCTTGAACTTTTATGAATTATTGGAGTTTATACTTTCGTTAGTGAAGTGAGGTGATGTTCATACCGTTGTATGATGATGCAGTATTTACAGACATGTCTTTCCACAAGTTGTTTGCGTTTCATAAAATAGATCCAAATTCAAATCAATATTCAAGATCCATTTTCATCTCACTTAAGACAGTGTTATACGGTAATAGCACTAAACATCTGAATCATTACATGTTATGCATTGTGCAAAAATTTTCATCAATTCACAGACCTACCATAAAATTTTAGGTTTAGAAGACAGCTCATTACACAGACAGCATGAGGATACATACTCCTTATTTTCAAAAAATAGAATTAACTAATAGTAATGAGTGGTTTAGTAGTAGAAGTAGTAATAAAATTAGTAGTGATAACAGTTGAGGATTACATGCAAATAACTATTAGTCTTGCGGTTCGATGAAACATATTTAATAATTTGCCTTATTGGGTCAGAATATGAAGTGCATGTGCACAGAAAAGTGAAATAAAAGGCTATGGTAATAAGTACTTAAAGCTCTTCATCTCTAAATGATTTTAATATGTATGTGGCAGAGGAGGCTGTGTAATTAGCAAAATGAGGTGGAAGACATATGAATGATAAAGTGCAATTTGCAATGATAGACGAACAGATCTTTGTGTGTGTATGTATATATGTGTGTGTGTGTGTGTGTGTGTGTGCACATATGTATCTGTGTGTTCTTTGTCATGTTCCTAAGAATACAGTACAGGAATAAAGGATACCTAAATAGAGACATACAAAAACAAAACCCAACTAAAGTAATTAAATTTAAGATCGAAAATTGTTTAATAGCCATGTCATATTTTACACAGCTGGAGCAGCTGATATCTGGAGGGGGGAAATGATGCTAAAGATATGCAAAAGGAGCAAATAAGCAAAATAATACTGGTACAGTGTGGAAGGGAATGCAGGAGTAGGAATCATGAAGATTGCAACTGTTTGCTACTCCCTTTTATCATTTCTATGCACTGCTTTCAGAAGTCCTTTGTCCTCTGTTGCTGCAGTGAGTTTTAAAAGATCTAGACAGGATAGCAGTAGCAGCAGCAGACAGGATAATTCTTAGGGATTTTTAAGAGAGAAGTTTTCATAGAAATTAGCTTCTGGGTTTGAACCCAACAATCCGGCTACACATTCCATCTTTCTGTTAAGAATAACTTCTTACATTGATATTGTTAATAAGCTTGGCTGGCAAATCTGGAGTTAGGGCTTCTGAGCAAATTTTAAGAAAGGGCTGTGGCAATGCCTCCACTTACATTAGGAGAGAAACTGAATAGAATCACTGTTCCTTTTTCACCTCCCTTCACCAGCGAAAAGCATTGACTGTATGGAATTTGTCTTATTCCTCTCTGTGGCCATGACTGTCCTTACCCCCCCAGCCTTACTCCTTCGGCTACTGTTAATATATCCTTGTTTATCAAGGGGCTCTCCTGGTGCCTCAGATGGTAAAAAAATCTGCCTGCAATGCAGGAGACCTGGGTTCATCCCTAGGTTGGGAAGATCCCTTGGAGAAGGGAATGGCTACCCACTCCAGTATTCTTGCCTGGAGAACTCCATGGAGAGAGGAGCCTGGTGGGCTACAGATCATAGGGTTGCAAAGAGTCAGACACAACTGAATGACTAGCACACATCCACACTTGATTTTATAGGAAAGCTCTGAGTTATGAATTTCTTTGTATGGGGTGGTGGTGGCTTGCTTTCATTACTTGTTGGGATCATTTGCTGACACTTTTCCAACTGAACAACAACTCCAATTGTAGTGCTAGGAATCATGATAAGAAGTCAATGTCCTCCCCATTTCATGAAGTATTCAGTATAATCTGTTTTAAACTGTCTGTTGGATTCAACTTTACGGTCATTGACCTCTAGAGTCCTGGTGCTGAGATAAGTGCACTGTTCTAAGAGAAGCCCAGAGACTCCAGTTTACTTTTATTTCTGCTGATCAAACCTGCTTATCTCAACCCAGGATGTACAAGCCTCCCAGGGCTTGACTTTCACTCTACATGGCCATAGATCTGACATATATATATATATCTACAGTCTATTGAGAGTTTGTATGTCTGTATTTACTTAAAATATGCTAGAATATTGCTGCTAGTTTCTTATCTATAGAATAAGCTCAGAATCCCTAGTAGGTGCTCAACACATATTTACAAATAAATTATTGATGGACTTTTAAGTTGGTACCACTGTTGCATGCTTTAGTGATATCCTGGTAAATAAATGATGGCTACCTGTGAACAACAGCTTAGGGGTGGAGCCCAAGGCTGAGGAACTGACATACAAAAAACTGAATCTATGGCCTTGCCATTGTGACTCTGGAATCTGTTAACAAGATAAGATCTTGGAAAAACATTGCATTTTTTTTTTTTTTGTTGGTACCAGTGTCAGATGTACCCTGAAGTGAAGTGAAGTCGCTCAGTCCTGTCTGACCCTCAGTGAGCCCATGGATTGCAGCCTTCCAGGCTCCTCCATCCATGGGATTTTCTAGGCAAGAGTGCTGGAGTGGATTGCCATTTCCTTCTCCAGGGGATCTTCCCGACCCAGGAATCGAACCCGGGTCTCCCTCACTGCAGGCAGACGCTTTACCGTCAGAGCCACCAGGGAAGAGTCCAGATGTACCCTAAGTGGTCTCATCCCTGAGCCCCCTTGAGACTTCTTCAACATGACCTTCTTAGGTTGCAAACTCTAGTCTGAGTAAACCTCGTGCAACCGAAGTCATATGTTCACAGAAACTGGTATAATCACTGGAGGTCAAAGTGTTCTATTTTGCAGCTGAATTTCAAAGTGAGCTGGATAATTTTATGACCAGCAGTAAAACTAGTAGTTATGAGAGCTAAAATAAAAAAGCTAATCAGATCTCATGCTTCAGGATATAAACTTGTCATCATAAGCATTAACAAGATTTTCTCCCCCTTAGACAGCCATGCAGTATGTTATAGAGGATTTTCACTTGTTAGTCATCTGAGCCATATGTTTGTTCCTGGGAGAATTTAATTCATCATGCATTTATTAGATGCCTGCTGTGCACAAAGCACCATCCTAGGCAAAATTTTCATAGGACTGAGAGGCTTGAAAAATATAAATAGGTATAATCTAGCTGCAGATGGAAATGTACACACCAGAATCTACATCAATGACTCCAAGGCATCAAGAGTCACATAATCTCTAGAAATTCTCATTGAAAAAGGGACCTAATATTCTTTGAGTCAATTGTAAATGGGATATTATGATCAGGAGTTACTTCTTCTCAATTAAAATCTTTACCAAAGGCTGAGGTGAAGAGTATCCATCCAACTCTGGATGACAACCCTAAATGTCAGGGCATATTTAGGGGACCATATCTGAGCGTAGAAGATTAGGAAAATCCTATTTTGCTTTAACCTGGTCTGAATTTCTTATCTAAGTAAGCTCTAACTCTAAAAGATAAATAAATACATAAATAAAGCAAATCTCTCTTTTGGAGATTTTTAAAATGTGCAGTTTCTTAGAGGGTAAACCTATCTCTGTGATAATTTTGTCATATTTGAAGGAAAATTTTCTTCTATCAATGGCAGAAAGAACCATAATTCTAAGTGGGAGTTCATCAGGAATACCAGAGAGTGGAGAAGAAAAGTGATGCCAGGAAGCTCAAGTCATTAGGGAGGAGAAGAGAAATAAAGCATAGGCAAGGTCGAATTCTAGGATCTAAAGAAGACCCTGATAGTGAGAAATATCGTTGCAAACATCAAGTATCAAGTTACCCCTGCTACATGGAGGGAGACAGGAAATTATGACCAATTCTATTTTCACTGTGGCAATCAAGCAGCTAAAGAGGAAGAAGGCTTTCTAGACAAGAGTTTGGACTACGAATTCTAAAAGAGTGGGGTAAGGGCTTCCATGTTGCTAGTACAGCCTACACTTCAGGTACAAAAAAGGTCTACTATAGAAAATGGAATAAAATTAGGTGCTATATGATAGAGGAACAATGAATGGGCCATGGCTTTTCAAGAAAAATAGCAACTAATTTTGAGTGGAAGAGTGAGGGAAAGCTTCCAGAGAAGATGATATTTTAACAAACATAAAAGGGTAAGTAGAATTTCAAGTGATGGAGAAGGCATTTCAGTGTAGGATATTCCAGTGTAAGCAGATAACACAAACCACAAAAGAAAAGAGTTTAATCGTTCCTGTTTTTTAGAGAAGGACTAACACTACAGTGGCAGTGAAATTGAACTATAGTGCTCTTTGTTGGAGAAGATGAGACTGGAAACTTACTCTCACGTTTGTAATTTCTTTAGTAGACAGTAGGGAGTCTATAAATAGAGGATGGCCATGATCTGAAGTATTTTTAAGGACATAAATCTGTAAGCACTGTGAAGCTTGACACGGAGAATCAAGAGACAAGAAACAAATCATTCTCATTGCCTGGAAGAAGATTCTCTCATATTTCGCTTAATTAGAGTATGGGCTTACCACTTGGCTTTGGCTTAGACATTCACTCATCCTAGGAGCCTTCATGATCCTAAGCTCTGGATTAGGACTAAATTGTAAATAGTGATCTATTTGTCATTATCTACCTTGCGCTATCTACATCATTACAACAAGTGTCTCGTCAGCCTTATTCTCTACCCATAATTTTTATGTGCCTGGCATTAGAGGATACTTAGTCTAATTTTCTGAATAAGTAAAAATGCATGAATGCATTGAACATGTCAGTTAGGAGACATCAGAATAGTGATGATGGAAGTGAAACACATGGGAAATATACTGAAAATACTATCTAAAGGATTGGAGACATATTTGGTACAGAAAGGCAGAGTTAAAGGTGTCTCCTATGTGTCTATCTTGGTTGATAGTACAATGACACAGAGTTTTATTCCTTTCATACGGAATCTCTTCCCTGTATAAAAATTTTGTTCCAAGTGTTCAGAGATTTCTTATTAATTTTAGAAATGAGGTCTTGGTCTTCCCACATATGTACCCTCAATTCTGATTCCTCAATTGAAAAGACTTGAATAAGATTATGGTACCAACTAAATAGGGTCTGATACTCTTCTTGGCTGTAATTCCTTCAGTTCAGTTCAGTTCAGTCACTCAGTCGTGTCCAACTCTCTGTGACCCCATGAACTGCAGCACGCCAGGCTTCCCTGTCCATCACCAACTCCCAGAGTTCACTCAGACTCGCGTCCATCGAGTCAGTGATGCCATCCAGCCATCTCATCCTCTGTCATCCCCTTCTCCTCCTGCCCCCAATCCCTCCCAACATCAGTCTTTTCCAGTGAGTCAACTCTTCGCATGAGGTGGCCAAAGTACTGGAGTTTCAGCTTTAGCATCATTCCTTCCAAAGAAATTCCTTATTATCCTACAATTCTGATGGAAAGAGAATTCAGGATTTGGGATGTTTAGTTTTGATGCTATTGACATATGAATCTCCCAAAATGGTTTCTGTACCCCTTCTGTATATTCAAATAATATATCTGATTTTGTTGTTGCTATTTAGTCTTCAGCCATTCTTTCGCAGCCCTGTGGACTGCAGCCCGCCAGGCTCCTCTATCCATAAGATATCTCAGAGAAGAATACTGGAGTGGGAGGGCATTGCCTTCTCCAGGTGATCTTCCCAACCCGGTGATCAAACTGGCATCTCCTGCATTGCAGGCAGATTCTTCACTGCTGAGCCACCTGGGAAACCCCAATATAGCTGAGAAAGGTAAAATGCTTACTGAATTTCCTAGAATAAAGGGTTCAAGGCTATGAAAGTCTGTAACATTGGCATTATAGTAATAGAATGATCAAATCGCCCACAAATATTGTCCTAAAAACATGAAAGTGTCTAACCTGTACCCAGTTTCAGGGAGTTAGTTATGGTGCCTAGGCTGGAAGTTGTCTTTCATTTAAGGTACCTGTTTTGAAGTAGAAGAATTGAATAGGATTACTATATATTGTAATGTGTTTTAGCACATTTTATTGTAATCAAAATTTATTGTTTCAAGGAAACATAGAAAAAAGTCTTAAGTATTATTTTAAAAAGAAAGTTAACTTCTATTGAAATAACACCTGCCTAATTTGATAGCAAATATCAGAATACAAAACTGCCATTCTCAAAGTGATTCAAAATCCGAAATAATTAAAATCTTAATTTAGATTGGAATTATTGTCACTGGTCATATTTTTCTGCACATTAATCCAAACGAGTTTTGTATTTGGATTATTTCCGTCTTGTGTACCCAGCTACTTGGCAATTTAGCCATTGAAAATGCACCTGCTTCTCAGATTGGCAAAGCAACAATTTACTGTGAAGAATCAGTTGTTTTGAATGGCTAATTGGTTACAGGTGCAATGAATTAACCATCTGCCTTAGAGATTGACTCATCTAAGAGAAGGAAAATCCCTTTCCTTTCTGTCACTTTGGGAGCACGTTAGGGAGATATGATTATAACTTGGAAATTGCAGATCCTGTGGTGGTGGGTGGGGTGAGGTGAGTGGGAGGAAAAGAAAGCACATTCAAAGCTTAATCAGAACATTGCAGAGTCTTATGTGAGACTAGTTTATTAACTTTTATCAGTAATCTAATAACCTTTTGAGTGAAACTTCCAACCAGCTCAAAGTATAAAATATTTGGCCGAATATCTGGAAGAGAACATGTAACTTCATAGATGGATTTATACTAGCACATTTGATTATGCCTTGGTTTATGTTTTTATTTTCTAGCTGTTCTTTCTTGGTTAAAATTTAATTTTCAAAATATTCTGAACATTTGTGACAATCACCTATCGATGTGTTATAATATTTAAAAATGGGCTTCCCAAGGGGCTCAGAGGTAAAGAATCTGCCTGCCAGTGCAGAAGACACAAGAGACACGGGTTCGATCCTTGGATGGGGAAGATCCCCTGGAGAAGGAGATGGCAACCCACTGCAGTATTCTCTCCTGAGAAACCCCATGAACAGAGAAGCCTGGTGGGCTATAGGCTATGGAGTTGCAAAGAGTTTGGACATGACTCAGTGACTAAGCAACAACATTTAAAAGCAAATCTTTAGTCAGGTGACTTTTTGACTGCTCAGTTGAGGTGAATCATAACAGCTTTAAATGGGCAGCAGTCACTTATTTTTCCTGGATGATCACAATCTCTTGAATCCAAGATGGTAAAAGGAAGTTCTTGTTAACTAGCAAGTTTATCAGTCTGTATTGGGTGACTAGATGGGGAATAATTAGGTAATTTGGTCTAACTTTACCTCTTTGCCTTCAGATAAACACTTCATTTTTCTTGCCCATAACAGCATTCATGTTTTATATGTTGTTTACTGTGCTTAACTTTTAATAGACATTAAGTATCTAAGAGTTCCATTTGGCTTAACATGCTTCCATGTTAACACGTTTCCTCAATTAGTTGTCAGAGATTCACAGAGTTCTGTAATGAGTCCTATAATGAATTCCAGGCTTTCCTGGTGGCTCAGATGGTAAATAATCTACCCGCAATGCAGGAGACCTGGATTCGAACCCTGGGGAGGGGAGACCCCCTGGAGAAGGGAATGGCAACCCACTCCAGTATTTTGGCCTGAGGAATCCCATGGACAGAGGAGTCTGGTGAGCTCTAGTCCATGGGGTTACAAAGAGTAGGAGACAGCTAAGTGACCAACACACACATAATGAGTTCTGAGTAGGGATTTTTCTGCAAGCCTCTCTACCCAGCTACATTTATCATGGGGAATTGGTAAAATGAAAATTAGCAGTTCCTCTCAAAGGGATGAGGAACAGGCACCCAGAATACTATTTTCCTTTGAACTAGTCTTGTAATATATCCTGATGTTTGATTGACTTGATTAAATGAACTAATATTTTTCCTTAATTTCAGCAAAGCACAATTGTTTGTGCCTCTGTTGCCCTTATAAAACCACATGACCTCTTGACAATGCTGAGAAGAGCAATGTAGCTCAGGAAGGACACTTCTAAATCATTTTAGTTATTGAGACTAAATGGGAATTTTAGGCATGATTTACTGTTTTCCAAAACTGCTTTATTTCTCTTATAAAATATCTTCTAATGCAAAGAGAATATTTTGGGAGAATCCTATTTTCAAGATTCTTGTTAAGTAATTAACTCTAGTTGGGTTGTTTAAAAAAATATTTCCCATCAAAGAATAATAGGAAATTGAGTATATGAGACTCGCTATAATTCCAGTTTTCTGTACCTAGTCAAAATGTCATAAAATATTCTTTCAAGAGATTGACATTTTAATTTCCTTCATTCATTTAGAAAAATACATTTCTGAACTTTACATTCTCTTTGAACACAAATTTTTATTGTGGTGAAATCTTTGTACAATAATGAAATATTTTTGACAAAAGCTCACTCTTTTCAAATACTATTCAATATAATATTTTATCTGATCAAAAATTTAGTTCAAGAGTTTAAGATCATTATAAATACCCATGGTTAATATATGCCTTAAAATTGCTTAGAAATAATTTGTTATTAATTAACATTACAGGAGTAATACTCTTTCACTTTCATTCATTGTTTCATTTCATTTCTTCATTTCATAATCTCATTTTCTTTTGTAGCCCAGTCAGTGGAAAGTCACCAAATAGTAGCGTTTTTTTTTTTCATATTTCTAAATGAATACAAATAATAATATTGACTTTCTCTTTCAAGTGAAGGCCCTTCATTGTCTCCCTTTATTAGTCTTTTAGTGATGCTAATTCTCTGATGTAAATTTTGTGTTGAAAATCCTGTGCCACAGAAGCTGTATGCACAGTGCTTTCTTAGAGTTGAGAATTATATATCTTGTTTAAAATACCTTTGCCATCATCAAAACTGGAAGTCACTTTAGAAGTCTCCTTTCAGACTACTAATTTTTCAAAAATTTTATAGCAACAGGATTCCTTTAAATGAAAATATAAGATGCAATAGAAAAGTGCAATACTGCTGTTCTAGTTTGATGCAAGGAAAAAGCGCTCAGATTCATTTTTGTTACTTTCCCTGTTGTGTTCTATAGTCCTTAATGTTCTGGGTAAATAGTTCTTTTCTATATATTTTTTCTGCTAGGCAACAGAAGCATAAAAAAATCATTTGGCTTGTCTAAAGGTAACCAACGTGTTGTTAACAAAATAAGGAAAACTAAGTATTCTTGAATTCTAATCTGGAGCTTCTCTACTGTTAAAATATTAAGTATATGAATTATCCATACGGTTTCTTTTTATTGGTTAAAATACCTTGGATCACTTACCACTTTATTTGACCTAACCTATGTTTATGAGGTTACTGTTCCAACCCTTTCATAGATTCTCCTTTCTCTGAGCTCATGATAACCTTAAATCTCAGTACCTAGGACTTTCAATCTCCTAGACAGTTGATTATGCCAAATGCTTAGTACAGGGCCATAGCTAGCTCCAGGCTACTGATGATTTCATTAAATCTCTCCCAATCTATTTGTTTACACAATTTCAGCTGGGGGAAAAATGCATTGAAATCAAACATCTCATTCCCTGTATTGTCCCGAGGCAAAAAGAGAGAATGATACATGTCCCCAATTTAGACTAGATGAAACTAGCCACATTTCAAATAGAGAAGTCACATTGTGAGTTAAAACCAAGTTAACCTGAAGGGAGCCATTTTCTCCCTGAATATCTGTGCACAGCTTTAATTGATAGCACTGTGAACTGTAAAACTGAACCAGAGGCCAATATTTTTTCCAAAGAAACTTTAAAACTAGGAAGTTTGCTCAAACATTGCCTTAGAATTTCCTCCTCTGTCATCTTTCCTGTGGTAATAGTCTCTGTGGCATTCACCAGTGGCAAATAGAAGAAAAGGTTTCTTACTGAATTATCTTTGCAATGTTGATCAGTACCTCTGTGTGTGTGCTTTTGGCCTTAAACACAATAGTAAAAGAAAGTAGTCAAATTAAGTTTCATCTTGACCAAGAAAAACAACAGGATTTCTAGAAAAGCAATTGGTTCCAATTAAGAATCAATTAAAAGTTTTTTGATTTGAAAGGATAGCTTTTGTTTTGTAATGAAGAATTGCGAATTAGTCACATATAAGAGTGAGCACACTTTCTTGATAATCATGCAGCTGATGACAGAATGTTTGAGTCACACATACTTTATACACAGTCTCACTGCCCTGTCTTTTCTCCATCTACTGTGTTCCAAGTAGTTACAAATATTAAGCTGGTGATAACTGATCAACATTTTAAAAAAAGGTTTTACAAGAAATGTAATTAGATTTCATAACTGAGCTTAAGCTGATGTGTGTGTCTACAAAGTTCAGGTGCTTAGATTATATTTCAATTTACACTGCTGCTGCTGCTAAGTCGCTTCAGTCGTGTCCAACTCTGTGCGACCCCAGAGATGGCAGCCCACCTAGCTCCCCGTCCCTGGGATTCTCCAGGCAAGAACACTGGAGTGGGTTGCCATTTCCTTCTCCAATGCATGAAAGTGAAAAGTGAAAGTCAGTCGTGTCCAACTCCTAGCGACCCCATGGACTGCAGCCTACTGGGCTCCTCCGTCCATGGGATTTTCCAGGCAGGAGTACTGGAGTGGGTGCCATTGCCTTCTCCTCAATTTACACTAGCCATCTGCTAAAGCTTTTTCTTTCCCCTCTCTCTATATGTATATTCAACATCCTGATCAGATCTCTGTATTTCCAAATCAGCTTTCTTTATTTAAGACTTACTGTAAATTTCAAATACCCCTCTGATTTCTTAGTCTCCATGTTCTCCGTGTCTGCTTACAGTTTTATATAATAAAAGCCATTTCTTATTTATTATGCACAGTTGATTAATATTTCTTTACTATGCAGTATTCTTGTAGTTAATAGCATGCTCTTTTAAAACATCTCATTGAAAATATTTATGCTCTGAAGCATTACTTTTGAATTGTTAAATATAAATCATTTATGCTATAGTACTTTATGTGAGAATCATACATTGAATTTTAATAGCATTTTAGTTTGCAATCCAAAATTGTGAATGCATGCATACAAAACTATGAAATGTCAATGAAATGTAAGCTGGCTTTCTAAGATTCTACTATCTATCTATCATCTATATAGATATAAAACTTTAAAGAAAATATTCTTTATCAAGTAAATAATGTTATCAACCTCCCCAAATGGTATTCATGTAGATGGTACAGAGACAGGTTTTGAGAACAACTATAGTAGTTATTAGATGGCTAACTTCAGTAAGCATCAGAATTAGAATCAGTTAGGGAGCAGTGTTGGAGAAGGCAATGGCAACCCACTCCAGTGTTCTTGCCTGGAGAATCCCAGGGACGGGGGAGCCTGGTGGGCTTTTGTCCGTGGGGTCGCACAGAGTCGGACAGGACTGAAGCGACTTGGCAGCAGCATTAGCAGCAGTGTGACCCACCTGAAACTCCAGACTCAGTCTCCAGGAATGCGTAATGACTTCTGCATTGAGAATGAGCCGTACAGGTGATTTTGACACTAAAGTTGATCTGGAGAGATTTTTTTCTATAAGAAAAGGTAAAGGGCTATGTTATACTTATTGTTTGCTCCTGGATACATCCTTATTTTTGTGCTTTAAACATCATCTGATTATGATTTGGGGGACCTTTTAAGGGTTTGGAGGAAGATAGCTTAGTAGGATTTAATTTTGCTTGCTTATTTTTTAGCATAGGCCTTTAATCGTGTTGGCAGCATTCCCTACAGAAGAGTGCTAGAGAGCAGTGCTCTTCAGGAGATGGACCTGAAGGGTAAATAATAAAAAAACCAAGATGTGTCTAAGCTGAAGTGTGTAAGATATCAGTATAATACTAATCTCTGAGATGCCTTGGATGATATTTTGATGCTTTAAATTTAGACTACAGGTAAAGGTAATCTAATGTGTTATTGTTGTTTAGTCATGAATTGTATCCCGCTCTTTTATGACTCCCTAGACAGTAGCCCAAGAGTCTCCTCTGTCCATGTGATTTCTCAGGCAAGAGCACTAAAGTGGATTGCCATTTCCTTCTCCAGAGGATCTTCCTGATGCAGAGATCAAACCCACATTCCCTGCACTGGCAGATGGATTCTTTACCACTGGGCCACTAGGGAGGCCCACTTTAATGTGTACTTTTTAAATTCTGTAAAATATTATTTAATGGAATTACAAAATAGGAATGAGTTTAAAGAATAAACATCTTCCTTATACTTGCATTTTCAATATTAGGTGGGAATTTACCTAAAATATTAAAAAGTCTAGGAAATCAACCAAACAAATGAAATTTCTCCTGACTTAAATTCATATTCTTATGCATTTTGTTCCCTCAAGCATTCCCTTTATTTCAAGTGGAAAATGAAGAAACATGTGTCCTTTGTATGCTGTCTCTGTCACAATTCATTTTTTTTCCTGTACTTTGTAGCTTGCAATTTGGTTCCTTCAAGAGCATCAGCTTCAGAGCTGGTTCTTCCAACAGGAGATTCTAAATCTTCAAATTGTATATATAAAGGAAGATAATTAGTGGGTTTCCATCAGATGGATCACCTTGGAACATCTTAAAGATAACTTATACCTCCTATTTGCTTTCCATGTGGTGTTGCTACATACAAAAAAAATGCAGCAAGAAAGATATTTGTTTCATGACAGTCATGGTATTACTGGAGACCAAAAGCATTCTTACAAACTAAAATAATCATACAATATAACAAATACAGAATCTAAATTCAGATATTTAGTTTTCTTGTTCTTAATGTAAGTTAATAGTTGTGTAGAATTGCATCTCGGAGAAGGCAATGGCACCCCACTCCAGTACTCTTGCCTGGAAAATCACAAATCCAGGAGCCTCGTAGGCCGCAGTCCATGGGGTCGCTGAGTTGGACACGGCTGAGTGACTTCACTTTCCCCTTTTCACTTTCATGCATTGGAGAAGGAAATGGCAACCCACTCCAGTGTTCTTGCCTGGAGAATCCCAGCGATGGGGAAGCCTGGTAGGCTGCCGTCTGTGGGGTCGCACAGAGTCGGACATGACTGAAGCAACTTAGCAGCAGCAGCAGCAGATTTGAGTCTCAGTCTCCTTTCAGAGGAGAATCTTGTCTCAGAGCACAGACTCTAAGCTTGCCACTTAGAAGTTATATGACTTTTTGAATGTTACTTAACTTTTCTACACTTCTGTTTTATTGAATGTAAAATTGATTCTTGCCTCAATTGATGGTGTGAACAATACAATTTTTTAACATGAGTAAAGATTCCAAGAGTATCCCTTTACATTGTACACATTAAAATTATCATATTCAGTTCAGCCTCCAAAGTAGAACTTTAAAATTTGCCCCTTGGGGCATCAAATGTAATAGCAAAGAAAATGGCCAGATTAATAGAAGGTAACCTTGGCAGCATTCTCAAGCCTGGAAAAGTTTAAAAGCTCAAGAGTGTCTGGCTGCCTGAATGCTCTGATGATGAATCAAAGAGACATACTTTCATTGTGAAAGGTCTGTTTCCCTCAAGATATTTCTAGGGCAAACACTGCGTGGATCATGCCCATCCTGTGGTTTTATGGGGACTCAGACCAGAGCTATTTGGTGAGGAGTTGGCTCAATATAGTCTCTCTGGAGTGAACTGCTTGAAACTAAGGTGATGAGAGAATATTTATAAAAATTATATGGAGGAGACATTATCTGATTTTAGGAAACTGGACCTTATCCCAAGTTGGAGGCAGGAATGGGAGATAGTAAGGGAATACTAAGTTTGAATCATTTTCCAAGCATAGGGGCTCAGATATAAATACTTGACCTCACTCAAAGAAGACCAAGTCAGAGTTCATTAATGCTGGTCAAGTACCACATCTCCTTCCCCTTACTGCTCCTTCATTTTCCCTTATCTTTTTTTTTTTTTTTTTAAAACTCACAAGAACCCAGCAGCAGCCCCATTAATGGAGTGGAGTTGTAAATGACAGAGGCACGAAAATGAAGTCAGCCACACTCCCTGTGCTACTGAAGCATTTCCAAGGCTAACATGGGTCAGAATTGGGAGTTTTCATCATATACACAATGACATTTTAATGACTGAATTTTTTTTTTTTTTTACAATTAACATGATTGGAGAACTTTTTATCTGCTTCATTTTACATCAAAACTTAAAAGGGCTGTCGATATGTGCCATCTCATTCTCTTTTGAACCTCCTATCAGGCTTTTGCCCATACCGTTCTTCAAAATCTGCTCTTATCAAGGCACAAATGACTTCCAGACATTCACAAATCCAGGGATCTCCTCTCAGTCCTCATCTTGTTTGATCCAAAGCCAATGTATGACATATCACCTTTCTTTTTTGTGCACTTTTTAATTTGACTTAAAGAATATAATTCTTTTAAAAAATTCATAAATTTTAATTGGAGGCTAAATACTGTAAAATATTGTGGTTTTTTTGTATATATGGACATGAATCAGCCACAGGTGCACGTGTCTCCTGCCATCACAAACTGCCCTCCCACCTCCCTCCCCATCCCCTCCCTCTGGATTGTCCTTGTGCCCTGTTTCATGCATCAAACTTGGACTAGTCATCTATTTCACGTATAGAAATATACATGTTTCAATGCATTCTCTCAAAGCATCCCACCCCCACCTTCTTCTGCAGAGTCCCAAACTCTGTTCTTTATATCTGTGTCTCTTTTGCTGTCTCGCATCTTTCTAAATTCCATATATATGCGTTAATATACTGTATTGGTGTTTTTCTTTCTGACTTACTTCACTCTATGTAATAGGCTCTGGTTTCATCCATCTCATTAGAACTGATTCAAATGCATTCTCTTTAATGGCTAATACTCCATTGTGTATATGTACCACAGCTTTCTTATCCATTCATCTGCCGATGGACATCTAGGTTGCTTCAATATCCTAACTATTGTAAACAGTGCTGCAATGAACATTAGGGTACATGTGTCTCTTTAAATTCTTATTTCCTTGATGTGCATGCCCAGCAGTGGGATTACTGGGTTGTATGGCAGTTCTTCTTCCATAGTGGCTGCCCTAGTTTGCATTCCCACCAACTGTGTAAGAGGATTCCCTTTTCTCCATACCCTCTCCAGCATTTATAGTTTGTAGACTTTTTGATGGCAGCCGTTCTGACCTGCCTGAGATGGTACCTCATTGTGATTTTAATTTGCGTTTCTCTGATAATGAATGATGTTGATCATCTTTTCATGTGTTTGTTAGCCATCTGTATGTCTTCTCTGGAGAAATGTCTATTTAATTCTTTGGCCCATTTTTTGATTGGGTCGTTTATTTTTCTGGTATTGAACTGCATGAGCTGCTTGTATTGGAGATTAATTCTTTGTCAATTGTTTCATTTGCTATTATTTTCTCCCATTCTGAAGTCTGTCTTTTCACCTTGCTTACAGTTTCCTTCACTGTGCAAAAGTTTTTAAGTTTAATTAGGTCCTATTTGTTTATTTTTGCTTTTATTTCCACTACTCTGGGGGTGGGTCATAGAGCATTTTGCTGTGATTTATGTCAGTGAATGTTCTGCCTAGGAGTTTTATAGTTTCTGGCTTTACGTTTGGACCTTTAATCCATTTTGAGTTTATTTTTGTATATGGTGCACAGCATAATTCTTTTAGGTTTCCCCCGCCCCCTTCTTACAACACTTTCTTAGTCACTGTAGCTTTCCCAAATTACTTACTTCTAAATTCTGTAGTGCCTGAGTGCTTGATCCTTGCAGCTATCTTCCCATGTACAGTCACTCCTTAGGAGAATTTATTCAGTCTCAGCTTTTAAAATGTCTTCTTTTAATTGAAGTATAGCTGATTTACAATGTTGCATTTGTTTCAGTTGTTCAACATAGTGATTCAAAATTGTTATAGTTTATACTTCGTTTGGGGCTTCCCTGGTGGCTCAGCTGGTAAAGAATCTGCCTGCAGTGTGAGAGACCTGGGTTCAGTCCCCGGGTTGGGAAGATCCCCTGAAGAAGGGAAGGGCTACCCACTCCAGTATTCTGGTCTGGAGAATTTCATGGACTGTATTGTATTATACAATACGGACTGTGTTCCCTGTTGTGTACTATATAGCCTTGTAACTTATTTATTTTGTACATAGTAGTTTATTCCTTTTAGTCTCCTAACCCTATCTTGCCCCTAGCCTCATTCCTCTCCCCACTGGCAGCCACTAGTTTGTTCTCTGTACCTGTTTCTTTTTGTAATATTCACTGATGTTTTATTTTTTTTTAAAGACTTCACATATCAGTGATGGTATATAGTCTTTCTCTGTTTGACTTGTTTTACTAAGCATAATTCCCTTATGGTCCTTCCATGTTGCTGAATTCTTCGTGGCTGAGTAATATTCCATACACATTACATATTTAATCCATTTATCTATTGATGGACACCCAGTTTGCTCGCAAATCTTGGCAATTGTAAATAATGATGTTATCAACTTTAGGGAGTGGGCATCTTTTCTAATTAGCAGTTTCATTTTCTTCAGATTTTCCACCCAAGAGTGGAATTGGTGGATCATATGATAGTTTGTTATTTGTTATTTGTAGTCTTTTTGATGATAGCCATCCTAACAGATGTAAGATAATATCACATTGTGCTTTTGATTTGTACTTCCCGGATAATTAGCAGTGTTGAACATCTTTTCACGTGTTCATTGGCCATCTGTATATTTTCTTTGGAAAAAGAAAGACCTGTTTAGGTCTTCTGTCCATTTTAAAATCAGGTAGTGAAAATAAGACCTGTTTGGGTCTTCTGCCAATTTTAAAATCAGATTGTTTATTTTCTTGATATTGAATTGTATGAGTTGCTTAGATATTAACTTCTTATTGCTCATATCATTTGCAAATACTTTTTCTCATTCAGGAAGTTTTCTCTTCATTTTGTTGATGGTGTCCTTTGCCGTGAAAAATCATTTAAGCTTAGTTAGGCCCCTTTGCTTATTTTTGCTTTTATTTCCTTTGCCTTTGACAACAGATCAAAAAATATTGCTACAATGAGCAATTACAATAGCATTTTTTCCTCTATTTTCTTCTAGGAATTTTATGGTTTCCAGACTTATATTTAGGGTCTTTAATCCATTTTAAATTTAATTTTATATATGATATGACAAAATGTTCTAATTTAATTCTTACATGTAGCTATACAGTGTTAAATATAAGTTGTAATTTCTTCTTTACTCCTATATGAACTTAGACCATTTATAAAAATTCCACATGTATTTTGTGGTATATTCAGCTTATTCACATGGCTCTTAATGGAATTCTCAAACTTGACATGGTTAGAACTTAATTATTGATTTCAACCTGCCTACGAACCCTGTTTCTTCATCCATCTCAGTATGTAGCCATTGTAATCCTCCATGTTTTATGTCAGAAAACTGTGAAGTCATTCTTGATATTCTTCTCTGATATTTCACATTCGATACATTAAGAAATCATGTTGGCTGTGCTTGTAATGATATTGAAAGTCTGATTACTTCCCAGTATATTCATCATTGACACACTCATCTAAGTTGCCATTGTTTCTCGCCTTTACTCATTTAAAAGCCTCTTAATGGTAGTCTCCTTATTTTGATCTTGCCTCTTCAATGTCATTTTTCTCTGCTATCTTGTTTGCTAAGTTATGCACTGCCTCACTAGTTTCTGCCCTGTTCCTACAATAAACACTGGGAGCTTGCTTTTCCCATAGAAATTGGTATTTGCATATTCTCTGTGCAGAATGCTTTTCACCCACCCACATATTCTCCTGCTTTGCTCATTTTGTTGGATTTCAGATAACACTTTTCAGAGACTCCTCCCCAGAAAAGCCTATGTAAAATTACACTCATGTCCAAGTCTTTCTTTATTCCCTGCTGCTGCTGCTGCTAAGTCACTTCAGTCGTGTCCAACTCCATGCGACCCCATAGACAGCAGCCCACCAGGCTCCCCCATCCCAGGGATTCTCCAGGCAAGAACACTGGAGTGGGTTGCCATTCCCTTCTCCAGTGCATGAAAGTGAAAAGTGAAAGTGAAGTTGCTCAATCGTGTCCTACTCTTTGCGACCCCATGGACTGCAGCCCACCAGGCTCCCCCTCCCATGGGATTTTCCAGGCAAGAGTACTGGAGTGGGTTGCCATTGCCTTCTCCTAGATCACTTATTTTCATTATATTATAAAGTCTTTGAAAAACTTTTATGCTTCGTGCTTTATTTCCTCCCATTTGGCCTACCCCTTGCAAATAAGGGATGTTCAAGAGATATTTAAATACATGAATTAATGAGAATGATTGGAAAAAAATCATGGGACCTGTCAGAGAGTTCACAGAGAGGAAAGGAAGATCATGATTCCCAAAGCTGGCTGGAAAGGACACAGAGTGGGGATTTGGGGGAAAAAAGTTGTTTCCAACTACATTTTTTGGACTAAGTTTATTTTTTAACTTAGTGGATTCATTTACATTGAATAGCCACTTACAATGAGAACTTTGCAAGTTGCTATTAACTGATGATAAAAGTTCATTTGCTTTCACTCCTAAATAGTATAGATATCAACTTTATGTGTACTAGTATTTGTATATCTTTATTTTATTTATTTTATTCTTTATCTTTATTTATCTTTATATTTATTCTCTATCTTTATTGTTTATTTTGTTTTAATTTCACTCCCACGACCTGTCACGTTCTTGGATCTTACCGTAATTATTTATTGGCATACTGTCTCATTGCTCAGACTGTATGGTCTGCAAAGGTATGCAAAGGTAGCTTTTTTAAAATAACCTTGACACTTAATTCAGTACTTGAAACATAATACGAACTAAAAAAGACTTGTAAAATATATTTTTAATAAGTATTTGCCTCAGTTATCTCTTTTGAGATAAATACATACTAAAAGATTCTCAGAATATGTGAGCTAGGGATTTTACACACAAGTAAGTTGTTCTTCAAACATAAAGGCTACAAATACTGAATTTTTATGCAAATTGTTTCCTTGAGTCCCCCTTGAGAAAAGTCCTTGAGTCCTCCAGCAAATCAAGGATATTTTAGCAGAAGAGCTTGAAATAAACATTGAAAAGATTTAATTGCAAATCTAAGGCAAAGAAGTGAAGATAAGGATAAAAATGAAATGTAAATTTTAAATGTTCTCAAATATGGAAATTATTTAAGAATAATAATAATTGGGAGAATGAGGAACAAACACTGGAAGTAGAATATAGTCATCTGTTACCTGTGGGGCTGGGGATCAAGAAATAGCATTTAAACTGATGTTTTCTAGTAGTGAGAGTGTGAGCACATTTAAGAGAACAAAAGTAATCTTTCAGTAAAAGAGATTATTCTATGACAAAAGATCAAGGAAATATGGAAGGGAAGAGTATTAGAGTTGATGTTACTGGTTTTCATAAAAGTAACATCTGTTATCTAAAGGGGGAAGATCTAAGTGTGTTGAATCACAGGGTAAGTACAAAGTTAACCACTAGAACGAAAATAAAAGACTTGCAAAATTTCAAAAGTACTTCAAAAGAGACAAAGAAAGCAATCATGCAGACACATGCTTAAATAAATATATGAATGTATGTAATTTATACCTGTTTATATACACATCTGGGCTTCCCTGGTGGCTCAGTGGTAAAGAATTCACCTGCCAACGCAAGAGACATGGGTTCGATCCCTGGATTGAAAAGATCCCCTGAAGAAGAAAATGGCAACCCACTCCAGTATTCTTGCCTGGGAAATCCCATGGACATAAGAGCCTGACAGGCTACAGTTCATGGGATCACAAAAGAGCTGGATATAACTTAGATACTAAACAACAACCGTATATACATTCACAAGTATATAAGTTGCATAATGTTCATATATATTAGGCAATACATGTTGTTTTACAGGCTGTTATGTATTATAAGATAAAATTCAAAAGACTGTCATATGTCTTTTTCAGTAAGGATAAATTGGCTTCACTATTAAAGGATAGATTTTTAGCATATATGGCAACTCTTTGTAATGTAGCTAAATGCAATATACCTAAACACAAATTGATTTGGCAGGTTAAGTATAAAAAAATGGCCTAGGTATGTCAGAGAAATACAAATTAAATAAAGTAACAGCCATGATCTTAATCTCAGACAGGAAGACTCTAGGCCAAAAACATTGTAATGCTAAAGATATAAGATCCAATTAGATCTAATATTTAAAATATATATGTACAAATACAGTAGCAGCAAATTTTATAGAGCAAAAGCTATAGATGGTATGGAAAGGGCGCTAAAAGAGAAACTGCACAGTGTAGAAACAGAACAGTCATTGCCACAGCCATGTGGGAAAACTTACCGTCATCAGTGATAAGTCATGGCCTTGATACAGTGTGATGAGAATGGCCACTTTCTCTCTGTGGTTTTCCTCCCCAAGACCTGTAACTGCAGTATAAAGTTATATGTGGAGTATATCTTAGCAATGTACAGATTGCTATGTACAGTTTCAGTTCAGTTCAGTTCAGTTCAGTTGCTCAGTTGTGCCTGACCCTTCACAACCCTATGAATCGCAGCACACTAGGCTTCCCTGTCCATCAAGAGTTCACCCAAACTCATGTCCATCGAGTCAGTGATGCCATCCAGCCATCTCATCCTCTGTCGTCCCCTTCTCCTCCTATCTCTAATCCCTCCCAGCATCAGGGTCTTTTCCAATGAATCAACACTTCACATGAGGTGGCCAAAGTATTAGTTTCAGCTTTAGCATCAGTCCTTCCAAAGAAATCCCAGGGCTGATCTCCTTTAGGATGGACTGGTTGGATCTCCTTGCCGTCCAAGGGACTCTCAAGAGTCTTCTCCAACATCACAGTTCAAAAGCATCAATTCTTCTGCGCTCAGCTTTCTTCACAGTCCAACTCTCACATTTTTCCACTGGAAAAACCATAGCCTTGACTAGACGGATCTTTGTTGGCTAAGTAATGTCTCCACTTTTGAATATGCTATCTAGGTTGGTCATAACTTTCCTTCCAAGGAGTAAGTGTCTTTTAATTTCATGGCTGCAGTCACCATCTGCAGTGATTTTGGAGCCCCCACAAATAAAGTCTGCCACTGTTTCCACTGTTTTCCCATCTATTTCCCATGAAGTGATGGGACCAGATGCCATGATCTTTGTTTTCTGAATGTTGAGCTTTAAGCCAACTTTTTCACTCTCCTCTTTCACTTTCATCAAGAGGCTTTTTAGTTCCTCTTCACTTTCTGCCATAAGGATGGTGTTATCTGCATATCTGAGGTTATTGATATTTCTCCTGGCAATCTTGATTCCAGCTTGTGTTTCTTCCAGCCCAGTGTTTCTCATGATGTACTCTGCATAGAAGTTAAATAAGCAGGGTGACAATATACAGCCTTGATGTACTCCTTTTCCTATTTGGAACCAGTCTGTTGTTCCATGTCCAGTTCTAACTGTTGCTTCCTGACCTGCATATAGGTTTCTCGAGCGGCAGGTCAGGTGGTCTGATATTCCCATCTCTTTCAGAATTTTCCAGAGTTTATTGTGATCCACACAGTCAAAATCTTTGGCATAGTCAATAAAGCAGAAATAGATGTTTTTTTCCTAAACTCTCTTGCTTTTTCCATAATCCAGTGGATGTTGGCAATTTGATCTCTGGCTCCTCTGCCTTTTCTAAAACTAGCTTGAACATCTGGAAGTTCACGGTTCACATATTGCTGAAGCCTGGCTTGGAGAATTTTGAGCATTACTTTACTAGTGTGTTAGATGAGCACAATTGTGTGGCAGTTTGAACATTCTTTGGCATTGCCTTTCTTTGCGATTGGAATAAAAACGGACCTTTTCCAGTCCTGGTGCCACTGCTGAGTTTACCAAATTTGCTGGCATATTGTGTGCAGCACTTTCACAGCATCATCTTTCAGGATTTGAAGTAGCTCAACTGGAATTTCATCACCTCCACTTTATCAGTGTACAGATAAGACAAATAAAATTTACATCCATATTTACTTGTGTTTATATAAAGAAAGCCTGAAATTTACAATAGAAACTCAATAAAGAAGTTAACCATGGAAGAGTGTAGTGAAGGCGAACAGATTAGATGCTCCCTGAGGTGGGAACAAGAGTTCTCCAAAAATCTTTGATATAGTTTTTGCCTTTAGAAACATGTGAATGTATTTTTAAAATTAACACAAAACTGATAAGTGCCTCAGAAATCTCTTATTAAAATGACTTAAATTTAAGTCTACCATGTTAGAGTCGTACAAGTTCAAAAAATATTGATTCCCAAAATATATTTTATTTAGTTGTCTAAATTCAGCTAATATGTCTGGTCAACAACTTAGCAAAGACACAGTAATGCAACATATAATGATGCACTCTAATAAACACTAGTCTTTAAATTGTGCAACATGCTTTCACATGTATTATCTCTTGTATTTATTTGCCTTTTAAAAGAAATAATAATAAATAAATTTTCTTTCTTTCCTCTCTCCGAAAAAGTGAAGGGATTTCCTTCCCAATGTGGAGTGACAGAAATAATAGGACATAAGAGAATAAAACTCTTTCTAGTTCCTAATTCAATGCTCTACTCCATATTTTGCAATATATGTGAAAGTATAGACCTTAAGTAACATCATAGGAGTCATAAGTTCTTCAGTAAATTGTTCTCTTGAGAGAGATCACAATATAGTTACTTGCATCTAGAAACATGTCAGTAATATCCTTGTGTGCTATGAGTAGATAACAGTGAATGAGTAATAGTTTTTAGATAGGATGGGCCAGATTTGAACCAATATCATGACCACATGTAGATCAATAACACATTTATCAACCCTAAGAACAGTCAGAAACTTAAGTATAAGGTCTGAGCATTTCTTCTGCTGATTTTCTTCAATTGGGAATGACTTCAAGATATTACAAATAAACCATGACTGGTGTTTTTCCATTGCTAGTTTTCCTAGGGAATATATGAATGAAGATCTCCATTTTAAGAATAGGAAATCATAATATCATATAATACAGATGGTTATATTCAAGTCTTGCTTCCTTTCTTTTATATATTAAATGATCACTAGTATATATTTTCAAGTTATGTGTTAGAATCACTAGATTCATTTCTTTAAAAAATTTTATTGATGTATACCTGATATACAGTAATATATAAGTTACAGGTATGCAATATAGTGATTCACATTTTTATTTCTTTATATCATTAATATTTACTAAGAAATTTTTAAGTATACAAAAGAAACAATTATAGAATAAATCCTTAATTGTCAAAGTGATTCACAATATTTCAAATTATATTCCACTTATAGTTATTATAAAATATTCGGTATACCCCCAGTATTATACAATATATCCTTGTAATTTAGTTAGTTTATGCATAATGTTTTGTACCTTTTAATGTTCTATCCCTATTTGCCCCTCCCTTCTTCCTTCTCCCCTTTGATAACCACTAGCTTGTTCTTTATGAGTCTGCTTCTTTTATGTTTTGTTCACTAGTTAGTTGTATTTTTTAGATTCCAAATATACATAATATCATACAGTATTTGTCTTTCTCTGACTGACATTTCACTTTGCATAATACGCTCTAAGTCCGTGTTGCTGCAAATGGCAAAATTCCATTTTTATGACTGAATAAAGATCTGTTTGTGTGTGTATGTCTGTGTGTAGCACATTGGTGAGCACTTAGGTTGCTTCCATATCTTGGAAATTATAAATAATGATTCTACAAACAGCAGAGTGTATGTATATTTTAAAATTAGTATTTGGGTTTTTTGTTTGTTTTTTTGTTTTTTGATATATACTCAGAAGTGGAATTGCTGGATCATATGGTAGTTCTGGGCTTCCAAGGTGGTGCTAGTGGTAAAGAATCCACCCGCCAATGCAGGAAATGTAAGACACTCAGGTTTGATCCCTGGGTCGGGAAGATCCCCTGGAGGAGGGCATGGCAACCCACTCCAGTATTCTTGCCTGGAGAATCCCATGGACAGAGGAGTCTGATGGGCTACAGTCCATAGAGTCGCAGAGAGTCAGACAGGACTGAATCTACTTAGCATGCATGCACATGGTAGTTCTATTTTTAGTATTTTTGACAAGCTCCATAATGTTTTCCATTATGGCTGCACTTATTACTATTCACATCAACAATGTATGAGAGTACACTTTCTCTACCTCCTTTCCAACATTTGTTATTTGTGGTCTTTTGGATAATAGCTATTTAGACAGATGTGATAAGGTAACTCATCTCAGTGTGGTTTTGATTTGCATTTCCCTGAAGATTACCATTGTTGAGCATCTTTTCATGTGCCTGTTGGCCATCTGCATTTCCTCTTTGGAAAAATATCTATTCAATTCTGCTTGTGTTTAAATAAGGTTATTGCTTTCTTGATGTTGAATTGTATGAACTATTTATGTAAGTTGGATATTAATTCTTTGTTGTTCATATCATTTGCAAATATTTTCTCCCATTCCGTAGGTTATCTTTTCTCTTTGTCAGTGGTTTCATTTGCTGTGCAAAACTGTTCAAGTTTAATTATTTTCCATTTAACTTGTAGCTATCTATATATTTTATGTAGGTTTCGATATTTTAATGCATTAAATGTCTCTCCTTTTACCCCCCCCTTTAGCTACATTGTCAGCCAGTCTACTCCTTGGTCTAACTAACCACTAGAGCAATAAAAAGTAATTAAAGGTCATCTCTCATATATTATTTAAATTAATACCAAAGAAAAGATGTCACTATGAAGCTTCTAATCTTTTAGAAGAAAAGTAAAGCAGACATATGAATAAACATGCACATGTAATTTCAAAATTGACAAGTGATATGAAAGAAACCAATCTTTTGGGGAAAAATTGATATCTGAGTTGGAATTATAGATG
Source organism: Nanger dama (assembly GCA_917880005.1). NCBI lineage: Eukaryota > Metazoa > Chordata > Mammalia > Artiodactyla > Bovidae > Nanger > Nanger dama. Next base: position 1,823,758 of record CAKJTW010000043.1, on the reverse strand, counting down.
AATTCTGATAGGTAGTTAAGCATAAACCAGATCATAAGGGACAAGAAACAAAAATCCAGGCAGAGCTTCAGCTTTCACTGGAGACCTAACATGTGAAGTTCAGTTCAATTCAGTTGCTCAGTTGTGTCCGACTCTGGGACCCGATGGACCGCAGCACGCCAGGCCTCCCTGTCCATCACCAACTCCCAGAGTTCACCCAAACTCATGTTCATTTAGTCGGTGATGCCATCCAGACATCTCATCCTGTCATCCCCTTCTCCTCCTGCCCTGAATCTTTCCCAGCATCAGGGTCTTTTCAAAATGAGTCAGATCTTCACATCAGGTGGCCAAAGTAGTGGAGTTTCAGCTTCAACATCAGTCCTTCCAATGAACACCCAGGACTGATCTCCTTTAGGAAGGACTGGTTGGATCTCCTTGCAGTCCAAGGGACTCTCAAGAGTCTTCTCCAACACCACACTTCAAAAGCATCAATTCTTCAGTGCTTAGCTTTGTTTATGGTCTAACTCTCACATCCATACATGACTACTGGAAAAATCATAGCCTTGACTAAACAGACCATTGTTGGCTAAGTAATGTCTCTGCTTTTTAATATGTTGTCTAGGCTGGTCATAACTTTCCCTCCAAGGAGTAAGCATCTTTTAATTTCATGGCTGCAATCACCATCTGCAGTGATTTTGGAGCCCCCAAAATAAAGTCTGCCACTGTTGCCACTGTTTCCCCATCTATGTGCCATGAAGTGATGGGACCGGATGCCATGATCTTAGTTTTATGAATGTTGAGCTTTAAGCCAATTTTTTCACTCTTCTCTTTCTTTCACTTCCATCAAGAGGCTCTTTAGTTCTTCTTCACTTTCTCCCCGAAGGGTGGTGTCATCTGCATATCTGAGGTTATTGATATTTCTTCTGACAATCTTGATTCCTTCCAGCTTGTGCTTCTTCCATCCTAGCGTTTCTCTGATATAAGTTAAATAAGCAGAGTGACAATATACAGCCTTGATGTACTCCTTTTCCTACTTGGAACCAAGCTTTTGTTCCATGTCCATTTCTAAAGTTCTGCATAAATAAGGAAACAAATACAAACATTTCCTATGATTAAAATTGAGTGACTGAAAGAAATGTTTCTTTTCTAAAATGATCTAGGACTTCCACATGTAGTCTGAAATTATCCCAGGATCTTATGGATTTGGATTATATTCTAGTACAACAGGAAACTACTAGATAGTTCCTCATAGGGTTGTGACATGATTGAATTTGTATCTCTAAAATCTCCGCTCTGATGCTCTATGCTGATTACTGGAGAAGACTGCTGGAAATTGGCTATTGCAACATGAGACCAAATGAGAGTCAAGCACTGGATTAGGATGGTCTGTGTGTGTGCTAAGTTGCTGCAGTCATGACCAACTTTTTGTAATCCTGTGGACTGTCACCCATGAGGCTTCTCAGTCCATGAGATTCTGGAGTGAGTTGCCATGCCCTCCTCCATGGTATCTTCCCATCTCAAGGATCAAACTTTAGTCTCTTATTTCTCTTGCATTGGCAGGCAGGTTCTTTGCCACTAGGCCACCTGTGAAACCCAGGGTGATGTATTAGATGATTAGTTCGCTGCAGTAATGCTGTGTAACAATAACCTCAGAAAATACAAGCATTTATTTTTATCACTCATGATTCTGCAGGTAGACTGAGGACTCATGGGCTCACCTCAGTCATCTGGTGCAAGTCTGTTCCATGTGACCAATAGCTTCCCTGGATATGTTCTTTTCAAAGCAGATGGGCAGAAGTGCAGATGTCCAAGCCAAATTAAATAAGTATACCAAAGCTCCTGTCAAACAGGGCATATATTTTATCTGCCTCCATTTTATTAGCTAAAGTGAATCATATGACAAAGCAAAACATTATGTGGGGATTGAAAGTTTGACTACTACAGTGGGAGGTGCTACAGAGGTGCATCGCAAAGAATGTATAGGAGACCAGGGTAAGAGGAAGCCAAATCACAGGAGAGGACCGAGATTTCACTTGGGAATATGCCAGCAAAACGGACAGGTGATAGAGGTGGGTAAGTGCACATTCACGTTACTAGTGAAAAATGTAGTTAGGGCTACAGTTGGCATATCAGTGGTATGCATCTCTCTCTCTTTCCTTTATTTGCTGTTCTTTTACAAGAATAAGAAGTAAATCGTAAAAGCAGCAAACGGGAAAAACATGGGCTCCACCACTGTAACCTGAGGTATGAAAAAGTGGGAAAATAAATGCCTATAATAAAGAGAGACTCCAGGGGAGGAAGAATGGTCAGGACAAGCACTCAAAGGGGAGTCAAGGGAAGAATTTAGCAAGACTGAGGTTTGGGTCTGATGGAATATATGGAGCACTATGGAAATGAGATACTGATAAACAAGTGACCAAAGAAGTTTTGGAACCGATTATACAGACTGAAGTAAGCCAGAAAGAAAAACACCAATACAGTATACTGACACATATATATGGAATTTAGAAGACAGTGATGATGACCCTATATGTGAGACAACAAGAGACACAGAGGTATAGAGTGGACTTTTGGACTCTGAGGGAGAGGGAAAGGGTGGGATGGTTTGGGAGAATGGCAGTGAAACATGTATGTTTTCTTGTAAGAAACGAAGCGCCAATCTATGTTCAATGTAGGATACAGGATGCATGGGGCTGATGCACAGGATGATTCAAGTAGAGGATGTGGGGTGGGAGGTGGGAGGGGGCTTCGGCATTGGGAGATTGTGTTCACCTATGGCTGATTCGTGTCAATGTATGGCAAAACAAATACAGTATTGTAATTAAAAAAATAAATAAATTTAATTAAAAAAAAAAGAATCCAGGTTTGATAAACTTAAAGAAAATTGTAAGACATCATTTTATGTTCCCAACTTTTAAAATACATATCACAAAAATATGTATTTCAAGATACTTGTAAAAGAATTGTCAACCTTTTTAATTTTAATACTGTATTTTATTCTTGCATACATCCCCTCCATTAGGTTATTATAATAAGTCAAATGATATGGAAATTTATGAAGAATATTAAAAATATTTTTCTATTCTTGCCAAATTGTACTCTTTATGATAATTAATGACAATAGTTTGTGAATTATTTTATATATGTCTGTATGCATGTATGTATATGTACTTATTCATATGACTTTTTATATTGTTCCTGTTTTTCTCATATCAACTTGCCTTATTCATTTGACAATATATCTTGAAACATCCTTCCAAGTCAATAATGTAGACATATCTTCTATGTATGATAGCTGTAATGCACATGTGATAATATGAGGCTTTATTATTTGTACAATATTAGTTCATCCTTTTTCTTGATGATAACATGTTTCAAGAGTTAGTATTTTTGTTATTGTTTTTATTTTCTACTTTATTGACCACTATAAACAATGCTTTCATAAATGCTTTGCATATAAGGGCCTTATATACTGAAGCTTTTATGTCTACATGATAGATTTCCCAAACTGCCAAGATTACAGCTCCAAGGAAAGTGGAGATGTTTCTTTTAAAACGTAATACATGTTGCTAGGTTACTTAATCTGAAAGTTTATGGCAGTTCACATTTCCACCAAAAATACACGTATATCCATTTATCAGTATCATTTTCAGCACTGGTTGTGATTGCTTTTGTTGTTGATCTAATCTCTCTTTTTTTGGTGACTGCATTATTTATTTATTCTAAAAATATTTTCTATGCTCGTACTGTACTAGGCATTAAGAAATACATTGGCAGGCAAGATAGGAATAATGCCTGCCTTCCTGGAGTCTAGTAAGCCAGGAAGTTAGCTCATACTTAACACATTATTAACACACTCAATTATTGTCACAAATGCTATAAGAGGAAGAATACATGGTGCTGGGGAATATTGTCTGCTAGGGTTTCTCAGAGAAAGTAATATTTAAGCCAAAATATAGTCAGTAGGAACTAGTCAGGAGAAGGAGAGATGGGGTGGGAAGAACACTTCCAATCAGAGGAAGTAGATCAAATGTAAGAGCCCAGAAGAACTAGAGAACCTGATTAGCACATAACATAGAAGTAAAGGAGAGCCTGAACAGCAGTTTGCCTTTAAGCCAACTTAAGGAGAAATATGCAATAACAGTAAGAAAACATTGAAAATACTTATGCAGGAAAGTGACACAACAAGATTTATATGTTAGAAGGATGTTTTGGTTTGTATTAGGCAAAACTGTTTGGCCAAGAATGGAAGCAGTTGAAGCAATTCTAGTGAGGGACCCATGGAGGAGGTGGTAGAAGAGGAATCAGTAAAGTGGAGAAGCCTCTGTGTTTAACTGGATGAGCCTATTAAGTAGAGAAAGTGAAAGTCACTCAGTCGTGTCCGACTCTTTGCAACCCCATGGACCCTACAGTCCATGGCATTCTCCAGGCCAGAATACTGGAGTGGGTAGCCTTTCCCTTCATCCAGGGGATTGTCCCAGACCTAGGGATCGAACCCAGGTCTCCCTCAATGCAGGCGGATTCTTTACCAGCTGAGCCACAAGAGAGGACGGATTCAAAGTTCCCAGGTTTCTTATTGTAAATACCTGAGTGGCTGGTGATTCTGTTAGCTATGAAGGAATATACTTTGGCTTATACCCAAGAACCAAGGGTTTTTTGTTTTGTTTTTTTTTCTTTCCTTTTTCAATGGGTTTAATTTTAAACATGTTGAGTTTGAGTGCTTCCACCTTCCCTAGTTGAGCTGTCTAATTGGCATCTGGGCAGATTTGTCTGGAACTCAGGGTTGAGGCTTGGATTGGAGATGAAAGATTTTCTTCTTTTGGCTCCTTTGTTGATGATAAACAAAGTGCATCAAACAGTTATGAACATTTTATGTTTCTTGGTGCTCATTTCTATGATTCTTATAAAACCAATTTCTTATTTACATTCCTACTAGTAATATGTGTCTATACCATTTTCATCGTATGATTCTTCTCATTGAATAATGCTATTAATATAATTTTTATTTGAATAAACAGCTGAAGATAGATCTGTCTTAATTTCTACTGCTTTGATGTGTAAACAAAGCATGTTTAATTAATTTCATTTTCTCCTAGATGAGTTGTTAGTTGCTCTCCTTTACCTGGTCACCACATCTATGCATGTGAGCTCATTCTTTAATCATTTGTTATATACCTATCACCATGTATTAGGCAGTTAACAATTTGAAGATCAGAATAAACATGTATGAGATACTCTCTTTGCCTTCTGGTCAGGAGAAACAGAAACAGTAACTAGAAGACTAAAATAGCATGTACTTGATGCCATGAGTGAAAGGCTGGCATGGAATATCTTGAGGGGTATCTGACTCAGACTAGCAGTGAGTGAAACAGAGAAGGAAATGACATCTGAGCTTAAAAGTAGGGGTAACTGGACCAGGAAAAAGTGGGTTATGTTGAAGATTTGGGAGTGTGTTGAGAGTGCACTGGGTCAGGTAGCAATAACTGCTTGCAAGAAAGTGGAGATAGGAACATTGTTCAGGTACAAAAATTAGTTGAATAAGATTAAGGCATTGAGTGGAAAAGCAGAAATTCAAAAATAATACTAGAAAAATGAGGAGAGGTCAGAGTACAAGGTTAGCTGTGTGGTAAATCTGTGTCCTTGGTATGCCCTCTTCAGAAGCAATTCTACTTATGCAAAGAAATCATTCATTATTATTGTTTAATTGCTGTGGTGTCTGACTCCTTTGCAACCCTGTGGACCATAGCCCACTAGGCTTCTCTGTCCATGGGATTTCGCAGGCAGGATTACTGGAGTGGGTTGCCATTTCCTTTTCCAGGATCTTCCTGAACCAGGGATCAAATCTGCTGCTCCTACTTGGCAGACATATCCTTTACCACCGAGCCACCTGGAAAGCCCGTAGAAACCATATTTATGCCTTATTTTCATAGAATGGAATTTGGTACAGGGTAGCACACATTACATTTTCTGCTTGTTTTGACTCATGTAGATGGAGAGATCATTGAAATAAAAAAAGATTGTATTTATCATGGTATAAATTAAAAAAAATTAAAGCTGGGTTATATTCCATTCTATTATGTCCCAAATTTCTTTCAAATCTTGGGCCATCTCTCTAATGTCAGTGTTTAGTGATTTTTTTAATGTTTCAAAGCTGATGGTTTACATAATTGTTAACTTCATAGATTTTGATAAGTTGATACAAATTTAGAAATATGGGGTTAATTATATAGAATATTAAAGACCCTATTCATAAATATTAAAATTTATTCATAAAATGAATAAATGAAAATTAATAAAATTCATACAATAAAATGAAAATTTACTCATAAAAATGAAAAACATAGAATGTGAAATAAAGAATAAATGAACTGATAGTTTCTGAATCTCATACTTTCAGATATTCCTTTATTTTCTTCTGGGAAGCAATAAATACATATTTTTAGATTGTTATTATTCACCAGGTAGTTTATGTGTGAGATGCCAAACAGACTGCCAGTAAATGAAAACAAAATGCAAAACCAAAAAAATCCAGTTCTACTCTCTTGTCAGCACAGGAGGATTAGTTTTTATTTCCTATTTAATTAGCGTATTTGCTTAGGTTGTGTTTCACTTTATTCAAATTCACTAATAATAGCAAAGTAATCAACTTTAATTAGAACATGCAATTTATAAAGTTAAAAGAGAAATAAAATATGGAACATTTAAATAGCAAACTGGTTTTAGGATCTTTGATGATGTTGTATCATCTTTTAAATTTGTAATATAAGGCCAGATACTTTATTTTAAAATTTATTTTAATTGGAAGCTAATTACTTTAAAGTATTGTGATGGTTTTTGCCATATATTGACACTAATCAGCCATGTGTGTACATGTGTCTCACCTTCCTGAACACCCCTCCCACATCCCTCCCCAACCCATCCCTCTGGGTTGTCCTAGAGCTCCAGCTTTGAGTGCCTTGCTTCAGGCCTCGAACTTGCACTGGTCATCTATTTTGCATATGGTAATATACATGTTTCAATGCTATTCCATCATATCCTCCCGCCCTTGCCTTCACCCACATAGTCCCAAAGTCTCTTTACATCTGTGTCTCATTTGCTGTCTTGCATATAGAGTTGTCACTGTTTTTCTAAATTCTGTATATGTGCATTAATATACTGTATTGGTGTTTCTCTTTCTGGCTTACTTCACTCTGCATAATAGTTTCTAGTTTCATCTATCTCATTAGAACTGACTCCAATGTATTCTGATTTATAGCTGAGTAATATTCCATTGTATATATGTACCACAACTTCCTTATCCATTTGTCTGAGGCCAGTTACTTTAAATAGAAAAGTATGTCTCTGCATAATGAAAACCATGTTTCTTTGTGTGAATGTCTGGTCAACATTTGTTGTCTCCTTCATCATATGTGTGCAAATGGAAAGAAATTTGCAGGAAATTTCTCTTATTTGTTGTATAGTCTTCATGTTTGGTCTTACATAATTGTTATAAATAAAACAAAAATAAACAATTGGGACATAATTGATCTCAAAAGCTTTTGCACAGCAAAGGAAACCATAGACAAAAGCAAAAAGACAACCCACAGAATGGAGGAAAATATTTGCAAGCAATGTGACCAACAAGGGAATAGTCTCCAAAACTGACAAACAGATCATGCAATTCAGTATTTAAAAAAAAAAAAAAAAATAGGCAGAAGGCCTAAATAGACATTTCTCAAAATAAGACATACAGATGGCCAAGAGGCACATGAAAAAATGCTCAACATTAATAATTATTAGAGAAATGTAAATGAAAACTTCAGTGAGATATCACCTCACAACCATCAGAATGGCCACCACCAAAAAATACACATAGTAAATGCTATTGTTGGTGTGGAGAAAAGGGAACTTTCCTACACTGTTAGTGAGAATGTAAATTGGTACAGTAACTATGAAGAACAGTATGGAGGTTCCTTAAGAAACTAAAAACAGAGATCCCGTTTGATCCAGTAATCCCACTCCTGGGCATATATCCAGAGAAAAACATGACTCGAAAGGATACATGCACCCCAGTGTTCATTGCAGCACTACTTACAATAGCCAAGATGTAGAAGTAAGCTAATTGTTTATTGACAGATGAAAGGATAGAGAAAATATGGTTCATATACAGTGGAGTATCATTCAGCCATTAAAGAATGAAATGATTCCATTTGCAGCAACATGGATGGACCTGGAGATTTTCATATTAAGTGAACTAAGTCAGAGAAGGACAAATATTATGGTATCACTTATATATGGAATCCATGAATGATACAAATGAACTTATAGATGCACAGATTTATAGGATAATCTTATGGTTGGTTATCAGAGGGATAAGAGTGGGGAGAATGGATAGATTGGGAGTTTTGGATTAACATGTATACCCTGTTATATTTAAAATGGATAACTAACAAGGACCTATTGTATAGAACAAGGAACTCTGCTCAATATTCTGTAATAACCTAAATAAGAAAATAATTTGAAAAAAAGGAGATACATGTGTTTGTATAAATGAATCTCTTTGCTGTACACCTGAATATAACACAACATTATCAATCAACTGTACTCCAATTTAAAATAAATTTTAAAAAGTATATGCAGAAGTTAATTTTCACCTCAGTTACCTTGACTGATAATAAAACCAATTCCAAATGCTTATATTGAAGCATATAAATGAAAAAGAATTACTTTCACTGTAAAAACAGAGCATAATAATTTACAAAATATAATTACCTAAGCAAATAAACCAAAGCAATGTGGCCTAAATAAGTATCAATAAGCAATTTACAAACCATCTGAAATTTGCTTAAAAATAACCCTTCCTACCATATCACATGTGGGAAGAGAGGGAGTTAGTAACCAATGGCAGATACTGCTGATAAATGCTGCAGTGGGATGCATACAGGTGAGTTCTAACCTTAGTAAATGCACTGCAAATGTTCCAGTTTAGTGAATCAATAGAACTCTGACTAGAATAGTTTAATTGATGAATACTAGAATTCAGTTCATGAATGTTATCTAAGTGTCATTGAACAAGTATTCCTGAATTTCTTCTGTACATTAAATACACTCCTAGGTGCTAAGTATATGGAAGCAAATATGATGGACAAAATCCTTGCCATCAAGGAGACTGTATTCTATAAAGGGACTAGAACAGTAAGCAAATAAATAAAAGAATAAATAAGCTTATTTCAAACTGTGATAAACACTTTTCAGTAAAAGAAGTAGCGTGGTTTTAGATAGAAATTAGAATTTTAGGTAGACTGACTTCTCTAACAAGTTAACATTTTCAGTAAGTCTTGAAGATAAGCAAAAGCCAACAATGCCTATTGTAAATCACAGTGAAAGGTCAAGTAGACAAATGAATGCATTAGTGTTGTGCTGATGGGAACAAAACAGAGGTATAAATTTTGGAGTCATAGTATTTAGTGCTATTTAAATCGATGGAAATACAATCATCCAGGAGGAAAATATTGTTAGAGAAGAGAGCAGAGCTCAAAACCAGTCCCTAGAGTGCTCCAATATTTTGAGTAAGACTGTTTTACGCAGTAAAAAACTAACGGGCCACAAAGAAAAGTTAGAAGAATATGAAGTCTTAAACCTGAAGAGAGGGAGCTTCATCATTTGTGCTGCCTGTGACGGGAATTAACAATAACAGAGTTTCCATTCAGTTCAGTTCAGTCGCTCTGAGTCGTGTCTGACTCCTTGCGAACCCATGAATCGCAGCCCGCCAGGCCTCCCTGTCCATCACCAACTCCTGGAGATCACTCAAACTCACTTCCGTCGAGTCGGTGATGCCATCCAGCCATCTCATCCTCTGTCATCCCCTTCTCCTCCTGCCCCTAATCCCTCCCAGCATAGAGTCTTTTCCAATGAGTCAACTGTTCGCATGAGGTGGCCAAAGTACTGGAGTTTCAGCTTTAGCATCATTCCTTCCAAAGAACACCCAGGGCTGATCTCCTTCAGAATGGACTGGTTGGATCTCCTTGCAGTCCAAGGGACTTTCAAGAGTCTTCTCCAACACCACAGTTCAAAAGCATCAATTCTTTGGCGCTCAGCTTTCTTCACAGTCCAACTCTCGCATCCATACATGACTACTGGAAAAACCATAGCCTTGACTAGGTGGACCTTTGTTGGCAAAGTAATGTCTCTGCTTTTCAATATGCTATCTAGGTTGGTCATTTATCTTAGTATTTCTTATTTAACCTATAACTATTTGGAGTATGTTGCTTAATTTCTAAATATTTGGAACTTTTCCAGATAACTTATGATTATTGACTTTTGATTTAATTCCCTTGCCATCACATTACACATGTTATAAAGTTCATTTTTCTGAGCTGTATTAAGGCATATAGTTCAGCATGTGGTCTATTTGGTAACTGTTCCACCCACATGTGAGAAGAATACATGGCACAGATGTTGGGTATAGAGTTCTCTAAATATAAATTAAATCAAGAGAGTTGATGGTATTGTTCAAGTATTCTGTATTCTTATTGATATTTTAAAGCAGTTCTTTTGTCAACTGCTAAAAAGGGTTGTTAAAATATCTCATTAGATTTTAGGTGCATTTTTTTTCTCCTTTTAGTTCTACTTGTTTGTGTAATAGGTATCTTGAAGCTCTGTGATGGATTTCTGATGAGATTAAAACTTTTGCTATTAGAAAGTACTACTCTTTATTTCTGATAATATTCCTTGTCTTTAAATAGAAATTTACCCATAAGTGAAATCCGTGGCAGTTTGTTTTCATTTGTGGGTCTATTTTGATTGATTCAGTTATCCATCGACTGTGTTATCACATTTTCTTGTTTCTTTGTATGCCTAGTAATTTTATTGTGCATTGGGTATCATGGATAACATACCATAGATACTGAATGTTATATTATTTTCCTCTAAAGAGTGTTGGTATTGCTCTAGCAATTAAAGATATACCCTAAGTATATGAAGTATTGGTTTCATTTGGATAGTTTCATATGGAAGGATGGCTTGTTTTGATTTTGCTCTTAGTCTTAAGGTTATGTTTAGTCTCTGGCTGATATCTTTTCTCTTAAGGCTTAACTGTCCTGGGGCTTTAATGGAATGCCCAAGCTGCTCATCAAGGTCTTCTAACACAACAGAATTAAAACTTCATATCTTTTGTCTTTGTTGTGGACATCAGCTGAAATATCTTTACAAATCTTCCCTGGTGCTAGATTTTGGGAGTCTGTCCTATATCTGTGTAATTTAAATGTTAAGCCAGTGCTAGAGATTTCGGGGCTTTTCTCTCTGTGCCTGTCTCCTTTCTGGCACTTTCCCCCTTCAATTTCCAGCTATACTAACAGCCCCAAGTGCCATCCTCTAAGAATTCAAACGAGTAACACTTTGGCTTTTTGCTTGAGTTCAACTGACCCAGCCATGCAGACAAGGAAATGCCCCGGGGTGAAGGTGGGGGAATAAACACATAAATATAGATCTTCACTCAATGTAATGCCCTTGTTTCTTGGCGGCATCACTTCCAATTTCAGCCTTTGCGCATTCCCTAGTGCTTTCAAATAGTTGTCATCTTTTAAAAGCTTGATTCAGAGTTTTTAGTTTTTCTTAATGGAAAGATTAGTCTGATACAAAGTATTTCTTCATTATTGGAGCCAAAACTAGAATGAAAATGGACTTGGAAATTGTACAATTTCATTAATTTACTTTCATCGAGTAAATGTTTACTTACTACCCAATGTGTTAGGAAATGATCCAAGTATCGGAAATGGTAAATAAAACTTTTGCTTTAATTTGGCAGAAAGGACAGACTCTGTAATATTGGGAGGGACAGAGTCCCCTAAATATCTATGATACGACACGCCCGTTCTTCCAAGGGCTGCTGCTAAGTCACTTCAGTCGCGTCTGACTCTGTGTGACCCCATAGACGGCAGCCCACCAGGCTCCCCCGTCCCTGGGATTCTCCAGGCAAGAACACTGGAGTGGATTGCCATTTCCTTCTCCAAAGCATGAAAGTGAAAAGTGAAAGTGAAGTCACTCAGTCGTGTCTGACCCTCAGCGACCCCATGGACTACAGCCTTCCAGGCTCCTCCGTGGGCTATTGTAGCACAATTCGGGAAGTCTGAAACTCTACCTAGTCAAGTTTTGCTAAAGGAAGTAATAGATGGATTGGATCCTTAAAAATATGTCAGGAGTTTACATAAAGAATGGTGTGAAAGTTGTGAAGAAAGAAATTTTAGACAAAGGCAGCATACTAACCAAAAAAGTGTGAAACTGTTTTGAAAATGGCAGATGAACATGAGTTGTAAGTTTAGTTGCCCAAGATGTTATGAGACAAGATTGTAAAGGATGTGTAACAGTAATTAAAAGCTACCACCACTTACTAAAAACTGATTATGCAAGTGCTTACTTAGGCTAAGCAGTTAATGTGTTTTCTCTGTTGATTACAACTACAGGCCTATGGTACAGGTACTGTTAGGATTTTCAGATGGGCTTCCCAGATAGCTCAGTGGTAAAGAATCCTCTGCCAATGCAGGAGATACAGGTTAGATCCCTGGGTCTGGAATATCCCCTGGAGAAGGAAATGGCAACCCATTCCTGTATTCTGGAGAACTGTTCTGATAACTGCTTCTATTATTAACTTAATTATAGTTGATTTATAATGGCATATTAAAGTGTACAGCAAAGTTATTTTAGTTTCATATATATATATTCTTTTTCAGATTCTTTCCCATTGTAGGTTATTAAAAGATATTGAATATAGTTTTTTGAGTTGTACAGTAGGTCCTTGTTGTTTATCTATTTTACATATGGTAGTTCATGTCTATTAATCCCTAATTCCAAATTTGATCTCTGGTTCCTCTGCCTTTTCTAAAACCAGCTTGAACATCAGGAAGTTCACGGTTCATGTATTGCTGAAGTCTGGCTTGGAGAATTTTGAGCATTACTTTACTAGCATGTGAGATGAGTGCCGTTGTGCGGTAGTTTGAGCATTCTTTGGCATTGCCTTTCTTTGGAATTGGAATGAAGACTGACCTTTTCCACTCCTGTTGCCACTGCTGAGTTTTCCAAATTTGCTGGCATATTGAGTGCCACACTTTCACAGCATCATCTTTCAGGATTTGAAACAGCTCAACTGGAATTCCATCACCTCCACTAGCTTTGTTCGTAGTGATGCTTTCTAAGGCCCACTTGACTTCACATTCCAACATGTCTGGCTCTAGATGAGTGCTTACATCATCATAATTATCTGGGTCTTGAAGATCTTCTTTGTACAGTTCTTCTGTGTATTCTTGCCACCTCTTCTTAATATCTTCTGCTTCTGTTAGGTCCATACCATTTCTGTCCTTTATTGAGCCCATCTTTGCATGAAATGTTCCCTTGATATCTCTAATTTTCTTGAAGAGATCTCTAGTCTTTCCCATTCTGTTCTTTTCCTCTATTTCTTTGCATTGATCGCTGAAGAAGGCTTTCTTATCTCTTCTTGCTATTCTTTGGAACTCTGCATTCAGATGGGAATATCTTTCCTTTTCTCCTTTGCTTTTTGCGTCTCTTCTTTTTACAGCTATTTGTAAGGCCTCCCCAGACAGCCATTTTGCTTGTTTGCATTTCTTTTCCATGGGGATAGTCTTGATCCCTGCCTCCTGTACAATGTCATGAACCTCATTCCATAGTTCATCAAGCACTCTCTCTATCAGATCTTGTCCCTTAAATCTATTTCTCACTTCCACTGTATAATCATAAGGGATTTGATTTAGGTCATACATGAATGGTCTAGAGGTTTTCCCTACTTTCTTCAATTTCAGTCTGAATTTGGCAATAAGGAGATCATGATCTGAGCCACAGTCAGCTCCTGGTCTTGTTTTTGTTGAGTGTATAGATCTTCTCCATCTTTGGCTGCAGAGAATATAGTCAATCTGATTTCAGTGTTGACCATCTGGTGATGTCCATGTGTAGAGTCTTCTCTTGTGTTGTTGGAAGAGGGTGTTTGCTATGACCAGTGCATTTTCTTGGCAAAACTCTATTAGTCTTTGCCCTGCTTCATTCCGCATTCCAAGGCCAAATTTGCCTGTGACTCCAGGTGTTTCTTGACTTCCTACTTTAGCATTCCAGTCCCCTATAATGAAAAGGACATCTTTTTGGGGTGTTAGTTCTAAAAGGTCTTGTAGGTCTTCGTAAAACCGTTCAACTTCAGCTTCTTCAGTGTTACTGGTTGGGGCATAGACTTGGATAACTCTGATACTGAATGGTTTGCCTTGGAAACGAACAGAGATAATTCTGTCGTTTTTGAGATTGCATCCAAGTACTGCATTTTGAACTCTTATGTTGACCATGGTGGCTACTCCATTTCTTCTAAGGGATTCCTGCCCGCAGTAGTAGATATAATGGTCATCTGAGTTAAATTCACCCATTCCAGTCCATTTTAGTTCGCTGATTCCTAGAAGGTCGACGTTCACCCTTGCCATCTCTTGTTTGACCACTTCCAATTTGCCTTGATTCATGGACCTGACATTCCAGATTCCTATGCAATATTGCTCTTTACAGCATCGGATCTTGCTTCTATCACCAGTCACATGCACAACTGGGTACTGTTTTTGCTTTGGCTCCATCCCTTCATTCTTTCTGGAGTTATTTCTCCACTGACCTCCAGTAGCATATTGGGCACCTACTGACCTGGGGAGTTCCTCTTTCAGTATCCTATCATTTTGCCTTTTCATTCTGTTCATGGGATTCTCAAGGCAAGAATACTGAAGTGGCTTGCCATTCCCTTCTCCAGTGGACTACGTTCTGTCAGCCCTCTCCACCATGACCCGCCTGTGGTGGGTTCCCTGCAGGCATGGCTTGGTTTCATTGAGTTAGACAAGGCTTTGGTCCTAGTGTGATTTGACTGACTAGTTTTCTGTGAGTATTTTTCAGTGTGTCTGCCCTCTGATGCCCTCTTGCAACACCTACCATTGGGTTTCTCTTACCTTGAGCATGGGGTATCTTTTCACGGCTTCTCCAGCAAAGCACAGCTGCTGTTTCTTACCTTGAACGAGGGGTATCTCCTTACTGCCACCTTCCTGACCTTTAGTGTGGGAGAGCTCCTCTAGGCCCTCCTTCTCCTGCGCAGCCACTGCTCCTCGGGTTGATCCTCCCGGCCGCCAGCCCTGGCCTCAGGCGTGGGTGGCTCCTTTAAGCTGCCACCCCTGGCCTCAGGCTCGAGCTCTGGGTGACTCCTCAGCATCACCACCCCTGGCCTCGAGCGTGAGGTGGCTTCTTCTGGCTGCCCCTGGCCTTGGACGCGGTGTAGCTCCACCCAGCTGCCGCCCTAACCTCAGACGCAGGTAGCTTCTGTCATGAAGAGAAATATTACTCATTCTGTATTCATTTCCCAGGGCTACTGTAACATATTATCACAGACTTGGTGGATTAAAAAAACCTGAAATTTATTTTCTCACAGTTCCAGAAGCCAGAAGTCTAAAATCAAGGTGTCACCAGAGTTCGATCTTTCTGGAGTCTAAAGTATGTTCCATGTCTCTCTCCTTGCTTCTGGTAGTTCCTGGCAGTCCTTGGAATTCCTTGGCCTATAGATGAATAACACATCTAAACCTTCTAAGAATCAATACTTTTGAACTGTGGTGTTGGAGAAGAGTCTTGAGAGTCCCTTGGACAGCAAGGAGATCCAACTAATCCATCCTAAAGGAAATCAGCCCTGAATATTCATCGGAAGAACTGATGCTGAAACCCCAATACTTTGGCCACCTGATGTGAAGAACTGACTCATTGGAAAAGACCCTGATGCTGGAAAAGAGTGAAGATGGGAGGAGAAGGGGAAGGCAGAGGATGAGATGGTAGACATGAATTTGAATAAGCTCCAGGAGTTGGTGAACGACAGGAAAGCCTGGCATGCTGCAGTCCATGGGGTCTCATAGAATCAGACAGGACAGAGCAACTGAACTGAACTGAAACCTTCTAAATCTTGTCTGAACCTTCATATCATTGTCACTCTATAATCAGCTTTCCTTTTCTTTCTTTAATAAAGAGAGCAGTCATTGGATTGAGGGTCAACCCTAAATTGAGGTGATCTTTTCTCAAGATCTTTAACTTAATTGCATTTGCCAAAACACTATTTCCATACAAAGTCACATTTCCAGGTACCCAGATTAGAGCTACACATCTTTTTGGGAACTACTGTTCAACCCACTACACCACCATGCTAGACTCAGGAATTGTTATAAAATTATTAATATTCCAATGGCATCATAATAATTGACAAGGCACTAAAGATACATGAATTAGATATGAATTGTCACAAGTGCAACTGAATTGTAGAGAAAAATAAATTTTATGTTTGAAATGATTGGGTGTTCAATAGAGCATTTAATAGAATTCTAAATTGTCTAGACCAAGGAATTATATACAATGTGATAGGTGATGTGTTCCACTCAGGAGTCAAAACAGAAACATTCAAATGAAATTTAGAAATAACATTTCAACCCAATTCTTAATCTTATCATTGGAGCTGATATAAGAGAAACAAAACTTTATATTATACACTGTATTTTGAATTTGTTTAATTTAGTTGACATACTTGTTTAATGAACAGAATGTGGACTGTGCATTTCAGCAGAACTGGGTTTTAATGTCATATCACCGATGTTAGTTGTATGGCTCTGGGGAAGTTAATTAACTATTGGTGCTCCAGTTTCCTCATCTGCAAAACAACTGTGTTGAAGCCAACTTCCCAGGTATTTAACTTGCTATATGAACAAAACTGAGGAATTATTATTAGAGTCCCTAATACAGCAGTGCTCAGTACTGTGGAATTGTTTCCTGTACGGTTGTTCAAGTGATGCCCAATCTAATCAGGCACTAAATTACTGAAAACAAATGACATTTTTAATTGATATTTTTCATATCTATCTCTCTTCATGCAACTTGAGATAGTTGATGCATGACTTCTCATTAATCTTGCCAATATCTGTTTATCTGTTTGTTAGATAAGAGATGAAGCAAAATCTCTGTCTTTCTCTCTCTCTCTCCTTCACACACACACATACACATCTAATTTGTTCATGAGTTGAGTCATATCACAGATTCAATCACTATTCTCTTATTGTAAAAAATGAAGCCCAGTTCAGTTGCTGTGCTTATGACAATTGACTCCTACTGTCATTTATTTTTGTTTGTTTATAAGTGTGAAACTGAGGCATAATCAAACTAATCATACCTTGACAGTTTTAAGGTCATAACAGCTCTTGCCAAGTTGGTAGAAGTGTTTATGTGTGTTCTTTTTAAATCCAGGCTGTTGGTGCCTTGTGACAGTTTATGTTCCCAGCAGTATGTGGAAAGTGGCTAGCTATATCAAGGAAACTTACAAGGAAGCTTTTGTGTTGGTGCTTTGCAGAAATTCAGGGTGTAATCTTTCAGGTACGAAAACTTGATTGTGTTGGTGATCCATAAATCAGATTTAAGGATCTTAAGTAATACTTGCTAACTCAAAAGAGACTGAAGTATATGACCATAAAGATTGAGTAAATGAGCTATATTACTTTTTGATGAGAATTTTGGTAATATTTATTCAGAAATGTAACCATATTGATATATGTTTGTTTATTTATCGCTATGTATAATAAGGAAATCAGAGACCAATACTTTCCTTATAATCATGTTCCTTTATAACTGTATGTATATTTAATTAAGAATATTCACATTTATCAACTATTTTTATAAAAAAAAAATAAAACTGCTAAACAGTCAAACATAAGACTAGCACAGTGCTCTTCAAGTTGTGAGCCCTATCTATAATGGGTCATGGAAACAATTTATTGTGTTGCAAAAAACATAGTTTTATAATTTACCCCAGCTTATCAGTGAAGAGAACTGAGGCAGAGAGACACAAAATGAAGTGTCTAAAGCCATATAGTTAGCCAGGGGAAGCTGACCTTCCTTGCTCAAAAATCTCATGTTCTTTTATTAGAGTTGGATGCTTCCAGAAGCTGATATGCTATTGATCTTGTGATGTAACATGGATCTTAAATAGGGAAAATGGGGACCATGTGCATATGAAGGTGGCTTGGAGTAGGTGAGGGGACTGACTCTCAAGGGAAGAAACGGGCACAGTAGTCATCATTTTTATTCCTAATATTTCTTAAGAACATTATTTTTATCTTTGGAGCATCATGACTAAATACAGGCAAATCTGAACTGGCTAGTTTGAACTTTTCAGGTATTGGCCTTAAGAAACTGACAAGTTTCTAACATATGACTCAAGTCTTTCATCCTGTGGAAAGCTAGGATGTAAGAGTTACATATATTTTATTAATTGCCCTAAAAATTCTCATGTTATTTTCTGTTTCTAATAAAGTACTTCAAACATATAGGAAAATAAATGTACAGGACAATATGAAAAGTTTAATGGACCCAACATCAAGCTTTGCCAGCCTTTCTTTCCTTTCTCCTTCCCTCGGTCTGTCCTTTTCCTTCTCTCTTTCCTTCTTATTTACTTCCAACCTTCATTTTCTAAAAGTCATAATTTATATGAAGGCCTGTGTTGCAGGTAAACTATTGTTTTCAGTACAAAGAAAGCTTGTTTTCAGTGTTCTTTATGATCAGTATGTGTATGAATGTGAATATGTGTGAGCTTTTGCATAGGGAGTATGGTTTGACTTATAGATACATTCCTTTAGAGCTAAGCCTCACCTTCAAAGTTTTTAAATATACATATAAATATCTATTTTTTTTTTGGCCAGTGAATAGCCATGACATAAATTGCCCATGCTCTTCTTATATAATCACAATCTTAAAGGAAAACTAGAAATAAAAATATTACAGATGCTTCCAAGTTTTGAAAGAATGACAGGAGAAAAATATTTCATTAGGATGAAATGATAGATTTTTTTCCTGATTAAACTTATGTAAGTAAGGGGTATTGATTCATCCCCACACTCTGACAGCTTTGCGTGTTTCAGCATCTTTTAGTTCAATGAATTTGTTGATTATCTTACTATAATTACTACAGCATTCTTAAAATATTCTAGGTAACAGTTGACATAGCCATAAATAAAAAATGTATGTCTCCCCATCATGGAACCTGCATTAATAGTACATTAAGGCCAACCAAATTTAATACATCTCAATATGTTATTTGTTCATGTGTTCTTTCAAACCAAACAC
This sequence comes from Nanger dama, assembly GCA_917880005.1. Taxonomy (NCBI): domain Eukaryota; kingdom Metazoa; phylum Chordata; class Mammalia; order Artiodactyla; family Bovidae; genus Nanger; species Nanger dama. The sequence continues at coordinate 1,804,636 of CAKJTW010000043.1, read as the reverse complement.
TGTATCATTTTAGGAGTTAATTGCTTTGTCATATTAAGAATTTGGGAAATAAAGGGGGAATTTTAGATAGAATGGTCAGAAAGGCCTCCATGAAGAAGTGACATTTAAACAGAAAATTAAATTATTTTAAGGAACAAATCATGGTAGATCGGAAATGAAAAATCTAGAAAGAAGGTTCTAGAATAGCTGGTTTAAAGGTCTAACCTTACTTTGTTTAGGACAGGGAAAAATCATATCTCCCGGTCTCCAAATTCTCCACTTTCTCCTTACTCTCTGCAGATGACCTCTGCTTTTATTTAAAAAAAAAAAAAAAAAAAAGACATTACTAAGTAGAAGTTTTTCACCATCCTACTTTTCCATTACAGATTTTCTTCATCACCACCATCTTTTCATCCTTTACATTTTGTTATGGGCTAAATTATGCCCCCTCATTCCCTCTGCAAAAACAAAACAAAACAAAACATAAATTTCAAGGTTGAAATCCTAATTCCCATTACCTCAGAGTATGACCCTATTTGGAAACAGGGTCTTTAAAATGAAATGAAGGTAAAAATGAGGGTATAAGGATGGGTTCTAATTCAATATGACTGGTGTCCTTATAAAAAGAGATTAAGACACAGACATGTACAAAAGAAAAACTGTATGGAGGCAGAAGTAAACAGACTAATGTTTGCAAGCCAGACAGAAAGACCGCAGAAGAAATTAACTCTGCTGAGATGTAGAGTTGGACTTCTAGCCTTAAGAATTATGGGGAACATTTTTCTCTTGTTTAAGCCACGTATCCAATCTGTGGTATTTGTACTGGCAGCCCTAGTGAGCAAACTAATGCACACGCACACTAGAGGAATGTCTCTCCCTAAACTACCCCGACACTAGCGCTGTCTGTCCCACTCGTTCTTTTATCCAGGTATCACCTTTCTCTTTTGTAATTCGATCTCTGTTCTCTGATTTTTCCATTCTAACTATACAAACACACACACACACACACACACATATAGGATACATAAAATCTCAATATATGAGTAGATTCTGAGGTTATACATGCAGTCACAGTCTCTACCATCTGAGAGAAAAGAAACAACCACCATCACCACAAAGGATGTTTGGTTCCATGTTTCCCTCTATCTTATCCATTTTGCTATTTCACTTAAGATACTGAATTAGTAGCCTGCCCATTTTCCATTGACTTCTGAGTATTTCATTTGCTTTTCAAACTAATTCAGTCTGGATTATGCTTCTGCCACTTCAAAACTGACTAGATGACTAGCCATCCATTTGCAAATGAGGAAATGGTGACATCAGAACAACTTGAACGGGGTCATAGGTCTAGAACTAACCATGCCAGGACTTGAACCTAATAAAACTCCAAAGCTTTGCTTTTAAAATATCATTTAATGCTTGGTAAACTTCATAAACCAGTAACATGAAGAAGCTGAAGTTGAACGGTTCTATGAAGACCTACAAGACCTTTTAGAACTAACACTCAAAAAAGAGGTCTTTTCCATTTATAGGGGACTAGAATGCAAAAGTAGAAAGTCAAGAAACACCTGGAGTAACAGATAAATTTGGCTTTGGAATGCAGAATGAAGCAGGGCAAAGATTAACAGAGCTTTGCCAAGAAAATGCACTGGTCATAGCAAACACCCTCTTCCAACAACACAAGAGAAGACTCTACACATGGACATCACCAGATGGTCAACACCAAAATCAGATTGACTATATTCTCTACAGCAAAAGATGGAGAAGCTCTATACAGTCAACAAAACAAGACCAGGAGCTGACTGTGGCTCAGATTATGATCTCCTGATTGAATTTAGACTTAAATTGAAGAAAGTAGGGAAAACCACTAAACCATTCAGGTATGACCTAAATCAAATCCCTTATGATTCTATAGTGGAAGTGAGAAATACATTTAAGGGACTAGATCTGATAGATACAGTGTCTGATGAACTATGGAATGAGGTTCATGACATTGTACAGGAAACAGGGATCAAGACCATCTCCATGGAAAAGAAGTGCAAAAAAAAAAAAAAAAAAAGGCTGTCTGGGAGGCCTTACAAATAGCTGTAAAAAGAAGAGAAGTGAAAATCAAAGGAGAAAAGGAAAGATACAAGCATCTGAATGCAGAGTTCCAAAGAATAGCAAAAAGAGATAAGAAAGTCTTCCTCAGGGACCAGTGCAACGAAATAGAGGAAAAGAACAGAATGGGAAAGACTAGAGATCTCTTCAAGAAAATTAGAGACACCAAGGGAACATTTCATGTAAAGACGGGCTCGATAAAGGACAGAAATGGTATGGACCTAACAGAAGCAGAAGATATTAAGAAGAGGTGGCAAGAATACACGGAAGAACCATACAAAAAGAGCTTCATAACCCAGATAATCACGATGGTGTGATCACTCACCTAGAGCCAGACATCCTGGAATGTGAAGTCAAGTGGGCTTTAGAAAGCATCACTACGAACAAAGCTAGTGGAGGTGATGGCATTCCAGTTGAGCTGTTTCAAATCCTGAAAGAAGATGCTGTGAAAGTGCTGCACTCCATATGCCAGCAAATTTGGAAAACTCAGCAGTGGCCACGGGACTGGAAAAGTCAGTTTTCATTCCAAACCTAAAGAAAGGAAATGCCAAAGAATGCTCAAACTACTGCACAATTGCACTCATCTTACACGTTCAGTTCAGTCACTCAGTCATGTCCAACTCTTTGTGAGCCCATGAATCGCAGCACGCCAGGCCTCCCTGTTCATCACCATCTCCTGGAGTTCACTCAGACTCACATCCATCAATTGGTGATGCCATCCAGCCATTTCATCCTCGGTCGTCCCCTTCTCCTCCTGCCCCCAATCCATCCCAGCATCAGAGTCTTTTCCAGTGAGTCAACTCTTTGCATGAGGTGGCCAAAGTACTGGAGCTTCAGCTTTAGCATCATTACTTCCAAAGAAATCCCAGGGCTGATCTCCTTCAGAATGCACTGGTTGGATCTCCTTGGAGTCCAAGGGACTCTCAAGAGTCTTCTCCAGCACCACAGTTCAAAAGCATCAATTCCTTGGCGCTCAGCCTTCTTCACAGTCCAACTCTCACATCCATACATGACCACTGGAAAAACCATAGCCTTGACTAGATGGACCTTAGTCGGCAAAGTAATTTCTCTGCTTTCGAATATGCTTTCTAGGTTGGTCATAACTTTTCCAAGGAGTAAGCATCTTCTAATTTAATGGCTGCAGTCACCATCTACAGTGATTTTGGAGCCCCCAAAATAAAATCTGACACTGTTACCATTATTTCCCCATCTATTTCCCATGAAGTGATGAGACTGGATGCCATAATCTTCGTTTTATGAATGTTGAGCTTTAAGCCAACTTTTCCGCTCTCCTCTGTCACCTTTCTCAAGAGGCTCTTTAGCACCTCTTCACTTTCTGCCATAAGGGTGATGTCATCTGCATGTCTGAGGTTATTGATATTTCTCCCACCAGTCTTGATTCCAGCTTGTGTTTCTTCCAGTCCAGCATTTCTCATGATGTATGCTGCATATAAGTTAAATAAGCAGGGTGACAATATACAGCCTTGACATACTCCTTTTCCTATTTGGAACCAGTCTGTTGTTCCATGTCCAGTTCTAACTGTTGCTTCCTGACCTGCATACAGATTTCTCAAGAGGCAGGTCACGTGGTGTGGTATTCCCATCTCTTTCAGAATTTTCCAGAGTTTATTGTGATCCACAAAGTCAAAGGCTTTGGCATAGTCAATAAAGCAGAAATAGGTGTTTTTCTGGAAATCTCTTGCTTTTTTGTTGATCCAGCAGATGTTGGCAATTTGATCTCTGGTTCCTCTGCCTTTTCTAAAACCAGCTTAAACATCAGGGAGTTCACAGTTCACGTATTGCTGAAGCCTGGCTTGGAGAATTTTGAGCATTACTTTACTAGCATGTGAGATGAGTGCAGTTGTGCGGTAGTTTGAGCATTCTTTGGCATTGCCTTTCTTTGGAATTGGAATGAAGACTGACTTTTTCCAGTCCTGTGGCCACTGCTGAGTTTTCCAAATTTGCTGGCTTATTGAGTGCCACACTTTCACAGCATCATCTTTCAGGATTTGAAACAACTCAACTGGAATTCCATCACCTCCACTAGCTTTGTTCGTAGTGATGCTTTCTAAGGCCCCCTTGACTTCACATTCCAAGATGTCTGGCTCTAGATGAGTGATCACGTCATCATGATTATCTGGATCATGAAGATCTTTTTGTACAGTTCTTCTTGTATTCTTGCCACCTCTTCTTAATATCTTCTGCTTCTGTTAGGTCCATACCATTTCTGTCCTTTATTGAGCCCATCTTTGCATGAAATGTTCCCTTGGTGTCTCTAATTTTCTGGAAGTGATCTCTAGTCTTTCTCATTCTTTTCTTTTCCTCTATTTCTTTGCATTGGTCCCTGAGGAAGACTTTCTTATCTCTTCTTGTTATTCTTTGGAATTCTGCATTCAGATGCTTATATCTTTCCTTTTCTCCTTTGATTTTCACCTCTCGTCTTTTCACAGCTATTTGTAAGGCCTTCCCAGACAGCTATTTTGCTTTTTTTGCATTTCTTTTCCATGGAGATGGTCTTGATCCCTGTCTCCTGTACAATGTCATGAACCTCATTCCATAGTTCATCAGGCACTCTATCTATCAGATCTAGTCCCTTAAATCTATTTCTCACTTCCACTGTGTAATCATAAGCGATTTGATTTAGGTCATACCTTAATGGTCTAGGGGTTTTCCTACTTTCTTCAATTTGAGTCTGAATTTGGTAAGAAGGAGTTCATGATCTGAGCCACAGTCAGCTCGTCTTGTTTTTGCTGACTGTGTAGAGCTTCCCCATCTTTTGCTGCAGAAAATATAATCAATCTGATTTCGGTGTTGACCATTTGGTGATGTCCATGTGTAGAGTCTTCTCTTGTTTTGTTGGATACACAAGTACAGTAATACTCAAAATTCTCCAAGCCAGGCTTCAGCAGTACATGAACCATGAACTTCCAGACGTTCAAGCTGGTTTTACAAAAGGCAGAGGAACCAGATATCAAATTGCCAACATCTGCTGGATCATCAAAAAAGGAAGAGAATTCCAGGAAAATATCTATGCCTGCTTTATTGACTGTGCCTAAGCCTCTGACTGTGTGGATCACAATAAACTCTGGAAAATTCTGAAAGAGATGGAAATACCACACCACCTGACCTGCCTCTTGAGAAACCTATATGCAGGTCAGGAAGCAACAGTTAGAACTGGACATGGAACAACAGACTGGTTCCAAATAGGAAAAGGAGTACGTCAAGGCTGTATATTGTCACCCTGCTTAGTTAACTTATATGCAGAGTACATCATGAGAAATGCTAGGGTGGAAGAAGCACAATCTGGAATCAAGTTTGGTGGGGTAAATATCAATAACCTCAGATATGCAGATGACACCACCCTTATGGCAGAAAGTGAAGAGGAACTAAAAGCCCCTTGATGAAAGTGAAAGTGGAGCATGAAAAAGTTGGCTTAAAGCTCAACATTCAGAAAACAAAGATCATGGCATCTGGTCCCATCACTTCATGGGAAGTAGATGGGGAAACAGTGGAAATAGTATCAGACTTTATTTTTTTGGGCTCCAAAATCACTGTAGATGGTGACTGCAGCCATGAAATTAAGTCATGCTTAATCCTTGGAAGGAAAGTTATGACCAACCTAGATAGCAAATTCTAAAGCAGAGACATTACTTTTCCAACAAAGGTCCGTCTAGTCAAGGGTATGGTTTTTCCAGTGCTCATGTATGGATGTGAGCGTTGGACTGTGAAGAAAGCTGAGCACCAAAGAATTGATGCTTTTGAGCTGTGGTGCTGGAGAAGACTCTTGAGAGTCCCTTGGACTGCAAGGAGATCCAACCCGTCCATTCTGAAGAGGATCAGCCCTGGGATTTCTTTGGAAGGAATGATGTTGAAGCTGAAACTCCAGCACTTTGGCCACCTCATGCGAAGAGCTGACTCACTGGAAAAGACTCTGATGCTGGGGCAGGAGGAAAAGGGGATGACAGAGGATGAGATGGCTGGATGGCATCACGGACTCAATGGACGTGAGGCTGAGTGAACTCTGGGAGATGGTGATGGACAGGGAGGCCTGTTGTGCTGCAATTTATGGGGTCTCAAAGAATTGGACACGACTGAGCAACTGAAGTGAACTGTACTGAACTGAAACTTCATACTTCAAAGAAGCTTCTGCTGAAAGCCTTTGCAGGAAGAAATATTAGTCATGATACCAGGTCAGAGTTACTGCAGCTTGAGAGACAGGAGGCAGCTTGAGCCCTTGCCTTTCCTCCTTGTGAACACGTGGGAGTCCCTGAATCTGTTAATGCAGGGGATATTTGATGTCATTTGTAGCATTCTACAATTTAGCTAAGTTGCCATCAACCTCAGCCTTAAGAAAGGAATGTGAAGGTGTTGGAATATAAAACAGAAAAAATTTAAAAATGAGAAATATTTTATTAAAAATATGAATTTTAAAGTTATGAAGAATTACTGTGAAAAGAATAGTGTTTTACAAGGTTTTTACGAAGATGGACATGAGTCTGAGTGAACTGCAGGAGCTGGTGATGGACAGGAAAGCCTGACGTGCTGCAATTCATGGGGTCGCAGAGAGTCGGACACGACTGAGCCACTGAACTGAACTGAACTGAAGATGGCCATATTTCAAAGTAAATAAATGAGAAGATATAGTGAGAAATTCTAAACTTCCTGTAAGAACAGAACTAATTTTAATAATAAATGTTTATTGAGTGATGATACCAGGTGCTGTTCTAGAGCATTGCCCTAAAACTCTCAAAAACCTGTGAAGTAGATGTCATGTCTAGATGACTTTCTTCTGTATGCTTTATAGTTAACAAGTTTGTATAAGTTAAACATTAAGAAATCATTTTACCCTTCTCAAAAACAAATAAATAGATGGATTGATGAGTGGATGGATAGATTAGTGGATGAATGGCTAGATGAATGGACAAACAACTATAACATCAAGCTGTCATAGTAAATCTTATTATTTTTTTAATACTTTATTCTACATTACAATACTGTATTTGTTTTTCCATACATTGACATGAATCAGCCACAGGTGTACACGATCTCCCAATGCCAAAGCCCCCTCCCACCTCCCACCCCATATCATCTCCCTGGATCATCCTGTGCACCAGCCCCAAGCATCCTGTATCCTGTATTGAACATAGACTAGTGCTTCGTTTCTTACATGATAGTATACATGTTTCAATGCCATTCTCCTCATAGTAAATCTTAAAATCAGCCTAATATAAAACTTTAACCCTGAAACACTTTCAAGACAGAAATATTTCATTTAGCAAAAAGAGAAGCAGTGAAAAATATGCATATAGGGCATCACGCTTTCCACTATCATTCAAACTGGATATACGTAGATAAGAAGTTCAATGTGAGAAAGCTGATTAAGTCGTAGTAAAAACTGGTCTGCTGTTGTTTAGTTGCTCTGTCACGTACAACTCTTTGTGACACCATGAACTTCAGCCCACCAGGCTCGCCTGTCCTTCACCATCTCCTGGAGCTTGCTCAGACTCATATCCATTGAGTTAGTGATTTCATCCAACCATCTCGTCCTCTATCATACATTTCTCCTCCTGCCTTCAAGCTTTCCCAGCATCAGGATCTTTTCTAATGAGTCAGTTCTTCACATCAGGTGGCCAAAGTATTGGAGTCTTAGCTTCAGCATCAGTCTTTCCAGTGAATATTCAGCACTGATTTCCTTTAGGATGGACTGGTTGCATCTCCTTGCAGCACAAGGGACTCTCAAGACTCTTCTTCAACACCATAGTCCAAAAGCATCAGTTATTCGGCACTTGGCTTTCCTTATGGTCCGACTCACATCCATATATGACCACTGGAAAAGCCATAGCTTTGACTATATAGACCTTTGTCAGCAAAGTGATATCTCTGCTTTTACTACACTGTTTAGGTTTGTCATAGCTTTTCTTCCAAGGAGCAAGCGTCTTTTAGTTTCATGGCTGCAGTCACCATTTGCAGTGATTTTGGAGCCCAACAAAATAAAGTCTGTCAGTGTTTCCATTGTTTCCCCATCTATTTTCCATGAAATGATGGGACCAGATGCCATGATCTTTATTTAGTGAATGTTGAGTGTTTTTTTTTTTTTAACTTTACAATATTGTATTGGTTTTGCCATACATCAACATGAATCCGTGATGGGTATACATGTGTTCCCCATCCTGAACCCCCCTCCCACCTCCCTCCTCATACAATCACTCTGGGTCATCCCAGTGCACCAGCCCCAAGCATCCTGTATCCTGCATTGAACCTAGACTGGCAAATGTTGAGTTTTAAGCCAGCTTTTTCACTCTCCTCTTTCACCTTCATCAAGAGGCTCTTTAATTCCTCTTCACTTTATGCCATAAGGGTGGTGTCATCTGCATATCTCAGGTATTGGTATGTCTCCCAGCAATCTTGATTCCAGTTTGTACATACATCAGATATGATGATATAATGTATTTTACTATTTTTGAGACTTAAAGAAAAAAGTGGATCTATTAAATTTTTCATCTTTAATAAAAGATATTAATTAATGAGTAAGTGGGTGGCAGGCAATTTGGCAACAGGGTAGAATAATCATGCTAGAGTATTATCCATATGTTTTATGTACAAAAGGTAAGAAGATAAGTACTTGAATTTAAACAGCCAAAATATTGAAGTTCTCCATAAGAAACAGACAATTTGGCTCATTTGGGGAACAAAATAGGTAATATGTTTTAAGTCACTAAAAGGAAAATTGGGTCTCATCAGACAATTTATAGGCTGATGTGGCAGTGACCAAGTAATTATATTAATGTGCAGAAGTAGATATAATTTAACAGGAGTTGAGATGGGACTTCTGACAGTCTATCATAGAAAAAGTTAATGAATAAAATGCTAGACTTCAGTCTAAGTGCCAAGGTAGCTAAAAAACTGATTGTAGCCTAAATATATATAGGATAGCAGTAAATCGTAGCAGATCCTCATGGAGAGGTGACAAATGGAGTCCTTCAGGACTGATTGCCAGACCCATTACTTTTTAACATGATATATAAGTTATGGTGTCTGAATTAGTTGATAATATTAAGAATCCAGTTTTATCTTTTGGAAGAAAAGTTATTGGTTGGACCACTTCTGTCGCTTCGAATTTTTTCTTTTTAAGCTTTGACTACGTAGGCTAATTTCATGAGTTCTCACACGGTTTAGGTTTGTCTGAGAGAGAGAATTTCAGCTTCATACCTAGGAAATATATACCCCTTCATTGTTGCTGGTAATTATGTATGAATTTATAATCATTGGAAATATTGATGACTAAATATGTAGTGTACATTTATTTTATGTAGACTGCCAGTAAGTTTTGGGAGTCACGCATAAGACAAGGATTGTGATAGCACAGCTGAGGGAAGCCTGCCTAATCTAGAATTCAGGGCATGCACCCTAATAGAAGGAATGTTCACTTAATCTTGATTCATAAGTGAAAGCCATAAGAAAAAGAATAGTGAAGATGCAAAAAGGGCACTGCGTTTGAAAAACCTTCGAGATAAGAGAGACAATCTGACTTTCTCACAGTGCTACACAAATATAATCTAGAATCTTGCTTGGATCAGTTCAGTTCAGTTCCTCAGTCGTGTGTGACTCTTTGTGATCCCATGGACTGCAGCACACCAGGCCTCCTTGTCCATCACAACTCTTGGAGTTTACTCAAGCAGATGTCCATTGAGTCTGTGATGCCATCCAACCATCTCATCCTCTGTCATCCACTTCTCCTCCCACCCTCAGTCTTTCCCGGGATCAGGGTCTTTTGAAATGAGTCAGCTGTTCATATCAGGTGGCCAAAGTATTGGAGTTTCAGCTTCAGCATCAGTCCTTCCAATGAATATTCAGGATTGATCTCCTTTAGGATGGACTGGTTGGATCTCTTTGCAGTCCAAGGGACTCTCAAGAGTCTTCTTCAACATCACAGTTCAAAAGCATCTATTCTTCAGCCCTCAGCTTTCTTTATAGTCCAACTCTTTCATCCATACATGACTACTGGAAAAACAATAGCTTTGAGGAGATGGAGCTTTTTTGGCAAAGTAATGTCTCTACCTTTTAATATGATATTTAGTTTGCTTATAACTTCTTTTCCAAGGAACAAACGTCTTTTAATTTCATGGCTGCAGTAACCATCTGCAGTGATTTTGGAGCCCCCAAAATAAAGCCTGCCATTGTTTCCACTGTTTCCCCATCTATTTGCCATGAAGTGATGGGACCAGATGTCATGATCTTAGTTCTCTGAATGTTGACTTTTAAGCCAACTTTTTCTCTCTCCTCTTTCATTTTCATTAAGAGGCTCTTTAGTTCTTCGCTCTCTGCCATAAGCATGGTATCATCTGCGTATCTGAGGTTGTTGATATTTCTCCTGGCAATCTTGATTCCAGCTTGTGTGTCAACCAGTCCATCATTCTCATGATGTACTCTGCATATAAGTTAGCTAAGCAGGGTGACAATATACAGCCTTGATGTACTCCATTCCCAACTTGGAACCAATCTGTTGTTCCTTGTCCAGTTTTAACTGTTGCTTCTTTACCTGTATACAGATTTCTCAGGAAGCAGGTCAGGTGGTCTAGTATTCCCATCTCTTGAAGTATTTTTCTCAGTTTGTTGTGATCCACACATTCAAAGGCTTTGGCATACTCAATAAAGCAGAAGTTGATGTTTTTTGGAACTCTCTTGTTTTTTTGATGATCCAACGGATATTGGCAATTTGATCTTTGGTCCTCTGCCTTTTCAAAATCCAGTTTGAACATCTGGAATTTCACAGTTCATGTACTGTTAAATCTTGACTTGGAGAATTTTTAGCATTACTTTGGCATTGCCTTTCCTTGGGATTGGAATGAAAACTGACCTATTCCAGTCCTGTGGCCACTGCTGAGTTTTCCAAGTTTGTTGGCATATCCTCACAGCACCCTCACAGCATCATCTTTTAGGATTTGAAGTAACTCAACTGGAATTCCATCACCCTCACAGCATCATCTTTTAGGATTTGAAGTAACTCAACTGAAATTCCATCACCTCCACTAGCTTTGTTCATAGTGATTCTTCCCAAGGCCTACTTGACTTCACATTCTAGGATGTTGGCTCTAGGTGAGTGATCACACCACCATGGTTGTCTGGGTCATGATGATCTTTTTTGTATAGTTCTTCTGTGTATTGCTGCCACCTCTTCTTAATATCTTCTGCCTCTGTTAGGTCCATACCATTTCTATCCTTTATTGTGCCCATCTTTGCATGAAAAGTTCCCTTGGTATCTCTAATTTTCTTGCTTGGATAGTAGATTGTAAACATGCCTACAATTATTCCCCCTCCCCAGGAGCCTTAACATTAACAATATGGCTTTTTAGCTCTTTCCATAAAGAAATCAAGTCTATTTACTAAATCTTAAATCAGGGGTGACTTTTTGACTTACTTTGTCCAGTAAGATACAGCAGAAGAAATGGGCCAACTCTGAGCATACACCAAGAAGCCTTGGCACTTTTCAGTCTCCCAGAAGCTCATCCAGCCACTGTGTGAACAAACATGAGCTGAGCTACTGAAAAATTAGAGACCCTGAGGAGTGAAGCCAACCCTTCCAGCCAAGGCCATCCTCAAACAGCCTGCTGCAGCCAACCTGGCTGTTCATCACAGATGTGCAGTTGAACCCAGCTGAGATAGGAGAACCAGCCAGCTAAACCTGGCCCAAGTCATCCAACTGAGCAATGTAAATGATTGGTGCTTAAGTGACAAAGTTTGGGGTCATATGTTACACAGCATAAGTGAATTAATACAGTAATATATGTGGCTGAAGAGAAGAGCAGGGACAAGATAATGCTATCTGCTGCTCTGTACTGAAAGCAGTAAAGACTAACAGCTCCTTAAAAATCTGGTTTTGATACTTTCTTTCTAAATTCATATTTGCTGAGAAGTAAATGTGTCCTGTAAAAACACTGAAGCGGTACTATCTTTAATCACTTATTTATGGGTCAGTCAGTCAATCAGTTCAGTCGCTCAGTCATGTCTGACTCTTTGCAACCCCATGAATTGCAGCACACCAGGCCTCCCTGTCCATCAACTCCTGGAGTTCACTCAAACTCACATCCATCGAGTCAGTGATGCCATCCAGCCATCTCATCCTCTGTTGTCCCCTTCTCCTCCTGCCCTCAATCCATCCCAGCATCAGAGTCTTTTCCAATGAGTCAACTCTTTGCATGAGGTGGCCAAAGTGCTGGAGTTTCAGCTTTGGCATCACTCCTTCCAAAGTATACCCAGGACTGATCTCCTTTAGAATGGACTGGTTTGATCTCCTTGCAGTCCAAGGGATGCTCAGGAGTCTTTTCCAACATCACAGTTCAAAAGCATCAATTCTTCGGTGTTCATCTTTCTTCACAGTCCAGCTCTCACATCCATACATGACTACTGGAAAAAGCATAGCCTTGACTAGGCAGAACTTTGTTGGCAAAATAATGTCTCTGCTTTTGAATATGCTATCTAGGTTGGTCCTAACTTTCCTTCCATGGTACCTAGAATAAATAATGGCAATCCACTCCAGTATTCTTGCCTAGAAAATCCCGTGGACAGAGGAGCCTGGTGGGCTGCTGTCTATAGGGTAGCATAGACTCAGACATGACTGAAATGACTTAGCAGCAGCAGCAGCAGCAGCAGAATAAATAACCACATTTACATTAAATCTAATGGCTGAATTAAATATCTGTATACACATCTATTGCTACATATTTAATTCTCAAGGTGGTTCAACTGTGCTGGAAAAACTGAATTCTATCCCATGTAAATACATTTAGGAAAGTGTATTCTAGGGAAAACAGAATAACCCACTTGGAATAGTGTTCTGAAATCTCTCTTACAGTTTATGAATGGTAGTGTTGCCCAGAATTCCTTCGTCTACCTAATTTTTGCCAACACATCTTAATCGTGATTCTTCATGTTGATTTGCATGTTCCTATTAATCATATGACTTCCCTGATGGCTTAAGGATAAAGGATCTGCCTACAATGCAGAAGACACAGGAGACATATGTTTGATCCCTGGATCAGAAAGAGCCCTTGGATTAGGAAATGGCAATTTCCCACTCCAGTATTCTTGCTGGGAAAATTCCACAGACAGAGGAGCCTGGCAGGCTACAGTCCATGGGGTCACAAAGAGTTAGACATGACTGAGCACACACGCTCCAATCTTATATTTAGTCTGGAAGTTATAAGCTGTCATATAGAAGCTAAGTGTTCTGGCTGACATGTGATGATGCATGACTTTTAAAGAGTATGCAGTAGCTCCTTTTGACTGAATCACAAAACACAGTCACCAAGAAATTTCAGTGTATAAGGTTGAACAAGCAATACATGATTTATTAATCAAATATTATGTCAGGCTGGAACATGCACTCCTGCCAAAATGACCTTCTGCTAAGTCAAAACTAGAATGATTGAATATGCTATTGTTTGAAGGGAGGATCAAGGTGATACTTTTAATCTTTTTTTTTTTTTTCCTCCATGAATAGGGAGGATCACAAGCTATTTGTCATATTTTCCCATGGGCTAGTTCTCTATTTGAGGGCTATATGTGTGTCTTTACGTGTATATATGTGTATCTAAGGATGTTGATGGTCACATGTACCTGCAATAGTCATCAGTCTTGACCCTTGGCCTCAGTGGTAATGGTTAAATAATCACCAGCTATTCACTAAAAATTTATTCTCTTCTCAGCATGATACTAGTTTGGAGATGGACTCTAAAGAAAAATAGAGTCCCTGAGTTCAAAGCACACATTCCCTAGATAGTAAGGCTAACCTATGTGAAAAGAATTAAAGAACATTCACATTTCAAACGTATATTTTATCAAAAGTATCGTGAGCTAGGTTTGAACACAACATTGCCCAGTTCCATGTTTTGGAATTTTCAGAAGCTATTTCAGTGAACAATTTGATCATATTTAATACTTGATCTATTGTGTCTTGTGTAATTCTTACATGGCAATAATATTATTGTTGAGAAATTATTTCCCTTCAGAGGTACTTTTTACAAAGGGAATAGGAGGCAGGAATTCCTGGTAATGAAATTCCAGTTGAGCTATTTCAAATCCTTAAAAAGATGCTGTGAAAGTGCTGTACTCTATATGACAGCAAACTCGGAAAACTCAGCGGTGGCTGCAGGACTGGAAAACATCAGTTTTCATTCCGATCACAAAGAAAGGCAATGCCAAAAATTGCTTAAACTACTGCACAATTGTACTCATCTCACACACTAGAAAAGTAATGCTCAAAATTCTCCATGCCAGGCTTCAACAGAATGTGAGCTGTGAACTTTCAAATGTTCAAACTGGATTTAGAAAAGGCAGAGGAACCAGAGATCTAATTGCCAACATCTGTTAGATCATTGAAAAAGCAAAAAGTTCCAGAAAAACATCGACTTCTGCTTTATTGACTATGCCAAAATCTTTGAATGTGTGGATCACAACAAAGTGTAGAAAATTCTTCAAGAGATGGGCATATCAGACCACCTGACCTGCCTCTTGATAAATTGATATGCAGATAAAGAAGCAACAGTTAGAACTGGACATGGAACAACAAACTGGTTCCAAATAGGAAAAGGATTATGTCAAGGCTATATATTGTCATTGTGATAATTGAAATTATATGCAGAGTACATCAAGAGAAATGCTGGGCTGGTTGACATATAATCTGGAATCAAGATGCTGGGAGAAATTTTGATAACCTCAGATATGCAGATGACATCACACTTATGGCAGAAAGCGAAGAAGAAATAAAGAGCCTCTTGATGAAAATGAAAAAGGAGAGTGAAAAAGTTGGCTGAAAACTCAACATTCAGAGAACTAAGATCATGGCATCTAGTCCCATCACTTCATGGCAAATAGATGGGGAAACAGTGGAAACAGTGACAGGCTTTATTTATGGGCACTCCAAAATCACTGCAGATGGTGACTGCAGCCATGAAATTAAAAGACATTTACTCCTTGGAAGGAAAGTTATGACCAATCTAGACAGCATATTAAAATGCAGAGACATTGCTTTGCCAACAAAGGTCTGTCTAGTCAAAGCTATAGTTTTTCCATTGGTCATGAATGGATATGAAAGTTGGAGCATAAAGAAAGCTGAGTGCCAAAGAATTAATTATTTTGAACTGTGATGTTGGAGAAGACTCTTGAGAGTCCCTTGGACTACAAGGAGATCCAACCAGTCCATCCTAAAGAAGATCAGCCCTGAATATTCATTGGAAGGATGCATGCTGATGCTAAAAGACCAATACTTTGTCCATATGATGCAAAGACGTGACTCATTTGGAAAGACCCTGAGAGGGAAAGATTGAAGGCAGGAGGAGAAGGGGACAACAGAGGATGAGATGGTTGGATGGCACCACGGACTCAATGGACGTGAGTTTGAGTAAACTCCTGGAGCTTGTGATAGACAGGGAGGCCTGGCATGCTGCAGTCCACGAGTTGCATAGAGTTGCACACAACTGAGTGACTGAACAGAACTACTGAGGAGGCAGGAAACCACAGAAGCCTGCTCACTCAGCAATTTTATTTAATGTATCAGTTCAGAGGGAGATCATTGGTTGGATCTCATTGAAGTCCAAGGGGCTGTCAAGAGACTTCTTCAACACCACAGTTCAAAAGCATCTATTCTTCAGCCTTCAGCTTTCTTTATAGTCCAACTCTTACATCCATACATGACTACTGGAAAAACAATAGTTTTGACGAGACAGATCTTAATTTGGCAAAGTAACATCTCTGTTTTTTAATATGATATTTAGTTTGCTTATAGCTTCTCTTCTAAGGAACAAGTGTCTTTTAATTTCATGGCTGCAGTCACCATCTGCAGTGATTTTGGAGCCCCCAAAACAAAGCCTGTCACTGTTTCCGCTGTTTCCCCATCTATTTGCCATGAAGTGATGGGACCAGATGTCATGATCTTAGTTCTCTGAATGTTGACTTTTAAGCCAACATTTTTACTCTCCTCTTTCATTTTCCTCAAGGAGCTCTTTGGTTCTTCTTCGCTTTCTGCCATAAGCATGGTATCATCTGTGTATCTGAGGTTGCTGATATTTCTCCTGGCAATCTTGATTCCAGCATGTCTGTCAACCAGTCCATCATTCTCATGATGTACTCTGCATATAAGTTAGCTAAGCAGGGTGACAATATACAGCCTTGATGTACTCCATTCCCAACTTGGAACCAGTCTGTTGTTCCATGTCCTAATCTAAATATTGCTTCTTTACCTGCATACAGATTTCTCAGGAAGGCAGGTCAGGTGGTCTAGTATTCCCATCTCTTGAAGAATTTTCCACAGTTTTGTTGTGATCCACACATTCAAAGGCATTGGCATACTCAATAAAGCAGAAGTTGATGTTTTTCTGGAACTCTCTTGCTTTTTCAATGATCCAACAGATGTTGGCAATTAAATCTCTGGTTCCTCTGCCTTTTGAAAATCCAGTTTGAACATCTGGAATTTCACAGGTTCGTATACTGTTGAAGCCTGGCTTGAATTTTGAGCATTACTGTACTAGTGTGTGAGATGAATGCAATTGTGTGGAAGATGAGCATTTTTTGGTATGGCCTTTCTTTGTGATTGAAATGAAAGCTCACCTTTTCCAGTCCTGTGGCCACTGCCTAGTTTTCCAAATTTGCTGGCATACTGAGTGCAACACTTTCACAGCACCATCTTTTAGGACTGAAATAGCTCAACTGGAATTCCATCCCCTCCACTAGCTGTGTTCATAGTGATGCTTCCTAAGCCCACTTGTCTTCACATCCTAGGATGTCTGGCTCTAGGTGAGTGATCACACTACCATCGTTATCTGGGTCATGAAGATCTTTTTGTATAGTTTTTCTGTGTATTGTTGCCACCTTTTCTTAATATCTTCCACTTCTTTTAGGTTCATACCACATTTCTCTTTTATTGTGCGTGTGTTTGCATGAAATGTTGCCTTGGTATCTCTAATTTTCCTGAAGAGATTTCTATCTCTTCCCCATTCTATTGTTTTCCTCTATTTCTTTGCACTGATCATTAAGGAAGGCTTTCTTATTTCTCTTTGCTATTCTTTGGAACTCTGCTTTCAAATGGGAATATCTTTTCTTTTCTCCTTTGCCTTTAGCTTCTCTTCTTTTCTCAGCTATTTGTAAGGTCTCCTCTGACAACCATTTTGCCTTTTTGCATTTCTTTTTCTTGAGGATGGTCTTGATCCCTGCCTCCTGTACAATGTCACAAACCTCTGTCCATAGTTCTTCTGGGACTCTGTGTATCAGATCTAATCCCTGAATCTATTTCTCACTTCCATTGTATAATCATAAGGGATGTGATTTAGGTCATACCTGAATGGTCTAGTGGTTTTGCTTACTTTTTTCAATTTAAGCCTGAATTTGGCAATAAGGATTCATGATCTGAGCCACAGTCAACTCTCGGTCTTGTTTTTCCTGACTGTATAGAGCTTCTCCAACTCCATTTCATGTCTAAATCTGAATTCCAGCCTTCCGTGCCTCCTCTGATAAATAACTGTGACAAAGTTCATCGGTGGCAAAGTTAGTTGTGTTATCTTGCTCTCTTAAAAACCTCCTCTCTTCAGGGATTCCTCAAGTTCCTGTCAAGAGCCAGTTAGGGAAGCAGTCTTCTTCAGAAATTTCCTGCATCGGAGGAGATAAAATGTGACTAAAAGGTGGCTTTACCCATGGGGGGGACAGTGCGCCAAGTTATAGAGCAGGTAAGTCTTGTCTTCGTCTTCACCTGCCCGTTCTGAAGCCGAGTCCCTCCAGCTAGGTCTCCTGCTTGTGTTCCAGTGATCGCCGCTCAGTGTGACCTTTCTCCTGAGTCACCCATCCAGACCTGCCTGCTGTGGCAGTTGTTCTTGACCTTCATTTTTCTTCTCCTCCCTATTTCCCTATCTATTTGCTTCGAGTCTCTTTTCTATTAGAAAGAGATAATTCTGCTTGTGTTAAGGTAGCAGTAGGTTTCCATGAGAACCCTTCCCTCTCTACCCACTCACCATGTAACACATTACATTTTAATAGGGTCTTTGGGGGACAACGTTTTAACCTAAGAGAACAATTTCAGCCACAGCATGTGATAATTTGGTACATTTCAGCAGTCATCAAACACTTTTGGTGACTTCTCGTTGTTACAGTGAAAATTTATTACCTTTCTCAAAGTTGTAGGGAGTCAAGTACAGTTGATCCTATCTGAAAAAAGCAGGTAATAGTGCTGGAGTCCTGGTTAATTGCCTCAACTCTTCCCAGTCCCCTGTCAAAGCCAGCAGCAAAATTTTGAACATGTTTTCTTTGAACCTTTTGTCCCAGTAAAATAAAGTCACACTGCACTTTACAGTTTTTGTGCTTTAAAGGAGAAAAAAAGTGAGTGTGTATGAGTGTAGGCAAGTGTGTGTGTGTAGCTGTGTTACTAGGGGCTAGTTAGCTTTCTGTTACTGCACAAGTGTATTATGTACTTAGCTGAAAGCAATACCATTTCTTATCTCACTTTTCTGTACGTCAGAAAACTATGCATATCTCAGTTGGGTTCTCTGCTTAGAGTCCTCCAAGGTTAATATTAAGGGACTGGCAATGTATGGGATCTCATTTGAGTGTTAAGGTTTGCTTCCATGGGCATTCAGGTTGTTAGAAGAACTCAACTCCTTTTAATGTTCGACTGAGGTCTGAGTTTTCTTTCTGGCTATTGACTGGGGCTGCTCTCATTTCTTAGAATGTATTTGTTTATTACTTTCCACATGGATATCTCTACAAAATTGCAATTTGCTACATCAAGGCCAGCAGGAAATGTCTGTCTCTGTTGCTTTGAACCTCTGACTTCTCTCTCTTAGTTCTAAACCTTCTTAAGAGGGGTTCACCTGATTAGGTAAAGCCCACCCTGGTAGCTCAGCTGGTAAAGATTCTGCCTGCAATGCAGGAAACCTCGCTTTGATTGCTTGGTTAGGAAGATCACCTGGAGAAGGAATAGGCTACCACTCCAGTATTCTTGGGTTCCTTCATGATTCAGTTGGTAAAGAATCTGCCTGCAATGTGGGAGACCTGGGTTTGATCCCTGGGTTGGAATGATCCCCTGGAGGAGGGCATGGCAGCCTACCCCAGTATTCTTGCCTGGAGAATCCCCATGGACACAGGAGCCTGGTGGGCTACAGTCCACAGGGTCGCAAAGAATCAGACACTGAGAGACTAAGCACAGCACAGCACCCACACTCAAGGGTGGGGTGATTATATTGGATGCACATACCAGCAGTGGACATTTTGGAGACTTTCCTAAAATACTGCTTACCACAAAACTTTTCTTGATTTTCTGCCAAATATATTCAGTGAAGAGTTGGGAATATGGAAGGGGAAAATAAATGAATAAATGCAATAATGTGAGAAAGTAGAAGTTTTCCCTGAGATTGACATCACACACCCAAATATATGTAGCCCTCTGCCTTTCTCTGGAGATAGCACTATCTCATATAATTTTCTGCAACAATGCAAATGTTTTCTATTCTGTTCAATGCACCAACCACTAGGTATATGTAGCTATTAAGAGTTTGACATGTGACTGGTAAGCACTTGATTTTTAAATTTTCTTTATTTTTAAATAATTTATATTTAAAATTACATAGTCATATGCCTCTAATGGCTATCATGGTGAGCAGCACACCTGGAGAACAATATGTACCTTCCAGTTCCTCTTCACCTTTCTGAGTTATAGAACCATCTCCCACATGCTAAAATATTGTTTAATGTGTATAGTCTGTCTTTATTCTCCACCCGTTCTTGGGGATTTTAAATTCCAGTTACTGTCCTTCTATCTACATTTTACATCTGCCTCTGGTTTCCTGTCAAACTTATAGTTTTAGATATTAAGTCATTTTCTATATAAATTTCTAAACTGACCTCCTATCAAAGTCAAAATCCTTTTTCCTCATTACCTTTGTCACTCCATGCTCACCAAAACAGCACTGGTTACCTTCACTGAGCATTTATTTTCTGTGTCAGTTTCTGAGCTACATGCTTCAGACATAGTCTCATTCAATCTTCATAACAGCCCATGTAGTATTATTATGATTCCTGTCTTATAGATGAAGGAACCTATACTTGGAGAAGTTAAGTGACTCCTGAAATCTTAAAATTACTTAGTGCTGAAACAGAAGTCAGTCTCAAGTTCCTTATGTATAATCACTCCTGATTTTAGTTTCTAAAATACATCACCATTTCCAACAAACATTCTTGCACAGTGCAATCATGTATCTGTTTAATATTATTGGTGAAAATGAGCCCATAAACTTGAAAGACAATGCATTCCATTTACAGCTTTAAGAGAGTTTTGGTCCTTCCATGGTCTTTTAGTGGTTCCTCAGGCAAAACAAAACAAGACTGTGTTATCTACTTGTCTGGATTTTCTCCCTTTAAACATGAACTATTCTCTGGTCCTGAGTACAAATCTTTCCCTCAACCATTTCTAATCATTGTTCTTACTTTAGCTTATTGAAGTCTTCTAAACAAATGAGTGCCCTTAGACTGTGGAGTAGAGATTAGGAGCTAGTGCTTGGTTTGCAAGAAGCTCTAAGATTAATAATTGGCTCTAAATTTTATGAGTTGTGTGTCCTTCTACTTCTCCAATCCTCTCTCCTATCTGTAAAATGGAATTAATATACCTATTTCAAAACAATTATTTCAAGGAAGACATAAAATGAGATTGATTAAGACCTGGAAGAAAGTCTAGCATACAGCAAGCACTCAGTGGCAGGCAGCTACTCTTATTTGGGTCCTGTTATAATAGAAGATAGCTTTCATGTCCCTCACTCCCTGTTTTCCCAAAACAAGATACAACTATAAGAAATGGTTATCTCTCTTACTTCCCTAGTTTTTGTCACCTAGATTTGATTCAAATTTTAAGTGTTGCTCCACAAAGAGTGAACTCTATAAATGAACATATTCCATGAGCTCTCATGATTTTCTGCTTATAACAAAGACACACAACTTTGTGCCACGTTTCAAGCTATACCAGACAAGTAAGATGACCCCTGCAGTCACAGTAGTGAGAGCTGCAAAGACTTTTATTGGAAGAATATAAAGAAGCTGCAATCTGTGGTTGAGAAGCAAAATTGAGACTCTGACATAATGCAACAAATATTGCTTCCATTGGGGAAGTTTTGAGTAGGCAAACTTCCAGGTCTGGTGCAAAATGAAAACATGAGGCCACTTTTACAAAAAAGCAAAAAAATTTAAAAAGATGTTAACAGTATGAATTTAAAAACAAAAATCTTTTTCTACTGAACTTTTTCTTTCAGTTTGTCAGAGTTTGTTATATTTTGTATTTAACATTGTTTTAAGTTAGGAAAAATTAACATTTTAAATTCTAGTTTAACTTTTTATGTATATATTTATCTTGTGTGATGCTAGTCTTAAATGCAAAAGTAAGAACAATTAACTCATATCCAGAGTCACCAAATTACACAATTTGCATTTAGTGGCTCTCATAAGCATATGTATTTTATTCTGAGAAAAGAAGTAGAAGGCAAAGAGAAAGGGAAAGACATACCCAACTGAATGCACAGTTCCAGAGAATAGCAAGGAGAGATAAGAAAGCCTTCTTAAGTGCTCAATAAAAAGGAATAGAGGAAAACAATACAGTGGGAAATAGTAGAAATCCTTCAAGAAAATTAGAAATACCAAGGGAATATTTCATGCAAAGGCAGGCACAGTAAAGGACAGAAAAGGTATGGACATAACGGAAGCAGAAGATACTAAGAAGAGGTGGCAGCAATACATAGATGAACTATGTCAAAAGGGTTTTAATGACCCAGATAACCACAATGGTGTGGTCACTTACCTAGAGCCAGATAGCCTAGAGTCTGTGGTCAAGTGAACATTAGGAAGCATTACTCCAAACAAAGCTAGTGGAGGTGATGGAATTCCAGCTGAGCTATTTAAAATCCTAAAGAAAAACACCAATACAGTATACTGACACATATATATGGAATTTAGAAGACAGTAATGATGACCCTATATGTGAGATAACAAAGAGACACAGAGGTATAGAGTGGACTTTTGGATTCTGAGGGAGAGGGAAAGGGTGGGATGGTTTGGGAGAATGGCAATGAAACATGTATATTTTCTTGTAAGAAAAGAAGCACCAATCTATGTTCAATGTAGGATGCAGGATGCATGGGGCTGATGCACAGGATGATTCAAGTAGAGGATGTGGGGTGGGAGGTGGGAGGGGGCTTCGGCATTGGGAGATTGTGTTCACCTATGGCTGATTCGTGTCAATGTATGGCAAAACAAATACAGTATTGTAATAAAAAAAAACAAATAAATTTAATAAAAAAAATAAATAAAATCCTAAAAGGTGATGCTGTTAAAGTGCTGCAATCAATATACTATAAAATTTGGAAAACTCAGCAGTGGCCACTGGGCTGGAAAAGGTCACTTTTCACTTCACTCCCCAAAAAAGCTATGCTAAAGAATGTTCAAACTAATGTACAATTGTGCTTATTTAATATTCTATCAAGTAATGCTCAAAATCTTTCAAGCTAGGCTTCAGCAGTACATGAATAGAGAACTTCCAGAGTTTAAGCTGGATTTAGAAGACAGAGAAACCATAGATCAAATTGGCAACATCTGGTGGATCATAGAAAAAACAAAGGGAGTCCTTGAAAACATCTGCTTCTGCTTCATTGACTACACTAAACCCTTTGACTGTGGGATCACAGCAAACTGAAAATTCTTAATGAGATGGGAATACCAGACCACCTTACCTGCCTCCTGTGAAACCTCCACGCAGGTCAAAAAGCAACAGTTAGAACTGGACATGGAACAATGGACTGGTTCAAAATAGGAAAAGGAGAATGGAAAAGCTGTATATTGTCACCCTGCTTATTTGACTTACATTCAGAGTGCATTAAATGAAATGCTAGGCTGGGTGAATCACAAGCTGGAATCAAGACTGCTGGGAGAAATATCAATAACCTCAGATATGCAGATGATACCACCTTAATAGCAGAAATGAAGAGGGACTAAAGAGCCTCTTGATGAGAGGGAAAGAGGAGGGTACAAAAGCCTGCTTGAAACCTAGTATTCAAAAGACTAAGATCATGGCAACCAGTCACATCACTTCATGGCAAACAGATGAAGAAACAATAGATACACTGACAAATTTTCTTTTCCTGGGCTGCAAAATCACTGCAGACAGTGACTGCAGCCACAAAATTAGAAAATACTTGCCCCTTAGAAGAAAAGCTATGATCAACCTAGACAGTGAAGATTTATTGGAAGGACTGATGCTAAAGCTGAAGCTCTGGTACTTTGGCCACCTGATGCAAAGAGCTGACTCATTGGAAAAAACCCTGATGCTGGGCAAAACTGAGGTCAGGGGAAGGGGACAACAGAGGATGAGATGGTTGGATGGCATCACTGACTCAGTGAACACGAGTTTGAGCAAACTCCGGGAGACAGTGAAGGACAGGGAAGCCTGGCAAACTGCAGTCCATGGGATCTCAAAGAATCAGACATGACTTAGTGATTGAACAATAGCAACAACATTTTGTTCTGAATAGGATGATAGAAATGTTGCACAAACCAAACTCAGCTATTTTTGTTTCACTTCTTGAATGGTGCACTTTCTAATAACACTTTTCTACTTTCAGCTCCCTGAGTAAGGAAGGACATTAAGGGAAAGGATCCATGGATTGCCTTATTTTTCCTTTTCTTCTGAGTCATCACTTTCATCATTAGTTAGTGGTTGGTTAATACAGAGAAATAACATGGAAAATAAAGTATATAATAGAATTATTTGATACTTTGTGTTTCTTGGAATGTCATCACTGTGGTCAGTGATTAAATTGCTTACTCTGCTCCTTCTGATTAGCTGCATGAATGTCTCGCTCTCTTCCTCTCTCTCTTCTTTTTAGCATGTAAAATATATATGTATATATATATTTATTTATATGTATACATATACATGCTTGTACATGTATGTATACATACACACATTATATATATTTATGCTGAGCTATGCTTAGTTGCTCTGTCATCTCTGACTCTCTTTGCGACCCCATGGACTGTAGTCCAGCAGGCTTTTCTGTCCATGGGGATTCTTTAGGTAAGAATAATGGAATGAGTTGCCATGCCCTCCTCTGGGGGATTGTCCCAACCCAGGGATCGAACCCAGGTCTCCTGCATTTCAGGCAGATTCTTTACCATCTAAGACACAAGGGAAGTTCAAGAATACTGAGTGGATAGCCTGTCCCTTCTCCAGGGTATCTTCCCAACCCAAGAATCAAACAGGGGTCTCCTGCATTTCAGGCAGATTCTATACCAGCTGAGCTACCAGGGAAGCCCATATATATTTATATCTACATATAACATATAGCCATCTCGATCACTGTTTAGAATATATATTTAAATTTTCTTAGCAATTCATTTAGAACACTGTACTTATGAAAATCACACTATTGTATATCCTATAACCTCTTTTTCCTATTTATCTTTATTTTCGACTTCTTTAAAAAAAAAATTCTCCAAATGTAAAAAGCTCCTTAGCTTTTATCCATGCTTTTCACTGGAAGTTTCCTAGTTTATGCTGGCACATTCATCTTTCAGTACTTCTTTTTCGCCCCACAATTTGTTTTAAGATGAAATCAAGAATTTTCAGTCTTAAAAAAATATTTAGGAACATCAGCTTTTAATTCATCTTTTCTTCTTTCAGCCATAACTAATAGCCTTCTAAAAGTGGGTGATATAAGTCCACCATCATACTGAGTTGAATAACTGTTTCTGAGGTACCAACCATGTGCCATGGGCTTCCCAGATGGCTCTAGTGGCAAAGAACCCACCTGTCTAAGGAGACTTAAGAGATGCGGGTTCAATCACTGGGTTGGGAAGATCCCCTGGAAAAGAAAATAGCAGCCCACTCCAGTATTCTTGACTGGAGAATCCCATGGACAGAGGAGCCCAGAGGGCTACAGTCCATAGGGGTGCAAGTAGCTGGACACAACTGAAGCACCTTATCATGCATGCATGTACAATGTGCCATGCACTGTGCTAAATATTTAAGTTATTTCTAGTCCTTTATACAGTCTTATCGAATGTATATGATATTTAGGAATTGATATAGACACCAGTGACTGACGAAGGTATGAGAAATTACTGAAATTCAAAACTATTCTCATACTCAGAAATGTAGCCATAATATCAGAATTGGGTTGATCACATATCTTTTACTTAAAGACAATAAAATTAAACAAAAATAAACAAACAAACAATACTGGTGACAAGAATTCTGCAAATTATGGAGGGTTTGTTAACATCCCCTTAAATGAAGGCCTTGAAAAGAAGAGACAATACCTAATTTTTTTCCCTTATCTCTAGCTGCTAATGTTATTATGCCTGGTATATAGCTGAAGCTCAAAATGTATTTGGAGATAAAATTGAGAAAATTTAATGAGAATAAAGTAATATTGAGGTTTTTGGTGTTAAAGAAATATATTTTAAAGTTCGGTTTTCCATTGTTTTCTCACCAAATGACATATATCACTGTACTATTAGAACAATCAAGTTTCAGTTTGAATACTTTTGAAATTAATCAACTTGTCTTCTTTGTGCAAAAAGAGAGGCAAAGGTCTTAGAGTACTGCATAGTTGTAGTGCCATAAACTTCTTTATTTTCGTAAACATATTTCACCCTGTTCTCCGTCTTCATCATCTAACAGTCTTGATTGAAAACTGAAGTGCTGCAACAAGAACAATTGTATAATTAGAAGACAATCATTTACCCTGGCAACATCTTGCAAGTATGAGTTTTAGAGAACAATTAAAATTTCTGTGTCTTTGATTGGAATGTGTTTATCCTGATTAACAATATGCAAACATTTCTTTCTATAAACCTTCACTGAGAAAAATCTCAAAAACATTTTAGCTTCCAGAAGCTCTTAATTCTGAAATAATCAAAGGCTTATACTGAACTTAATAACTCATTCCATTTATTTCCCCCATGACAGAAGAATTGCTTTAAATAAAACATTCAATCTATCTGTAGTTCTACAGAGAGATGCTAAAAGTGAAAATAATCAAATTAGAAAACCAAAGTTTCAAATGTGGTATAAATTAAATAATTCTTACTTGCCAAACTTGAGAAGAAGTTTCAAATCATGTCATTAATATAAAAGAAAAACATCCATATTTGCTCTTTGGAAAGACAAATGCAGAGGTTAATAACACCCAGTTGCCTGCTCCTGAGAGTGTCTGCATCACTTGGACAGTTTGATAATGAGATTTTGTACAAAAGAAATGGACATTTTTTGAGAGAAGTCATGATGTAAAGTGTATTCTTAGTAAGATATATAAGAGAAGCTGAAATAAAATCCTTGTAAATTTCAGTGGTGAGACTATTTCCAGAATTAGAGCTCTCTAACTAATGATTTTTGGGAACTTGTTTTAATTGAAGTCCTCATATGTCAACTCATAATTTTACTGGGAGCTATCATTTGCAAAGTGCTTTTAAAATTTACCCTCTTCCCAAAAAATTTTATATGATAAATAACTAATTTCTTCTGAGATAATTTCTTCTTAGCTCAGGCTGAGAATGCTGCTTAAAGTCTTATGAACCATTTAGAAACATAACAGAATACACGCCCATTTTCTTAGCTTTTATTCTGAATTTATTTTCTTGGCCAAATCCATAATTTCATGAGGGCATTTCAGTGCACTTTACCTTAGAGAAAAGCTAGTTAACTCCTTCCCAATCTCATGTCATGAGAAATTCACAAACCCCTTCCAGTGAATGCAGACTAAATGCTGTATCTGGGGATCTTGAATCCAGGGATCTATCTGTACATGCATGAGGCAGATTGAAAACAAAAATTTGGAGTTAGTTTAGAAGTTATGTTTTTCATAAGTATGTTTTTTTTTAAAGGATTTTAATTAATGCAAGATTAGTGTTGAAATAAATTTTCCTTCTTTTCAGTTATTTCCATGGTGATACATCTGGTGATAATATGTTTGATTTTCTGCACATATGCCTTTATGACTATTTATATTATCTGTATTTATGAATGCAAATTTGAGTTAGGCTTTTTCTTTATGCTCACAGACTTTCTAAATCAGATCATATGCCTATTAATCAAATTATAATTCTTTTGTGACATTATGGACTAGTCCACCAGGCTCCTCTGTCTATGGGATTTCCCAGGCAAGAATGCTGGAGTGGGTTTCCATTTCCTTCTCCCAGGGGATCTTCCTGACCCAGGGGCAAAACCCACATCTGCCTTGAGAGGTCGATTCTTTACCACTGAGCAGAGAGGGTAGGCCCACTCTATTATATTCTACCTCCTATTGCTCTATTGAGCAGTAACTTTTAAACTTCCTACTGTTGTTCAAGTAGAACTGGGGTTGCCTATTTAGCAGATAAAAACATAGGAAACCTAGTTAAATTTGAATTTCAGATAAATGATAAATAATTTTTATATTAGTATATCCTTAACAGCGCATGAGACGTAATTATACTAAAATGATTATTCATTGTTTATCTGAAATTGAAATTTAACTGGGCATCCTTTATTTTATCTGGCAACTGTAAATGGAACCAAAGGGAAGTGAAAATGGTTTTGTCATTGGTTCCATGTGTGATGAACAACAGCCAGAAATAAGGGCCGAGTCAATGAGACAAAAATAAATTGTCCCTGAATCTGGCTATTCAGATGAATGAGGGATTTTTTTATTTTTCCATATAACTGAAAAGTCAGAACCAAGAAATCAGACCCCAGGTACAGTATGATCAGCAGTTCAGTGATGACTGCGAGACATTCCCAGGATGTTTTCTTTTCCCTGCTGGGCAGCCCTGGGCTGGCATTCCTTCCTGTGTGCAGGCAGCTGTAGCAGTTGCTGGGTCACCTTTGGAAGTAGCACTGTCCAGAATCAGAAAAAAAACAAAAAACAAAAAAACAACTATTTCTGTGTTGTTTTCTTAAATGCAAGGAAACTTCCCAGAAGGCCCCTGAAGATCTGGCATGACCACATGCCCCCTCTCTCGAAAATCAGTCACTGATAGGCGTAATGGGATTGTGAGTTTTATTCCAATCCCAAAACACTTGAAGGTAGGCAAGAGGTCAGTTTCCCATGAGGCCATGTGGATTAAGAGCAGAACTGAAAAAATCTGGTTCTATTAGAAGACAGTAAAAGATAATCAGACAACCATTGTGTTCTGTTAGTTTCCTCTGTTATGCCAAATTCAAGCTTTCATTTATTTATATGGGAGAAACTTCACCGTTCCTACAAAATTAGATCTGAGAACAAATAAAATGACCAGTCTCATAGGGAAATTGCAAATCTTTCCAACTTCACTGGAGTATCTCCTGGAGATTCTGAAGAGGAAAGGAGCCTGGACTAACCATTGTATGAAATGGATATGTTTTAGTAGAGGAAGAGAAAGGAGACCAATGCTTTCCTCCTTTAGATGTCTTACAGAATTTTTCATGTTCCTCTAGAGCAGACTGAGGCTTATTAAGATCGTACCTCAAAGACACCCACACAGAGCTACCAGGAACTCAGTTTATCTCAAATGCAGCAGAACTACGACTAGTTGATTTGCTGACAATCTGTGTTTTGAGATTAAAAAAAAAAAAAAAAGCCAAACACCAGAAGGTTTCTTTCCTCTTCTTCTTCCCCTTCTCCTCTCCTCCTTCTTATTTTATTAACACCTATTCTTAATCATGGGCTTCCCAGGTGGCTAAAGTGGTAAAGACTCTGCCTGCCAATGCAGGAGATGCAGGAGACACGGGTTTGATCCTTAATTTGGGAAAATCTTCTAGAAAAAGAAATGCAACCCAGTCCAATATTCTTGCCTGGGAAATACCATGGAAAGAGGAGCCTGGAAGGCTACAGTCCATGGGGTCACAAAAAAGTCAGATACAACTGAGCACACACACATTCTACATTCTTAATCATAAATAAGACTATAAATTGAACTTTGACAGTATAGATTGATGAAATTGTATTCTTGTAGCATGGAAATTTCTACTTTTTTTGAGCTGA
Source organism: Nanger dama (assembly GCA_917880005.1). Lineage (NCBI taxonomy): Eukaryota > Metazoa > Chordata > Mammalia > Artiodactyla > Bovidae > Nanger > Nanger dama. The sequence continues at coordinate 1,775,537 of CAKJTW010000043.1, read as the reverse complement.
ATGAATATTCTTGCTATTTGGAATAAGCTAAGTAACTATAATTAGTTTGACATATGAAGGAACTATTGTTTTTCTTTCTGACTTTAGCCTAATTTAAAATTCCTTATGCTACAAGCATGCAAAACTCCCATACTGTGTAAGTAACCTAATGGTGCATAAGTGATTAAAAGCACGGAATATACAAAGCAAGTAGACACACACACCTTTAGGATCTCTTTAAAATTAGCTACCAAGGCATTAACCCTTGCTACTGGGAATGAATCCCAGAAGATTTCTGGTTCTGACTCCTCACAATAAATTCCCCTAGTTGTTACTCTAAATGTGGGATGAGACAGAGGTATTTACCTGTGACCCATCAGGAAGCAAGTAGCCTCACTAAATAGAATATAAGTAGAAGCTGCAACCTTGGGAAATATATTAAGTTATAAAAGTGGAGAATTTACTGACAGGAATGTTACAATGGCATACATCAAGAGAATAACATTCCAGAAGACTCTTCAGTTCAGTTCAGTTCAGTTCATTTCAGTCATTGTGTCGTGTCCAACTCTTTGAGACCCCATGGACTGCAGCATGCCAGGCTTTCCTTCCATCACCAACTCCCAGAACTTACTCAAACTCATGTCTATTTAGTCCGAACAAAGCTCTTAGATTCTACCCTACACCATCCAGAAACCCCACAGATTAATACCTATTTCCAGTGAACTCAGCAAAGAGAACATTAAACAACTGCCATGGCTTAATGCTAAAACATCCTTCATGTCTCTTTTCTCTGAGTCTGTACCTAGTAATTTTTAATTTTGAATGTTTTAAAATAGTGTATTCTTCTAGTATGGGCTAAATATCAGCAGTACCTGTCAGTTATATTTCCTGGTACAAATTAATAGTTTAATTCAGATCTTACTGAGTCTTGACAATATTCTAGCCACTAGGGACACAAAGACAAAATAGGTGGGCAGAAGCACAGGAATAAGAATGACAGATCATTGTCTTGGCTCTGATGGAAGAATGATTGTTACCTTCAGGGAGCTTGTATTCTTGTAAACACAGAATGATTGCACATTAGTAATTGCAGAAAAGGAGAGAGACACACGTCATGTAATACAAACACAAATGGAGAAAAGCACCCCGGGGATACTAAATATGACATGGACTAGAGAAATGTGGGGCTTTCTGAAACTTCTCCAAGGGATATAAGATTTAAGACAGCTGTGGAGGGATGAGGGGATGGTTTTCAGGGAGAGGTCACAGGGAGAAATATGAGATGAAGCATGAAGGGGTGAATTAAAGTGTGCTGCTCTGTAAGTAATTCAGTGTGACTGGAATATACATATAGGTTGTTGGGCCAAGCATAAAGGCCTTTCTACAATCCAGGTGAAGTATGATGAGATTATAGAGTCAACAAGTGAACGGAAAGTAGAAACTGCGATGAGTTTCAGTGAGCAGGTCTCGGTCATCAAGTAAAGGTGAACGATGAGGAAAATGGTAGTATTCATGGTTGTTGACTAAATATCTCCCATTTTCCTTCTAAACAGTGCTAGTTTTGCACTGTCTTATCCCACCAAAGTGAGGTGTGGCCCTGTGACTTTCTTTGGCTGATAGACATGAGCAGAAGCGGTGTAGGCTGCTTCTAGGTGTATGCTCCTTAAACGTTTTGGCGTGTTTTCTTCCCTTGGCTGTGGTAATCATGAGGTGTGTGTTGAGAAAAATCATGTTAACTCAGATCCACAAAAAGCTGTGGTGAGCAGAGACCCCTGTCAAATCACGTGGGATGTGTTTTATGAGCAAGAAATAAACCTGTGTTGTATGAAGCACAGAGATCTGGCAACTGTTTCGACATAACCTACCCCCACCAACACACAAACCATCCAGCATTCCAGAATGCTCTCTTAATTCACCATTCCTGCGTGATCCAAGTAAACACATAAATTCATTTTTTAGAGTTGATTTCACACCTAGATTTAGATTTTGAAGAAGTTCTCTGCATCAAGTCAGGCAGGTTCGCTCCTTGTTACTGTCATTGTTAGATTACCTTGTTGGATAATGAAGGCCCCCTTTTTTTGAAGTTTTAAATCAGAATATAACAGCCACATTCACAGTAAGAGAGTATTTGAAGAACACAGTAGTAATTAGTACATCAAACAAAGCTCTAAGGACATGAATTCATACCTTAAAATCACATGTTGTGGAGTCTACAGTGCTAGACAAAGGAGATAGGTAGCACTTTCCAGCAAGGGGTAGAAAAATGCTCCATTCTGATTGGAAAATTATACTTGTTGAGGTATAAACAGGCAGGAGAGAGAAGCATCTATGGAATTAAGCTATCTTTTGTGCCAGTAGTGCAAGGGTCAATGAAAATACAGAGAGCTGTGGAACTCCTGTTCACCTGTGAGAACTCACTTCCTCAGCTTGTTCCCTTCTGGTCTGGAGCTTTGTGGACCTCAGGCTGAGTTTGTGATAGAAGAACACTTTTCTATGGCTGCAGACTGAACCTCAGCCTTTCCAGAGGACCATGTCTCTAGGAGCAAACCCTTCTCTAAACTCTAGGAAACCTAACCTGGGGGCCACAGGTTTCTGCAGGGCACCAACTAGCTGCATTCACCATGACTAATTGTTATCTGTTATTATTGTTACAGCACCCCTTCCTATGCACACCTCCACTGCTTCACAATATTGTTTCTTAATATTTTGTTTTATAATTTTTGAAAGTGCAAGAGAAATCAATGGAAAATAAAAAGGCAATTTAGTTACTAATGGAAGTTAACCGTTAAGTGGCTCTCTTGGGATCCACTCAGAATTGTCAGATCATTTGAAACAGTTTTGTTTTGTTTTTTTTTCAAAATTATTTGATGAAGTTCCACATAAGGAATAATTCTATATCACCCACACAAATATAAACATATGCTTAAAGCAGAAGTGAAAGTTTTTAGGCAATATACTGTATGTTATACACATACACATAGTCATGGAGATCTTATGTTTGGTTAGTGGTTGTACTTATTTAGAGGAGGAGGGGAAAGAAGTCACTACCTAACTGCTTCAGCATCCACTGCACCCCTCTAAGTCATCTACTTCTGTTTAATACTGCTGAAGTCTTGGAGTCACAAGCTTGCTTCTCCTTCTAACATAATCTTTTACAGGATACTAGACAATTCTGTCATTTGATTACCTTAGAACATGGAAACTCTGGTAAGCTTTATTGTTGATTGCTGTTGTAGAAGTGGTTGTTGTTAGTCTTTAGTTTAAAAAAAAAAAAATCCGTGTTCACAAGAAGAAACAGTGCTACAGAATGGACTTGCAAAGTTAAATCCCAGAGCTGTGAGAATTGTCAGAAATTCCAAGTATAATGTCTGGGTACCCTATGTCCCTCTTATATCCTGGAACATTTATAGCCTGAGAGTTATATCCTAAGATTCATTTTTCAAGCTGTGTCAGGAAGCATCAATGAGACAGCAGAATTATTTAGCGGGTTTTGATCACTTTTTTTCAGGAAATATGTAAAATATAGAATAACAAAATATAACACATTGCACATCATAAGATAATTATTATATTATGAAACTTTATTTAATTTTATACATACATGGTTACAATGTAGAGTGTGTTCTTACTGTAGTAAAAATAGTTCCAAAATTGTTTACATTTTATGAATGATTCTTACATGCCAGAATGTATTCTAAGTGGCTATGGGTTAACTCTTTTGATTTTCACATCCGATCTCATGATTTTTCCCATTTTACACACTGAAGCACAGAGAAGTTGAGTGATTTACCTGACTTTATAGAACTATTCAACTATAAGCAGTTTTGCTCTGAAGGCATCTTAGCTCATGCTACCGTAACACATTACCATAGAATTGGGAGGTTTAAACAACAAACATTTATTTCTCATAGTTCTAGAGGCTGGCAGTTCGAGATTGGGGTACCAAGCATGACTGTGACCTTGACCATGTAAAGTGCCTTCTTTCTGATTTACAGAAGACCATCTTGCTGTGTCCTCACAGGTCAGGGAGAGAACTCTGACCACTTCTTATAAGGGCACTAACCCTATTCACAAGGGCTCCACCTTCGTGACCTAATTATCTCCCCAAGGCCCCACTCACATCACCCAGTATGATGAAATACTATCACACTGGGATTAAATTTTCAACATATAACTTTGAGGGTAAGCGTAAGCATTCAGTCCATTGCAAAAAGCCACAGTCATAACCCAGAAGCTATTTATATTGTTCTCTGTGGACATTGAAAATATTGTCCTAGGGGACCATTGTCATCTGGCAGGGAGGAAAATTTGTTTGGGAAAAATGAGTATAGAAAATGAATCATGTGGACCAAAACATGGAATTACAGACACAGGTAAAACATGTATGGGGAATGAGGTGGTAGACAGGTTAAAACATGTATGGGGAATGAGGTGGTAGACAGGGAAAAAGATTGCAGGGAGAAAAGTCAGTGCAAAGGCAAAAACTTATGTAAAAATTATAAATGAGTATCACTTTAAAAATTTAGCTGTGAGGAGAGGCCAGCCCATTCTAGACAATCATGTTGCTTACAGCATAATTTTCAGAACACCTTTGACTCTGATCATCCTTTGCAGCTATCAGACTTGGGATTTAGATCCTGAAGTTTAAACTTCCCTTTTTCCTTGGAATACTTTCATAATTGCCCAAATTTTAGGTTGGGGAATATTTCCAGAAAGTCACCCTACTCTAATCAGTTCAATTTCCACTCTCTGCTTTATTTATACCACTTAAAACAGCTTCTCTGCAAGTCACATATTTGCTGATCATCATCATCCTCCCTCTGGCCAAACTAAACAAATTTCAGTGATTTCATGTGAGTTTATGAGTCATCCTCCTCCTGACATTTAATCATTCTTATTGCTGGCTGTGGTACACAGCACCCTAAAGACAACTGTTGTTCCCACAGTGGCCCAGGTGTGGTTCAGACTCTGCTTAGCTCCTCAGCCCCTCCAGCCTCAGAGCCTGGCAACTGAGTGAGAGAGGGGCCAGTGGCTGCAAGATAGGAAGCAGGGACATTCATGTTCCCAGTCTCTATGGACCTCTGGAAAGATATATCACCTCTTAAAAGGTTCCATACTTCAGTTGCCTCCCTTGAGACCAAGAATTACCAGCTTCTATAATCAGAGTGATACCAAACAGATGGTTTTGCCTGTGGACTTTCTTGAAAATGTCTTATTTATTTGCCCTCCAGGACAAGGAGGGTAACTTGTTTCCTTTTCTGTAGCTTTAAAAAAACATTGAATGAATTATCCTATTAGTAAAAACAGGTCATATTTACCTCTATTTAGAGACCAATTAAACATACACACACACATTAAGTTCCAAGCATAGATAGTGGGTCTGCATCAATTTCTTTCTATTGTCTTTTCTTAAATGTAAGAAAAACTTAATAAAATTGTTTCTCTTATTAAAAGAAGAATTTCTATTCTCAGTCCCTTCAAGAATGATATAATTGCATTTCATTGTGCTTTAGAGATAACTGTGAAATAAATATTGCCTGACCCGAAAAATGCAGCATTATTGCTTCCAGAGGATTTATGGGAAAAGCTGAAGCTCTTTGCTTACTAGATATAATGGAAACAAACTACATTTCTTCCTAACAAAAAGACTTCCGCAGCTGCTTTAGCAAAGCCACTGCAGCTGAGGCTGTTTCCAGGGTGTTGCTTATTCTGAACACTAGAGGGCACTGGTGATTTGTTCAACTTCTCTTGGTTTCAGGGCTTTTAAAAATTCAGTGTGTTGCCAGAAACTTTTCAACTTTCAATGGGCAGGAATGGAGTGGAAAATAACTGCTCAAAAGTCTATATTTTGAAAGAAAGAGAGAGAGGTTAAAAATGGTCTCTGCAGAACCTACCAGAAGAAAGAGGAAAAGTGACCAATCTCAGTTTTATGTTGGTTAAGGGTCCTCATTCGATTGTCCTGAGTTCAAACTTCATCACTTGTTAAGACTAATGCCAGAAATGAAGTGTAAAATAAGAGATGGCTGGTTCCAATCTTATGTTTAAACACACTTTTTTTCCCTTTGACTCTTATTTTTTACTGTCACAAAATGAAATGTTTTTGTATCTATCGGAAAGATATTCTGAGCCACAAGCACTGATTAAAAAGAATATGTTCATTTGGACATAATGAGGCAAGACAAAAAAGGATTAAATAAACAAGATCACTGAGAGTATAAGAGATCTTCACGGAGTTTAAAATAAAACAGCAGAAACCTTAGTTTTCTGTATGATCCATATTTCCGATGCTTTGAGGCACAGGGAAAAAGTAGACAGTGGCAAAAACAACTGAAAAAATTAAAGAGACAACAATATTTGATGTGAGACATTGAGGGAAGCTACCAACTAAAAGCACTGACAATAAATCAATTAGGTATGACCAGGATAATCAAAGCAACAGCAAGCAGAGGCCAGTGTATAATCTGCTTGGTCTGTAATTTTTTTGCCATCCCAGGTTGTTTAAAAGAATCCATTTCATATTTCCCGGAAGCTTATAGTTACAGAATTTAGGAAGTGAAGCCTGTTTTCCTTTCACAATTTCCTCTTGCCCAAATATGTCAGTTCTTCCCATGTACCTAGATGGAGGTGTGAGGGAAGGCACTGCATGTTCTCAGCAGGAAGCATATCCTAATAGTGGCCAGAGTTAGCTGGTTGCTACATCAGTGTTACCCCCTGAAGAACTGGGTCACTGCAGCCCTGAAAGGCTGCTTGATTCCCGCTCTGTTCATTCATGCACCGTGCTGAGATTAAGTCAGCTGCAACGCAACTGCCTTCTTCCGTGCTGTCTGCTGTGACAGTACATAATGGTGAAATTTGTTGGACAAAGTCATATAGAATCCCATTAGGAAGAGTGTTTGTCCAGGATACTAACTATCAAACCTGTGCCACCACTAGGACTCAGGCATCATCTTCTTATGCTCTAATACATCAGCTTCTCCTAATCCCAATAAACTTCCTTTGACCTAAAGACTTTTTTTTTTTTTTGAGTTCCCAGTCCTGAACCCCCCTTCCACCTCTCTCCCCATATCATCTATCTGGGTCATCCCACTGCACCAGCCCCGAGCATCCTGTATCCTGTATTGAACCTAGACTGGCGATTCGTTTCTTACATGATAGTATACATGTTTCAATGCCATTCTCCCAAATCATCCCACCCTCTCCCTCTCCCACAGAGTCCAAAAGTCTGTTCTATACATCTGTGTCTCTTTTGCTGTCTCGCATACAGGGTTATCCTTACCATCTTTCTAAATTCCATATATATATGTTAGTATCCTGTATTGGTGTTTTTCTTTCTGACTTACTTCACTCTGTATAACTGGCTCCAGTTTCATCCACCTCATTAGAATGGATTCAAATGTATTCTTTTTAATGGCTGAGTAATACTCCATTGTGTATATGTACCAAGACTTATTTTTTTGCTAACTGGTTTCTACTTCCCATCCAGATGACTAGATTGTTTGGCAGTTTCAAAAGTCCTTTGGTGCCAGCTTGAGGAGAAAATAGCTGTTTCCTGGCAGTGGTCTTTAACACAGTTTGGCATTGAGAAATTCCCCTAGTTTATAGAGAGTGATGGAGCAAGTTACTCTACAAGATGTTGTTAGCAGGAAAATGTATCTTTCTTCTCATTGCAGTGTGTCCTCTGAAGAGTAGGTTGATAAAGAATTCAATATTATTACAATGCACAGAGAAGTAAATCTATAATATTCATATACATTTTCTTAGTTTATAGAAAAATTTTTTTCTTGGTATGTTTAGGTTTTCAACAGGGATGCACACACATGTAATTAAAACCTTGGAAATAATGCTATTGAGGGTGCAAAGATCCATGGTATAGAGGTAGTGAGATTGTTTTGTTTTGACTTAGTATTTACATTTCTTTTATGAAGTGGCTATACATTTCTATTGTAAAATGAAAATCCTCATAACCTTTTTATAAGCCTGTACATATTCTTGTACATTTTTATGTTCAATCACACACACACGCACACACACACTCGTTTATGAACAGAGTCAATTTCTAATTTATTTTTCTGGAAAAGAGGTAATACATTTAGAGTCATTTTTGTTTATTTCTAAAATGACTGACTTTAGTTTGTTATAATAAAAAGTGGAATGGGATATATAAATAGCAGAGTTCTTTCTTAGAATTCTCCTCTCTTCAAAAATGTCAACTCTGTTATAGCTTTGTGTATGCATATTATGGCACACTATTACATACACATATATGCACACATTTTTAACTTTTATAGTTTATAATTTAAAGCATTTCAGCTCTATTTAAAGACTACTTCATTTTTGTTTAAAGTAAAATTTTTATTGATACTTTTTTTTCTGGAGTTAACTAGTTTAGAAGTTCAAGACATTTTGATTTTATCTGTTTACTATCAAAGACTTTATAGGACACATTTAGGAAATTATTCTTTTTGGTGAAAGCTGTTTAAGCTTCCACATTTTACATACATCAGTAGGTATGTATACTGACAAGGAGGTTCCCATTCATTGCTCTCAAGGGCTGTTTAAGATCATTATTCTTTTGTAAAAAAATAAAACAAACAAAGGAACTCTGTTCTCTCCAAACATATGCTATTGGCACCATCAGTCTCTACCCTGTCTTTTTCAAGGTCACCCATTAATGTTCCGGTACCTGGCTTACAGTATACCTCTCCACTCCAAGTCCTGCCATGAGGCCAGGCAGCTGACGTTTCCACATGGGTGCAATTTCTTGAATTCTGTGTATCCAGTGACTCCTTATACCCTTCTATTTTGGCCGTTAGTCTTTGCACTTTGCATTACCTTGAAATACTTGATTTATCATCCTGTTTCTTGACCATGACCTTCTATGATTCTCAAAGATTTCTACTCTATCTTCCCTTTTTGGAATTTTCAACTCTTTAGCCATCAATCGCCTCCTATTTTGACTTCCATCTCAAATCAGTTTTGGTTCCCTAATCTACCAGTGAAGGTGTTTTTGGTTAATTTTCTAAATTCCTTTGGAAGCTCATCTATGGCCTACTCTCTCTGCCTTTCCCTCTTCCTAAAAGACTTCTAACCTTCCTGCTATTCCTCTCTGATATATTCTCAGTCTGGAGAACATGTATTTTACCTTCAATCTATGTCTTAGATGTTGCTTCTTTGGGGAAGCCTTCTCTGAACCTCTTGTACTGTAAGAGCTTATTAGCTTAATCTCATACAGTCCTCCGAATGAGCTTCATTTCCCCTTGACCACTACTTACTTAGTAACCATATGTTCACCATTTCATTTTCTGGAGGGTTGCCTGAAAGCAATGCCAATTGAAGGAACTGCAGAATCCCAGCACCTGCCACTATGTATAGCTAGTCTGTAGTAGTTTTTAAATACTTGTTGAATGAATGAGATATGACATTGGGAATCTAATGAAATGATTTTAATGTTTCTCAGGAAAAGCTTAATTCTTCTAACTCCCTCATGTCTATATCACTGCCTATAATCTTCCTCAATGCTATTGTCCTTCTGGTTTTAATAAAACCACATTTAATATTTGCTGAGTGCTTAGTAAGTGCCAATCACTGTGACGAGTATTCTTTATGCAATAGTACATCACCTTTGCAATTATCTCTTGAGATAGGCCCATGTTTTTTCCAGTCTTAGGGATGAAGATCTGGTTTATTAAGTCGCCTGCAGAGATCAAGGACTCACATGCAATACTGAGGACAGGAACCAAAGTCATTCTGTCTACAACCCATAGGGTCTCCAAGAGTGTGTTTAAGTTTGTTGAAAAGAACTTTTAAAGTGGTATCTTTTCCATTTCTAGCAAAGGTTGATTAGCTAAAAATCTACATAACATTTGCATTCCATTCTTGTGTTGCCTTTAAGATCTTGAACTCTGATATTTTGTGATGACTTCCTCTTTCCATTCTACACAATTGTATCAGCCTTGTAGTTAAGTTGTGACGACTAATAAGATCCTACTACATGTGAATGACAATTTGTTCACAGGGTACATCTGAGGATGACTCTGTGCTCATCAATCCCTTCTTCCGGGGCACAAAAATGTCTTGATTTTTCACCTTCATTTGTAGTTGACTGAATCCATGTGATTGGACTTTGGTTAATGATATGTTTCACTTTTCACTTTCATGCATTGGAGAAGGAAATGGCAACCCACTCCAGTGTTCTTGCCTGGAGAATCCCAGGGATGGGGGATCCTGGTGGACTGCCTCTCTGGGGTTGCACAGAGTTGGACACGACTGAGGCGACTTAGCAGCAGCAGCAGCATGTGGATTGAATGGAATGCCACTCTCAGGATCAGTCTCTAAAATCTCTCTATTTTGTTTGTCTCTTGCTGCATAAAAATTATCTTAAAACTTACTGGTTTTGGAAAATATATCATCTCAAATTCGTTGTTAGTGAGGAATCTCTTAACTGGGTGGTACTTGCTCAAGGCCTCTCATGAAGCTGCAATCAAGATGTTAGCAGGACTATAGTTAAAGGCTTGTCTAGGGTAGAAGGACTCAGTTCCAGGACTGTCTACGTACACGGCTGTTATTAGGATCTTCAGCTCTTCATTGTTCTCTGGTAGGTCCATTATCACATGACCCTCTCCATAAATCTGCTTGAATATTCATACACAAAGGTGGCTACATAATTTGTGAAACTCAGTGCAACATGAAAATTTGAGACCTCTTGAAAAATTATTAAAGATTTTAATATGGCAACCACTGTGCATTCAAACAAGCATGAATGAATATGAAAGTGAATATGAAGTCGCTCAGTCATGTCCGACTCTTTTGCGACCCCCTGGACTATAGCCTACCAGGCTCCTCCGTCCATGGGATTTTCCAGGCAAGAGTACTGGAGTGGGTTGCCATTTCCTTCTCCAGAGGATCTTCAATCTGACACAGAGACAGAACCCACGTCTCCCACACTGTAGGCAGATGCTTTACCATCTGAGCCACCAGGGAAGTCCTTGGTCTCTTCTAAGTGTGTGGCCTATAAGAATGCTCAGGACATATACTTGTGAAGCTAGCCTTGTCCTCAGAACTTGGCATCTGGATTTTCCCAAAGAATGTTTTCCAAGAAGAAAGGAGAAAAATAAAGGAGGAAACTGAATGTGTTTTATGACATGGTTTCAGAATTTACTCACCATCCTGTCCCATTCAGTTAGTTAAAAGCAAGTCACCAATTCTGGTCTACACTCAAGGGAAAGAGAATTAACCTCTACACTTTAAGATTAGGATTGTGAAATAATTTGTGGACACATTTTAAAAACATTACCTAGTCTCTACATTTGATTTGCTTTTCTTCTTCCTGGTTAAATATAGGCAGGTAGAGGGAAACCAGTAGAGAACGTCAAGAAGACCTTGCTGCTGTTGCTGCTAAGTTGCTTCAGTCGTGTCCAACTCTGTGCGACCCAATAGACAGCAGCCCACCAGGCTCCCCGTCCCTGGGATTCTCCAGGCAAGAACACTGGAGTGGGTTGCCATTTTCTTCTCCAAAGCATGAAAGTGAAAAGTGAAAGTGAAGTCGCTCAGTCATGTCCAACTCGTAGCAACCCCATGAACCGCAGCCTACCAGGCTCCTCTGTCCATGGGATTTTCCAGGCAAGAGTACTGAAGTGGGTTGCCATTGACTTCTCCAGAAGAAAACCCAAGAGAGCATCAAACCAGAGGATAGAAAATTCTACATCCTTGAGTCACTATTTAGAAAATGGTTATTCTAGGAGAGCAACTCAATCCTACTTGGGACTGTGATGTAAAGTAGAAATCAAACTTTGTGTTAAGTCACTGAAATATTAGGGTGGTTATGACATTAATCTCCCCTTCTAATTCATAGGCCTAATCATAACTTACTAACACAGTTTCAAAAAAGAGCAGTCTCTAGATGTACTCTATAGGAAAAAGTTCTAGGCCCAAGAGTGTTATAAAAGAAAAAAATCCTAGATACCGTATTTCTCTTTCAAGGACCCACAGTCTGTATTACAAATTACAGCTCTATGAATGCCCACAGTAGAAAATCTGTTTAACTCAGTTGAACTCAATATTTGCCAAATGTATATGACTATACTAACAGGTGGGCATGGTAAAGAATCCATCTGCATTGCGGGAGACCTGGGTTGGGAAGATCCCCTGGAGGAGGGCATGGCAACCCATTCCAGTATTCTTGCCTGGAGACTCTGCATGGACAGAGGAGCCTGGCGGGCTACAGTCCATGGCATCACAAAGAGTCAGACACAAGTGAGTGACTAAGCACAGCACAGCATACAAACGGGTAAACAGGACTGATATTCAGATGAAAACAATTATATTGGTTGTTTAGAATGTTGAAATGCTTCTTCTATTTTGGTTGGTAAATACCCTTGCCCAAGCCTTCCAAATGTGCCTGTCCCCACTGTCCTGCCCCAGGGTGACCTAAGTGAATACTTTTGGTGAGTTGTTCTGGTTCCCAGCAGTGAAAGTGCTAACCCATGAACCCACCGTGACTTCTGTGAGATGGCCTCAATCACCAGATGTAACCCTTTGTTCTAAACAGCCTCCAACTCTGTCGGGGGTAAGAGACAAATGTTCAGTACCTCTTTTGTCCCCTGTAAAATATCACTACAGGTCAACATTTTCTCACATAATCTTTTTGTATGTGGCAATTTTAGGAAATTGCATTTCTAAAATATTGCCTGCTCCTAAGTTGCTAAGTCACTTCAGTTGTGTCCAACCCTGTGCGACCCCATAGAGAGCAACCCACCAACTCCTCTGTCTCTGGGATTCTCCAGGCAAGAATACTGGAGTGGGTTGCCATTTCCTTCACCTACTAGTGGTTAAACATTTTTACTCTCACTCCTTCATGGACTGCCAGTATCTTAATCAATTACTGTTGCAAGGGAAACATTTTTACGAATTTTGACTTTCTGCCTTACCAATGTAGAGTCAAGGTAAAATAAACCTATTATTTACTTTTATTGTTCAGAGTGATTTGAATTGTCTTATAGTAAGATAATCTTTACTGTGTATAGGAATTTTTAGCCAATGTACAGAATGCATGCAAATTGACATTTACAATTTTTAATTGAAGAATGCTCACTCTTCTATAATTCTTCTTTTCCTTATTGATTCATCCACATCTTCATGAAAGATTCAGTGAATACTTATACATGCAAAGAACTCCAGTAGGTGCCATGAATGGTAAGGTATGTCAGTCATAGATCATGTTCTTTAGGTCAAGTGGGGTTGTCCATCATTTCCAAGGTCACCTGCATGGATTGCTAGGTCCTCTGAGACTTATAGAACTTGTGTAGCCCAGACATACTTTTTTCAAAAAAATCAACTCTTCTAAAAGTATGTTCTTCTTTCTTGTATATTTAGTCATTGTCATAATCCCTTCAACTTTCATATTTATGGGAACTGAATGAAAGAAGACTAAATTATCTTCTTACATATATCATCATATTTTGTTTATCATCATACTTTCTCAAGCAACAATAAAAACATAGCTTTTGAAAATGTTAGTAAATTGAACAAATATTTGCTTATTATGATGTGGTAGACATTGTAATTTGTTATTATATGGCAGGCACCATTATTAATACCACTTATAAATGTATGACTGAACCTCAGCCTAGAGGATAATTCATTTTAAAACAACTATTGTAGCATATAAAACTTTGCCAATAAATATATCATTAAGGCTTTAGAGTGAAAATGTCTATAATTTATAGAAGTACTATTAGCCCTAAGCAGGGTCTTAAAGAAGACATATTCTTTCCCCTACCAGATTATTAATTTTGAAAAATAGAAATCAAGATGTGAGAAGATATGAGAAGAGAGAGAATGAGCAAGAGTGAATGCATCCCTTATTTTAATATCAGACAAAGTAGACTTAAGTATAGAAATATAACTAAGGATAAAAAGAATATTACATACTTATAAAGGGGTCAATTTATATAGAAGACAAAACAATCTATATGAAAATGTATTCAATACCAGAGCTTTACAATATATACAACAAAATATGCCTATTTGAAAATTCTAATATATTTTTAAACTAAATAACACAATGCTAAATAATGAATGAGCCAAAGAAATAATCACAATGGAAATGTTTAAGTATTTTGAATTGGATAAAATTAAAAATGGCATTTAAAAATTTGTAGAATATATTTTAAGTAGTATGGTGTTCAATCTTTATGTTAGAAAAGGAAGTATAAAGTCAGTGATCTAAGTTTCCACCTTTTGAAACCAGAAAAAGAAGAGCAAATTAAACACTAAGGAAGCAGTAAGAAAGAAATAATAAAAAGCAAAATCGATAAAATAGAAATTAGAAAAACAACTTAAAAAATCAATGAAACTTAAACCTGGATTCTGAAGAGATCAGTAGCCAGAAAGATTAGGAAAAAAATAGAGAATAAAAAGTTTAGCAATATCATTATGAAAAAAGTACCTCACAGTAAATTCTACAGACAATAAAATAAGAAAAAAGGAGTATTTTGAACAAATTATGACAAAAATTTCACTAAATTGGCAACTGGAAGAATTCTTAAAAGCAAAAATTACCAAAGTCCACCAAAAAGAAATAACCTTGTAGAGCTATAGTTATTTGAGATACTGAATTTGTAGTTAAAAGTTTTGTCTCTGCCCCTACTCCCACGCATAAATTCCTGCTTGGGTGACTCCAAAAATGAATACTATCAAATATTTAAATAAAAAACAAAGCTGTGCGCATGTGTGCTGAGTCGCTTCAGTCTTATCTGACTTTTTGCAACCCCATGGATTGTAGCCCGCCAGGCTCCTCTGTCTATGGGAATTCCCAGGCAGGAAAACTGGAGTGGGCTGCTATGCCCTCCTCCAAGGGATCTTCCAGACCCAGAGGTTTAACCCACATCTCTTACATTTCCCTAATTGACAGGCAAGTTCGCCACAATACCAATTCCATACAAACTATCCCAGAATAGTAAGAATAGAATGACAAATAGAATGACATTTTCTTACACAATAAAGGCCAGTTTTGCGAAGTCTGTAACTAGCAGCATTGTTAATTGAGCAAGGACTGAATTTCCTGCACCACCACTCCTCCAAGATTTGGAACAAGGAAAGCATATATGTCCTTTCCCACCATTCTCTTTAAAATAAAAAAGTTAAAAAGGAATAGAGATTCAAAGGAAAATCTAGATTTATCTGCAAACTATTTGATCATCAAACAGCTACTAGAACAAATAAATGAGTTTAATGAGTTTGCAAAGTACAAAGTGAATATGCAAAAATCAATTTTATGTCTATATCCTAGCAATAAGCATTTGGAAAAGACATTTTAAAATACTATTTATAATATTATCAATGGATATGAAGTATTTGGAAGTAGATGCCATAAAATACTTATGGGGCTAAAATATATAAAATATTGCTGATAGAAATTGTGGAAGGGCTAAATGAATTGTAATGCTATTATGAATTGAAAGAGTATAGTGTTAAGATGGTAAATTTCCCCAAATTGAGCCATATCTTTTGCACAGTCCAAATCAGATTTTCACTAGAGTGTGTATGTGTGTTTGTGTGTATTTATATGTGTGTGTTTTATAGAAGTTGATAAGCTGAGTCTAAAATTCACATGAAATTGCAAATAATTTAGAATAGGCAAAATAATACAAAACAAAATTTTCATATTCATACTATCTGACTTGATACAATGTGATAATACTAAAAAGTTGTGGTAATGGCATAAGGAGAAACATAGATTACTCTAACAGAATAGAATGCCCTTAAATAAACCATACAATGGGCTCAATTGATGTATTACAATCATACCAAGGTAATTAAACTGAGATAGAGACTCTTTTAAAAAATGGTGTGGGACATTCATGTACATAAACAAAAGAGACAAATAAACTCAAGCAACTCTATGACTTTCACACAACAGTGTTATTCTTAAAAAATGTCATCCTAACTGAAAGAAATCATGCTGTATGATTCCATGTATAAAATATTCCAGAAATGGCAAAAGTCATAAGAATGGAAGAGCTAGGGGGTGAGGGCAGAGGATTTACAACAAAGAAGCATAGGGCATTTTTAACTTTATATAACTTTACATCTCACTCCAAGTATATAGAGAAATACAAAAATAGATAAAGATTTAATCTTTATTGTCTCTTCCTCTAGCTTGACTTGGCAATGGGTGAGATAATTAAGATAAAATCAGTAACATTTTGAACTGAGTCCAATCCTTATAATATTGACCTACCTCACTCATATCTAAACCATTCCTCTAGAACAATGATATCTGTCAACAGTTGTTAACAGTTGAGATAGGCCAAAAATCTTTAGTAATTTAACTCTGACATTTAGTCTTTAGTCATTTGACTTTTCGTTTGACAAACCTTGAACTTCTATCATGAGCCAGGTATCTTTTAAATGTAAGAGATGAGTAGTCAGAACAAAGAGATGACTTCCCATTGTAGCTCATGTTCTATTGTAAATAAATATAAATAAGATAAATATAATGTATAATTTCTAGATGTTAATAAGTATTAAGGATAAATGAAGAGGGGAGTGGGGGCTAGGGTATATGAGGTGTTGCATTTTTCGTAGAGTGACAGAGGAGGCTCCTACAGAGAAGGTGACATTTGACTAAAGCCCGAAATAATGTGATAGGGACTTGGTCATGTCAATATCCAGAAAAAGCACTTTCTAGAAAGAGAAAGTTAAACACACACACACACACACACACACACACACACACACAAAGACTCTGAAGAAAGAGACCTAGGGTGTTAGGAAGAAAAGGAACAGAACTGTTGTAACTGGAGCCAATAACATACTTTCACAGAGTGGGAACAATGAATCAGAATATATAGGTCCTTGTAAGTCACTGGAAAACCTTGATTTTTGCCCTGAACACCATGGAGCATTTGGAGATCTTTGAACAAACGGATGTCATAACTGGCTTTCATTTAAAAAGAATCACTCTGCCTGCTGGGTTGACATTAGACTGAAAGGAAGCAAGGGTGAAAGTAGGGAAAATGATCAGGAGGCCATTGCAATAAGCCTGGAAAGAAATGATAACTTGGATAAGTATAGTCGCACTGGATGGAATGATAAAGTGGTATATTTAAATGGTATAGGTGACAGGATTTACAATCAAATCTAGGATGTAAAAGAGAATAGTTTCTAGAAAAGAATTCCTGCAATTTAGATCTAAGCAACTGGGAGGCTGGGGTTTCCCAGGTGTCATAGGGGTAAAGAATCCACCTGCCAGTGCAGGGGATGTAAGAGACCTGAGTTTGATCCCTGGGTCAGGAAGATTCCCTAGAGTAGGAAATGACAATGTGCTCCAGTATTCTTGCCTGGAAAATTCCATAAACAGAGGGTACTGGGTCTATGGGTCACAGAGATTTGGACATGATTGAGCAAATACACACATACACACACACACACACACACACACACACACACCGGCAATGGGACACATTGTAGGTTCCATTAAAAGCAATGAATATGATATTAAAGAGTAATGTTATTAGATTTACACTTTTGAGAGATTATTATGGAGATGGACTGGAGGCAGTGTTGGATACAACTGAGTGACTGAGTGCGCGCGCGCGCACACACACACACACACACACACACACACACACACACACACACACACCTGGGAGGCCAGAGAAGCTTGTTTGACATATTGAATGTATAAGGTGGTTCATGGTAGATAGGAAGCTCAGTTTTAAGCATGTAAAATTTGAGATGACTATTAGACATCCAGACGGAGACAGTAGTTAGACAATTGAATATTCAAATCTGCAGCTCAGGAAAGAAGTGTGGCTGGAGATTGAGATTTGAGAGTTACTAGCAAATAGACAGTATTTAAAGCCATGGGAGTCGAAATGAGTGAAAAAGAATGAGGGGTTAAGCATGGATAGATAAGAGAAGCTGTCTGAGGACTGTATCCTGAGACACACACCCCCCAAAAAAGATGGGGATTGGGGAGATGAGGAAAACCCACAAAGGAAACCAAGAAAGGGGAAGGCAAAGGAAAAGGAGGGTGAATGTGGTGTCTTAGTTAAAGAACTGCAAGTCTGAAAAATGTACAGTTGTACATGGATCCATGAAAGTGGATCCAAAGTTATTCCTGCAGTAATGTCGCTCCCACTACTTGCATCCAGGTATTCTCTTTCTTTCTTTCTATCTTTTTCTGAGTAGGAAACAAAATGATAGAACCTCAAAGCTAGCAGCCAGAACTGTGCAGAAGCAGCCTGTCTTGTCCATACCATTGTCTAGACCAGATGATCATTACTGGCAGATTATTGCTAATAACTGAAGTAGCAAGTGAAACAAAAGAAGGAAGCACCAAATCACACTGACAGTCTTAGTTGCTTTCCCCCTTATTCCACTCTAGGTGAGTGTGTTAGTCTCTCAGTTGTGTCTCAGACTCTGTGACAACTTAGACTGTAGCCCACCAGGCTCCTCTGTCCATGGAGCTCTCCAGGCAAGGGTACCGCAGCAGGTAGCCATTTCCTTCTCCAGGGGGTCTTTCTGACTCAGAGATGGAACCCAGGTGTCCTGCCTTGCAGGTAGATTCTTTCCCATCTGAGCGGCCAGGGGAACCCATTTCACCCTATACTCCAGTCTTTTCCAAATATTGGTGGCAATATCAAAACCTAGATATATCCATGCAAGCAATCCTATTCATGAGGGAGCTGTTCTACATGCTGGATTAGGGAAAACGCTGAGCATCTCAGGTGAAAGTTGTTAGAGATAACTCCCTGGCCACATCTGTTTTTGTTTTCCAGTCAGAGCCACATGTATACCTTCTCAAGAAACGTTCGTAGAATACTTCTTAGTGTAACAGTGATATGAGTAATAAGCTCTGTACTTTAATAGGTTTTTCAAACAGCAAAGGGCAAAGAGACTATAGATTAGATTTGGTGGTTCTGTAATGAAATTTGGGCCCTGTGCATTTCATAGCAAGTGCTTTTCTACGGTGACTGGCTTATAACTAAAGCCACTGTTAGCCCACATATTAATCCACAGCTGATGGGTAACTAGTGATATGCAGTCTCAGCAATATTAGTCAGCTTGTTGGTTGGTGTAAGCCACAGGAACCAAAGGAACCACTTTTCCCAGGTACATTTTAACTTAGCTTCTATGTATTTTTCCATAATATATTACTGAACATGTTACTTAATATAATTAGCTTATACTTACTCAAAACACAGATTAATCTAATATATATTTGCTCTAACTGTATGAACCATATTAGCCAAGGATATTAGAGTAATTTAATATTAGGATAGAAATTCTTATTGTATGGCATTCTTATTATATGACATTTGTTATTTCTGTCATTGTTCTAAAACATAATAAAACCCTAGTTTTTAAAAGCGTAGAGTGTGTTAATGAAATTACCTTCAAAGGCAAATAAATGGTTTTGTTTAATGTTGCTTGGTTTCCTCACTTACAATAATCAAGTATATATGTGATAATTTTCTTATTTAAATATAATTTTCAGAAACTACGTTAAAGATTTGAACAGTATTTGCTGCCGCTTGGGTTTCGTTGTTGCTGCTTTGCTGTAATGCCTCCGTCTGGGTTGCTCTGCAGTGTGGTTAAGCCTGATGGAATGAAGGCATGCCTTGTGACTTTGGAGGTGGGCAGCCTTCAATTTATATGCCTGCTCTGTCACTTCACTGGCAGAGCTGCACTGGCTATTTTAACTTAGTCTCATATGTATAAAGGAAGTGAAAATATATATCACCCCACTAAAATATACAAACACATATACAGAATCATATATATGACCTTTAAGAGCATGGCACGTAAGCTGATTTAAACCTTTCTTGTCTTCATACCTTCCTGCCTGCTTTCTATGTCAGACTTTGTTTCTCTACCTTTAGTATGTCAGTTTCCACTCATTGTTCTATCTGAATTGGTTATCTGTCCACTTCTTCTTGCTACTATCCTTCCTTTTGTCTAGCCAGCCATTAGTGTGACTATTGATTCATTTTTCCTCACATCTTCTCAATCCATTTGTCTATCTGTCCATGGAATCATTTATCCATTTACTTTTCTGTTTTTATCTATACCGATTTATTTCCACTGTATCCATGATATTACAAAAACAGGCTTTTGTGTCACCTATTAAAACATCTTGAACACATAAAATCCAACATACATGGATGTAGAAAAGGCATTAATTTTTTTTTCTAGTTCAAATTTGTCTATTTCTCAAATTTTTCACAGATTGTGAAAGTAAAGTAAACCGACATCATTAGTCTAGTAAGCAGCATAGGTAAACTAGTATCAAGGATTCTCAACTCTCTTTAAATTGCTTTCCTTAGGTAAAGTTTTTACAGAATAGTTTGTGTAACTTGAACTTTCATTAATTCTTCCTAACTATTTTGAAATAGGTTGGTTTTGGCTGCAAATTCTATAATTTAATGTAAAATATATAATTTATAAATAAAATAATAATGCTTATGGAAAATGTTTTTGTTTTTAGATTAAGCTGTGCATGCTCAAATTTCTATAATAAGCTTTTTTATT
This sequence comes from Nanger dama, assembly GCA_917880005.1. Taxonomy (NCBI): domain Eukaryota; kingdom Metazoa; phylum Chordata; class Mammalia; order Artiodactyla; family Bovidae; genus Nanger; species Nanger dama. The sequence goes on along the minus strand of CAKJTW010000043.1, from coordinate 1,755,020 downwards.
GAGGTATAGTTGAAGTACAATATTCTATAATTACAGATGTATAATATAGTGATTCACAATTTTTAAAGGTGAATTTTATATTCCCTTTATAGTTCTTATAAAATATTGGCTATATTCCCTGTATTGTCCTATGTATTCTTGTAGTTTGTTTATTCTCCACATCATAGTTTCTTCCTTTTAGTCTCCTACCCTTGTCCCTCCCTCCTTTTGTCTTCCCACTAGTAACCAGTCACCAGCTTGTTCTCTGTATCAGTGAATCTGTTTCTTTTTGATATATCCACTAGTATGTTTGTTTTATTTTTTAGACTGCACATATACTGTATTTGTCATTTTCTGTCTGGCTTATTTCACATAATACCCTCGAGATCTATCCATGTTGTGGCAAATGGCAAAATTTCATTCTTTTTGATGACTGAGTTGTGTTCCATTATATATATATATATATATATATAAAATATACACACACACACACACACACACACACACACACACACACACACACACCCTCACATCTTTATCCATTTGTCTGTTGATGGACATTTATGTGGCTTCTGTATCTTGGCAATTGTATATAATGCCTCTATGAACATTGGAGTGCATGTATCTTTTGAAATTGTTTTTTTTTTTTGATAAATATTCAGGAGTAGAATTGCTAGATCATTAATAGTGCTATTTTCAGTTTCTATAATGAACTTATGTTTCAGGATGCAATGAGAAGTAAATAAGTCAATTAGTTTATTAAGGAATACAAAAGTTCACACATAACAAAATGTCCTGAGATATAGCAGTTCTAGGTTACTTAATTTGGCAGTTCAATGACATCTGTAGAAAACTGAGTTCTTTCTTCTTTCCACCTTGCCACCTTTACTACATCAGTTTAACTCTGCCAGTGGTTGCAAAAGAATGCCACAATTCCAGGATCACAGAAGACAGGTTCCAGCCGAGAGTAACTTTTCTTCCTGTATGTCTTTTCGAAAAACACAGAAAGTCAAGCTAGAGGGTCTCCCAACAGGTCTTCTCACATATCTCATTGAACATATCTGAGCTATGGGCCCAATTATAAACAGATTATTGGACCACATGTAAATATACATTCAGCTGAGTCCATTGAGTTAGTTGTGGGAGATAGAGTTCTGAATGGAATCAGTAAGAGTTCTGCTCTAAAAGGAGAAGAGACAGCAGACGGCTTGGGGACCAACTAACATCGCAACAGCATGGAAGCATCAATTGCTGAGATGCTTTACTCCTTTTGCATTCTATTCCATTGGCAGAGTAAATCACATACTGGTAGTTTTCAGCTGATTTGTAAAAATATTTTTCATTGCTTCTGAATATTACTTAAAACAACTTTGTTTTTTTTTATTTTTAATACGTTATTCTACATTACAGTACTGTATTTGTTTTGCCATACATTGACATGAATCAGCCACAGATGTACACGATCTCCCAATGCCGAAGCCCTCTCCCACCTCCCTCCACATATCATCACCCTGGATCATCCGTGCACCAGCCCCAAGCATCCTGTATCCTGTATTGAACATAGAGTGGCGCTTCGTTTCTTACATGATAGTATACATGTTTCAATGCCATTCTCCCAAATCATCCCACCCTCTCCCTCTCCCTCAGGGTCCAAAAGTCCGTTCTATACCTCTGTGTCTCTTTTGTTGTCTCACATAGAAGGTCATCATTGCTATCTTTCTAAATTCCATATATATGTGTCAGTATACTGTATTGGTGTTTTTCTTTCTGGCTTACTTCACTCTGTATAATCAGCTCCAGTTTCATCCATCTCATTAGAACTGAATCAAATTTATTCTTTTTAAGGGCTGAGTAATACTCCATTGTGTATATGTACCACAGCTTTCTTATCCATTCATCTGCTGATGGACATCTAGGTTGCTTCCATGTCCTGGCTATTATAAACAGTGCTGCAATGAACATTGGGGTACATGTGTCTCTTTCAATTCTGGTTTCCTTGGTGTGTATGCCCAGCAGTGGGATTGCTGGGTCATAAGGCAGTTCTATTTGCAGTTTTTAAGGAATCTCCACACTGTTTTCCATAGTGGCTGTACTAGTTTGCATTCCCACCAGCAGTGTAAGAGGGTTCCCTTTTCTCCACATCCTCTCCAGCATTTATTGCTTGTAGACTTTTGGATCGCAGCCATTCTGACTGGTGTGAAATGGTACCTCATTGTGGTCTTGATTTGCATTTCTCTGATAATGAGTGATGTTGAACATCTTTTCATGTGTTTGTTAGCCATCCATATGTCTTCTTTGGAGAAATGCCTATTTAGTTCTTTGGCCCATTTTTTGATTGGTTCGTTTATTTTTCTGGAGTTGAGCTGCATAAGTTGCTTGTATATCTTTGAGATTAGTTGTTTGTCAGTTGTTTCATTTGCTATTGTTTTCTCCCATTCAGAAGGCTGTCTTTTCACCTTGCTTATAGTTTCCTTTGTTGTGCAGAAGCTTTTAATTTTAATCAGATCCCATTTGTTTATTTTTGCTTTTATTTCCATTATACTGGGAGTTGGATCATAGAGGATCCTGCTGTGATTTATGTTGGAGAGTGTTTTGCCTATGTTCTCCTCTAGGAGTTTTATAGTTTCTGGTCTTACATTTAGATCTTTAATCCATTTTGAGTTTATTTTTGTGTATGGTGTTAGAAAGAGGTCTAGTTTCATTCTTTTACAAGTGGTTGACAAGTTTTCCCAGCACCACCTGTTAAAGAGACTGTCTTTATTCCATTGTATATTCTTGCCTCCTTTGTTGAAGATAAGGTGTCCATAGGTGTGTGGATTTATCTCAGGGCTTTCTATTTTGTTCCATTGATCTATATTTCTGTCTTTGTGCCAGTACCATACTGTCTTAATGACTGTGGCTTTGTAGTAGAGCCTGAAGTCAGGCATGTTGATTCCTCCAGTTCCATTCTTCTTTCTCAAGATTGCTTTTGCTATTCGAGGTTTTTTGTATTTCCATACAAATCTTGAGATTATTTGATCTAGTTCTGTGAAAAATACTGCTGGTACCTTGATAGGAATTGCATTGAATCTGTAGATTGCTTTGGGTAGTATACGCATTTTCACTATATTGACTCTTCCGACCCATGAGCATGGTATATTTCTCCATCTATTAGTGTCCTCTTTGATTTCTTTCATCAGTGTTTTATAGTTTTTGATATATAGGTCTTTAGTTTCTTTAGGTAGGAATATTCCTAAGTATTTTATTCTTTTCATTGCAATTGTGAATGGAAATACTAAGAATCATAAGAGACTACTATCAGCAATTATTGCCAATAAAATGGACAACTTGGAAGAAATGGACAAATTCTTAGAAAAGTACAACTTTCCAAAACTGAACCAGGAAGAAATAGAAAATCTTAACAGACCCATCACAAGCATGGAAATTGAAACGGTAATCAGAAATCTTCCAGCAAACAAAAGCCCAGGTCCAGATGGCTTCACAGCTGAATTCTACCAAAAATTTCGAGAAGAGCTAACACCTATCTTACTGAAACTATTCCAGAAAATTGCAGAGGAAGGTAAACTTCCAAACTCATTCTATGAGGCCACCATCACCCTAATACCAAAACCTGACAAAGACACCACAAAAAAAGAAAACTACAGGCCAATATCATTGATGAAGATAGATGCAAAAATCCTTAACAAAATCCTAACAATCAGAATCCAGCAACACTTTAAAAAGATTAAAACAACTTTGGATCTGTAATGGACCATTTTTACATTTCAAAATAATGTGGTAGATTTTTCACCTAAGGTAAATCCATTTCCTTTCTTAGTATCATACCAACATAAATTTTTAATATTTTCTCTACGTTGTGTGGTGTTTAAATCAGCTCTTTAGTTGTTTTGTGCTTTATCTCTCAAAAGTAGAAAGGCTAGATATAATTATTAATGATCATGCAATACAGGATTTAAAAATATATAAATGTCTTAAGAATATCACACATGAATGATACCATAAAGATGAAGGCTACAGATGATCAACTACAAAATAAAATGGAATATATGGATTTTAAAAATTATATGCTTGCTATGGTTGGTTTAGGTAGGGTAGCAGAAGGAATGACAGTAAAATAGAAGGGTTTTCTGTTCATTTTTAGTTATTCCATATAGGTTGCTCTCTACTCAATATGTTCTTGGCATTGGTCCTGTCTGAATCTTCCAGGTGAAATATTTTTATTTTCTAAGGTTCACACAGCTATCTACCCTCATTAACTTTATTAAAGTACAAAATTTGTCTTTCCTTGTATAGAAATAATTTTCAAGTAAATTCCCTGAAGTGTATATAGTTTAACAACACAAAACCTGCTGAACTAGATTACAAAAAATTATTTGATGAAGAAGGTGACCTAAAATTTATTGTGAACCTACCCCATTTCAGCGGAGAAGGCAATGGCACCCCACCCCAGAACTCTTGCCTGGAAAATCCCATGGGAGGAGGAGCCTGGTGGGCTGTAGTCCATGGGGTCGCCAAGAGTCAGACACGACTGAGCGACTTGACTTCCACTTTTCACTTTCATGCACTGGAGAAGGAAATGGCAACTCACTCTAGTATTCTTTCCTGGAGAATCCCAGGTATGGGGGAGCCTGGTGGGCTGCTGTCTACGGGGACATACAGAGTCAGACATGGCTGAAGAGAGTAACAGCAGAAGCAGCAGCAGCAGCATGGACCTAACATTCTAGATTCCTAATTAATATTGTTTTTTACAGCATCAGACTTTACTTTTACCACCAGACACATCCACAGCTGAGTATCGTTTCCACTTTGGCTCAGCCTCTTCTTTCTTTCTGGAGCTATTTCTTCACTCTTCCCCAGTAGTGTACTGGACATCTTCTGACCTGAGGGGCTCAACCTCTGGTGTCATATCTTTTGCCTTTTCATATTGCTTATGGGGTTCTTGTGGCAAGAATTGTGGAGCAGCTTGCCATTCCCTCCTCCAATGGACCACATTCTGTCAGAACTGTCCACTATGACCTGTCCATTTCAGGTTCTCCTGCACAGCCTGGCTCGTAGTTTTATTGAGTTATGCAAACCCTTTCACTAAGACAAGGCTGTGATCCATGAAAGGGGTATACATAATACCTGAGAGATATAGATTGAAATGTCCTAGGTACTGTTTGTTTTGTTTCTCCTCCACCAAAGTCTTTGTTGGACTAACTACAATGGAAACTCTCATGAGAAGAGTCTTTTCCTCTTAAAGACTTTCATAACCCTCCTCTATCTCAAATAGATATTATCTCTCCTTCCTTTTGGAGAAGGCAATGGCACCTCACTCCAGGACTCTTGCCTGGAAAATCCCATGGACAGAGGAGCCTGGTAGGCTGCAGTCCAGATCATGCAATACAGAGGTTGCTAAGAGTCGAGCATGACTGAGCGACTTCACTTTCACTTTTGCTTTCATGCTTTGGAGAAGGAAATGGCAACCCACTCCAGTATTCTTGCCTGGAGAATCCCAGGGACGAGGGAGCCTGGTGGGCTGCCATCTATTTGGTCTCACAGAGTCGGACATGACTGAAGCAGCTTAGCAGCAGCAGCAGCACCCCATTTCAGACACTGTATCTAGCACTTTCTAATTTAAATTCTTATAGAAATGATTTTAACAATAAGGATGCTGATTTTAGCAAGTGAAGTCATTCAAATAAGATATGTAAATCCTTTAGCACAAGACCGATCTAAAAATGCTCAAAAATTCCATTATTGTCAATATATTTTTCTCCCAAGTCACACTGCTGGTATGAGATGAAGCCTTATTTGAAAACTAGAGTTCTTGGGTTGTGAGAATTTTTTTTTAAATTTCCATATTCCACAATACATTTTTTTTTTTTATGAAACTGCACTTCATTAGCAAGTATTTCCTCTCCCTTTGGCATTCTACTCATCAAATAGACTCACAATGACTGCAAACTGAAGTCAAAGTAAAATATCTGCATAACAGCTCTTTAGTGTTAGTGTGACATAGTCTGCAAGCCCTGCTGGACTGAATCAAAATGAGCAATTTCTCTAGCAGAACAAGAAGCGATATTCTCTTCAGTTGAGTTGAGTTCAGTTCAGTTCAATCACTCAGTCACGTCCGACTCTTTGTGACCCCGTGAATCACAGCACGCCAGGCCTTCCTGTCCATCACCAACTCCTGGAGTCTACTCAAACTCATGTCCATAGAGTCAGTGATGCCATCCAGCCATCTCATGCTCTGTCATCCCCTTCTCCTCCTGCCCCTAATCCCTCCCAGCATCAGGGTCTTTTCCAATGAGTCAACTCTTTGCATGAGGTGGCCAAAGTATTGGAGTTTCAGCTTTAACATAAGTCCTTCCAATGAACACCAAGGACTGATCTCCTTTAGAATGTACTGGTTGGATCTCCTTGCTGTCCAAGGGACTCTCAAGAGTCTTCTCCAACACCACACTTCAAAAGCATCAGTTCTTCGGTGCTCAGCTTTCTTCACAGTCCAACTCTCACATCCATACATGACCACTGGAAAAACCATAGTCTTGACTAGACGGGCCTTTGTTGGCAAAGTAATGTCTCTGCTTGTTAATATAATATCTAGTTTGGTCATAACTTCCCTTCCAGGGGTATACTATTTCTTTCTGCACTTTTGGGTATTGGAGATTTCCCTGTAAATACCAACTGAATATGAGACACCTCAAAGCAATATTTCGGAGAAGGCAATGGCACCCCACTCCAGTACCCTTACCTGGAAAATTCCATGGACGGAGGAGCCTGGGAGGCTGCAGTCCATGGGGTCGCTAAGAATCAGACACAACTTCACTTTCACTTTCACTTTTCACTTTCATGCATTGGAGTAGGAAATGGCAACCCACTCCAGTGTTCTTGCCTGGAGAACAGAGACAGCAGTGCCTGGGGGCTGCCATCTATGGGGTCACACAGAGTCGGACACGACTGAAGCAACAGCAGCAGCAGCAAAGTAATATTTAAGGCACTAAACTGTTTTTGCTATTTAGCCAAAATCTTACAAAATGGTTGATGATTTACCTGAGTAGGTTTTGGATCATTATGTATTCCACTGAAGTGACTTTAATGGAAATACCAAAAGACTATGTCTCATTAATTTTCTAGGACTCATCATTGATGTAATGTTATCTCTTCAGAAACAAAACTTAATATTAACAAAAAATAGCAACAACAGCATCATAATGAAAATCCTATCCTAGCCTTTTCTGTTTGTTAAATCTCTAGGGCACTAATTCACACCATCAGTAATGTCCATGCATATAGAAGCTTATGGCATAAATTTATTAAAGGAAAGTAGTAGAATCCATGCTCTCAAAGAGATTGCAATTTATAGGAAAGCAATTCAACCCAACTGATATTCAAATACCTTAGACACAGTGATTGCTAACATCATGATCCAGACTTGGGAAATTTTGGACTCTTGAGGGTGACAGTGTCCTGTGTATCATATTGAGGAAAAGAGTATGGTTTCCCCAACAAGAGGGGCACCTATAATTTTGGAAAGGGCAGTCATTAATAAAAAGAGGAACAGAGTCTGGTTATGTGTGAAATGTAATTTCTGTGAAGAGTTTATCAGCTTTATGAGCTTTTCTCATGAATTTTGGGAATAGTCAAATGAAATGGAGGTCTTTTTATGTTTTCTTTACCACTATTTATCACTAGTTCAATTCAGTTCAGTCACTTAGTCATGTCCGACTCTTTGCGACCCCATGAACCACAGCACGCCAGGCCTTCCTGTCCGTCACCAATTCCCGGAGTTCAGCAAAACCCAAGTCCATTGTGTTGGTAATGCCATCCAACAATCTCATCCTCTGTCATCTCCTTCTCCTCCTATCCTCAATCTTTCCCAGCATCAGGGTCTTTTCCAGTGAGTCAGCTCTCCGCATCAGGTGGCCAAAGTATTGGAGTTTCAGCTTCAACATCAGTCCCTCCAATGGACATGTAGGACTAATCTCCTTTAGGATGGACTGGTTGGATCTCCTTGCAGTTCAAGGGACTCTCAAGAGTCTTCTCCAACACCACAGTTCAAAAGCATCAATTCTTCTGTGCTCAGCTTTCTTTATAGTCCAACTCTCACATCCATACATGACTACTGGAAAAACCATAGCCTTGACAGACCTTTGTTGGCAGGGTAATGCCTCTGCTTTTTAATATGCAGTCTGGGTTGATCATAACTTTCCTTCCAAGGAGTAAGCACCTTTTAATTTCATGGCTGCTATCACCATCTGCAGTGATTTTCAAGCCCAGAAAAATAAAGTCTGACACTGTTTCCACTGTTTCCCCATCTATTTCCCATGAAGTGATGGGACCAGATGCCATGATCTTTGTTTTCTGGAATGTTGAGATTGAAGCCACCTTTTTCACTCTCCTCTTTCATTTTCATCAAGAGGCGTTTTAGTTCCTCTTCACTTTCTGCCATAAGGGTGGTGTCATCTGCATATCTGAGGTTATTGATATTTCTCCCGGCAATCTTGATTCCAGCTTGTGCTTCTTCCAGCCCAGCATTTCTCATGATGTACTCTGCATATAAGTTAAATAAGCAGGGTGACAATGTACAGGCTTAATATATTCCTTTTCTTATTTGGAACCAGTCTGTTGTTCCATGTCCAGTTCTAACTGCTGCTTCCTGACCTGCATATAGATTTCTCAAGAGGCAGGTCAGGTGGTCTGGTTTTCCCATCTCTTTCAGAATTTTCCACAGTTTGTTGTGGTCCACATAGTCAAAAGCTTTGGCATAGTCAATAAAGCTGAAATAGATGTTTTTCTGGAACTCTCTTGCTTTTTCCATGATCCAGCAGATGCTGGCAATTTGATCTCTGGTTCCTCTGCCTTTTCTAAAACCAGCTAACTATTTGTCAAATCTTAATAAATCGGCCTTAAAAGGAATGATGTTGATGATAAAGGGATGGACAATACAGAGAACTCTATCAGTCCACATTCACATCTCTGCTTTTGCCTCTGTATGCACAAATGCTGACCTGTCTACAGGACCATCTAAAAGTAGTCGTTTAAACTATTGTCCTGATTTAAGTGATTTGACACCAAGATGACAACATGGGCCTGAAGAAGAAGCATATGACATTGAGGTACAAGAGGGCAGCCTAGCAACAGAAAAAGACCCTCCCTTCCTTTGCCCAATATATGCTTGAGCGGCGTTTCTCAAAATATGATTATCAGGCTTTTCTTGTCATAATAACTGGAGGATACTTTTTAATGAAGAATCCTCAACTTTGGCACTTATTTGTTGAGTCAGAATCTCTGATGCTGGCACTAGGAATACACACTTAACTCACAAATTTATTTTTATGCATAGTAATGTTTGAGAAGCACCATGTTAGGGGATAATGACCTTTGAAAAGGAAAGGTGTTCCTGGTATTGCTGCTTTAATATATGCATGCAGGGTGCTGTGTAGGCACTTGATTCGGTCACTTCCACATGATCAACACAGTGACAACCTTTGGTTTGGATTCTGGCTGCATTTAAATACTTTTCAGAGTGATATCATGCTTCTTTGCTCTCTAGCCTTAGACTTAACTAAAGCATATCACTTTTAATTTTGGCACCATGCTTGAATCTGTACATGTCTCTGTTTTTAGAAGTACATCTATAATTTTTAAAAATATCTCTGATTCTTAGTATCTCTGAATCACATATTTTACCTACACTATGATTCCATCTTTAACATTTTCCTCATACTCAGAATTATACGTGTACATGTACAGGATTTTGACAATAAGGTCAAAAAAATAGAATGGGAAAGCCTAGAGATCTCTTCAAGAAAATTAGAGACACCAAGGGGACATTTCATGCAAAGATGGGCTCAATAAAGGACAGAATGGTATGGACCTAACAGAAGCAGAAGATATTAAGAAGAAGTGACAAGAATACACAGAAAAACTGTACAAAAGAAGGTCTTCAGGACCCAGGTAACCACGATGGTGGAATCACTCACCTAGAGCCAGACATTCTAGAATGTGAAGTCAAGTGGGACTTAGGAAACATCACTATGAAGACAGCTAGTAGAGGTGACGGAATTCCAGTTGAGCTATTTCAAATCCTAAAAGATGATGCTGTGAAAGTGCTGCACTCAATATGCCAGCAAATTTGGAAAACTTAGCAGTGGCCACAGGACTGGAAAATGTCAGTTTTCATTCCAGTCCCAAAGAAAGGAAATGCCAAAGAATGCTCAAACTACCACAGGATTGCACTCATCTCACACACTAGTAAATTCATCCTCAAAATTCTCCAAGCCAGGCTTCAGCAATAAGTGAACTATGAACTTCCAGATGTTCAATCTGGTTTTAGGAAAGACAGAGGAACTGGGAATCAAATTGCCAACATCTGCTGGATCATCAAAAAGCAAGAGAGTTCCCCCCCAAAAAATCTATTTTTGCTTTATTGACTAAGCCAAAGCCTTTGACTGTGTGGATCACAATAAACTGTGGAAGATCTGAAAGAGATGGGAATACCAGACCACCTGACCTGCCTCTTGAAAAATCTGTATGCAGGTCAAGAAGCAACAGTTAGAACTGGACATGGAACAACAGACTGGTTCCAAATACGAAAAGGAGTATGTCAAGGCTGTATATTGTCACCCTGCTTATTTAACTTACATGCAGAGTACATCATGAGAAATTCTGGGCTGGAGCAAGCACAAGCTGGAATCAAGACTGCTGGGAGAAATATCAATAACCTGAGATATACAGATGACACCACCCTTATGGCAGAAAGTGAAGAAGAACTAAAGAACCTCTTGATGAAGGTGAAAGTGGAGAGTGAAAAAGTTGGCTTAAAGGTCAACATTCAGAAAACGAAGATCATGGCATCCGGTCCCATCACTTCTTAGGAAATAGATGGGGAAGCAGTGGAAATAGTGTCAGATGTTATTGTTTTAGGCTCGAAAATCACTGCAGATGGTAACTGCAGCCATGAAATTAAAAGGTGCTTACTCCTTGGAAGGAAAGTTTTGACCAACCTAGATAGCATATTCAAAAGCAGAGACATTTCTTTGCCAACAAAGGTCCATCTAGTCAAGGCTATGGTTTTTCCAGTAGTTGTGTATGGATGTGAGAGTTGGACTATAAAGAATGCTGAGTGCCAAGGAATTGATGCTTTTGGACTGTGGTGTTGGAGAAGACTCTTGAGAGTCTCTTGGACTGCAAGGAGATCCGACCAGTCCATCCTAAAGCAGATCAGTCCTGAGTGTTCCTTAGAAGGACTTATGTTAAAGATGAAACTCCCATACTTTGGCCACCTGATGCAAAGAGCTGACTCATTTGAAAAGACGCTGATGCTGGGAAAGATTGGAGGCTGTAGAAGAAGAGGACAACATAGGATGAGATAGTTGGGTGGCATCACTGACTCAATGGACATGAGTTTGTTAAACTCCGGGAGTTGGTGCTGGACAGGGAGGCCTGGCATGCTGCAGTCCATGGGGTCACAAAGAGTCGGACATGACTGAGTGACTGAATTGAACTGATGTATAGGATAATGCCTTTCAGTTTTTGTTCAGTTTAGCTGAGCTATCTGGTAATGAGCAATGCTCTAGGAATAGCTGACTGGTTATAATCTAGGACTTTAATTATCCTGTCCTGCCATCTGACATGAAATGGGATTTGGGAGTAATGCCATTCAGGAGTTTGCAGTGATATCTGTGTTGCCACATAGTCAGATACGACTGACGTCTTTGCTAGGTCTGCTGCCATATGTGATCATCCATAGCTGACTTCACAGGTTCATAGAAGTTTAGAGCTCTAATGAGATCTAGGAGTTCACACAGCACACAGGAATATTTACACCTGATTAAGTAGGACTAGAACCCAACTATGCAGGTTGTTAACTTGATTTCATTTTTTAAACCCCTTAGTGCATTTGATGACCTCATGCTTCGTAAGTAGCAGTGTTATATAGGTTCAAATTCCTAGGAAAATATGGAGCTAACAATCTGATTTCCAGGTCAATGATGATCTAAAACCTTAATTTTCTACAATATTTGTTAAAACAAATAAAGAGAAAAACTGTGATAATTCTTGAAAAGCAGTTAATAATCTGCATGTGTATCTGAAGAATAATTTCCATATGCAGTCATGTAGATTTTATCGTTCCTATATGCATTAGCCTTTTCATTGAAAGAATCGGTACCCGTTAAACATACTTCTCAGAAGCCTAGTGTCAAATAGAGTAATAGATTTATCTCATGTGATCCTGTTTTATTCTATCAGTGATGAGAACTGGGTTCAGACAATTAATTATTCATTTATAGAACAAACCTTCAGTACCTACTAGGTGTCAAATATGGTACCAAACATTATGGTGAATCCAGTGAGGTTTTTTTTTTTTTTTAAGGACATGATTCTGTTGGGGAAACTAACTCCTTCATCATTAATAGAACTTCTTGTTCTAAATGCTAAAAATTCAATAGGCAAAAATATAAACGTCAACTCTTTCCTTGCTCAAAAATACTTTGGACCATTTTTATAAATCTTCAATGGTTTCTTTGCAAATGTATCAGATTTTTTTTCCTTTTCCAAAAGTGTTTGTACATTTAGTTACTTTATTTTTTCAAGTTAGTTTTCTTTATGAGGTTCTTCTTTCCCTGTGGATCACAAAAAGGCAATTCCTGTGGAGACATGAGAATAAAGGAATCTTTAGTTATATTCAAGCAAAGAGAACCTATAAAATTGATCTGAAGTAATCATCCAGCCTCTGGCAGATTGTCATTCTTCTTCTCTAGTAAAAAAGTAAAAGCTTTTTATTCTTTTATTCTACAACAATCTTTAATTCTTACACTAAAGGAGTTTATGATTTAGTTTGGGAGAAATGCATGCATATTTATACTCAAATATATATGTACCTATTAATATATACTTACAAACAGGTATGTGTGTACATATACGTGATTATACAACACAGAATATATTAAAATCACAGAAGGATACTGTATTATGGAGGTAAGGGGAAAAATTACTGCTTATTGGGGAGAATATGAATATCCTAAACATTAATATCATTTTTGGGGCACTCAAATTAGTTTCAAACTGTTAAAATTTAGCTCTATTAAAGATGTTAATGGGGATTAGTCCAGTAAAGGCTGTGAGTTATTTCACTATGGCTTTTCTGTCTACCTGAGAGACCCAGTACCTTCATGTTGCTTCTTCATTTCACTTGCAATACCTTTTCTTGCACATTTGTTCTGTGTCAGTTGCTGCACTGGATAGGGGAAAGACAAGATACTAATGATAGCAATGTGGTGGGCAGGGTTGGATAGTGGTACCCACTGGGGAATATGGGAACAAAAGGAAAGGTGTCTTATAGGACTGATCTTTTAAAGCAGCACACAGTGCTGTAGACTTCTTTGGCAATCTGCTGAACTGATAACTCCAGAAATGTATGAACCTCTTCACTGAATAATAGATTTAGATTTGTATAATAAATGTGGGAATTTAAGGGAATCAAGTATAATAAAAAACAATTGTCAAAATATTTTTAAAAACACATTTGTGCTGCTTTATTAAAACATTAAATAACAAGATCTAGCAGCAGACTTAACTACTATAATTTTGAAGTGCAATGTGCGTAAATAATATTTAGAGATAATCTGACAAATGTGATGTGATATTAAAACTAATCTGTCATTTCTTTGGTGGGAAAATTAAAGGTACTGTTGATGTTAACTGTTGTTACCAACATTTGTCACTGAAGAAATGTTAAATTGCAATGAGATTTTGATGTTTAGAGAAGTATTTTTTTTGCTTATCCAAGTTCCTAAATTTCCTGAATTCTCTCTATTCAATAACACTTCAGGGAGCCATAGGCCCCAGGCTAACAGTGCTGCACAGAAGCTCACAGTTAGTGCAATTGGCAATGGCACCCCACTCCAGTACTCTTGCCTGGAAAATCCCATGGACGGCAGAGCCTAGTGGGCTGCCGTCCATGGGGTCGCTAAGAGTTGGACACGACTGAGCGACTTCACTTTCACTTTTCACTTTCATGCATTGGAGAAGGAAATGGCAACCAGTCCTGTGTTCTTGCCTGGAGAATCCCAGGGACGGGGGAGCCTGTTGGGCTGCCTTCTATGGGGTCACACAGAGTCGGACACGACTGAAGCGACTTAGCAGCAGTAGGAAGAAAATGGAGCAAATGTTCTTTGCACAGAGGCCGTGGGTATCTAGGAGAGTGACTTGCAATTTCTGAACATTCTGAAGGACCTTACTTCTTACTCCCACCCTCTATATTTAACCGTCTTGTTTGCTTTCACTTAGAAGTCAGCTCTATGTTAGACTAAGAGCAGTGACCCCTGTTAGCTACTTTATGTATTATCAAAACTGACGCAAATATTTTAATTCTGAACACACCTTGTCAATCTTATTGTAACACTATTTATATTTGGAAATTTCACCTGTAATGAGCCTGAGGATTAAGAATTCTCATCAGATGAACCAGGGGAAATTTTGTGCACCTTCCTGAGTGATGATTAATTGTATTCAGTTACCTAATTCAATATTCTTGAGTTTTCCTATTGTCTTTCTTTTCAAAAATTACTTAAGTAATTCAGATTTGTTTAAAAGTATTATTCATACATAACATGAAAAATGAAGCATAGTACAATATTAGTTATGTTATCTAAATGAAAATTCTTCATTATACACCCACCCCATGGAACTGCTAGTATTTTTAGCTTCTTTTGTGTCCATCTTTTCAGAGTAAATAGATTTTTTTTTGCATAAAACTTTGTTGTTTTTCAGCCAATAAGTTCTGTCCAGCTCTTTGCAACCCTACTGAGTGTAGCACACAGATTTCCCTGTCCTTCACTATCTCTCAGAGTTTGTTCAAATTCATGACCGTTTAGTCTATGATCATATCTAACCATCTCATCTTCTGACACCATCTTCTCCTTTTGCCTCAGTCTTTCCCAGCATCAGGATCTTTTCCAAAGAATCAGCTCCTCACATCAGGTTACCAAAATATTGGGGCTTCAGCTTCAGTATCAGTCCTTTCAATGAATATTCAGTATTCAGGGTTGATTTCCTTTAGGATTGACTGGATTGATCTCCTTGCTGTCCAAAGAATTCCCAACAGTCTTCTCCAGCACCACAATTCAAAAGCATCAATTTTTCAGCACTCAGCCTTCTTTATGGTCCAACTCTCACATGATTATTGGGAAAACCAAACTTTGACTATATGAACATTTTTCAGTAAAGTGACGTCTTTGCTTTTTAATACACCGTCTAGGTTAGTCATAGCTTTCCTTCCAAGGAATAAGTATATTTTATATACTGTGTAAAATATATGATCACAGTGTATAGTCTGACAATAGACTAATTGCACTGTCCATTCATTGCATTCTTAATTAGATATCTTGACATTTTCTTTATTTTTATCTTTCAGAATAAGCATTATGAAACTTTCTGAATTGGGAAGATTTTTATATAATCATTGGTTGGGCTGAAACATTTTCATCAAGAAAAACTGAGCCTGAGCCCACGAAAAGGACTTTTGAAGATCATGTGGATTTAGAGAAGTGTTATTCAGTAGAGGGGAAAGGAGTGATAAAATACTTTATCATAAATGGATAAAATGGATAACATGTAAGACAACTGGTTAATTTTCAAGGAGATAAAATAAGGGAGTGAGGAGAAAGCAGCTGCTTTTCTATTTCATCTACTGCTCTGAAATTTTGCATAGTGAAATATCAGTGCAGAAAGGAGAATAGCTTGTCATTGGTAGACAGGTCAGATTTTTATACCTCATCAATTACGATATATTATCTCCTAGGTACCTAGGTGTTTTCCAGATTTCCTTTTTCTGACTGATGCAAGTTGGAGTTGTTCTGCCCCAGTTGAAAAGTAGCTAAAAGACAAATACACACACACACACACACACACACACACACACACACACACACACACACACCAGTTACACTTTTCCCTTACTTACATTTAGCGATACCTCTGTTAACCAGCAAGTCAGCAAGCTATGAAGGTCAGTAAACAGCCGTGCCTACTTCATTACTGCTAAACCTTTATTTCAAGTGAAGCTAAAAAATTACTTTCAGTTCAGTTCAGTCGCTCAGTCGTGTTCGACTCTTTGCGACCTCATGAATCACAGCACTCCAGGCCTCCCTGTACATCACCAACTCCCGGAGTTCACTCAGACTCGCGTCCATCAAGTCAGTGATGCCATCCAGCCATCTCATCCTCGGTCATCCCCTTCTCCTCCTGCCCCCAATCCCTCCCAGCATCAGAATCTTTTCCAGTGAGTCAACTCTTCTTATGAGGTGGCCAAAGTACTGGAGTTTCAGCTTTAGCATCAGTCCTTCCAAAGAAATCCCAGGGCTGATCTTCAGAATGGACTGGTTGGATCTCCTTGCAGTCCAAGGGACTCTCAAGAGTCTTCTCCAACACCACAGTTCAAAAGCATCAATTCTTTGGCGCTCAGCCTTCTTCACAGTCCAACTCTCACATCCATACATGACCACAGGAAAAACCATAGCCTTGACTAGATGGAACTTTGTTGGCAAAGTAATGTCTCTGCTTTTGAATATGCTATCTAGGTTGGTCATAACTTTTCTTCCAAGGAATAAGCGTCTTTTAATTTCATGGCTGCAATCACCATCTGCAGTGATTTTCAAGCCCAGAAAAATAAAGTCTGACACTGTTTCCACTGTTTTTTTCCATCTATTTCCCATGAAGTGATGGGACCAGATGCCATGATCTTCGTTTTCTGAATGTTGAGCTTTAAGCCAACTTTTCACTCTCCTCTTTCACTTTCATCAAAAGACTTTTTAGTTCCTCTTCACTTTCTGCCATTAGGGTGGTATCATCTGCATATCTGAGGTTATTGATATTTCTCCCGGCAATCTTTATTCCAGCTTGTGCTTCTTCCAGTCTAGGGTATCTCATGATGTACTCTGCATATAAGTTAAATAATCAGGGTTACAATATACAGCCTTGACGTACTCCTTTTCCTACTTGGATCCAGTCTGTTGTTCCATGTCCAATTCTAACTGTTGCTTCCTGGCCTGCATACAGATTTCTCAAGAGGCAGGTTAGGTGGTCTGGTATTCCCATCTCTTGAAGAATTTTCCACAGTTTATTGTGATCCACAGAGTCAAAAGCTTGGCATAGTCAATAAAGCAGAAATAGATGTTTTTCTGGAGCTCTCTTGCTTTTTCCATGATCCAGCGGATGTTGGCAATTTGATCTCTGGTTCCTCTGCCTTTTCTAAAACCAGCTTGAACATCAGGAGTTCACGGTTCACATATTGCTGAAGCCTGGCTTAGAGAATTTTGAGCATTACTTTACTAGCGTGTGAGATGAGTGCAATTGTGCAGACTTTAGAAAGCAAAAAGCATATTTTCAAGAATATGTGACTCTGAGGGAGAGGGAGAGGGTGGGATGATTTGGGAGAATGGCATTGAAACATGTATACTATCATGTAAGAAATGAAGTGCCAGCCTATGTTCGATATAGGATACAGGATCCTTGGGGCTGGTGTGCGGGGATGATCCAGAGAGAGGATATGGGGTGGGAGGTGGGAGGGGATTCAGGATTGGGAGGTTGTATACACCTGTGGCGGATTCATGTCAATGTATGGCAAAACCAATACGGTATTGTAAAGTAAAATAAAGTTAAAAAAAAAAAAAAAGGATATGTGGATGACCATGGTGAAGTAAAAAGGAGCTTGGAAAATGTTTAGTGAGTAATGTTATGCTCCCATGCCTCTGAAATTTAAAGCAGAGTCACCTAATAGGGGGCACTTAGCCAAACTGAGATCGGAAGTCTTTTTAAAACCATTGCTCTTAGTCAGAAAGCCACAAACCTGGGGCTGTGTTTTTGTAGATCCCATTGACAGCTCTGCGCTTGGCAGCCATGGGAAATTTGTCTTTCTTGTCACTACGTGATTTCAATACATTCTTTGGAAAACAGAAAATGACCGTCTCTTGTGGGCAGGTAATATCTGGTGTACCTTTTATTTTTAATCTTCTGTTACATTGTTTTCAATTTACCCCTAATTATTTATATTGAAAAAAGGCTACATTTTGACTGAATCAGTTATCTACTAAGAAACTTAATATGCAAATATATGCTAGGAGTTAAAGATAGTGAACTAAAATATAGTGTAAAAATTATGAAATATTGAGCAAGGAAGAAAATTCGGTAAAGTTTTAGCTTGATTTTAGCTTTTGTGTTAAACACAGTAGTATGTGAACCTTGTCTCCTGCTGGGTGTCAGAGGAACTGAAGGAGATGGCTTAGCACTGCTTGCTTTCCCACTGTGCTCCTTTATTATGCGTGCACCCACTGTCTTTCTTGACTCACCTGTCTGATGACTAACATTACACTGTGACCTTCTGGAGTGAAATGTTCTTTGGCCTTTCCATCAATACAGCCAGCCTGGAAGTATTGTTAAAAGAAATATGAAGGTAAAACAAATTCCTGAAGTGTAATAACTGTTCTCTGTGAGTTTTACACTTAGAGAGGCCAAGATGACTATGTTTGAGAAAGAATCATTAACTATTCTTAATGCGTGTTGTGAACCATAGGCTTATGAGAAGGATGAGTATTATCTTCTTAGTAGTAGGGACTTGATCCTCAAGTTTACCTCTGAGCTATTCCATCAAAATGCCCTTACTTTGGGATAGTTGCTTATAAAACAAACATGTTCTTAATAAATACAATAAATATGATTTTAAATGAAAGATTTTATGTTATTTGCGTTTTAGGACCAGGAAGCAGTGATTCTCCAGAACTATCAGATACTGTCCAGGCTATAATATTTTGTGATCAATAGTGGAATAATGTGCAAAAGAAACAGTGTACTACTGCTTTGTCTTGCAGTCTTTTCTTTCTCTCTCTCTCTCCCTTCACTTCTCACCCTTACAAAGGTAATCACAACCATGAGAACAAAAATATACATTGGCAATGGCTAGGAACAGATAGAATAAAAATAATGAAACTGAGACTTCTTTTCCAGATGAGCTATATTCTTACTGTGTGATCTTAGGCAATTTATATCATCTCTCTTAGCCTTGCTGCTGCTTACTATCCTCATTTGTAAGATGGAGACACTGAGCAATTCTGTTTGGTTACTTTTAAGATTGTTGTGAGATTCAAACAATGGGGTATTTATAAGGACTCAATAAACAAAGCCATTCAATAAATATTGCTTTAAAATGGTTTCATTTATTTTGTTAGTTCATTTTGCAAGAGGCTTTTGGAATGAACAAGTATTATCAATATCAAATTCCTGTTGTATATAAGAACCATAGTGGGAATATTTCAGATACTTTCTGAGAAACAGAGGTTATTCATTCTAAGTATCTAAATTATTTTTGAGGAATGATTCATATAGAGTAAGAACTCAAATTAACAGAACTCAGTATCCATAAAATGTAGCATCCTAGAAAACTCTATATTTACCATACTATGTAATTCAAAGTAAGAAAATTCTTAAACTCAGTTATTGTTTGAATTACACAGGCAGAATATTGAAATTTAGTTTCTGAGTCCTTTAAAAATTTGTTTATAAACTTTATGTAATTTTTATAGAATGTTTATGAAATATAGACAATTAAACTTATCAAAAATCCAAGAATGTAGAATTGAAAGACAATAGGACAGAAATATTGCAAGTATTCATGAATGTGAGAGACATGTTAAAATGATGGTAAGAAAATTTAAGCTGAGAAGAAAAGAAAATTAATAATAATAATAACAAGTGCCACTACTGCTAGTTCTTACTTTATAGCAAGCACTAAGTACTTAGCCTATATTAATTCCTTTTCCTCTCACAGCTCCAAGTGGTAGATATCATTATTATTACCCCTTTTCATGGATGAAGAAACCAAGCCATTAAGAGGTTAAGCTGTCCAATGCCACACAAGTAGACAGTGGAAAAGCTGGCATTCAGACTCAGGAAGCTTAGCCAACCCACGTTTGTTATGTGTCCCTTGATAACACGGGAGGACATTTTTATCCATCTACACCTCCAGCACTGGCTTTGACAATGTACTTAAATCTTTTTCAGGTTGATAGGCCATAAAGGCTACTTTGTTGTTACATTTATTCGTATTTCCTTTATTGCTAGGGATTCTTAATACCTTTCATATATTCATTATCATTTTATGTTTTATCTTTTTTGTGCAACATAATCATATTTCCTCATGTTTTTTCTACTGAGGCATTTAACTACTTTTTTCCCCAAGTCTCATGTAAGGAGGGATAGTAGTTCTTTTCTATCTATTATATTGCATGTTTTTCCCCATATTTTGTTTATCTACATTTTATTACATTTTTCTATAGAAAAGTTATAAGCCTATATATATCAGTCTTTTCCTTGTGGTTTCAAGCCTTCATGTCATGCTTAGAATTACTTTCCCCATCCCAGCACAGTATTGCCATATCACTTATATAACTTTAAAGTATTTTTACAAATTTACTTTGTAATTATTTATATTATTGGTACATTTAGAAATTTTACTGATTTAAAGAAAGGAGAAAAAATTATTTCCTGAATGTATATGTTCCCATCCAGCTTAGTCTTGACCCAATGCGATTTAATAAACTTTGCCACCAATTTCAAATGTTACTTTTAACATACAATGCAATTTCACATGCATTTAGGCATTTTTGTCTAGGTTCACTGTAATTTCCACTGATACCAGTTCTTATGCCTGAACTGAGTTGTTTTAATCACTAAACTGAGTATTGATTTTCTCCATGAACTTTCCTGGGGACATGCATCTCTGCTTGACATGCATGACTTTGCACACTTCTCACTCCTTTCACATTCTGGCTTCTGCTTTGCTCTCTCTGGTGTTAAGTTACACATACTCTGCCTACCCCTTAAATCCTGATGTTCCTCAGAACTCATTCTACCACTTTTTTAAAGTCTGTACATTTTCCATGGGCACACTTGTCTATTCACAAAGCTTCAACATCAACATAAATGCAGTTAGCAACTCTAAAATGCAAGTCTCTGGCTCAAAAGTATTTGCTGAGCATTAACCAGATTCCCCAAGTGTCTGTCTACATGGATGTCTCACAATCATCTTAAATTCAAAATGTTGAATATTCTTTATCTCCTTCATGTCATTCACCCTAAACTTTCTTTTGTTCCCCTATGCCCTATGCTGTCTCATGACCAGCATTACCGTCTATCCACTAGACCAAGCCAGAACTCTGCGGTTAACCCTACTCATAACCTCTTCCTTGCTTGCTGTTTAGTTAGTTAATAAGCTTTTAATGTCAATAACTACCATATTCTTTTACCTTTTGACCATGTCCCAGTCCTTAATGTCAAGCCCTGTTTGGGGCTGCCATCAACCTTTTCATGGCCACCGCAGTATATTTGACCCTTGTCAGTAAATCTTCTACATTGTTTCCAAGCAGATCACCCTAAAATGCAAATATGATTATTTCACTTCATCTACATAAACTCCTCAGGGTTGTTGGGTTTTTTTAAATCTTTATTAAGATAGTCTAACTTTTAAATAGCCTTTAGAAGGCCCTTCATGGTCTGGGCCCTTGCAAACTCCATCTCTTGCCAATGTTCCCCTGCTACTAATAATCTGGAAATGCTGAACTTCTTTATATTCTTCAACCATGTCCTGTCTCTGTTGCCCAGGTCTCTGCATCACTCTCCCTCTGCTTGGACTACCCCTGGTCTTCTTCTCCTCACTAACTGCTGCCTTTCATTCATCTGTTCTCAGCTGAGACCTGACTCCTCCAGGAAGACTTCCTCCAACTCTGCAATGCATGCTTGGCACCAGCAGATGTACTCCCATGACACCCTCTGCTGCTTAGTTTTAACACGATCTTTTGAAAATGTTAGGCTGCTTTGTATATTAAGCCAAATTTTAAAACACATAAGGGGAGGAATTTTGTTCTGATATGTTCACTACCGTATCCCTAGTACCCAAGAGAATACCTCGGCATACAGTGTTCTTCAAATATGTGAAAGAAAAATGAAGGGTGGAGGGAGGAGAGGATGGGAGAAATATACTATTTATACAGTATCTTTCTCTTTATCTCACACACATATGACAAATACACAGGCACAATTATACACATACATGCAAATATCATGTACAAATTTCATACACAAAATATTTAAATCAAGTACCACAAAGTATTACTGATTATTTTGGGGAATATAAGCAGATTAGTTTTCTTCTTTGAAAGTTTTTATATTATTTAATACAAACTATAAGAAAATACATACTTAGAAAAAGTTATTCAAGTAATATCTATAATTTTCTTGATTAAAACTCTTGAAATATGTTAATGTCATTGAGTAAAAAATATTTTATTTTGTGTTGTACTCATTCTGAGGACTGTCATAACACAATGCCATAGCCTGGGTGAGATAAAACACAGATACTTATTCTCTTAAAATTGTGGAGCCTGGAAGTCCCAAATCCAGGGATCAGCAGGGCAAAGCTCCCTCTGACTGTGCAGAAGCTCCTTTCCTATTCCTGACTTCTCAGGGTGGAAAGCTATCCTTGATGTTTGCAGTTGCAACACTCTAGTCTCTGCCTCCATTGTCATGTGGTGTTCTCCTGCTATGTGACTCTGTTGCCACTTCTTAAAGGACACTCACCATTTAGATTTTGAGCCCATTCTACTGCAGAATGACCTCATCTTAATTTAACTAATTATGTTCAATGATTGTGATTCCAAGTAAGGTCATGTTCTGAGGTATTAGAAATTAGGACTTCAATGTATCTTTTGAGAGAACACAATTAAACTCATACACGTGTTATGCATTCTTATTATCTTTTATTTTCATATATGTAATAACAAATTATGAGATTATCCAGGTTCTACATTTAAATTCCCAACCAAACAGACTGGCTTATTAGAACACATATGTAATTGTTTATCAGTCATTAAGATGTAGAGTAATATATTCTTCTGATTACTTTCTTTTCTATTTTGTTACTAAGGAAAGTATGTTTCTCCCTTTTTCTATTTATTGTGTTTGTGTGAGTTGTGGATTGAATTTGGTTGCCAGTAACAAATCTGACTGTAGTTAACTTAAACATAAAAAGGATATATTTTCCTCACATTGTGAGAAATCTTGGGGTAAGTAGTTATTAATAGCATTAAATAAGCATCTCAAGTAGGTCATATATACGAATTTGTAACTTGACGTGCCTTTGATTCAGTATCTTAAATATATTCAGTATCTTAAATATATTCAGTATCTTAAATAAATAATCATAGTTTTATTCCAGAAAAGAAGAAAAGAGTCAGGCATGGGGGAAGGGCAGTCTACACATGCCCCTGTTTTAGAGTTTTTTTTCTCAGTCCTCACCACCACTTTCTGCAATAACTCATTGGTCAGAATGGTGTCACCTGACAAGGAAAGGTGATTAATAAAGGAGTACTAGCTTTACACAAAGCTAGTACTTTGTGTAAAGTCAGGATTCTCTTCCTAAGGAAGGATGGAAAAAGAGATATTGGGATGCCATTCCTCCCTTCACCCTCTCCATAAACTTATTAACAGAGGATAGAGGATTGGAGAAAGGATTTGTCTCTTTCCTTCTCCCCTTTAGCCCATCAGCCACAGAAACTTAACCACTCAGTTAATCCCTGTGGTAGAGGGTTGTGTGATAGTCTGAGGAACAGAGTTATCTAATTAGGTCAGGTTTATTTTTCCAAACATTAGGATTTAAATATGTGATAGTAAACAGGCACTGAAACAAGAATTTCAAGTAGCGTGTGCACAGATAGTTCTCAAACATGGATCTATGTCCCTAGTTCTGCAATATTTGGTACACATTTTATATAAATGTCTGTAAGTATTTAAATTTTACAATTAATATTATCCTTTGTCTTTAGCTGAAAAAATTTAAACACATAACATTTTTTAATTAATTTATTTTTATTGAAGGATAATTGCTTTACAGAATTTTGCTGTTTTCTGTCAGACCTCAACATAAATCAGCGATAGGTATACATATATCCCTCCCTTTTGAAACTCCCCTCCCGTCTCCCTCCCCATCCTACCCCTCTAGGTTGATACCTTGGCTTTCCTGAATTTCATCTTTATCTTGCCATTAGCTTGGATGCATTCTAAAGAACATGGATTTAAGAAGTGATGTTGTGATGAAGGTTACAATACATAGGGTAGAATATTTTGGCTGGATGAAAGAGTAAGCATTTCGTGTGTATTATCACTTTTTCATTATGGCCGCTCATAGTGCTACATATAGTCTTATGGTAGTACAGATAAAAGTTCTCTATTACAGACTTGCCAATGATCCACAGAGGGTAAAGAGAAAGTCAGAATTCAAACCCAGTTCTGTCTCCTTCAAAAGAGTAAGGATTGAATCTATTGAGAAAAGACATTCTACTCCTTTAACTCCTACTGGGTGAAGATATTCCTTTATTCAACATAACCCTGACTTTGTAATTTCAGTAAAATCATTCCTGCGCCTAGTATAACAATATTTGCCCCTGCAGGGGTAGGCTTCTACAGAAGCCACTGAATTTTTTAGGGCATGATGAAACATTTAGATCCTTCAATTCTCAGGTAGTCAAAATACCTAAAAGAATACAGACATCTGAAGAGAAGAGTAACTGATTCTGGTTCAGTTTGGGTTCAGCAACAGGCGGACGGAGATTTTGGGAAGTAGAAACTTCATGACCCACCTAAAGAAGAAAGTTGTTAGTAGTCCAAACAGATTATTGTCCATATGATTATTCTTTTCTCAGAATCTTAGATATTCAAGAGAAGTCTGAAATGCTAAATTTCATGTGCAAGCTCTCCATTTTCAAAGGATGGCTAATAGCTGAAAGTTCACAGTCAATAATAGATGGACCAAATACAAATCTGGGGAGAAAGTCTGTCCATGAGCTAATAGTTTGCAATGTCAGACTCAGGTTTTATTATATATCAGTTCAATTCAGTTGCTCAGTCATGTCTGACTCTTTGTGACCCTATGGACTGCAGCATGCCAGGCCTCCCTGTCCATCATCAACTCCCAGAGTTTACCCAAACTCATGTCCATTGAGTCGGTGATGCCATCCAACCATCTCACCCTCTGTCGTCCCCTTCTCCTCTCGCCTTCAATCTTTCCCAGCATCAGGGTCTTTTCAAATTAGTCAGTTCTTTGCATCAGATGGCCAAAGTATTGGAGTTTCAGCTTCAATATTAGGCCTATATATGCATGTGTAATCAATATTATGTTGGACATCAAATGATTAACCAATCATATTCTAAACTATTGTTCCAAAGGGATAAGAGGAAGGACAGATTTGCAAATGTGAAATTTCATTTGACTAAAAACAAGACGAGAATTATTTCCCAGGAGAGAATTTTAAAATTAGTCTCAATGAGCAGATGTGTGTAACTCTACTGTTTTCAGACTGTAAAAGAACTTAATAAACATGATAAAATATGACTTTAGAACTATTTAGATCCTGGGGCAAGAAAAAGGCATTTGGAACCCACTAGAATAACTAGACTATGAAAGGGTAATAGAAAGTGTCAGACACAGGAGTTGATCCCCACTTGAAAAACACAGATGGTTTCCTTAGCAAATTGGTTAAGGTTCATGAAGACTTTCACATTAAATACCCTGTTAGAACTTTCAAAGTGCTAGGAATGGTTCTGATGTTCTGTGGCCAGAATGAAAAGAAAGCCCCACTCTCGTCAAACTTAACATTCTTCAGTAAACAAGTCATCAGCCCATCATATTGTTTTGAATTGAGATAGACACTCTACAGAGGATAGAAGAAATCAGACAGAGCAATAAGATGGAGATGTGGGCTCATGGCCCATGGGGTTGGGGAAACCCTCCTGAGCTCAGACCTCAGTGCTGAGAGAGGTGAGTTATGAAATGTGCAGTGAAATGGTTTAGTAGGAAGCGAGAGCAACTGTACAACTGTAGAGGCTTTGAAGCAGGGCTTCACGATTATCACTTGGGTGTGGATCTCTTTACAGAGTATGGTTACAGTCATTTCTAAAAACACATTTTGTCCTTACTTAAAGCTGTGAATATGAACATACACGCTGTTAGAATCATGGTTTAGTTGCTCCGAAGCAGTTACTCTTTCACACACACATACACACACAATACATACTTCAATACTTGCACATAAAATCTATTAATTTCCATTAATGCATTTTTTACATCTATTAAATCTTAACTCATTTAAGAAAGAATTGTATAAGATACAAATTTCCTTCTCTTTTTTTTCTACAATGAAAAAGTCAATTGGGTTGAAGTAAACTTGTACATAATAAAAATGGAGGGACTGAAAAGGGGAAATAAAGACACAGAATCAATTCACTGTGCTCAGTGTTTCCTCTAATAAATTCTTCATGAACACGCCTTTTAATGATGGTTAGCCTGAAACAGCCTTTGAAATAGGATCTGGCTACCACAGATGCATTTACAAGAAAACCCAGAGGCCTCGGAAGAGGCTGTGCATGGTGGAAAAGCCAGGAAACATCTGTGAGCAGGGGAGAGCGGTGGGGCTGTGGCCAAGCGGCCCTGCCAACTTTCCATGTTGTCTCATGCACCCCAGTGTGAGGAATATTCTTGAACACAAAGCACACTACAGGAGTAGACTATGGCCTGCTGCCAGTCCTCAAAGCTGATCTGTGCCTAGAGCAAGCCCATGGACCACATCCCCTGTCCTGTGTGGTTAACTACCACACATGACTGGCGTTTCCTCTACCAATCTCTAAACCCTTTTGGAAACAGGATTCACATGGTCCCTTTGTATCACTGTATAGGCATTTTTCTGGTTGTGTGTTGAGGTATTGTGTGCAGTGCCCAATTTGATTTCGCTGATCTCTTGGTCTCCTACTTCTGCATAAGTTTTTGTTGTTGCTTATCCCTTTTTGCTGCCTGGTCTTAAGAGTTCCCATACACCCACATTTTTTTCTCCTCCTCAAAAAATAAAATTATCCCTGAGAAAACACCTGATAAATTTCTTTACCCTAGGGAATAAATTTCCCTTAAAAATGTTCTTCTTGCTCTCTTTTCATGAGAGTTTCCATTGTAGTTAGTCCAACAAAGACTTTGGTGGAGGAGAAACAAAACAAACAGTACCTAGGACATTTCAATCTATATCTCTCAGGTATTATGTATACCCCCTTCATGGATCACAGCCTTGTCTTAGTGAAGGGGCTTGCATAACTCAATGAAACTATGAGCCAGGCTGTGCAGGAGAACCTGAAATGGAAAGGTCATAGTGGATAGTTCTGACAGAACATGCTTCATTGGAGGAGGGAATGGCAAGCTGCTCCACAATTCTTGCCACAAGAACCCCATAAGCAGTATGAAAAGGCAAAAGATATGACACCAGAGGTTGAGCCCTCAGGTCAGAAGATATCCAGTACACTACTGGGGAAGAGTGAAGAAATATCTCCAGAAAGAATGAAGAGGCTGAGCCAAAGTGGAAACGATACTCAGCTGTAGATGTGTCTGGTGGTGAAAGTAAAGTTTGATGCTGTAAAAAAATAATATTCCTTAGGAATCTAGAATGTTAGGTCCATGCTGCTGCTGCTGCTGCTGTTACTAAGTCTCTTCAGTCGTGTCTGACTCTGTGCGACCCCATAGATGGCAGCCAACCAGGCTCCCCCATCCCTAGAATTCTCCAGGCAAGAACACTGGAGTGGGTTGCCATTTCCTTCTCCAGTGCATGAAAGTGAAAAGTGAAAGTGAAGTCGCTCAGTCATGTTCGACTATTGGTGACCCCATGGACTGCAGCCCACCAGGCTCCTCGTTCCAGGCAAGAGTACTGGAGTGCGGTGCCATTGCCTTCTTCATGTTAGGTCCATAAATCAAGGTAAATTGAATGTGGTCAAATAGGAGATGGTAAGAGTAAACATCGAAATTTTCAGAATCAGAGAACTAAAATGGACAGGAAAGGGTGAATTTAATTCAGATGAGCATTTTATCTACTACTGCATGCAAGAATCCCTTAAAAGAAATGGAGTAGCCCTCATTGTCAAAAAGAGTCCAAAATGCAGTACTTGGGTACAATCTCAAAAACAATAGAATGATCTCAGTTTGTTTCCAAGGCAAACCATTCAACATAAGAGTAACCCAAGTCTATGCCCCAACCACTAATGCCAAAGAAGCTGAAGCTGAATGGGTCTATGAAGACCTACAACACCTTCTAGAACTAACACCCCCAGAAGATATCCTTTTCTTCCTAGGGGATTGGAATATGAAAGTAGGAAGTCAAGAGATACCTGGACTAACAAGTAAGTTTATCCTTGGAATACAAAGTGAAGCAGGATAAAGGTTAACAGGATTTTGTCAAGAAAACATGCTGGTCATGGCAAATGCCCACTTCCTACAACACAAGAGATGATTCTACAAAGGGACTCTACACATGGCCACCAGATCGTCAATAAGGAAATCAGATTGATTATATGCTTTGCAGACAATGATGGAGAAGTTCTACACAGTCAGCAAAAACAAGACCTGAAGCTGGCTGTGAGGCAGATCATGAGCTCTTTATTTCAAAATTCAGGCTTAAATTGAAGAAAGTAGGGAAAACCAGTAGGTCATTCAAATAGGACCTAAATCAAATATTTTCTGACTATAGCGGAGGTGATGAATAGATTCAATGGATTAGCTTTTGTAGACAGAGTGCCTAAATAACTATGGATGCAAGTTCATAACATGGTACAGGAGACAGTGACCAAAACCATCCCAAAGAAAATGAGATGCAAGAGGGCAAGGTAGTTGTTTGAGGAGGACTTACAAATAGCTGAGAAAAGAAGAGAAGTGAAAGGCAAAGGAGAATGGGAAAGATATACTCAACTGAATGTAGAGTTCCAGAAAATATCAAGGAGAGATTAGAAAGCCTTCTAGAAACAGTGTAAAGTAATAGAAGAAAGCAATAGGAAGGGAAAGACTAGAGATCTCTTCAAAAATCAGAGACATCAAGGAATATTCCCTACAAGGATGGGCACAATAAAGGACAGAATCAGCAAAGACCTAACAGAGGCAGAAGAGACTAAGAAGAGGTGGCAGGAATACACAGAATAACTATACAAAAGTCTTAATGAACTGTATAACCAAAATGTTGTTACTCACCTAGAGCCAGATATCCTGGAGTGTAGAGTCAAGTGGGCCTTAGGAAGCATTACTACGAATAAAACTAGTACAGGTGTTGGAATTCCAGCTGAGCAGTTTAAAACCCTAAAAGATAATGCTGTTAAAGTGCTGCACTCAGTTCAGTTCAGTTGCTCAGTCATGTCTGACTCTTTGAGACCCTATGGACTGCAGCATGCCAGGCCTCCCCTGTCCATCACCAACTGCTGGAGTCTACCCAAACCCATGTCCATTGAGTCAGTGATGCCATCTAACCATCTCATCCTCTGTCATCCCCTTGTCCTCCTGCCTTCAATCTTTTCCAGCATCAGGGTCTTTTCAAATGAGTCAGTTCTTCACATCAGGTAGCCAAAGTACTGGAGTTTCAGCTTCAACATCAGTCCTTCCAATGAACACCCAGGACTGATCTGCTTTAGGATGGACTGGTTGGATCTCCTTGCAGTCCAAGGGACTCTCAACACTCTTCTCCAACACCACACTTTAAAAGCATCAATTCTTTGGCGCTCAGCTTTCTTTATAGTCCAACTCTCACATCCATATTTGGCTACTGGAAAAACCATAGCCTTGACTAGATGGGCCTTTGTTGACAAAGTAATGTCTCTGCTTTTTAATATGCTATCTAGGTTGGCCATAACTTTCCTTCCAAGGAGTAAGCGTCTTTTAATTTCACGGCTGCAATTACCATTTGCAGTGATTTTAGAGCCCAGAAAAATAAAGTCAGCCACTGTTTCCACTGTTTAACCATCTATTTTCCATGATGCCGTGATCTTAGTTTTCTGAGTGTTGAACTTTAAGCCAGCTTTTTCACTCTCCTCTTTCACTTTCATCAAGAGGCTTTTTAGTTCCTCTTCACTGTCTGCCATAAGGGTGGTGTCATCTGCATATCTGAGGTTATTGATATTTCTCCCGGAAATCTTGATTCCAGCTTGTGCTTCTTCCAGCCCAATGTTTCTCATGATGTAGAAAGGGCAAAAGTGGAAACAGTGACAGATTCAGTTTTCCATTGCTCCAAAATCACTGAAGATGGTGATTACAGCTTGAAAAAAAAAAAAAAAAAAAAAAAAAAAAAACTTGCTCCTTGGAAGGACAGATATTACAAATCTATGTGGTGCATTAAAAAGCAGAGACATCACCTTGACCACAAAGACTTGAGTAGTCAAAGTTATGGCTTTTCCAGTAGTCATGTATAGATGTGAGAGTTAGACCATAAAGAAGGCTGAGCACTGTAAAACTGATGCTCTCAATTTGTGGCACTCAAGAAGACTCTTGAGAATCCCTTGTACTACAAGGACATGAAACCAGTCAATCTTAAAAAAAATCAACCCTGAATATTGAAAGGACTGATGCTGTAGTTGAAGCTGCAATATTTAAACCACCTAATGTGAAGAGCTGACTCATTGGAAAAGACTCTGACGCTAGGAAAGATTGAATGTAAAAGTAGAAGGGATTGGTGACAGTGGATGAGATGGTTAAATATCATCACTGTTAGATGGACATGAATTTGAACAAACTCTGGGAGATAGTAAAAGACAGGAAAGGCTGGCATTGTGCAGTCCATGGAGTCACAAAGAATCTGAAATGACTTAGCAATTCAAAAACAACAACTTATGTGTACATGGAAAGTATAGATTTGTTTAGGTAATACCAGTTTAGTCGCTAAGTTTTGTCTCACTCATGTGACTCCATGGATTGTAGCCCACCAGTCTCCCTGTCCATGGGATTCTCCAGGTAAGAATATTGGAGTGGGTTGCTATTTCCTTCTCCAGGGGATCTTCCCAACCCAGGAATCAAACCTGGGTATCCTGAATTGCAGGTAGATTCTTTACTGACTGAGCTACAAGGGAACATCAGCTAGGCAAATGAAAGTTCAATACATACATTACCAGAATTTAAATATTTCTGGAATTCCCTGATAGTCCAGCTATTAGAAACTCCATGCTTCCACTGGTGAGAGCCTGGGTTTGATCTCTGGTTGGGGAACTAAAACCCCACAAGTTACATGTTTCAGTCAAAAATAATAAAAATTAAAACAAAATTTCCAATTCAATCTCAGGTGCCTTGAGTTTTAGGAGCTATTTATATACTTTCACTCCAAATACTTTTTCTGTCTAGCTTTTCTGCTCCTCAGGAAAATTCCCTCAGTCCATTTTCCTTCCTTCCTCTCTCTCTCTCTCACCCCTCCCTCCCACTTTCTAGCATTTCTTGAACACCTGCTGTGTTCTAGATGCTGCACTAAGTGCTGACAGTATTAATAAGAATGAGGTGCAGGTGCAGGCTAGAGAAGAGTGCTGCAAAGTAACCAAATGAATTTAGTAAGAATAGATTTTTTTATTAGAAATATGAAAAAAACTCTGAGGAAAATGTGTATGACTCTGGGAGATTCAACAATATTATACCAGAAAAAAGGACTATTAGGTACAGCTCTTGAAGGATGAATAGAAAGTCCTATTTGGAAAACAGAGGAATAGCAAATCAGATAATAGAGAAAATGCGTGTAAAGCAATAGCTGCTTTAATATCAATGGTAATGCCCATGGCAAAGCATATGACCCCCTGCAGTCAGAGGTAGAATGTTTGACACTGGGGAAGGAGACAAAGCTGGAAAATGAAAGTTAGGTCATGTACTTAACTTGTCAGCAGTAGTCATTGGACCCTTCCAACATGTTGATTGCAAATAGCCCATTTTCTGAACTCTTCTTTCAGTCCTGAGATAGATTGCCTGGCATCCTGGCTTTTCAACCATATTAATGGTTGGTCTTGCCCTCTCATCCATTGGACTTCTAACTGTTGATGCACCAAGGTTCAGCCCTGCATCCCTTCTCCCCTGGTATTTTTTATTCTCTATTGTGAGAGACTCCTTTGCAAACTATCTGAAATCTCCCTCATAAGCACCAAATTGCTGAGTTTCAATTCCAAACCTTGTCATGGATTAGCTGAGAGAGCTTTCTCCTCCTGTTGCCTTATCTGTAAAATAAAAATAGTAACAGGACCTGTCTCAGAGGGTAATTGGGAGTCTGAAATAATTTAAGATGTGTGCAGAAAAGAGTCAGTGGTCAAGCCTGGCTGCTTATCTTTAGAAAGGCTTTAGACGAGGGTTAACCTTGGGCTGGTGTTTGAGGACTGGATTCTGGGAGGGTTCCTAACCATTTAACTGATAAGGATGCCTCACTGCACCTAAATTGCTCATGAAAACAATATGGCTTTTCTGAATATCTGCTTTGCTCTGGGAGTCTGGAATTTTGGCAAGTGCCAAGCACAGGCTACCTATGTGATCACCATCTAATAAAAACCCTGGGCACTAATAACTGAGTCTCTAATAACCTTCACTGTTTATCAGTATGTCATAGGGGTTACCACTCAAAGCTGGGGGAACGGAGCACCTAGAGGACTCTGTGCCTGGTTTCACTTAGATTTCACCCAGTGTGCCTTTTCCCTTTGTTGCTTTTGCTTTGTATCCTTCTGATGTAGTAAACCACAGCTGTGATTATGACCATATGCTAAGCTCTGTGAGTTCTCCCTAGCAACTCATAGAACCTAGGGTGACCTTAGGGACCATCCACTATAGTATGTAAGAAGCATTTAGCTGAGTCTTGTACATATGTTAAGTGTGTAATAAGCCACTAGCTGTTTGGGGGATCAACCCTCTTTTCCTAAGGTGAGCCCCTTCTGGCTGTAAGTTTCACCTGCATGCTTATGATTAACAAGTTTATATCAGCAGTTTGACGCTGTCCCTAACTCCAGATTCAAATATAAAAATTCCTGCATAGTGTCTCCCTTTGAGTTTTTAAACCTAACATGCACACACACACACACACACACACACACACACACACACAAGACTCTGAATTTCTTCTCCAAAAACATGTGACCCTGATCAAGACAGTTAAAATCACTAACATTCACTCCATGGGTGGAGTATTCACTGTTTTCTCTCTTCTTCAGTCTCTACAACTAATCTAGAGTGAGCCTTGTTTGACTTCTGAAAAGACGTCTCAAACCTTACATCAGTTCAGATCAGTTGCTCAGTTGTGTTCGACTCTTTGCAACCCCATGAACTGTGGCATGCCAGGCCTCCCTGTCCATCACCAGCTCCCGGAGTTCACTAAAACTCACGTCCATCGAGTCAGTGATGCCATCCAGCCATCTCATCCTCTGTTGTCCCCTTCTCTTCCTGCCCCCAGTTCTTCCTAGCATCAGAGTCTTTTCCAATGAGTCAACTCTTTGCATGAGGTGGCCAAAGTACTGGAGTTTCAGCTTTAGCATCATTCCTTCCAAAGAACACCCAGGACTGATCTCCTTCAGAATGAACTGGTTGGATCTCCTTGCAGTCCAAGAGACTCACAAGAGTCTTCTCCAACACTACAGCTCAAAAGCATCAATTCTTTGGTGCTCAGCTTTCTTCACAGTCCAACTCTCACATCCATACATGACCACTGGAAAAACCATAGCCTTGACTAGACAGAATTTGTTGGCAAAGTAATGTCTCTGTTTTTAGTATGCTATCTAGGTTGGTCATAACTTTCCTTCCAAGAAGTAAGCATCTTTTAATTTCATGGCTGTAGTCACCATCTGCAGTGATTTTGGAGCTCAAAAAAATAAAGTCTGACACTGTTTCCACTGTTTCCCCATCTATTTCCCATGAAGAGATGGGACCAGATGCCGTGATCTTAGTTTTCTGAATGTTGAGCTTTAAGCCAATTTTTCACTCTCTTCTTTCATTTTCATCAAGAGGCTTTTAGCTCCTCTTCACTTTCTGCCATAAGGTCATCAAATCCTTTCCTCTTCCTGATCCTTGGCAGGAACACTCTAACCTGTCCCCCTGCCTTCATGCTGACCCATTGCAGTCTATTCCTAGCAGAGCAGCCATTATAATTTATTTAAATCAAAAAACAGAACAAAACAAAACAAAACAAAACATACTGCTACACTACTTAAAACTCTTTGATGTCTTCCCATGTTAATTAGAGTGTGACTGAGACTTCATGCCATGAACTCTAAGGCCCCTTGTGCCTCCCTCCTCCCTCGGCTCACTAGGGCTTCCTGTCTCTTCCTCCATCATGCCATACTTGCTTCCCCTGAGCATCTCTGTCCTGGAGCACATTTACTCTAAATTTTCTCTTTCCCCCTCATGAGTCACTCTCAGACAGACCATCACTCTTTCTAGTCAGTGATGGTTTTATTTTGATCAACTGGCACTACCATAGTTTTCCTTTGTTTACTTTTTTATTCTTAAAATGGTCCCCAAAGCATTAAAATTAGTCTCTGATTTATCCCTTCTATAAAGCAACTCATTTGGAAATATTTCTGCTTTTCTTTCTTCTCATAGTAAGCTATTTAATTCTAAATGATATGTATTATCAATTTTATCATTTAACAATTTTAGTCGTATCTGTTTACTTACCATTTTGAAAGACAGCTTTGTTTCATTTGCATCACTTTTAATTTTCCCTCATTTCTAACTCCCAAAGTTGATAATTGTATTCACTCCTACTTTTTGCTTTTAAACTTTGAATAATGTACAAAATTTTCAGTGCCCTCTCCCATCAGCCCTGGACAATATTTCCTGAGCCTCCACCATGGTGACTGATGGTATTTGTTTTCTTGCTCTCCTCTCCACACACACTAATGACCTCCCAGTGTTTGCTATGTGAACAATTTTTTTCTTTATGTTAGCAGCACTTATTACATTGAGATACTATTCTGAAGCCATGTTTTTTTTTCTGTGCTGATATGTTTGTGTTTTAAAAACCAACTATGGAAGAGGTAAAAAAAGAAAAGACTTCAGATTCTTATTTTTTCCTTCCTCTCATCAAAATATGCTCCCCCAGATTATTTGATCACTCAATTCAGACTAAAATGGAAATGGCATTAAATCTATTATAAACATGAGGAATAAAGATTTATTGACTGAATTCATGTTCAAATCATATTTTTTGTTTAAAATCATTTATGTAAATTTTTTATATTCAGATTATTTTAGAGTTAAGACTTTTATAATTTAGAAGGTTTGCACACAATATATATTATAAATCACATAGCTCTTCCAGTAGGAATTGAGGCAAAACCATGTAATAAAAAAAATTCTTCAATAAAATGTATGAATAATTATGCTAAGTAATATAAACAGAGACTATAAATATCTTTACATCAGTTTAGTTCAGATATTTTTTTCCCAATGCATATACACTCATTAGCAATCTTTTTTCAATTTTCAGAGCATTTTGGTTGATGAAACCATAAATATAAGATTGTGAAACAACATAAGTGCCAGTTTGTTAATTTGTAAAAGTAACTTGCACTTAGTTTCTTTTACTTGTTTTTATTTTTACATGACATGAATTTTACCATGCACTTTCATGTAATGCTACTGTGAGCTCTTTAGCAAGTTAGCATTATTGATTGTTCTGTCCACCAACATTTTGTCTTTGCTTGAATTTATGTATACTACAATGACTTAATAGGCTAAACTGATGGGTTGTTAATTTAGTAAGTTGATTGAGTAAATTTCTTTAGGTTGAGATATAGAATGTGAACTTTACCTGTTTTTCACATTTAATTTTTTCCAGTTGAATTTGGTTGAATTGTAAATGAAATCATATAAAAGGCTGCCTCTTATTTATATTTCTGGAACATTATAGCCAGCATAATTTATGGTTAATCACTCAGGTTCTAGAGTCAGAGATTAAATTATTCATTTAATCTCATTTCACATCTTGGGAAAATTAATTCTCCAAGAGTCAACTCTCTTATTTAAAAAAAAAAAAGTGATATTCATTTTATCTTGTAGGTTGCTGTAAGGAAAAATTTAGATACAGCTTATAAAGTGTTTAGTGTAGTCCCTAGAAGGGGCTACATTTTGTTTTTACTGTTTAAAACACAGTACCTCTAACAATTTTGACATATATGTCTTCATGAAAAAGCAAGCCAACAGCATGGATATTTATTATACTACTTGGGAATTTGTGTATAGTTGCCTACATTTGTTCCAAAATATGAATATATTTTTGGTCAACCAAATCAGAATATGAGTTCTAATTTGAATGAATATCATTGTGAAGGAGAATCTGAATTCTAACAGATAAAGTATAGGATAAATATGTTGGCTAGCTTTTTGCTTCATATGAAGCCACTCCAAAGTTAGTGACTTAAAAGTCATTCATTTAGCTTTTATCTTATTTGCCAGCAGTTTGAGCTGTGCTTGGCCTTCTTGTTCTGATCTCATTTAGACTTATTCATTAGACTACAGTCAATTCTCAGGTTGACTGGCGGCAAGTTGGTCTACAGTGGCTTTGGCTGGGATAGTTCATCTTCACTCCACTTTGTCTCTCATCATAGAACACACAAGTCTAGACTTGTTGATGGCAGTTGAAAAACAGTAAAAATGAACAAGGCCTCATGAGGCTTTGACTCAGAACTGGTATAATGACATGTTACTGCCCAAAGCTCAGCAAAATTTCAATCCAGACTCAATGGAGAGAAATGAATGCCATCTGTTAATGGGAAATCTTACAAAGTCACATTGCAAAAAAATATGGCTATAGGGACAGGGAGAGCTGGGGTTATTTTTTGCTATTGATGTGAAAATGTATGTTGTTGTTTAGCCATTCAGCTTTTCCTGACTCTGTGACATCATGGACTG
Source organism: Nanger dama (assembly GCA_917880005.1). Classification (NCBI taxonomy): domain Eukaryota; kingdom Metazoa; phylum Chordata; class Mammalia; order Artiodactyla; family Bovidae; genus Nanger; species Nanger dama. The sequence continues at coordinate 1,718,299 of CAKJTW010000043.1, read as the reverse complement.
CAGCATGCCAAGCTTCCCTGTCCTTCACTATCTCCTGGAGTTTGCTCAAACTTATATCCATTGAGTCCATGATGTCATCCAACCGTCTCATCCTCTATCACCCTTTCTCCTCCTGCTTTCAGTCTTTCCCAGCATCAGGGTCTTTTCCAATGAGTCAGTTCTCATCAGGTGGCCAAAGTATTAGAGCTTCAGCATCATTCCTTCTAATGAATATTTAGGGTTGATTTCCTTTAAGATTGACTGGTTTGATCTCCTTACTGTCCAAGGAAACTAAAATCCCTAAACACTGAATATTAACATCAGGAGAATAAAAATGATTTATGTGGAGCAATGAAGAAAAATCAATGGTAAGAATAATGACTTGGTATGTGAAAAATATGAAAATGAAAAACTAAAGATTAAAAATGACTGCATTAAACTATACTTCCCCTGTGTATTACTAAGAAGGAAGATTGAATGAAGACAATGATTTATCTAACCTGACTCAGCAGAAATGCAGTCCTCTGCATGTATATGGGTAAAATTTCTGAACAAGAAGAAGCTATACCCGATTTAGTGTAATGTGGAAAAATTTTTACAAATAGAATTCTTGTTAAGTTTCACTTTCACAATTTTAGACTAATGCATCCTAGTAAAGATATTACAGGTTAACTAACATTTGTTTTATGTTATCTTTTAAAATTAAAACATTTTAATCTCATATTTCAAATCTAAAAATTTCTGAACAGCAGAGACTACTTAGTGATTTAGAGTGAAATTAACATGTAACAAAAGAAAATATCCTTTTTACTGTTGATTTAGCTGCATCTCTGAGCATAGTTTCCTATGAATAGCTTATTTTTTAATACCGGGCACACTGGCATTTCTTAAATAAACAAGAAAATCTCTCTGATATGGGTTTGATGTTTCTTAGAGAGTCATAGGGTAGATTCATTTAGGAAGGACATTTGCAAAGCTATTGAATACATTCCTGCTGTATTTTCTGCTATAGATAAATTTAATGCTGAAAATTGATCTTGACTAGCGCTCATGACTCTAGACCTGATATAGATATTTAAGGTAATGCAAAGATTCAGAGAAAAATTCTTATATGTTGGTTGCATTTCCTACTCAATTGCAGTTCCTCTCTTAATTTTAGTAAGCAAGACAGTTGCTTGTTTCAACTTTCCTTATACAAACTCTAGAAAAAACTCACATAAAGAGTTAATTTTTAATCTTTGCCTCTTCTAGACTTACTGCTTATAATCCTACTTGGTGACCTACATCAACATATGTCAGATACACCCAGTTTAGCTTTTTCTTACTAGTCACCTCATTCATTCATTCAGCTATTCAGTCTCTTTACTGGTTTCATTATTTCTCAAATATTTTTAGCTATTGTGCCCCTTTAAAATATAAATTATGTGTGCATAGATGAAATCATATAAGGAAAGACAATTTAGAAATGACCTCTCTTCCCCAAAACTGGGGTTCTGACCCCATTGCAAAAACAATGATTATAATCTGCTGGGTGATAGGCAAGTTTGCTGAGTTGTCCAGGTCAGAACTGGTCCAGAATTGCCAGGAAATTAGGAAACAGTCATCTGGGGCAGGCAGACAGCTCTGCACATCTATGGGTAGCAGGCACGGAGAAAGGGTCAGTTGTTAGTAGCCTGATTGCTGGCAGTGCCATGTGGCCTGAAGAACAGGTGGTTGTGTCTGGAGGGCTGGAGGAAACAACACTTCAAACCCAGCAGAGCTGAGGGAGACACTGGGGTGCTTGTTGTCAGCAATAGGCCTCACACTGGCAGTAGTCACTGTGCCCCAATCTGGGCTACAAGATGGCTACTGGGCTGTACACTCTGAGTGTGCAGTTGGGGCAGAATGACACTGGATATGTACACACACACACACATACACACACACCATGAGGGATTGTACAACATGAGCAAAGGGAGCACTCCAAAATCAAGGAAGAGAGGCCCCTATCAATCAACAAAGGGGTGCCCTCTATCAACAAAGCTTAGCATCATGCTCATAATAAAGGAGAAATGCTTAGAGTCCAGATCCTTATGTAGAGCAGGTAGGAGGGAGTGAATGTGAAGCTGAGAAGTTGAGAATAAACTGAGAACTCTGCTAGGCTCCTCTTTTAGCTATTCAGCTACCATCTACACCATCACAAGCATGCTTCAACCTGTGTAAAACAATAAGACAAGGCTAAATGTACAACTAGACCATACTTTGATAAGAAATAAACCCCTGCAATTCAGTGGTTTGGGCCTCCCTGGTGGCTCAATAGTAGACAACCCACCTGCAATGTAGGAGACAGGCTTTGATCCCTGGGTCAGGAAGAGCCACTGGAGAAGGAAATGGCAACCCACTCCAATATTGTTATCTGGAAAATTCCATGGACAGAGGAGTCTGGCAGGCTACTGCCCATGGGGTTGCAAAAGATCTGGACGTGAGTTAGTGACTTAACAACAACAGCAGTTTGTCAAACATAACATTTATTTCTTACTTGTGTTTTTCTTCTATTTCATGTAGCACAGTTCTCCTTCATGCTGTGAATCAGGAAGTTGGGTTGCTTCCTCTTAGAACTCCAAGAGCCTTGTGTTTTTGTTTGTTTCCAATTATGGAGAAAGAGGTAGAGGGAGAAACATTCATCCTTAACTATTTTAGTGCAGTGACACAGCCTTACGTCCCTCCATTTCAAGTTCCATTGAAAGAATTTACCACACTACCACACCTAGAAGTCTTGGGGAAGGGAGCATGTAAGAAAAATCTAGATGTTCAGTGAGGACCACTAGTCTCTTTCACAATTTGTCAAGTATATAAACATAAATTATTTTAATGCTTCATAATGCCCAAGAAATTGATCAAGTGAAATAAAGACTGAGAGCTGTGAACATAAGGGTGTGTATAATTCTGGTATTTTCACAACAGAAAACTTTGTTGTTTAATTCAAGACAAGAGAGGATTTTTGTTGTTGTTGTTGTTTTTAATTCTACTTAGGGCTTTTTAGTTCTCCTGAGCTGTTATTTATTGCAAATCGTTTCGCCGAGGTATGTCATTAAATGAGGCTTACTCACTTGTAGCCAAGACAGAAAACAATAAATAGGACTCAGACCTTTCTACTTAAACAAGATTACAACAGGAAATAATCTGTGTAATTTGCAAAAAAAAAAAAAGAATTTAAAATCAACTGTAATTTCGTGTAATACACATTTATTTCAAACTGTCTTCCAATAAAGCCAATTTAAGCAGAGAGATGCTAATAAGAACCAGTTTAAAATAAAATATAGAAAGATGTTTGCATGTTCTGCGTTTGCTGTACAGTTATCCTGAGTGAGCCTTTCTACTGACTTTTGCCCCATCGAATCATCAGTTCACACTTTACTAACAGAAGGCTGAACATGTTCAACAGACTTGGTGCCCACTGGAGAAATACAGACCCATGTTTTAGTATCTCTAAAGCACTCAAGTTACAGTAGGAGAGCATCTAAAAATATAAAAGTCAACATAATAAATGAATCTAGAAAATAACTAGGAATATACATGCTGAATGCCATACTGCTTATAGAGATAATAAAATTATGGGTATTTCCCCCTTCTTGCTATTTTCTGTATTTCTAAAATGTATTTATTTATAATTTTATATAATAAACATGTATACTTTTATAACTGGAAAAAAATGGTAAGGAGATCAGTCAAGATAGTGGGGTAGAAAACCTTAAGTTTACCTCCTTTCATGAAAACACCAAAAATCATAATTATTTGCAGAAAGTGATCAATGAGAAAGACCAGAACATACTAGAAAGATAAATGAAATATCAAAGAAATTAAGGAACAATTATATATATAATGAAATATATATTTTTCATGGTATTCAGCCATAAAAAAAAACAAAATTTTGGCACTTGCAACAGCATGGATAGAGTTGAATGGTAATATGTTAAATGAAATAAGTCAGAGAAAGACATATACTTCAATTATATGTGAAGTATAAAAATACAACACAGTAAATACAATGAAAAGATGTGGACTCATAGAGAACAAATCTAGTGTTTACCAGTGTAACTAACATTATACATCAGCTATACTGCCTCTTGAGAAATCTGTATGCAGGACAGAAAGCAACAGTTAGAACTGGACATGAAACAACAGACTGTTTCCAAATAGGGAAAGGAGTACGTCAAGGCTGTATATTGTCACTCTGCTTATTTAACTTATATGCAGAGTACATAATGAGAAACTCTGGGCTGTATGAAGCACAAGCTGAAATCAAGATTGCCAGGAGAAATATCAATAACCTCATATATGCAGATGACACCACCCTTATGACATAAGTGAAGAAGAACTAAAGTGCCTCTTGATGAAAGTGAAAGTGGAGAGCAAAAACGTTGTCTTAAAACAACATTCAGAAAACTAAAATCATGGCATCCAGTCCCATCACTTCATGGTAAATAGATGGGGAAACAGTGGAAACAATGAGAGACTTTATTTTGGGGGACTCCAAAATCACTGCAGATGGTGACTGCAGCCATGAAATTCAAGGATACTTGCTACTTGGAAGAAAAACTATGACCAACCTAGGCAACATATTGAAAATCAGAAATATTACTATACCAACAAAGGTCCGTCTACTCAAAGCTATTGTTTTTCTAGTAGTCATGTATGGATGTGAGAGTTGGACTATGAAGAAAGCTGAGCACCAAGGAATTGATGCTTTTGAACTGTGGTGTTGGAGAAGACTCTTGAGAGCCCCTTGGACTGTGAGGAGATCCAGTCAGTCCATCCTAAAGGAAATCAGTCCTGAGTATTCATTGAAAGGACTGATGTTGAAGCTGAAACTCCAATACTTTGGCCACCTGATGCAAAGAACTGACTTGTTTGAAAAGTCCCTGATGCTAGGAAAAATTGAAGGTAGGAGGAGAAGGGGACAAAAGAGGATGAGATGGTTACATGGCATCACCAACTCAATGGACATGAGTTTGAGTAAACTCTGGGAGTTGGTGATGGACAGGGAGGCCTGGAGTGCTGCAGTCCATGGGGTCACAAAGAGTCAGACATGACTGAGCAACTGAACTGAACTTAAGTAATTCAACTGTACTTCCATTAAAAAAAGAAAAAAAAGATAATAAAAACTTATTTTGGAATGTATGACGTATGTGTCCTTATGGGATTTTTAAAATATAAATATATCAAATATTAAGAATTCTGACCTATATTAGGAAACGGATGCTCTAGTACTAATGATATTATATAAATACCTTACAGGAATAAATGAGACTCATTCAGAAGATTTCAAAAAAGCAGTTAAATATGTAAAATGAACAAAAGAATGTCTCATGTGGTACCTAATATCTGTAAAATTGTATATTCAGATTAATTTGACCTACATGTATATGGGGAAGACAAAATTTTTAATATTGTATTATTCCATCCATATATGTGGAAATGCTTTCCACTTATTTATGCCATTTTTATTATTCAATGAAGTTTTATAAAATTCTTTAAATTATTTTTGTGCTAGCTTTTCAGATGTATTCAGAATATCCCATGTTTTTTAAAAAACATTATCATATTTTCAAATTAGTTGTTTCTGATATAACAGAATGTGAATTACTTTGTATAATGAGCTTATGTCATACAATGCTGAATATGTTTATTATTTTCAATGTCTGTCTATAAAATCACTTAGATTCTCCTTGTAGGCTGTTATATATTTGTAGTATAGCAATAATCTAGATTCTTTCTTTCCAACTTTTATCTCTCTTATTTCTTCTTGTCTCATTATGTTAGTCCTTCAAGTAAAATTTGGAAGTAGTACTATTTTTCTTGGTCTCTCATTTGCATGGGAATGCTATAACTGTTAGATAATTACCTGTAAAAATATTGTGAAGTCAGTCTGTACTCTTAATCAAGTTAAACAATTTACTTTAAATCACTACTTTACTAAGAGTTTTGAGTATGGCCAAATGTATGTTATCTGATATTTCATTTGATGATTTGATATATTCATATAATGTTCCTATTTTAATCTAGGCATCCCTGGGATGAAACTAAATTTGGTTGTATTATATTTTTAAATATATAGCTGTGTTTGGCTTAATGATTGTTTATAACATTCACTTCTATGTGAAATTGGCTTAAAATTGTCCAAGCTGATATTATTTTATCTAGTTTTGTTGTAAGTGAGAATGATAGTTGCTCAGTCATGTCCAACTCTTTGCAACCCCAAGGATTGTAGCCTGCCAGGCTCCTCTGTCCATGACATTCTCCAGGCAAGAATACTGGAGTGGGTAACCATTCCCTTCTCCAGGGGATCTTCCTGACCCACAGATGGAACCTGGGTCTCCTGCATCGCAGGCAGATTCTTTACCACCTGAACCACCAGTGTAAAGATTCTACTAACAAAGAAGAGTTTTGGATCTTTACCTTCCTTTTCTTTACTTGGGAGCAATTGATTATGGTATCTATTCTTTCAGTCTGGTAAACTCTCTTATAAAATTTTCTCAAAATAGGGTTTATTTAGTAGGTAATTCTTGATATTTGTTTAGTATTTATAAAAGTGAAAATATTAGTTGCTCAGTCATGTCTGACTGTTTGCAACCCCATTGACGTGAACTGTAGCATGCCAGGTTCCTTTGTCTAGGGATTCTCCAGGCAAGAATATTGGAGTGCTTTGCCATTCCCTTCTCAAGGGGATCTTCCTGACCCAGGGATTGAAACTGGATCTCCTCATTGCAGACAGATGCTTTACTATCTGAGCAATCAGGGGCTTCAATAGTTATTTATAAAAGTTATTGTCTAATTAGAGTCTGGAAGCCAAATTTAGCCCACTGATTAATCTTACAAGTGAAGTTCACTGAAGCCACTGAAGGCTCAGATCATATTATCATATCATATCACATTATCATATAGGGAAACCCCTATAAGTTTTAACTATAACATGATATGTTTTACCTCTAAGTTGGATTAAGAGACAAATAAAACTGATTCATTAAGTCAAATACAAGAATAAAATTAAGAGTTTTTTTCCTTCCTCATTTTCAGTCATTCTCCGTAAGTCCAGAAACCAGTCTTTCATGGAAGGGAGTAATATAGATACAACTGTACTTTGCTGATGAAAATCAATAGAGAAATTAGGGATCTCTTGGACAAAGTATAGGAAAACCTGAAAAGGTCATCAACTCTTCCAGACAGTCAGCTAGTACCATGTTGATGTAATCAAAGAGAAAACCTCAGTGGACACCACTAGACAGTACAATTAATGTATTTCCTAGATACCAATATTATGTACTTAAGCAAACTGAACCTGGACAGATTTTAAAAAGAACTGTGCCTACAGTGTCACTGGCAATAGATGGTGTGCTTTGAGCCAAGGTTAGAGGTCATTGGTTGATAAATCATTTTCTTTCCATAAGCTTCTTCTATGTCTGAACCCCTTATTCTCATTGTGACTAATTCCCATGTATCATTTGTATCCCTAACATCTCTTCCCATCCCTTTCCCTCTTTATAATCTCTGGGTGGATAAATTCTTTCTTATTCATCAGGGTACTTATCTATATTGTATGAGTTCCTCACATTCTCATAATAATTAAATATTTGAAATCCAATAATCTGTGTGTATTTATTTCTATGATCCCTCATATCATCCTTTCCATGAGAAGGGAACACTCACTGACTCAATGGGCAAGTGGCCAGAAGGTAGAAGGAACTACGGAGAATACATATTGTAAATTAATATTTCAAAAGTATCTTCAGTCAGTTTAGTCTCTCAGTCATGTACAGCTCTTTGCGATCCTATGAATCACAGCAAGCCAGGCCTCCCTGTCCATCACCAACTCCCGGAGTTCACCCAAACTCATGTGCATGGAGTCGGTGATGCCATCCAGCCATCTCATCCTCCGACGTTCCCTTCTCCTGCCCCCAATCCGTCCCGAGATCAGGATCTTTTCCAATGAGTCAGCTCTTCACATGAAGTGGCCAAAGTATTGGACTTTGAGCCTCAGCATCAGTCCTTCCAATGAACACCAGGACTGATCTCCTTTAAGATGGACTGGTTGGATCTCCTTGCAGTCCAAGGGACTCACAAGAGTCTCCCCCAGCACCACAGTTCAAAAGCATCAATTCTTTGGCACTCAGCTTTCTTCACAGTCCAACTCTCACATCCATACATGACCACAGGAAAAACCATAGCCTTGACTAGATGGACCTTAGTTGGCCAAGTAATATCTCTGCTTTTCAATATGCTAACTGGGTTGGTCATAACTTTCCTTCCAAGGAGTAAGCGTCTTTTAATTTCATGGCTGCAATCACCATCTGCAGTGATTTTGGAGCCCCTCAAAATAAAGTCTGACACTGTTTCCACAGTTTCCCCATCTATTTCCCATGAAGTGATGGGACCGGATGCCATGATTTTCGTTTTCTGAATGTTGAGCTTTAAGCCAACTTTTTCTCTCTCCTCTTTCACTTTCATCAAGAGTCTTTTAGTTCCTCTTCACTTTCCGCCATAAGGGTGGTGTCATCTGCATATCTGAGGTTACTAATGGTTCTCCTGGCAATCTTGATTCCAGCTTGTGCTTCTTCCAGCCCAGCATTTCTCATGATGTACTCTACATATAAGTTAAGTAAGCAGGGTGACAATATACAGCTTTGACGTACTCCTTTTCCTATTTGGAACCAGTCCATTGTTCCATGCCCAGTTCTAACTATTGCTTCCTGACCTGCATATAGGTTTCTCAAAAGACAGGTCAGGTGGTCTGGTATTCCCATCTCTCTCAGAATTTTCCACAGTTTATTGTGATCCACACAGCAGAAATAGATGGTTTTTGGAACTCTTGCTTTTTCAATGATCCAACGGATGGTGGCAATTTGATCTCTGGTTCTTCTGACTTTTCTAAAACCATCTTGAACATCTGGAAGTTCATGATTCATGTATTGCTGAAGCCTGGCTTGGAGAATTTTGAACATTACTTTACTAGCGTGTGAGATGAGTGCAACTGTGTGGTAGTTTGAGCATTCTTTGGCATTGCCTTTCTTTGGGACTGGAATGAAAACTGACCTTTTTGAGTCCTATGGCCACTGCTGAGTTTTTCAAATTTGCTGGCATATTGAGTGAGCACTTTCACAGCATCATCTTTCAGGATTGAAATAGCACAACTGGAATTCCATCAACCTCCACTAGCTTTGTTTGTAGTGATGCTTTCTAAGGCCCACTTGACTTCATATTCCATGTCTGGCTCTAGGTGAGTGATCACACCATCATGATTATCTGGATGGTGAAGATCTTTTTGTACAGTTCTTCCATGTATTCTTGTCACTTCTTCTTAATATCTTCTGCTTCTGTTAGGTCCATACCATTTCTGTCCTTTATTGAGCCCATCTTTGCATGAAATGTTCCTTTGGTATCTCTAATTTTCTTGAAGAGATCTCTAGTCTTCCCCATTCTTTTGTTTTCCTCTATTTCTTCACATTGATCACTGAGGAAGGCATTTTAATCTCTCCTTGCTATTCTTTGGAACTCTGCATTCAAATAGGAATATCTTTCCTTTTCTCCATTGCTTTTCACTTCTCTTCTTTTCACAGCTATTTGTAAAGCCTCCTCAGACAAAAGTATCTTACCTTTTAGTAATATGAGGATGTGGTGAATGTACAATGTACATCATATTGCCTATCATGTAGCAAGTCTCAGTGTAATATCTGTTCCTTACTTAATTTTTATTGATTTATTATTTTTTTAATTTGTCTGTGCCAGGTCTTAGTTGTGGCATGGGGGACCTAGGTACCTGACCAGGATCTAACCTGGGCCTCCTACATTGGGAGTGCAGACTTCTTAACCACTGATCCAGCAGGAAGTCCCTCAGTTTTCTACTTTAAAAGATGATGTTTTACAGTCTATTCTAGGATCAAAATTTCTGACTACCTTCTGCATGATGTTTTTATTTCATTCTTTGCAATGTCTCTTAAAGATTTGCTTATTATTCCTCACTTAAACCACATGACTTTTATTTAAATTCTACCTGCCAGCTTATCTTCAATGAAGAAAGATAAATAAAAACGTTAATGCATGAACAGAACGTGGTGAGGGCAACATGGACATTAATTGTTTGTACCTGATTCGGTGGGAAGGTCATTTTGAGTTTATTGCTGTGATTATGCTGATCACTGGGGCCACAGGCATTTGAGAAAGTCATCCAGTGTGGCAAGATTGATTCTAGAAAATGATGGACTGGGTAAATAGCAAATTTAGAGATTTGGGAACATAATTCTAAAAAGTATCACAAATAAATAAGCAAAAAGGGTTTTGGTTTCCCACAGGGTGTGCATTTATCAGTGTGAAGAAATATGTAATGTGGATGTGATAAAAATTATGACATGATCATTGAAACTGTTAAAGCATTTAACATTTGTAAAACATTGGGCTTCTCAGGTGGCTCAGGGGTAAAGAATCCACCTGCCAAGCAGGAGACTTGGATTCACCACTTGAGCTGGGAAGAAAATGGCAACTAACTCTAGGATGCTTGCCTGGAAAATTCCATGGACAGAGGAGCCCGGTGGGCTACAATCCATGAGGTCACAAAGAGTTGGGCACAACTGAGCCTGCACACATGTTATTTCATGTTTTTTATATTCCAGAGGAAGTAGAGTTATTCTGATTTTAAGAGTCTGGACTTGTAGATTATTTGCAACAAAAGAAAAAGCAAATGAAATAATTTCACTGAACATATTTAAAATGAGATCATAGCAGTGATCTCTGCATAGATATTTTTTGAAAATTAAATGAGATAATCCACTGAAGAACTTGGGCACAACATTTGGCATATTTATTTGAGGTATATAGACCATTTATCATTAATGTGGTTATTGACATGGTTATATTTACATGTATCTTGTTTTTGTTTTCTGTTTGTTTTATCACTTTTTTGTTCCATTATTCTCTTTTTCTGTCTTCTTATTGATTAGTTCAGTATGTTTTATGATTTTTTTGTAAGTTTATTAGCTATAACTTTTTGTTTTTAGTGGTTGCTTTAGTGTTTATAGTATACATCTTTAACTTATCACAGTCTACTTCAAGCAGTCTTTAACCATGTATCACATGGAACAAAAACTTTACCAGAACATACTTTTATGTCTCCTCTCTTAGACTTTGGCCCACTGCTGTCATATATTTCATTTTTATATGTGTTATAACCTCTATAGTAGATTGTATTTTTGTTTTTAACAATTATCTTTTAAACCTATTTAAATAATGCAGAAAACTTTTTTACATTTACTCTTTTAATTATTTCTGTACTGTTAATTTCTTTATGTAGATTAGAAAGTTGCACCTATTTCAATTTTCCTTTGGCTTAAATGACCTCCTTTAACATTTATTGTATGTCATATTCATCTATTTGAGATGAATGCTTTCCATTTTTATGCATGAAAAAGTCTTTAGTTCTTCTTCAAGTATGAAAATATTTTATTCAGTCTAGAATTCTAGATTGGCAGGTTTTGCTTTCCATGCTTTAAAAATGTTATTCCATTGTCTCCTTATTTGTATTGATTCCGATGAGAAATGTTCAGTCACACTTAATGTTTTTCCTCTTGTACATGTGCTTCTTTTTTCTAACTCCTTTTAAGATCTTCTATGACTTGTTTTGAGAAATTGATTATGATGTGCCTTGGTATAATTTTCTTGATGCTTCACTTTTTTTTTAAATTTACTGCATGTCTTGTGTCTATGGCTTTGTAGTTTTCCTCAAATTTGGAACATATTTAGCTTTTCTTCTTTAAATGCTTTCTTTAATCACGTCTCTCTCCTCCTCATGGACTCCAGTTGCACACGTTAGGCTTCTGCAGTTATCCCACAGCTCATTTCTTTCAATTCTCTTTTTTTTCTCTGTGAGTTTCATTCCTTTCTTTTTCAGTGCCTAATCTTCCTTCAGTTCAGTTCAGTTCAGTTCAGTTCATTTGCTCAGTTGTGTCCAACTCTTTGAGACCCCATGAATCGCAGCACGCCAGGCCTCCCTGTCCATCACCAACTCCTGGAGTTCACCCAAACTCATGTGCATGGAGTCGGTGATGCCATCCAGCCATCTCATCCTCCAACGTCCCCTTCTCCTCCTGCCCCCAATCCCGCCCAGCATTAGGGTCTTTTCCAATGAGTCAACTCTTTGCATGAGGTGGCCAAAGTATTGGAATTTCAGCCTGAGTATCAGTCCTTCCAATGAACACCTAGGACTGGGCTCCTTTAGAATGGACTGGTTGGATCTCCTTGAAGTCCAAGGGACTCACAAGATTCTTCTCCAACACCATACTTCAAAAGCATCAATTCTTTGGCACTCAGCTTTCTTCACAGTCTAACTTTCACATCCATACATGACTACCGGAAAAACCATAGCCTTGACTAGACGGACCTTTGTTGGCAAAGTAATATCTCTGCTTTTGAATATGCTGTCTAGAATCTTCCTTATTCTACTCATATTTCTTTTGCTTCAGATATAGTTTGAATCTATTTTTTAAATTTTAGTCTCTTTCTGTATCTTACCTATGTCTACATTTCAACTTGTGAAATTTACAATGAATCACTGCTTCAGTGTGCTTATTTTTAATTTTAGCACCTGCATTGATTCTGTCTCACTTCAGTTGTTTGTTTTTCTCTGTATATGGGCTACATTTTCTTGCTTCTTTTCAGGTCTGGTAACTTTTCACTGAATATCAGTTACTGTGAATTTCATCTTGTTGGGTGTTGAAGATTTCTGCATTTCTGTGTGGCTTCAGCCTTTTTCTGGACTTCAAGTAACTTGTAAAGACTAATTCTTTGGGGTTTTGTCTTTAAGATTTGGGATTCCCTGGTGGCTCAGAGGGTAAAGTGTCTGCCTGCAATGTGGGAGACCCAGGTTCAACCTGTGGGTCGGGAAGATTCCCTGGAGAAGGAAATGGCAACGCAGTTCAGTACTCTTGCCTAGAAAATTCCATGGATGGAGGAGCCTGGTGGGCTATAGTCCATGGGGTCGCAAAGACTTGGACACGACTGAACAACTTCACTTTTAAGATTTGGTAGGCTAGACCGAAGTCAAATGTAGTGGAAGTCTGATTATTCCTTGATACAGAGTCAAGGTTGAGTACTGTGCTCAATGTCAGTGAATTGTATCTTCTAATCTGGACGGTAGGAATGGGCATAATTTCTAGCTTTCTGTGAGTTCTTGGTACTGTTCCCTCAAAACGTTTTGGGTGATTCTTTTCTGAGACTCAGGTGGTTTTATCTCATACAAGCACTGATAATACCTCTGCTGTATGTGACACATACCCAAAGGGACCCTTCTGCCTGTCTCTGGAGTTTTTCCTAGGTGGTTCTCTCCTCTTCAATAGTTTGTCATGAAAATCCATGCTTCCTTGGTCACCTGAGACTTTCAGGTCTGACTCCTTAACTCACATCATATGTTGGGCTCTGCCTCAGTTTCCCTCTCTATGTTGCAGCCTAGAAACTCTCTAAATACATTAAGGAGAGACAGTGGTAGAACTTAACTCATTTGTTGTTCATCTTTCAGGAATTTCTATCTCATGTGGTCTGGTGTCCAATGTCTTGAAAACCATTATTTCATAAACATTTAGTTTTTTATTATTGTTTAAGGTGGAAGGGTTACTTTATCTTGGCCAAAGTAGAAATTACTATGTGACATTTATGGTATTTTAATAGCACTATTCATAGTGAATTCAGTTGTGTCTATTTTTATTATTTTACAACTTTCAGAATCAATTTTTTCATTCTTATTAAAATTACATGATTTTACTCTAATGTATGTGTGAGAACAATCACATATTTATAGATATTTGTAGAAATTCTATCAACCTGTATCTATCATTATAGCTAACTTTAACAAAAGGTTATAGGTAAAAAACATTGGTCATCAACAATCAAACACTAAATATTAGATAACCTTTTATTAAATCATGTTAAAGGAATGAGAAGGAAAAAACTTAAATAACATTTAATCTATTTTTTAGAGTCTATAAGCATGGGCAACCCCTATGAACTGTAGCCTACCAGGCTCCTCAGTCCATGGAATTTTCCAGGCAAGAGTACTGGAGTGGGTTGCCATTTCCTTCTCCAGGGGATCTTCCTGACCCAGGGATCGAACCCAGGTCTCCCGCATTGCAGGCAGATGCTTTAGTCAGACGCTTTACCATCTGAGCCACGAGGGAAGCCCCTCACTTTAGTTACAGTGATTAAATTTATATGTGGATCTTCCTTGCTTTTGTAAAAGCATACAATATTACTACTACTAAGTTGCTTTAGTCGTGTCCAACTCTATGCGACCCCAGAATCTAATGTAAAGAATATAAAAATCAGAGTTTTCCTCTGGTCTCTTCTTTTAAGTCATTAAAACAATACTAATTATACACCAATTTAGATTTGATTTTAAAAACATATAGACAAGAATAAAGGAGAAGACTATGATAAGTTGACATTGGAGAAACAGATGTAGCTACTACTTATTGTCTGGTCATATTCCAGTGAGGAGAACAGGTGTTAATTTGCATTTGCGGAATACAGAGAGTATTGACTGTGGCATGCAGCCTCTGCAGGGTCTGGGCACTGACTAAAGACAGGGGTGCTGTGAGGTCAACAGGGAGGACACTGTAGTTAGAAACAGATGTTAGTGACTACGAAGCTTTGTTTGTGATCCTACCGCAGCTCTTTAAATTATGATCTGACCCAGGAATAGCCAGACTCATGGTGCTCAAAGGGTCTTTGTAATAGATTTTACTGAACAGATAGTTCTCAATTTATAAATGGCTTAACACACAAAAGTTACTTTGCAGAGTTGTTTCTCAAATTATAAAACAATTTTTGCTAAAAAATACTTGAAACACAGGCATCCTTCAGCAATATTGCAGGTTCATTTCTAGACGACCCTGACAAAGCAAATGTTGCATTTTAAAAAGTCATGTGAATTTTTTGGTTCCCCAGTGCATATAAACATTGTGTTTATCTCATACCATAGTTTATTATGTGTGCAATATCATTAGGTCTAAAAAACCCCTCAAAGTACATAAATATCTTAATTTAAAAAGTGCTTTATTGCTAAAAAATGCTAATCGTCTCTTGAACCTTCAGAAAGTTATAGTAGCAATATCAAAGAACACTGATCACAGATCACCATAACAAATGTAAAAAAAAATAATAAAGTTAGGGCATATTGCTAAAATTATCAAAATGTGATACAGAGACAGGAAGTGAGCAAATAGTGTTGGAAAAATGACATCAATAGACTTTAAATCTAGGATTCCCACAAACCTTCAATTAGTAAAAAAAAAAAAAAAAACAAAAACACACAGTATCTGCAAACCTCAATAAGGAAAAAGGCAAAAACAAGGTATCCTTACAATAATTTCCTCAATATTAACATTAGAAAGCTAAGTAATCAAGTATATATATAAATATACATGCATACTATGTATAATTAATATATATGGTAAATGGAAACTTTAAATATGTGTAACTAACCACCATTCTTAATGTGATTTATAAGAAAAAAAATGTAATTCAATAAACAATTTAGGATACCAGGATTTTATCTTTCTCACTAAACTATCAAGGACCACTGCAGTTCTTGGGTTGGGAAGACATTACATGGGAGATATCCACTTTGGGGGATCACTCACTTATTAAGAGGATGAATAGCCTAAAGAAATTTGTAGTTTCATAAGATAAGGTATTTATTACCTACTCTCCAAAAGTTACAAATTGAATAAAACAGACATAAGTCAGGGATGTCAAGCAAGAAACATTCCCTTCCCCTTCATATTCTCTATTTTGTTAAATGAGGTCTTTGCTTATAACTTGTTTAATGTGAACAGATGGACTGAAAAGGTGTCTTTGATTAGTTCATGAAAAAAATAGGAATCACAATGATGTTGATGAATATTAATGGCTTGTGAATCCAACGTGGACAGGTCAATATTTCATTCTTTTTCAAAGAGTTTGAAATCATTTGAAATAGCTACTAAAATCTAATTTTTTGCATTTGTTATGGCTTTTAAGTCACTTTTGTATATAAGCATCTCATTTGATCTTCAAAGCCCAATGCTTAAGGATTGGAAAAGTTGACTATCATATGTATTCTATTACTCATAAATTAGGCAAAGTATATCCACTGGAAATTCACTTAGCTACTAAGTGTTCAAGGTATCAGCAATATAAAATTGTAGCAATTCCAGTTTATTTTGTCACAGACACCCAGTTGCTATATACATTAAAATGCACTGAGCCTTAAAGACTTATCTAACTCTTTAGAGCTTCACAATACATTATTGTCTGTGGTTTATTTGTTCTGCCATATTTATTTAACAAAATACACAGTAGTGAAACCTTTTAAGGCCTCCTTTAAAATGAGAGTTTCACAAGTCCCAAATATAAAATAAGATTATGGATTATAATAGCAATAATAGCTTCTGCTTCTTCCTCTCTCCTTTCTTTAGTAACTGAAAAGTTGTATTTTCAAGGTGGTTTAAGAATGGATTTACTATTTGCTTTTAATATATTTTTTCATACAGTGTTTCTTAGAACCCATACTGCACTGTATTTGTTCCATTTTTCTTTTTTTTACATTTTTTTCTTCATGCTTGCATTCAACTTCAATGGGTATTATTTATCACCATTACAGTACTCTTTAAAAAGGATTTGTCAACAGATGCCTGCTCCTTTTGATGCCAAAAATTCTGCTGTAAACTCAAACTCATGCCCTGACCTAACAGCTGAAAATCATCCTGGAATTAAGGCCAGAGTTATGGTTCTTTAATCAAATGTCTAGTTTACATACATTTTAAATACTTAATCGGTCTGCAAACAGACAAAGATATTAAATCCAAGCCTTCTAACTGATAGATGAAATGGAGAAAAATGCTATGGTGTGAAGTTCCTCTCTTTGTGTAAAAGTTATATCTGTTCAGGCAATCCTAAAAAGTCAATGGGTGGAGAAGTAGAAGCATTTAAAAATGCAACTATAAAAGTGGCAGTGAGGGAGATTTTGAAACTATTTGTGTTTCTGGGGATGAAGCAAAACCGTTGGGAGAGTCTGCAGTTTCCACAAGCAAAAGTAAAATTGCCCACCCCTAGTTGAATTATCAAGCTTGATAATTGCTCCACTGAGAACAGAGCAGGGTTAAATTTGCTTGTGTTGCGTTTTACTGTGATTTGCATTTTTCTGCATAGTAATTCATTGGCTTTAACAAAACATTGATTACCTGCTGTTACAAAGTACATCATCTTTCAGGCTTTAAATTAAGCATTTCTTTAGTGTGTGTGTTGGTGGGGTTGGGGGTGGGGTATAGATTAGATTGATTCTTTGCCCTAGTGTAAAATTCTTTTCTCCCTTCTCTGGCCTCTTTAAATGCAAAGCCTTAGTTGAGCGTTTTTTTTTTTTTTTTAATTCGTGAGCGTGTAGTTTGTCACTCTCTAATTTCTGTTAAATTTCATAAGATCTGACACATTCGCGTTTACAGGGCTGTTAGATAGTGTTTATCACTTTTCATCTTCAAAGTGCTTTATGAATATTAACTAATCAAAGCTGCCAGCACACCCATGAGGCAGAGATATATTGGGTTGTTTTTGTTTTATTTTACTTGGTTTACCTTGTAGGGAATTTGTGAGATTGCTGAATGTCAATTTTTTTTTTTTTTAATCAGTTTTAGGTAACTTTTCACCACTAATAGAAAAGAACTGCACACTTTCTGGCATCTGAACATGGAGGACTGTGATTCATTATTTACCATATGTAGCCTTGAAAAGTTATCTGAGTTTGTATACCTGTCTATTATTTTTCTTAGATTGTAAACTTCATTGGTATGACAATTTACACTTTCTTTTGCACAGTAGCTAACCTAATACTATTTTCATTTATTCATTCATGCATTCCAAAAACATTCAATGAGTGCCCACTCTCTTCCAGGTATTGTATTAAACACTGAAAAACATAAAGCTGTGTTGTGGTCTGTCACTTCCATCATGTCCAACTCTTTGTGACCTATGGACTGTATATTTATATATACATATATATAAATACACACACACACACACATATGGGCTTCCCTAGTGGCTCAGATGGCAAAGAATCTGCCTGTGATACAGAAGACATATGTTTGATCCCTGGGTCAGGGAGATTCCCTGGAGAAGGAAATGGCAACCCACTCCAGGTTTCTTGGATGGGAAATCTATGAACAGAGGAGCCTGATGGGCCACAATCCATGGGGTCGCAAAAGAGTAAGACATGACTTAACAACTATACGATAACAACAATACATATACATATGTAACAAATACATTTCTGTGTGCCTCAGTGGTGGAGAACAGTATTCTGTTTCTAGACATTAGAAAAGCATTCGAGAGAATGTGGACTTTTATCTAAGACTAGAAAGCTGATATTCTGATTGAATTACTTGGACTGTACATTGTTTTTGCTGATTTGAAAAGGTACAAATGAAAGTACAACTGCCCTTTTACTCTGTGGTATCCATTAGGTTTTACTTGATGAGTCTTTTAGATCTTTAACACCTTTGAAGACTGGCAGTGATCCAGATAGCTTCTATTCTAACCACTTATTAAACTGTTGATTAAAAAAATCACTACACTCAATTAAAATTGCTCACTTGGAATGTTCTCCTTTTTAAAACCTTTTTTTCTTTTCCTTTAATATTCCAGCATAACACAGGGGAAATTTAACGTGGCGATGACTATGCTACAGCTGCTTCCCAAGGGATATCATCTAAGGTCCACCATCTACACTTGGTGTCTTCCTATCTCATTTTCATTTCTTTCAGTTAAAAGCCCAATGAATAAGTAAAGATGGCTAGTTTTTAAATAAGAAGTTTGTTTAAAAACTATTGATTTCTCTATATTTCTCAATCGTATAACCCTTTGAAATCCATCCAAGTCTTGATTATCACAGACATCATTTTTCTATATGTAATTTCAACGTTTTAATTTCTTTATTTTCTCCAAAGCAGAAATTGATTTCTCAGATTTTCTCCCTTATTATCATCTCTGAAATCATTTTCAGTATATCACACAACTGATTTTTTTCTTTTTTTAGAGAATGTTCTATGGTGAATGCTGCTGCTGCTGAGTCGCTTCAGTCGTGTCCGACTCTGCGCGACCCCATAGACGACAGCCCACCAGGTTCCGCCATCCCTGGGGTTCTCCAGGCAGGAACACTGGAGTGGGTTGCCGTTTCCTTTTCCAGTGCATGAAAGTGAAAAGTGAAAATGAAGTCACTCAGTCGTGTCTGATTATTCACGAGCCCATGGACTGCAGCCTACCAGGCTCCTCCGTCCATGGGATTTTCCAGGCAAGAGTACTGGAGTGGGGTGCCATAGATATGTACCAAGTGAAAAAATTCAGGCAGATCAGTGGTTCCAGATGCTCCCTCCACTGTGTATATGAATCTGCCTCACTGCTTACCCAAATGTGTTTCCAAAAGCTTTACTTCGTATTGGAACTTGGTTTTCTGTTGGGCAACAAGGAAATTGTCTCTGAAATAGTGATTTGAATTATTGACCTTTCTATGAACCTTTTCCCCCTTCAGTTCTGGTGATGATCTTTTCAGGGCTTCATGGGGGTTAATCTGTGTAACATTTACTGTACAAGACATGAAGAGAAAGACAAAAAAGTGCGATGTAGTTCTAGAAATTATCTTATCTTGCATAATGTCTAGACTGAAGGTTGCTGAGTGTCATGGGAGTATTATTGGAGGCAATCATATTTATGGTGTTTATTTGAAGGTATATTTGAAAGTATAGACTTCCCTGGTGTCTCAGATGGTAAAGTGTCTTGCTTACAATGCAGGAGACCTGGGTTTGAACCCTAGGTTGGGAAGATACTCTGGAGAAGGAAATGTCAACCCACTCCAGTACTCTTGCCTGGAAAATCCCATGGACGGAGGAGCCTGGTAGGCTACAGTCAGTCCACGGGGTCACAAAGAGTTGGACAAGACTGAGCGACTTCGCTTTGAAAGTATATTTTGAGGGAGTCTATTTTACTTCTATACTCAGAAGCTGTTTCTAACCATTTCATGCTTAGGATTGTTAAATGTGAAGATGCGTTTGCTAGTCAAATGAGTGAATTTATTAGTCCCGTCAGATTACATAGTCCATAAATCTTGAAAAATGCAAATATTCAAGATACACCCTAACATGGTGTGAACTATCTTATTACTGATCAATAGTAGATCATGGAATCTGAGGGAAACTTAAAGATCCATTATGTAAAATACTGTTGCAAGTAAATGACTCTAGCTAGGGAGTAATAAATGCATGTAGTTATCATTCATGACTGTACAGAAGGGGCACCATATGAGAAATAAGCATTTCTCACATGCTCCCCTGGCCTCTGTCTCCAAATGTAAGCATTATTCTCAGTTTCCTTCATAACTTTTATGAATAAATGCCAATACCTACATAATTTTTATAGCAAGGGGGATTTTATTAAATTTGTACATATTTTTATTGTGCTTTCTCCTCTTATTTATTTTGAAGATATATCAGTATATGCATATATCATAATTCATTTAACCATTCTTCAAATGATGGACATTTTCCCTTATTCCCAAAGTTATGGTTAATAATGCAATGTAAAAATAAATATGTATATGTATATATATATATATATGGACACTTTTACCATAATATGCACATAAATTAAATCATTAGAGTGAAAATGCTAAGTCAAATGAAGTATCCATTTTACACTATTATTGTTTGTTTGTGGAACTCGCTCCATCATGTCCAGTTCTTTGCAACCCCATGGTCTGTAGCCTGTTGGACTCCTCTGTCCATGGAATTCTCCAGGCAAGAATACTGGAATGGGTAGCCATTCCCTTCTCCAGGAATGTTCCCAAACCAAGGATTAAATCCTGGTCTCCTATATTACAGGCAGATTCTTGCCCTTCAAAAATATTATAATTTATATTACCACAATTAATGTAATCAAATACCTATTTCCTCCATAGTCTTGTTCTTAAATTTATAAATTGCCGATCAAGAAAGTGAAAATAGTATCTTGCATTTACTTCAAATTGTATTTGCTTAATTTTAATGAATTGATATTATTCATCCATAAGAAAATATGAATGATGTATCTTATCATTTATCTCACAGTTAAAAACTTTATTTGATATTGTATACCTTAGATGAGGAAAAAAAATACTCTCTGGCTGTTTTTGGAAACTACAGAAAAAAAAATTGTTCTAAGCCATTCCATGGGAAATTTGTGCAGTTATGTAAAACACAGAGATAAAGAAAAACAATGCAGAACTGAAAATCCACAGTTCAGATCCTACTTAGTAGATATGTGGTCTAAGACAAGTCACAAATTCTTCATTTTTAAATGAAGTGAGAATTAAGTTAGAGTATTGTTATGAGTAACAGATGAAATGATAAATGAGAGAGATATTTGTGTGGTACAGGGGTCTTCAGTTCATTGTTATTACAAATAAATAAATTATTAAATGAGAACCTAGTAATTTTGGCATCCCTGGTAGCTCAGATAGTAAAGAATCTGCTGCGGTGCAGGAGACCCAGATTTGATCCCAGTATCAGGAAGATCCCCTGGAGAAAGGAATGGCTCCTCACTCCAGTATTTTTGCCTGGAAAATTCCATGGACAGAGGAGAGGAGCCTGGCAGTCTAGAGTCCATGGAGTAACAAAGAGTCAGACATTCAACCGAGCAACTTTCACTGGTACTTCAGGAAAAAAAAATAATGCAGTTGGCAGGGTGGAGTGTCTACTCCTGGGTTATGGTGATCAGAGTAACTCTTTTACATTTTCTAATTTAAGTTTTATATACATATTGTTGATTTACAAGGTTGTGTTACTTTCTCATGTACTGCAAGGTGATTCAGTTATACATATACATTTAGTCATTCTTTTCAGATTCTTTCCCATATATTATCACAGAATATTGAGCAGAGTTCCCTGTGCTATGCAGTAGATCCTTATTGATTACCTATATTATATATAGTACAAAATATATACACTTTGCTGGAACAGCCTTGAAGAGAGACCTCATGTCCAAAGTAAGAGAAACCCAAGTGAGGCAGTAGGCACTGAGAGAGGGGATCAGAGGGCAGACATACTGAAACTACAATCATAGACAGCTAGCCAGTCTAATGACATGGACAACAGCCTTGTCTAACCCAATGAAACTAAACCATGCCATGTGGGGCCACCCAAGACAGCCAGGTCATGGCAGAGAGATCTGACAGAATGTGGTCCACTGGAGAAGGGAATGGCAAACCACTTCAGTATTCTCGCCTTGAGAATCCAATGAACAAAAAGATAGGACACTGAAAGATTAACACCCCAGGTCATAGGTACCCAATGCTACTGGAGATCAGTGGAGAAATAACTCCAGAAATAATGAAGGGATGGAGCCAAAGCAAAAACAACACCCATTTATGAATGGGACTGGTGATGGAAGCAGTCTTATTGCTGTAAAGAGCAATATTGCATAGGAACCTGGAATGTTAGGTCCATGAATCAAGGCAAATTGGAAGTGGTCAAACGAGATGGCAAGAGTGAATATTGACATTCTAGGAATCAGTGGACTAAGATGGACTGGAATGGGTGAATTGAACTCAGATGACCATTATATCTACTACTGTGGGCAGGAATCCCTTAGAAGAAATGGAGTAGCCATCATAGTCAACAAAGAGTCCGAAATGCAGTACTTGGATGCAATCTCAAAAACAACATAATGATCTCTGCTTGTTGCAAGGTAAATCAGTCAATATCATGGTAATCCAGTCTATGCCATGACTAGTAATGCTGAAGAAGCTGAAGTTGAACAGTTCTATGAAGACCTACAAGACCTTCTAGAACTAACACGCCAAAAGATGTCATTTTATTTATAGGAGACTGGAACAAAAATGTATGAAGTAAAGAAACACCTGGAGTAACAGGCAAATTTGGCCTTGGAGTATAGAATGAAGCAGGCAAAGGCTAATAGAGTTTTGCCAAGAGAATGCATGGGTCATAGCAAAAACCCTCTTCCAACAACACAAAAAGGACTCTACACATGGACATCACCAGATGGTCAACACTGAAATAAGATTAACTATATTCTTTGCAGCCAAAGATGGAGAAGCTCTATACAGTGAGCAAAAATAAGACCAGGAACTGACTGTGGCTCAGATCACGATCTGCTTATTGCCAAATTCAGACTAATATTGAAGAAAGGGAAAACCATTAGACCATTCAGGTATGACCTAAATCAAATCCCTTATGACTATACAGTGGAAGTGAGAGATAGATTTAAGGGACTAGATCTGATAGACAGAGTGCCTGATGAACTATTGATGGAGGTTTGTGACACTGTACAAGAGACAAGAATCAAGACCATCCCCAAGAAAAAGAAATGCAAAAATCAAAATGGCTGTCTGAGGAGGCCTTACAAATAGCTGTGAAAAGAAGAGAAGTGAAAAGCAAAGGAGAAAAGGAAAGATATACCCATTTGAATGCAGAGTTCTAAAGAAGAGCAAGGAGAGATAAGAAAGCCTTCCTCAGCGATCAATCCAAAGAAATAGAGGAAAATAATAGAATGAGAAAGACTAGAGATCTCAAGAAAATTAGAGATACCAAGGGAACATTTCATGCAAAGATGGGCTCAATAAAGGACAGAAATGGTATGGACCTAACAGAATAAGAAGATATTAAGAAGAGTGGCAAGAATACACAGAAGATTGTACAAAAATGATCTTCAAGACCCAGATAATCATGATGGTGTGATCGATCACTCACCTAGAGGCAGACATCCTGGAATGTGAAGTCTAATGGGCCTTAGGAAGCATCACTATGAACAAAGCTAGGGGGTGATGGAATCCCAGTTGAGCTCTTTCAAATCCTGAAAGATGATGCTGTGAAAGTGCTGCACTCCATATGCCAGCAAATCTGGAAAACTCAGCAGTGGCACCAGGACGGGAAAAGGTCAATTTTCATTCCAATCCCAAAGAAAGGCAATGCAAAAGAATGTTCAAACTACCACACAATTGCACTCATCTCACATGCTAGTAAAGTAATGCTCAAAATTCTTCAAGCCAGGCTTCAGCAATACGTGAACCGTGAACTTCCTGATGTTCAAGCTGGTTTTAGAAAAGGCAGAGGAACCAGAGATCAAATTGCCAACATTCACTGGATCCTCAAAAAAGCAAGAGAGTTGCAGAAAATTATCTATGTCTGCTTTATTGACTATGCCAAAGCCTTTGACTGTGTGGATCACAATAAACTGTGGAAAATTCTGAAAGAGATAGGAATACCAGGCCACCTGACCTGCCTCTTGAGAAACCTGTATGCAGGTCAGAAAGCAACAGTTAGAACTGGACATGGAACAACAGACTCATTCCAAATAGGAAAAGGAGTATGTCAAGGCTGTATTGTATACTTATTTAACTTATATGCAGAGTACACCATGAGAAACCCTGGGCTGGAGGAAGCACAAGCTGGAATCAAGATTGCCAGGAGAAATATTAATAACCTCAGATACGCAGATGACACCACCCTTATGGTAGAAAGTAAAGAACTAAAAAGCTTCTTGATGAAAGTGTAAGAGGGAGTGAAAAAGTTGGCTTAAAGCTCAACATTCAGTAAACTAAGATCATGGCATCCGGTCCCATCACTTCATGGGAAATAGATGGGGAAACAGTGGAAACAGTGGCTGACTATATTTTTCTGGGCTCCAAAATCACTGCAAATGGTGATTGCAGCCATGAAACTAAGACACTTACTCCTTGGAGGAAAGTTATGACCAACCTAGATAGCATATTAAAAAGCAAAGACACAACATTGCCAATAAAGGTCCATCTAGTCAAGGCTATGGTTTTTCCTGTGGTCATGTATGTATGTGAGAGTCAGACTGTGAAGAAAGCTGAGCACTGAAGAATTGATGCTTTTGAACTGTGGTGTTGGAGAAGATTCTTGAGAGTCCCTTGGAATGCAAGGAGATCCAACCAGTCCAATCTATCAGAAATCAGTCCTGGGTGTTCATTGGAAGGACTGATGTTGAAGCTGAAACTCCAATAATTTGGCCACTTGATGTGAAGAGCTGGCTCATTGGAAAAGACCCTGATGCTGGGAAAGATTGAGGGCAGGAGGAGAAGGGGACGACAGAGGATAAAATGATTGGATGGCATCACCGACTCTATGGATATGGGTTTGTGTGAACTCCAGGAGTTGGTGATGGACAGGGAGCCCTGGAGTGCTGCAGTTCACGGGGTCACAAAAGAGTTGGACACGACTGAGTGACTGACTTGAACTGAAGTTTATATATAGTAGTGTATACATGTTAGTCCCAAACTCCTAATTTATCCCTCCTCACCATGTTTCCCTTTGGAAACCATAAGTTTGTTTTCAAAGTCTGTGTGTCTGTTTCCATTATGTAAATAATTTCATTTGTATCAGTTTTTTCGGTTTCACATATAAGGATATCACATATTTGTCTTTGTCTGACTTACTTCATTTGATATGATAATCTCTATATCCATCCATGTTGTGGCACGGGACATTATTTCATTCCTGAGTAATATTCCACAACAGACTGGTTCCAAATAAGAAAAGGAGTACATCAAGGCTCTGTATTGTCACCCTGCTTATTTAGCTTATATGCAGAGTACATCATGAGAAATGCTGGGCTGGAGGAAGCACAACCTGGAACCAAGATTGCCAGGAGAAATATCAATAACCTCAGATATGCAGATGACACCATCCTTATGGCAGAAAGAGAAGAACTAAAGAGCCTCTTGATGAAGGTGAAAGAGGAGAGGAAAAAGTTGGCTTAAAGCTCAACATTCAGAAAACTAAGATCATGACATCTGGTCCCATCACTTCATAGGAAATAGATGGGGAAACAGTGGGAACAGTGGCAGACTTTATTTTTCTGGGCTCCAAAATCACTGCAGATGGTGACTGTAGCCATGAAATTAGAAGACTCTTGCTTTTTGTAAGGAAAGTTATGACCAACTTAGCATATTAAAAAACAGAGACATTACTTTTCCAACAAAGGTCCATCTAGTCAAGGATATTGTTTTTCCAGTAGTCATGCATGGATATGAGTGTTGGACTTAAAGAAAGCTGAGCAAGGAAAAATTGATGCTTTTGAAACATGGTGTTAGAGAAGACTCTTGAGAGTCCCTTGGACTGCAAGGAGATCCAACCAGTCCATCCTAAAGGAGATCAGTCCTGGGTGTTCATTGGAAGGAGTGATGCTGAAGCTGAGACTCCAATATTTTGGCCACCTCATGTGAAGAGCTGACTCATTGGAAAAGACCCTGATGCTGGGAAAGATAGAAGGCAGGAGGAGAAGGGGACGACAGGGGAAGAGATGTTTGGATGGCATCACCGACTCAATGGACATGGGTTTGGGTGAAATCTGTGGGTTGGTGATGGACAGGGAAGCCTGGCATGCTGCAGTTCATGGCATCGCAAGGAATCAGACACGAGTGAGCGACTAAACTGGAAGTGACTATCCCATTGTATATATGCACCACATCTTCTCCATCCATTCTTCTGGCAGTGGGCATTTTGGTTGTTTTCATGTCTTGGCTATTTTAAATAGTGCTGTAATAAACACTGGGATGCACATGTCTTTTTGAATTACAGTTTTTCTGTAGATATATGCCCAAAAGTGTGGTGCAGGCTCATGTAGTAGCTCTAATTTTTGTTTTTTAAGGAACTTCCATAGTTTCTGCATAGTGTTTGTATCAATTTGCATCCCCACCAACCATATGGTAGGGTTCCTTTTCCTCCATACCTTCTTTAGCATTTATTAATTGTAGACATTTTGATGATGGCCAGGATTAGCTCTTGTTTAGTAAACTGCAAGAGGTATCCAGTCTGATAGAGGTAGTGACGCGTAACAGTAGGACTACCTTTGCTGTTTTATGATTCTGTGTATAGAAAGTTTTTCTACAGGATGGGCTTGTTTGAACACTGAAAGATGAAAATAGCTCCAGAAGTCTAGAATGGTAACACCCACTTATAAAGAGAGTGCTAGTTTATTTTGTAGAATGCCCTATCTTTTTTCAGATTTCCTTTTATAAACAGTTCTTTTACTCTTAGGGAAAATTAAACATTTCTCTAGTCACATAATCAAGTCTATATATAGAGATAGATAGATATTTAGATAGTCAAACTTGTCTTTTCTAAACCTGACAATTAGTGACTTTTGTCCTAACTCATACCCTTCATTCCTTCTTTAATATTTTAAAGTCAAAAAACAAGACTGAAAGTATTTTTATTGATCTGTATTTTCTAAATATTATTATTGTTATTTAATTTTAGGAGTCTAGACAGCTACTAGATTCTCCTATTGTCAATTATTACTCAGCAATTTTGTGGGCTTAGTTTTGTACCAAGTTTAGTTGCCAAAGGAACATCTAGTACTGATGCATCTACTTTCAGATAATAAACTTAGCTTCAAACCTTATAACCTCAGCTGAAGTGATTGCATTTCTGCAATTACATTAGGCTTCCTGAAGCAGGTTAATTGAACTGCTGTGTATTGTTTTGTCAAGATTTATCCCCTTGTATAAATCTACTTGTGTCAGCTCTGTATCACATTGTTCTTAAAGAAAACTACCTGCTTCCAGAAAAACCCTATACAAGACTCAGTAATTAAACAGAATGTAGAGATAGATTCATCTCAGCATTGATTTGAGAGGAAGTGTCCTCCTATGGTTAGAAATTTCCAAGCTACTTTTCTGAACTGTGTCTTTTATTTGGGAGATCTGTTGTTAGAGACAAAGGTCCCTGAGAAATCATTCTTTCTTTTATCTCATGGAGAGTGATGAGTTGGAGAGGAGTGAAAGCTATAGTCGTAATAAATGGTTTGTATCTGGAAGCTCAAAATCTAGACTGGTCTTTGGTTATTGAGTGTTAGATACTTGCTTTTGTGCTATTATTTGACCAGTTCTAAAAATAAGTTAATATATATAACATATAACAACTTATTATAGGATCATAAAATTACACAGTTGTGTAATTTTAGCAACTGTAACTAGAGTTTGTCTTAAACAGGTTTAAAGTAAAATCTTCAGTTATTTGGGGATAAAGGAGTTCTTAGGCTGATTTGATAGAAGGCAACTTAAAAAAAAAAAAAAGCTAGTCCACATATTGAACAGTATTTTATAGATAAAAGCTGTAAAATGGAAAGTAGAATAGAGTAAATGGAATTGCAGGAGGCTTGGGCCTGAAAAGAAGGTAGGTATTAAGAAATTTTCACTCAAAACTTAGCCACTCTTTTGTGACTACAAATAAATTCATGAGCTTGTTATTCTCATCACCAAATGGTATAGCTCATTACTATGAGTTTGGAGGAGAAAGGTCATTTGGAATTGGAATAAACCTAAATATTTTGTGGAGAAATCTGAGCTGGATATATGGGGAAATTAGGTGAGACTTGGCTAGGTAGAAGCGTGAATTAAATTAATCATGGAATCAAGAAGCAACAAAATTAGGTTAAGAGACAAAAGGAGAGGTGCACTGGGATGGGAAATCCTAAGGATATGTTACAGTTTGACTGTGAGGGCCTGGCTTCCAGGCCACAGTAGTTTGGGCTTGATCCTACCAACTGCATGAGTCTTCCAAGACATTTTAGCAGGAGTCTGAAATGTTTGAAGGCATATTTGATAGTCATTCATGTAGTAGTATTTTATGGAATAGACAGAAGTTGATCATAGTTTCTTCAAAAATTCTGACTCTTTTACTTTCTAAAGAGTGAATGTGTGTGTGTGTGTGTGTGTGTGTGTGTGTACATGTATAACTGAATCACATTGCTCTACAGAAAAATTAAAAAAAAAAATAGTAGTGTATTATTACAATAATATTCCAGCTCAGTATTTTAAATGAGAGGTCAATTCTGTCTCCTTCAACTTTCTTTTTTTATTTTTTTATTTTTTATTTTTTAAATTACAATACTGTATTTGTTTTGCCATACATTGACATAATCAGCCATAGGTGAACACAATCTCCCAATGCCAAAGCCCCCTCCCACCTCCCACCCCACATCCTCTACTTGAATCATCCTGTGCATCAGTCCCATGCATCCTGCAACCTACATTGAACATAGATTGGCACTTCGTTTCTTACAAGAAAATATACATGTTTCATTGCCATTCTCCCAAACCATCCACCCTTTCCCTCTCCTTCAGAGTCCAAAAGTCCACTCTATACCTCTGTGTCTCTTTGTTGTCTCACATATAGGGTCATCATTACTGTCTTCTAAATTCCATATATATGTGTCAGTATACTGTACTGGTGTTTTTCTTTCTGGCTTACTCCACTCTGTATAATCGGTTCCAATTTCATCCATCTCATTAGAACTGAGTCAAATTTATTCTTTTTAAGGGCTGAGTAGTATTCCATTGTGTATATGTACCACAGCTTTCTTATCCAATCATCTGCTGATGGACATCTAGGTTGCTTCCATGTCCTGGCTATTATAAACAGCTCTGCAAAATACTTAGGAATATTCCTACCTAAAGAAACTAAAGACCTATATATCAAAAACTATAAAACACTGATGAAAGAAATCAAAGAGGACACTAATAGATGGAGAAATATACCATGCTCATGGGTCGGAAGAGTCAATATAGTGAAAATGAGTATACTACCTAAAGTAATCTACAGATTCAATGCAATTCCCATCAAGCTACCAGCAGTATTTTTCACAGAACTAGATCAAATAATCTCAAGATTTGTATGGAAATACAAAAATCTCGAATAGCCAAAGCAATCTTGAGAAAGAAGAATGGAACTGGAGGAATCAACTTGCCTGACTTCAGGCTCTACTACAAAGCCACAGTCATTAAGACAGTATGGTACTGGCACAAAGACAGAAATATAGATCAAAGGAACAAAATAGAAAGCCCTGAGATTAACCCACACACTTATGGACACCTTATCTTCGACAAAGGAGGCAAGAATATACAATGGAATAAAGACAGTCTCTTTAACAGGTGGTGCTGGGAAAACTGGTCAACCACTTGTAAAAGAATGAAACTAGACCCCTTTCTAACACCATACACAAAAATAAACTCAAAATGGATTAAAGATCTAAATGTAAGACCAGAAACTATAAAACTCCTAGAGGAGAACATAGGCAAAACACTCTCCGACATAAATCACAGCAGGATCCTCTATGATCCAACTCCCAGTATACTGGAAATAAAAGCAAAGATAAACAAATGGGATCTAATTAAAATTAAAAGCTTCTGCACAACAAAGGAAACTATAAAGAGGGTGAAAAGACAGCC
Source organism: Nanger dama (assembly GCA_917880005.1). Classification (NCBI taxonomy): domain Eukaryota; kingdom Metazoa; phylum Chordata; class Mammalia; order Artiodactyla; family Bovidae; genus Nanger; species Nanger dama. The sequence goes on along the minus strand of CAKJTW010000043.1, from coordinate 1,688,028 downwards.
TTCTGAATGGGAGAAAACAATAGCAAATGAAACAACTGACAAACAACTAATCTCAAAGATATATAAGCAACTTATGCAACTCAACTCCAGAAAAATAAATGATCCAATAAAAAAATGGGCCAAAGAACTAAATAGGCATTTCTCCAAAGAAGACATACGGATGGCTAACAAACACATGAAAAGATGTTCAACATCACTCATTATCAGAGAAATGCAAATCAAGACCACAATGAGGTACCATTTCACACCAGTCAGAATGGCTGCGATCCAAAAGTCTACAAGCAATAAATGCTGGAGAGGATGTGGAGAAAAGGGAACCCTCTTACACTGCTGGTGGGAATGCAAACTAGTACAGCCACTATGGAAAACAGTGTGGAGATTCCTTAAAAAATTGCAAATAGAACTGCCTTATGATCCAGCAATCCCACTGCTGGGCATACACTGAGAAACCAGAATTGAAAGAGACACATGTACCCCAATGTTCCTTCATATTTCTTAACTGTGCTAGGCTTATAGGGCAAGGCCTGAGTGTTTTGTTGCTAAAGGAAATTATAGGTAAGATGAGAGATTTCTTAATCATTTTATCCATACTTTAGAACTTAAGGGATTAGGGAGAAAAATATCTCTGTATATGACTCTTCAGTACCATTGCAAATTTATGTGTCTTTGCGACTTCATTAGAAACTATCATAAAGAGCAAAGTATTTGATGCTTATCTCTGAATACAGTGTTTTCAATTTCCAATTCAACCCCAGTTCCCTTGGTTTTAAATTAGCCCATGTATGAATGAATCAAGGACTATATAGTCTTTTTAGCAATCCATCATAATTTACATGTGGTCATTTCTTTAAAAAAGTTTTATTTGAGTATAATGGATTTACAATTCTATGTTAGTTTCAGGTGTCCAGAAAAAAGAATCAGTTATATATAGACACATATCCACTCGTTTTTAGATTATTTTCTGATATAGGCCATTTCAGAGTATTTAGTAGAGTTCCCTGTGTTATATACTAGGTTCTTATTAGTTATCTATTTTATACATAGTAATGTGTATATGTCAGTCCCAATCTCCCCATCTATTGCCCCACTCTTATCCCCTGGAAATGATAAATTTGTTTTCTACATCTGTGACTTTAATTCTGTTTTGCAAATAAGTTTATTTCTACCCTTTTTATTCAGTTCAACTCAGTGACTCAGTTGTATCTGAGTCTTTGCGACACCCTGGACTGCAGCACGCCAGGCCTCCATGTTCATCACCAACTCCCAGAGTTTACTCAAACTCATGTCCATTGAGTCAGTGATGCCGTCCAACCATCTCATCCTCTCTCATCCCCTTCTCCTCCTGCCTTCAATCTTTCCCAGCATCAGGGTCTTTTCAAATGAGTCAGTTCTTCGCATGAGGTAGCCAAAGTATTGGAGTTTCAGCTTTAGCATCAGTCCTTCCAATGAATATTCAGGACTGATTTCCTTTAGGATAGACTGGTTGGATTTCCTTACAGTCCAAGGGACTCTCAAGAGTCTTCTTCAACACCACAGTTTAAAAGCATCAATTATTCAGCCTTCAGCTCTTTTTATAGTCCAACTGTCACATCCATACATGGCTACTAGAAAATCCATAGCTTTGACTATATGACCTTTGTTGGCAAATAATGTCTCTGCTTTTTAATATGCTATCTAGGTTGGTCATAACTTTTCTTCCAAGAAGCAAGTGTCTTTTAATTTCATTGCTGCAGTCACCATCTACAGTGATCTGAGGGCCTAGAAAAATAAAGTCTGTCACTATTTCCACAGTTTGCCCATCTATTTGCCATGAAGTGATGGGACTGGATGCCATGATCTTAGTTTTCTGAATGCTGAGCTTTAAGCCAACTTTTTCACTCTTCTCTTTCACTTTCATCAAGAGGCTCTTTAGTTCTTCTTTACTTTCTGCTATAAGGGTGATGTCATCCGCATATCTGAGGTTATTGATATTTCTCCCGGCAATCTTGATTCCAGCTTGTGCTTCTTCCAGCCCAGCATTTCTCATGATGTACTCTGCATATAAGTTAAATAAGCACAGTGAAAATATAGTCTTGACATTCTCCTTTCTCTATTTGGAACCAGTCTGTTCCATGTCCAGTTCTAATTGTTCACCTGTCCTGCATACAGATTTCTCAAGAGGCAGGTCAGGTGGTCTGGTATTCTTATCTCTTTCAGAATTTTCCAGAGTTTGTTGTGGTCCACTCAATCAAAAGCTTTGGCATAGTCAATAAAGCAGAAGTAGACGTTTTTCTGGAAGTCTCTTGCTTTTCAAAGATCCAACAGATGTTGGCAATTTGATCTCTGGTTCCCTTGCCTTTTCTAAATCCATCTTGAACATCTGGAAGTTCATGGTTCACGTACTGTTGAAGCCTTGCTTGGAGAATTTTGAGCATTACTTTACTAGCGTGTGAGATGAGTGCAATTGTGTGGTAGTTTGGTCATTCTTTGGAATTGCCTTTCTTTAGGTTTAGAATGAAAATTGACCTTTTCCAGTCCTGTGGCCACTGCTGAGTTTTCCAAATTTGCTGGCATATTGAGTGCAGCACTTTCACAGCATCATCTTTTAAGTTCTGAAATAGCTCAAATGGAATTCTATCATCTCCACTAGCTTTGTTCATAGTGATGCTTCCTAAGGCCCACTTGACTTCACATTCCCTTGTGGCTCAGCTGGTAAAGAATCTGCCTACAATGTAGGAGATCTGGTTTTGATCCCTGGGTTGGGAGATCCACTCCAGTATTCTGGCCTGGAGAATTCTATGGACTGTATAGTCCAAGGGTTTGCAAACAGTCTGACATGACTGACTTTCACCCTTTTTATGAGATTCCACATGTAAGCAATATCATATGATATTTGTCTCTCTGTGATTGACTTACTTCACTCAGTATGACAGTCTCTAGGTCCATACTGCTAAGTCACTTCAGTCTTGTCCGATTCTGTGCGACCCCTTAGATGGCAGCCCACCAGGCTCCCCCATCCCTGGGATTCTGCAGGCAAGAACACTGGAGTGAGTTGCCATTTCCTTCTCAAATGCATCAAAGTGAAAAGTGAAAGGGAAGTCACTCGATTGTGTCTGACCCTTAGCATGGACTGAAGCCTACCAGGCTCCTCCATCCATGGTATTTTCCAGGCAAGAGTACGGGAGTGGGGTGCCACTGCATTCTCCATAGGTCTATACATATTGATGCAAATGGCATTATTTCTACATGTAGTCTTACTTTTAGAAACTAACTTTATCAGCCACATGAACTCACTAAGATTTAGCTTTGCTGTTCAGCAGGTATGCATATTACTTTTAAGAGAAAGAGCACAGCCTATGTGAGATTGTAAGTAATGATGGGATTAAGGAATACGATTTAAGTATTGAAACTTTGTTTTTGATGATGTTGGAAAACTTGCCTGTGGGAAGGACAGTCAAAGAAGGAAGTGGGAGACAAAGGCAATTTGGGGATTAGAAAAGAGTATTTCACTGCAGAAGATTTGACTTTCAAAATTCTTTTTTTTTTCCCTTGATGATTCTTCAACTACTATTGAAGCCACAGAAGTGGCTCTCCTGATCACTTTAGTAAGGAATATTTATAGCATCTTAACTAGGAAGTCTTTACTTACCTTTCCAGATTGAGTTCATTTTCCTTTAAGATTTTATAACTGTGTTGGTGGCTCTCACACTTTGTAATTAATTGGTTATATACTCAGTCATTACTATCTGGGAGATCCTGGGAAGGGGGCAGACCTATGTCCTACCAAATTTTTATAGCTCCAGCACCTAACAGAGAAAGAAGAAAGCAGTAAACATTTACTGACTAGTGGTTAAATGAATAGATAAATCAATCAGTAAATCTAATGTTGAGATGTTGAGAGCTTCTCACCTGTAAGGCATTTTGTCATATTTGTGGAGAAATATCTAATTGCTGTTTTTGATATCTGCCTATAAGAGGCTTTCCTGTTGGCTCAGATGGTAAAGAATCTGCCTGCAATGCAGGGGACCCAGGTTTGATCTGTGGACTGGGAAAATCCCCTGGAGAAGGGAACGGCTACCCACTCAGGTATTCTTGCCTGGAGAGTTCCATGGACAGAGGAGCTGGTGGGCTACAGTCCACAGGGTCACAGAGAGTCAGACACCATGACAGAGTGACTGTCACTTTATAAGAAATTTAAACTTTAGTTCAGCAGCTAGATTACTAATATGAGAGTAATTAGTCATTTTTAATTGTTTGCTGTCTCTGCTTCTCTTTTTCTTTCGTTGATCAATCACCTAATTTTAATCTTTATTTGCCTCCATCACTGTGTCTTCTGAGGATACTAAATGACCCCCTGCTTGTCAAAGAGTTTAAATTTTCTTAACTGCTTGATCTCCATCTGGCACTGAACATTAGAGAATCCAGTCTTCCTTTGACTTTCGCTTTCCCATCTTGGCCCCTAGACTCTGAACTGGATTCTGACCTGTCCCTGTCTCCACCGCCATGGCCATCGTGTAGCATGTTCAGAGTTCCTGCTGGATACATTATGCATGCCTTCCTCCCCTCTGTTTCTACATGGTGCATCCTTTAGAGTGTTTCCTAGGCTAATATCTCTGTTCATGATTTAACTGTGTATGTAAAACCTACTGCTGTCACTAAGTATCATACACATGTAAACTACACCATCCTCTCAAATTAAATGTTTTTAAGATTAAAAATTGTTTCCCGTTAAGACCTTATTTTCTTTGTCTCTTATAACAAAGGCATGTGGACTCGTTTTCATTGCCACAGTAACTTTCAAGGCACCGATTTCCCTTCAACCAGGTTTCACCTTCTTGAGTCCATATTATACATGATGTTGAATTAAGCCTCATAAACTATCTATATCACCTCAACCTCAGAATCCTTCTGTGATGGATATTGCTTGCAGTCGGCCTCACTTACCTAGAGTGTGAGGCCCTGCACAATATGATGAATAGAATTCTCCTGTTATTTTACCCCTTTACTAACTCAGTGATTTAAGTCCAGTGAGCTAGTCAACATGCCAAGTTTGGTGCACTGGCTAACATTATTTCTATTCTAGATTTATTTGAAGTTCAATAATTATCTGAACTCTAGCTTCATACTGAAGTCCAGTTAGAATCTAAGGATTTCCCTAAAGCTTCCTGCATCCTAGCATTTTCCGAAGTGTGGGGGATATAATTTTAGGTAGTGCATTAATAGAAAGTCATCAAAAGAAAGTGAATTATATGGTTTAAAGAGTTATTCTTTTTTTTTCAAATCACTTTTATAATTTTATCAAGAATACCTTAATTTGGTTAAACAAATTTTGGTTTTTAACATCACTCTGACATTAATAATTTTTCTTTTAATCAGTGAAAATTCAGGGAGATACCTCAGTGAATTTATCAGTCACCATTATCTAGTTAGAAATAAATAATGTTATTTAATTTATGTTTTTGCCTTTCATTTATGGTAAAGATACAGGTTTTTCTTTAGGGTGATACTATTAATATTTAATTTAAATAATAATTAATTTTAGCATTAACCCAGTATTTAAATAACTGCTCAATTTCAATATTTAAATGCTTAAATTTAAATATTTAAGTAAGGTTTTGCTTGAATACACAGAAAAATATCAAGTAAAAAATATATGTAGCAATTATTAAGAGGGTAATTCAAGAAGGTGGGACGTAGGGGTACACAGAAATTATAAAAGCTATACATGAATAACTGAAGTTTGGAGAACCCTCAATTACCATATTAGCCCACAATTTTTCTTTGTTTCAGTGACTGTGAAAGTTCAGTCGCTTTCCTAACTTTCTCTGTGTTAACTAATGGAATTCTTTCAAGGATCCTTTGTAAGATACTATTTTTCCTATTTGATAGATAAAGAAATGGAAGACATAATTTGCCCAGCTTCTATCAAGTGGCAAAACAGTAGAGACGGGCTTTGAACTCAGGTCTTTAGCCTTCAGAACCAGTGCTCTTAAAAAGCAACACTGTAGACTGTCTACAAGCAATAAATGCTGGAGAGGATGTGGAGAAAAGGGAACCCTCTTACGCTGCTGGTGGGAATGCAAACTAGTACAGCCACTATGGAAAACAGTGTGGAGATTCCTTAAAAAATTGCAAATAGAACTGCCTTATGACCCAGCAATCCCCCTGCTGGGCATACACACCGAGGAAACCAGAATTGAAAGAGACACATGTACCCCAGTGTTCATTGCAGCACTGTTTATAATAGCCAGGACATGGAAGCAACCTAGATGTCCATCAGCAGATGAATGGATAAGAAAGCTGTGGTACATATACACAATGGAGTATTACTCAGCCCTTAAAAAGAATAAATTTGACTCAGTTCTAATGAGATGGATGAAACTGGAGCTGATTATACAGAGTGAAGTAAGCCAGAAAGAAAAACACCAATACAGTATACTGACGCATATATATGGAATTTAGAAAGATAGTAATGATGACTCTGAGGGAGAGGGAGAGGGTGGGATGATTTGGGAGAATGGCATTGAAACATGTATACTATCATGTAAAAAAATGAAGCACCAGTCTATGTTCAATACAGGATACAGGATGCTTGGGGCTGGTGCACGGGATGATCCAGGGAGATGATATAGGGTGGGAGGTGGGAGGGGGCTTCGGCACTGGGAGATCGTGTCATGTTAATGTATGGCAAAACAAATACAGTATTGTAATGTAGAATAAAGTATTAAAAAAAAATTGAAAAAAAAAAGCAACTCTGACTCAGGAAAAGTCCATCAGTCTTTGATTTGATAATAACAAGTAAGATCTGTTTGTGTTTGCTATCGTCGTCCATCTGTCTTTTTCCTCCAGAAGGAAAAGTTTTATTCAGACATGAAGTTAAACTTTGTAGAAACCTCCTGTGAGTAATTGTATTTAGAATCGATTTCCATCTCTACAGACAACTTGAAAACCTTTTTTTCCAAAGGTATAGTCCTTAAAACTCAGGGAGTACTCAGTTAACTACTGGTTCAATAACAAATAGGAAAAGGCCAGTCTCTCTGCATGAATAACTTTTATAGTTTGTTCATCAGAAAGTCCAGGAGCATGATGACCAAGCGCAATTTGTATCTGCTTCCTCAGCAGACTGCCCAGTAGATGAACAGCCCTCGGTCATTCAAGTGAAATATTTAGTAACTAAGCAGTGTGTAGTATGAAAGCAAATTATATATACTGGAGAAATGCATCACAGAAAGTGTTATGGTTAAGCTTGATATTAGAATGTATCTCCCTTACATTTGCCTTTTAATTCTCAAAAACTGAAGGGACATTTTTCTGAGGAACTGCAGAATCCTACTGTTATAATTACTATAAATCATATCTTGCTGTAAGGATTTTATAATAACCAGATAAATTTTCACCATCTGTATATTTAAAATAACCTCATATACAACTAAGAAATATTTAAGTTAGAAATTTGCTCATAAACACTCAATATTTGTTTTTTAAACCCACTTAGCAACCAGAGTTGCTGTATTTCTTTCCTAATTCTATTATCTCTTAATTATTGGCCTAATACAGAGGTGGACAAACTATGACCTGCAGTTCAAACCTTGATATTGCCTCTTTTTCATGTGGCTCACAAGTTAAGAATGATTTTCACATTTTTAAGGGTTATAAAAAGAAAAAAAAAATACATGACAGTGATTATATGTAGCCTGTAAAGCCTAAAATATTTACTGTATAACATTTTACAGGAAAGTTTGCCAACCACTCATCTTTTTCTATCCATAACATGTTTCACTTAGTATTTTGTTATGAAATTACTTCATTTTTGTTATGTCTCTCTAATCTAATTATGGTCTGGTAGTATGTCATCTTTCAGTTTGCAATATGTGCTGGTGCTGTAATACAAAGTCATCTCATATTTTATCTAACCTAGTGTTTGTTACACTGGAAAGTGGCACTTTTGGAACTGTCTCCAAAGATGCCTTTCTAAACTAGGATATCAAAACCCGACCCTAATACTGATTGGGGCAAGATGGCTGGGATGGTCATTGGGGTATTGTTTATTTTGCTTTTGGGGGAATGTAAGTCATTGGAGCCAGAGAACAGACTGTGTTATCTAGAATCCAAAGATGGCCTGCCTACAAATCATGCTTCCTGGTATTTACATACCTATACAGACCCCTTCCACACTGAGTGTGAGTTTGCCCTTGGTAATTAACAGAATGCAACACAAGTAATTCCACATTAAGCCAAGTCATAAGTCATGTAGCTTCTGGCTTGTTCTATTAGAATGCTAGCTTTTTGAATGCTTACTCTCAAAACCCAAAAAATTTAGTCAAGTATCTCAGGCCACATGGAAAGCACCCATATAGACATTCACCCCCAGCTGAGCTTCTTACACAACAGCCAGCAACAGTGACAAGTCATTTGTGTGAGCTCTGCTGAATATCTAATCTCAGTCTATCAGATGATACCAATATCACCTGCCATTTGTTTGCAATCATTTGAGAGAAACCAAGCAAAAACCATCCAAATGAACTTCTATCATAATGAGGGTTAAGAATAAATTATTTCAGTTAAGTTTTGAAGTGATGTGTCACACAGCAATAGACAGTGGAACAGCATGTTCCTATCATTCAATAGGTTCTTACTTACAAGCTTATCTTGTACTTTCCTGTTACAGCCCTGGTATCAACCATTTCTCAACAACAATAACAACAAACAAACAAAAACCAAAAAACCCACAAAAAACAATTTATATTAGTGGAGAATGATACTTTAAAACTAAGATATGGATAACAGTTAATTTCCTTGTTATAATTTGTCTCTACTTTGAGGTCCTCTCATGGGCCATTTGGAGTAGGAAATGGCAACCCACTCCAGTATTCTTGCCTGGAGAATTCCATGGACAGAGGAGTCTGGTGGGCTACACTCTGTAGGGTCTCGAAGAGCCAGACATGACTGAAGCATCTGAGCATGTACACACACTCACAGGGGCCAGTACTAAATTATGCAATATAAATTATTTATTTATTATCTAACCAGTCAATCCTAAAGGAAATCAATCCTGAATATTCATTGGAAGGACTGATGCTGAAGCTCCAACACTTTGGTGACCTGATGCATAGAGACAACTTATTGGAAAAGACCATAATGTGGGAAAGATTGAAGGCAACAGGAGAAGGGAGATGACAGAGGATGAGATGGTTGGATGGCATCACCAACTCAATGGACATGATAATGAGTAAACTCTGGGGGATAGTGAAGGACAGGGAAGCCTGGCATGCTACAGTTCATGGGATCTCAAAGAGTCTGATATGACTTAGCTACTGAACAACAACATTATCTAACCATGAGTTCACAATGAAAACATTCAATTCTAAAGCAACCACACAGATTGTTGTAACAATTCTCTTTATCATGTCTATAACTCTTATCACTCACAGTATGTTTACTTATTTGATCAATCACTCAGGCTTCATTGTAAGTTGATAATGAGGGAGCCCTTTCCTCCCTCAGTGAAGATGCCCTACTTACCCTATTCAAGTTTTAACTCCAAACTCAGTAAAGATATTTGTGCTACAACCATCTACCATATGAGCTCTTACCTTTACTGCCTATCTAATGACTTTTGGACAGAATGAAGAAGGAAGGGAGGGAGAAAGGAAGAAATAAATGAAAAAGGACACTTTTAAATAATGATTCTTGAGAAAATCTGACACATTTTTTATTTGTATTGAGATTGGAGCATGAAGAGAAAGTATAAAATTGGCCAAGAGGATATTGCAAAAATCAGTTAGAAATTATATGAGAAAATGGAGAAAAATCATTTTGAAGAGAAATTTGATTGAGCTTAAGAGCTGAATTAGATATAGGAATTTATGTAGAAAAATAATAAAAGACGATTTCTGAGTTCAAGGCTTTTGTTGGGATGTAGAGAATAGGGCAAAGAAAATATGTGAGTGCACTTGGGGCTGAATTAGACATATTGCTACATGACTTTGCAATTGTAGATTTGTGATGCAAATATGGAAAATTTTCACATGGTTATAGTCAACTAGAAAAATCAATGGTGTGATATCTAATTTAACAATACATTGCAAACTATAGTAATGATGCTCAGTCTTAAATATAACATAATAACTTAGTTTTTTACATGGTAAAATAGGCTCAGAGGAAGATGAATTCAACATTGACCACATCACAAATTAATCCAGTAAATAAAAGCAAAGCATTTCTCATTTTTTTTTTTTAGCATGTAAACATATTGTACTCTCTTGTGAAAACATACTGAAATCTGTATTATGTAGCTCTGATTGGTTATGTCATAGTAAATTCTTATTCTTCTACTAGTCAGTGGTAGAAAAAGAAGCCTGATTTGGAAAAACTGATATTGATTTACAATGAGAACAATATTCTTAATTTTTCTCTTTGAGCCACAATTTCTCCTTTTTCTCTCAATGAATCATAAGTGAAAGTAAGACCTTCTCACCCATAACCCATTCACACCTTCTGCAAACCTAAATGTTCTCACTAGCCATAGCCAAAATAGTTTTCTGCATTTGCATATTTTAATAAGTAAATATTTTATTCATGAAGAAAAATCTATCTTTTAATCTGCTGTATAATTTATTAACATATGCTATTTAAAAAATATTAAACAAAAGACATTCAGCAGGCTGGATGTGCAGAAGTTATCTACATTCTTCAAGGGCAGCCACTTGCATAATTCTTGAAAAACAAATATTAGTCTTATTAAAGAAGTAATTATTTATAACAGGTAATTAGACTGTAATAAGTCAGTGATGTTTGTTATAATATTTAGGGAACCCAGGATAAGAATGCTTAATTAAAGAAGGAGAGGACATATGTATACATGTGGCTGTTTCACGTTGATGTATGGCAGAAACCAACACAATACTGTAAAACAATTATATTCCAATAAAAGAGAGTGAGAGAGAAAGGACTGCATAATTAACAACTTAATAGAAAGTCTTAAAAAATGAAAATTTAGATAACAATCTAACAGATGAGCAGAAGAGAAAAAAGAGAACATAAAACAAAATAGGTTAGTTCAGTTCAGTCGCTCAGTCATGTCCGATACTTTGTGACCCCATGAATTGCAGCAGGCAGGCCTCCCTGTCCATCAGCAACTCCAGGAGTTCACTTAGATTCATGTCCATCGAATCAGTGATGCCATCCAGCCATCTCATCCTCTGTCGTCCCCTTCTCCTCCTGCCCCCAGTCCCTCCCAGCATCAGAGTCTTTTCCAATGAGTCAACTCTTTGCATGAGGTGGCCAAAGTCCTGGAGCTTCAGCTTTAGCATCATTCCTTCCAAAGAACACCCAGGGCTGATCTCCTTTAGAATGGACTGGTTGGATCTCCTTGCAGTCCAAGGGACTCTCAAGAGTCTTCTCCAACACCACAGTTCAAAAGCATCAATTCTTTGGCTCTCAGCCTTCATCACAGTCCAACTCTCACATCGATACATGACTACTGGGAAAACCATAGCCTTGACTAGACGGACCTCAGTCGGCAATGTAATGGTCTCTGCTTTTGAATATGCTATCTAGGTTGGTCATAACTTTTCTCCCAAGAAGTAAGCGTTTTTAATTTCATGGCTGCAGTCACCATCTGCAGTGATTTTGGAGCCCCAAAGATAAAGTCTGCCACTGTTTCCACTGTTTCCCCATCTATTTCCCATGAAGTGATGGGACTGGATGCCATGATCTTAGTTTTCTGAATGTTGAGTTTTAAGCCAACTTTTTCACTTTCATCAACAGGCTTTTGAGTTCCTCTTCACTTTCTGCCATAAGGACGGTGTCATCTGCATATCTGAGGTTACTGATATTTCTCCCAGCAATCTTGATTCCAGCTTGTGCTTCTTCCAGCCCAGCATTTCTCATGATGTACTCTGCATATAAGTTAAATAAGCAGGGTGACAATATACAGCCTTGACATACTCCTTTTCCTATTTGGAGCCAGTCTGTTGTTCCATGTCCAGCTCTGTTGCTTCCTGACCTGTATACAGATTTCTCAGGAGGCAGGTCAGGTGGTCTGGTATTCCCATCTCTTTCAGAATTTTCCACAGTTTATTGTAGAACATGAATATTATATAATTTAGATGATGGAGAAAATAATGGCCAACTATTTGGGAAAATGTAAATATATATACAGTTGCTTCTGCTGCTAAGTCACTTCAGTCATGTCTGATTCTGTGAGACCCCATAGACAGCAGCCCACCAGGCTCCCTCGTCCCTGGGATTCTCCAGGCAAGAACACTGGAGTGGGTTGCCATTTCCTTCTCCAATGCATGAAAGTGAAAAGTGAAAGTGAAGTCACTCAGCTGTGTCCAACCTTCAGCTACTCCAAGGACTGCAGCTTTCCAGGCTCCTCTGTCCATGGGATTTTCCAGGCAAGAGTACTGGAGTGGGGTGCCATTGCCTTCTCCATATATACAGTATATATACAAAACTATGTAATTGAAATAAAAGTGAATTATATAAAATTATAATTTTCACTGTAGAAATTCTCTCATGAAATATGAAGAATTTATGAGTGGATATTTATATAACCTAAGAGGTAGGGAAAACTTTTCTCAATTTTAAATTAATCACAGAATCTCTGAGAAAATATTAGAATTTGTCATGTGTTTGAAACATCTTTATACCAAATTAAAGTATATAAAAAATAAGCAAATGCAAAATGATGGAATATATACTAAAAGATTATATTTCTTGATACACAGAATGTTCTTACACAACAGCAACAAATGTGTGAATAATTTAGACATAAAATATGTCACCTCAATAGAAATCAAAGAAATATTTATATAAATATATTTGTAATTTATTATATTGGATAATGTTAATTAAATAATATGTGGAAGAACACATGTGGAATATCAAATAATATGTGGAATAATATGTAGGTATTTTCATATGCAACTGTCACATTGTAATTTTGTGTAACTTTAGAGGGCATGATGGGACCAAAAGTTTGCTGTGTTTCTTTATACTTCAGAATTTCGTTTTAGGAATATTCCCTCATAGATGAGTAACTCAATAAGCATAAAAAATGTGAGTATATAATAATATTACTTTAATAATTTTGTAAATAATAATAAGAAGGAAACTTTAAAATTTTTATAATGGTATAGTTGATTTACAATGTTGTGTTATTTTCTGAAGTGAGAAGTGTTAGTCATTCAGCTGTGTCCCAGTCTTTGTGACTCCATGGACTGTGTAGCCCATCAGACTCCCTGTCGGTGGAATTCTCCAAGCAAAATACTGGAGTGGGTAGCCATTCCCTTCTCCAGGCAATCTTCCTCACTCAGGGATCAAACCTGGTCTCCTGCATTGCAGGCAGATTCTTTACCATCTGAACCACTGTACTGCAAATAAGACAGTTGTAGCATATATTGACTCATTTATTTTCCACTTTAGGAATTGCAGAGTATTGAATAGAGTTCCCTGTGCTATTCAATAGGTCCTTGTTAGTTATCTACTTTATTCCCTCCTAGATCAGTTGGTGAAGAATCCACCTGCAATGCAGGAGACCTGAGTTCGATTCCTGGGTCCGGAAGATCCTCTGGAGAAGGAAATGGCAACCCACTCAAGTATTCTTACCTGGAGAATCCCATGGACTGGGGAGCCTGGCAGGCTATAGTCCATGGGGTCGCAAGAGTTGGACACGACTTAGCGACTAAACCACCACCACCATTTTATATATAATAGTATATATTTGTCAATCCCAATCTCTCTGTTTTTCTTCCCCAATTCCGCACTGGTAATCACTAGATTGTTCTGTACACTGGTGACTCTTTCTATTTTGTAAATAAGTTCATCTGTACCATAGAAAAATTATAGTTGTAAGAAAAAAATCATCTTAGCTTTATTTCACCTCATTCAGTCATAGGTCATTCAAGAACATGTCAGAAGAAAGTCTTTGCACATGTACTTTCGATAACAGAAATTTCTTCAGGTCAGTTCAGTTCAGTTGCTCAGTTGTGTCTGACTCTTTACCACCCCATGAACTGCAGCACGGCAGGCCTCCCCTTCCATCACTATCTCCCATAGTTCACTAAGACTCACATCCATTGAGTCCCTGATGCCATCCAGCCATCTCATCCTCTGTCATTCACTTCTCCTCCTGCCCCCAATCCCTCCCAGCATTAGAGTCTTTTCCAATGAGTCAACTCTTCACATGAGGTGGCAAAGTATTGGAAACACCCAGGACTGATCTCCTTTAGAATGGACTGGTTGGATCTCCTTGCAGTCCAAGGGACTCTCAAGAGTCTTCTCCAACACCACAGTTCAAAACATCAACTCTTTGTCGCTCAGCCTTTTTCACAGTCCAACTCTCACATTCATACATGACCACTGGAAAAATCATAGCCTTGACTTGACGGGCCTTTGTTGGCAAAGTAATGTTTCTGCTTTTGAATATGCTATTTAGGTTGGTCATAACTTTCCTTCCAAGGAGTAAGCATCTTTTAATTTCATGGCTGCAATAACCATCTGGAGTGATTTTGGAGCCCAGAAAATTAAATCTGGCACTGTTTCTACTGCTTCCCCATCTATTTCCCATGAAGTGATGGGACCAGATGCCATGATCTTAGGTTTCTGAATGTTGAGCTTTGAGCCAACTTTTTCATTCTCCTTCCTCTTTCACTTTCATCAAGAGGCTTTTAGTTCCTCTTCACTTTCTGCCATAAGGGTGGTGTCATCCTCTTCCGATAATTTTTTATTTGAATTTTTATGTACTCCGATGCAATGGACATGGGTTTCGGTGGACTCCAGGAGTTGGTGAAGGACAGAGAGGCCTAGAGTGCTGCAGTTCATGGGGTCACAAAGAGTCGGACACCACTGAGCGACTGAACTGAACTGAACTGATATACTCCTTCAGCCGCCAACATTCCTATACGTACTTGTCAATATAGACTCAAAGTTATGATCACTGCAATGTGAAAAGCCCTTGACATAATTTCAAATATATGAAGTTCATTAAGTTGTTCTGATTCTTTGTTGAACTTTGTTCCTTTCAGCTTGAGTATCTGAGATTGATTTCAAGCAAATGCAGCAACAAATCAAGTGTTCTTGCTTGGGAAGAGATGAATGTTTTGTTACTTGTCAATATCTGACTTCCATTACCATTTATTTCTCTTTGTATGGTGTTTTGATTGTCTGTTTGTTTATTTGTTTTAGACATTTTATGTCTATCTTTTACAGTTTTGGTACCCTGAGTATTCTAAAATAATTTAATACTGAAGATGGACTCTGAATTTGGGGATGACAGTTCCTCCACAACTAATAGGGCAGCATCCCTGATTATAAACACCATCATATATCAAAACCCTACCAGATAGTCTGATCTGCTTACAGATTGTCTGAGGTTGCTGGTGATAGAACTTTGGATAAGTCACTTGATGATTCTCCCTGATTTTCACTCTCTTGCTGTAAGATGATAAATTTGATTGCAGTAAGTGATTTTTGTAAATAATCTTTTTTTAATACTTTATTCTACATTACAATACTGTATTTGTTTTGCCATACATTGACATGAATCAGCCACAGATGTCCACGATCTCCCAATGCTGAAGCCTCCTCCCACCTCCCACCCCACATCCTCTCCCTGAATCATCCCGTGCACCAGCCCCTTGCATCCTGCATCCTATATTGAACATAGACTGGCGCTTCATTCTTACAAGATAGTACACATGTTTCAATGTCGTTCTCCCAAATCATCCCACCCTCTCCCTCTCCCTCAGAGTCCAAAAGTCCGTTCTATACCTTTGAGTCTCTTTTTGTTGTCTCACATAGAGGGTCATCATTACTATCTTTCTAAATTCCATATATATGTGTCAGTATGCTGTATTGGTGTTTTTCTTTCTGGCTTACTTCACTCTTGTTAATCGGCTCCAATTTCATCCATCTCATTAGAACTGAGTCGAATTTATTCTTTTTAAGGGCTGAGTAGTACTCCATTGTGTATATGTATCACTGCTTTCTTATCCATTCATCTGCTGATGGACATCTAGCTTGTTTCCATGTCCTGGCTATTATAAACAGTGCTGCAATGAACATTGGGGTACATGTGTCTCTTTCAATTCTGGTTTCCTCAGTGTGTATGCCCAGCAGGGGGATCGCTGGATCATAAGGCAGTTCTATTTGCAGTTTTTAAGGAATCTCCACACTGTTTTCCATAGCGGCTGTACTAGTTTGCATTCCCACCAGCAGTGTAAGAGGGTTCCCTTTTCTCCACATCCTCTCCAGCATTTATTGCTTGTAGACTTTTGGATCGCAGCCATTCTGACTGGTGTGAAATGGTACCTCATTGTGGTCTTGATTTGCATTTCTCTGATAATAAGTGATGTTGAGCATCTTTTCATGTGTTTGTTAGCCATCCATATGTTTTCTTTGGAGAAATGCCTATTTAGTTCTTTGGCCCATTTTTTTATTGGTTCGTTTATTTTTCTGGAGTTGAGCTGCATAAGTTGCTTGTATATCTTTGAGATTAGTTGTTTGTCAGTTGTTTCATTTGCTATTGTTTTCTCCCATTCAGAAGGCTGTCTTTTCACCTTGCTTATAGTTTCCTTTGTTGTGCAGAAGCTTTTAATTTTAATTAGATCCCATTTGTTTATTTTTGCTTTTATTTCCAGAATATTGGGAGGTGGATCATAGAGGATCCTGCTGTGATTTATGTCGGAGAGTGTTTTGCCTGTGTTCTCCTCTAGGAGTTTTATAGTTTCTGGTCTTACATTTAGATCTTTAATCCATTTTGAGTTTATTTTTGTGTATGGTGTTAGAAAGAGGTCTAGTTTCATTCTTTTACAAGTGGTTGACAAGTTTTCCCAGCACCACCTGTTAAAGAGACTGTCTTTATTCCATTGTATATTCTTGCCTCCTTTGTCGAAGATAAGGTGTCCATATGTGTGTGGGTTTATCTCAGGGCTTTCTATTTTGTTCCATTGATCTATATTTCTGTCTTTGTGCCAGTACCATACTGTCCTAATGACTGTGGCTTTGTAGTAGAGCCTGAAGTCAGGCAAGTTGATTCCTCCAGTTCCATTCTTCTTTCTCAAGATTGCTTTGGCTATTCGAGGTTTTTTGTATTTCCATACAAATCTTGAGATTATTTGATCTAGTTCTGTGAAAAATACTGCTGGTACCTTGATAGGAATTGCACTGAATCTGTAGATTGCTTTGGGTAGTATACTCATTTTCACTATATTGATTCTTCCAACCCATGAGCATGGTATATTTCTCCATCTATTAGTGTCCTCTTTGATTTCTTTCATCAGTGTTTTATAGTTTTCGATATATAGGTCTTTAATTTCTTTAAGTAGGTATATTCCTAAGTATTTTATTCTTTTCGTTGCAATGGTGAATGGGATTGTTTCCTTGACTTCTTTTTCTACTTTCTCATTATTAGTGTATAGGAATGCAAGGGATTTCTGAGTGTTGATTTTATATCCTGCAACTTTACTATATTCATTGATTAGCTCTAGTAGTTTTCTGGTCGAGTCTTTAGGATTTTCTATATAGAGGATCATGTCTGCAAACAGTGAGAGTTTTACTTCTTCTTTTCCAATTTGGATTCCTTTTGTTTCTTTTTCTGCTCTGATTGCTGAGGCCAAAACTTCCAGTATGATATTGAATAGTAGTGGTGAAAGTGGACACCCTTGTCTTGTTCCTGACTTTAGGGGAAATGGTTTCAATTTTTCACCATTGAGTATAATGTTAGCTGTGGGTTTGTCATATATAGCTTTTATTATGTTGAGGTACGTTCCTTCTATTCCTGCTCTCTGGAGCGTTTTTATCATAAATGGATGCTGAATTTTGTCAAAAGCTTTTTCTGCATCTATTGAGATAATCATATGATTTTTATTTTTCAGTTTGTTAATGTGATGAATTACGTTGATTGATTTGCAGATATTGAAGAATCCTTGCATCCCTGGGATAAAGCCCACTTGGTCATGGAGTATGATCTTTTTAATGTGTTACTGATTCTGATTGCTAGAATTTTGTTAAGGATTTTTGCATCTATGTTCATCAGTGACATTGGCCTGTAGTTTTCTTTTTTTTGTGGCGTCTTTGTCAGGTTTTGGTATTAGGGTGATGGTGGCCTCATAGAATGAGTTTGGCAGTTTACCTTCCTCTGCAATTTTCTGGAATAGCTTCAGTAAGATAGGTGTTAGCTCTTCTCGGAATTTTTGGTAGAATTCAGCTGTGAAGCCGTCTGGACCTGGGCTTTTGTTTGCTGGAAGATTTCTGATTACAGTTTCAATTTCCATGCTTGTGATGGGTCTGTTAAGATTTTCTATTTCTTCCTGGTTCAGTTTTTGGAAAGTTGTACTTTTCTAAGAATTTGTCCATTTTTTCCAAGTTGTCCATTTTATTGGCATATAATTGCTGGTAGTAGTCTCTTATGATTCTTTGTATTTCTGTGTTGTCTGTCGTGTTCTCTCCATTTTCATTTCTAATTTTATTGATTTGATTTTTTTCTTTGTTTCTTGATGAGTCTGGCTAATGGTTTGTCAATTTTATTTATCCTTTCAAAGAACCAGCTTTTTGCTTTGTTGATTTTTGCTATGGTCTCTTTTGTTTCTTTTGCATTTATTTCTGCCCTAATTTTTAGGATTTCTTTCCTTCTACTAACTCTGGGGTTCTCTATTTCTTCCTTTTCTAGTTGCTTTAGGTGTAGAGTTAGGTTATTTATTTGGCTTTTTTCTTGTTTCTTGAGGTATGCCTGTATTGCTATGAACTTTCCTCTTAGCACTGCTTTTATAGTGTCCCATAGGTTCTGTGTTGTTGTGTTTTCATTTTCATTCGTTTTGATGCATAATTTGATTTCTTTTTGATTTCTTCTGTGATTTGTTGATTATTCAGAAGGGTGTTGTTCAGCCTCCAAATGTTGGAATTTTTAATAGCTTTTCTCTTATAATTGAGATCTAACCTTAATGCATTATGGTCAGAGAAGATGCTTGGAATAATTTCGATTTTTTTGAATTTATCAAGGTTAGATTTATGACCCAGGATGTGATCTATCCTGGAAAAGGTTCCGTGTGCACTTGAGTAAAAGGTGAAATTCATTGTTTTGGGGTGAAATGTCCTATAGATATCAATTAGGTCTAACTGGTCTATTGTATCGTTTAAAGTTTGCATTTCTTTGTTAATTTTCTGTTTAGTTGATCTGTCCATAGGTGTGAGTGGGGTATTAAAGTCTCCCACTATTATTGTGTTATTATTAATTTCCCCTTTCATGGTTATTAGCAATTGTCTTACATATTGCGGTGCTCCTATGTTGGGTGCATATATATTTATAACTGTTATATCTTCTTCTTGGATTGATCCTTTAATCATTATGTAGTGGCCTTCTTTGTCTCTTTTCACAGCCTTTGTTTCAAAGTCTATTTTATCGGATATGAGTATTGCTACTCCTGCTTTCTTTTGGTCTTTATTTGCATAGAATATCTTTTTCCAGCCCTTCACTTTCAGTCTGTATGTGTCCGTTGTTTTGAGGTGGATCTCTTGTAAGCAGCATATATAGGGATCTTGTTTTTGTATCCATTCAGTCAGTCTTTGCCTTTTGGTTGGGGCATTCAACCCATTTACATTTAAGGTAATTATTGATAAGTATGCACCTGTTGCCATTTACTTTATTGTTTTGGGTTCAGGTTTATACGTCCTTTTTGTGTTTCCTGTCTAAAGTCTATCCTTTAGTATTTGTTGGAGAGCTGGTTTGGTGGTGCTGAATTCTCTCAGCTTTTGCTTGTCTGTAAAGCTTTTGATTTCTCCTTCATATTTGAATGAGATCCTTTGTGGGTACAGTAGTCTTGGCTGAAGGTTGTTATCTTTCATCACTTTAAGTATGTCTTGCCATTCCCTCCTAGCCTGAAGAGTTTCAATGAAAGATCTGAAGTTATTCTTATGGGGATCCCCTTGTGTGTTATTTGTTGTTTTTCCCTTGCTGCTTTTAATATTTGTTCTTTGTGTTTGGTCTTTGTTAGTTTGATTAGTATATGTCTTGGGGTATTCTGCCTTGGGTTTACCCTGTTTGGCACTCTCTGGGTTTCTTGGACTTGGATGATTATTTCCTTCCCTATTTTAGGGAAGTTTTCAACTATTATCTCCTCAAGTATTTTCTCATGGTCTTTCTTTTTGTCTTCTTCTTCTGGGACTCCTATAATTCGAATGTTGGAGCGTTTCATATTGTCTTGGAGGTCTCTGAGGTTGTCCTCATTTCTTTTAATTCTTCTTTCTTTTTCCCTCGCTGATTCATTTATTTCTACCATTCTATCTTCTATTTCACTAATCCTATCTTCTGCCTCCGATATTCTACTATTTGTAGCCTCCAGAGTGTTTCTGATCTCATTTATTGCATTATTCATTATATGTTGACTCTTTTTTATTTCTTCTAGATCCTTGTTAACCCTTTCTTGCATCATCTCAATCCTTGACCCCAGGCTATTTATCTGTGATTCCATTTTGATTTCAAGATTTTGGATCATTTTCACTATCAGTATTCGAATTCTGTCTCAGGTAGGTTCCCTATCTCTTCCTCTTTGTTTGGTTTGGTGGGCATGTCTCCTGTTCCTTTACCTGCTGGGTATTCCTCTGTTTCTTCATCCTTGTTATATTGCTGCGTTTGTGGTGGCTTTTCTATATTCTGGGAATTTGTGGAATTCTCTTTATTATAGAGCTTCCTCTCTGTGTTTGGGGTTATATCAGTAGCTTGTCAAAGTTTCTTGATTAGAGAGGCTTGTGTTGAAGTTCCGGTGGGTGGAGTTGGATTTCCTCTCTCTGGAGTGTTGTGAAGTGTCAAGTAATGGGTTATGGGACGTCAATGGCTTTGGAGTATTTTGAGTTGCCTGTGTATTGAAGCTCAGGGGCTTGTTCTTGTGTTGCTGGAGAATTTGCGTGGTGTGTCTTGCTCTGGAGCTTGTTGGCCCTTGGGCGGTGCTCAACTTTAATATAGGTATGAAGGCGTTTGATGAGCTCTTATTGGATAATGTT
This sequence comes from Nanger dama, assembly GCA_917880005.1. Taxonomy (NCBI): domain Eukaryota; kingdom Metazoa; phylum Chordata; class Mammalia; order Artiodactyla; family Bovidae; genus Nanger; species Nanger dama. The sequence continues at coordinate 1,667,046 of CAKJTW010000043.1, read as the reverse complement.
CCCTGTATTCAGGAATTCTTTGATGATCTCAGGATTTGGACTTATGCCTCCTGATTCTGGTTTTCAGATTTATTTTTACAATAGCCTCATGATTTCTCCATCTATTCAGCACTATTGTTAAAACATCTGGGTTAATGATGATAGGTTTCTCCACTTTGAGGGTCGTCCCTAGAGGATAGCTGAGTTACTTGGAGGAGAGAAGAGGGAGGGGGTAGTTAGAGGTGAGTGGAATGGGATGAGGTGGATTCAAAAGAGGAAAAAGTATACTAGCCCGTAACCACTTTCTTGTGTGTGCTCCAGAGTCTGGACCTCTCAGAGGTGGTCACAGAATTATACATGGAAGAGGAGAGAGAGGAAGTAGATAGAGGTGGTCAGGAGGATGAAAGAGGGAGATGCAAAGGAGGGATACAGATCCGGCCAGTGACCTGTTCCCTGAGAATTCTCCACTTACGGGAGCACACAGAGATTCATAGAGTTGGGTAGAGAAGAGAAGGGGGAGGGATGAGACAAAAGCCACCTTGTGGAGAAAAGAGAGATTCCAAAGGGGGAGAGAGTGGTCAAGCCAGTAGTCTTGCACTCATGTAAAATTGGGTACTGAAGATTAGGTTTTTGAAAGTACAAAATTGGCAACAAATACCAAAATGTTGAGATTAAAAATCTGGAGTAGAGATTGGATTTTCAAAGATAAAATATTAAAGATAAGAAGAAGAAGGAGAGAAAAATTTAAAAAAATTGAGAAAAAATTAATAATAAAAATAAAATAAAATAAAAGACTCCTGAATTATTAAAAGACAACTTCCACTACCAATAGGACTATATACAGTGTTTGCTTTAAAGATAGGGTTTTTTTTTTTTTGAAAAGTAATGATAGGTTATAAGTATAATAAATAGAAATATAGAAGACTTAAAAATTTAAGCAAGTTTAGGAAACAAAAGAAAAAGAAAAGAGAAAACAAATTTAAAAAGAAAAAGAATTTTTTAAGAAAGAAAAAAAAATTCTTAGAAAAAAACAATCACGCTTTCACATCACACCCCACCCCCCCAAATTGATCATAAAAGTAGTAATGGTATATCTGGCGCTTTCTCTGTCGTTATGGACTGTGTGGGGTCGCTACCAAGGCAGTCCCTCTGTTTGACTTCCTCTGTTTGCTGGTCCCTTCCATGTCTGATTTCCATCTTGACACAGGGAGGGTGGTGGTGGACTCTCCACTGGGCTTGCCCCTTTTCGCTCCTTGGGATAACCTTGTGGGGCCTGCCCTACGCTTCATGCACTTCCCCGGTCTTTGGCGCTCAGGCTTGGCGGTCAGGAAGACTTGGGTTTGGTTGAACAGGTGCTTTGTTCCCTTCCCAGGTCCGAGTGGCTAGGGAGTTTGGCGTGCACTATTGCGACTTCTGGGCTTCCAGGTCGCTCAATTTTCTGGGAGCTCCAGCGGGGCTCTTTCTCAGGCAGATGATGACTGTTCAGAGCCCCCCAGCAGTTTCAGTAACAAAGAAACTTGTTTGCAATTTGGTAGGTAATGTCACTCTTGAGCTCCGATTGCCCCCTTCCAGCACTTAAGGCTCTGGCTGCCTGTCGTCGGAGGGGGATGGTCTGCAGCCGGCTATTGCCGATCCGTCCTTTGTTCTGTGCGCACGCCTGTCGGTGTCTTATATTCGAGCGTTTCGCGTGTTAGCTATCCCACAGTCTGGTTTGCTAGAACAAGATAGTTCTTTCTAGCCACACGTGGACCCGATTCTGGCCCCGTTATGCCCCGATTCTCGAGAAAAGCCCAGCAGCCTACGTCTCCCGCGGCCCAATTCTTAGAAAGCACTGTCGCGGGCGCGCTCCTCCCTGCCCAACCCCCAGTGCTGTCGGGCGCAGGCGTTTGCACTGCTTGTCCGCTGGGGGTTATACTGTTGAATTCGTAATCTGTTGGTTTTAATTATTTATTTATTCTTCCTTCCTGTTATGATGCCCTCTGTGCTTCCAGGGCTCGCCCATACACAGCTGTGAGAATGCTCCCCAATTTTAGGAAACCTCTTTTTAAGAGTCTCTTCCTTGGACAGGATTCCCTTCCCGGGACAGGATTCCCTTCCCGGGACAGGGCTCCCTCCCTACCTCCTTTGTCTCTATCTTCGTATGTATTAATTCCTACCTGGTTTTGAAGCCAATGATCTGCTTTACTGGATGCCTGATGTCCTCTGCCAGCAGTCAGAAGTTGTTTTGTGGAATTTACTCAGCTTTGAAATGTTCTTTTGATGAAGTAGTTAGGGAGAAAGTGTTCTCCCCATCCTATTCCTCCGCCATCTTTTTTCATCCTCTGTAAATAATCTTTTAAAATTAAATATTAGTGCAGTGGTTATCATGAAAACTTTGGATCAGATAGAGTTTATTGGCATGTAAGTTCCATTAATGGTTGTATAACCTTGGGAAGTTTAAATAACTTCAATCATTTTATCTCTAAAGTGGGGATAAGATACTAACTTACAGGCAAATTTGACTAAAAATGCAAGTAAAATACATAGCCTAGTAGTTGATTGCCAGAATGAAGTGATTAGTGCTCATATTTGATTTTCTAATACCCTTTCTACAAAAGTCTATATGTCAATTCTTTTCTTTGTTCATGAGGTTGCAAAGAATAAAACACAACTTAGCAACTGAACAACAACAATAATACTTGCTTTACATGTTCAGTAGTACAGTAGAGTGAGTCAGATTCTGCAGATTATCCTCCATTAAAAGTTACTACAAAATAATGACTGCAATTCCCCATGCTATTCAATATAACTTTATTGCTTGTCGGTTTTATACATAGTCGTTTGTACCTCTGAATCCCATACACCTATCATGACCCCATCCACTCTCCCCGCTGGTAAATCACTAGTTAGTTGTCTATATCTGAGAGTATGTTTCTGTTTTGCTATATATGCTTTCTTTATTTTTTACACTCCACATATAAGTGATATCATACAATATTTTGTTTTTCTATATTGGAGAAATATCCTATTTTGTTATTCTTGTAATACTTTCCACCGCAGAAGTCAGCTACTAGTTTTCCTTATCTCCAGGCATGTGACTGGATATTAATAGCTAATCACATAACTGAATGTTGCTGCTGTTTGTTATTTAGTAGCTGTGTCTGACTCTTTTGTGACCCCATGAACTGTAGCATGCCAAGCTCCTCTGTTCATGAGATTTCCCAGGCAAGAATATTAGAGTGGGTTACCATTTCCTTCTCCAGGATATCTTCCTTACCCAGGGATGGAACCTGCATCTCCTGCATTGGCAGGCAGAGTCTTCACCACTGCGCCACCAGGGAAGCCCATCACTGAAGCTAGAAGCTTATAAAATAAAAGTCTGTGTTGAATTTATTAGGCAAGGGTTATGGTAAATGTGCTTCCCAGGTGGCAGAGTGGTAAGGAATGTGCCTGCCAGCGCAAGAGATGCAAGAGACATGGGTTCAATCCTGGGTTGGGAACATCCCCTGGAATAGGAAATGGCAATATGCTCCAGTATTCTTGCCTGGAAAATTCCATGCACAGAGGAGCCTGGAGGGCTACAGTCCATAGAGTTGCAAAGAGTTGGAGGTGACTGAGTGCATGTGCATTCAAACATGTGCACACAAACACACAGACACACACACAGTAAAGGTAGAAGCAACATTTAATTTCCAGTGGCAATTAAGGAAGTTTCTCTCCGATTTTCAGCAGTGTTCCTGAATATTTTATCTTAAAGAATATTTTAATCCTTCACAGATTATTTTATTTCTGTTAAATAACCCTCTTTTCCACTAAAAGTAGCCAACATTTTTCTAGTGCTTACAACTAAGAAATTTCACTGCAACATTAGCTCATGGTACTAGTCTTTAAATAGTTGTGGTGGTAGTTAATATAGTTTTAGTAAAAACTGTCATATTAAATTAAAATATGAATGACTAAATGTTGAGAATTGCTGGAGCTGGAAGATGAATATACCGAAGTTTATTACACTATTCTCTCTTATGTATGTTTGAAATTTTCTGTGATAATTAAAAACATTTACATAAATATATGCATGACAGACACATGTGATGACAGATGGGAATTGATTCTTAACAGATGCTGTATGGTTTATTTTAAAATCTATGTGAAAGATATCTGCAAGAACTGACAATTCTAAACATGAGCTTTTATACAACTTTGTATTTGTTTAATACTATGACTGTCTACTTGCCACACATAGAGGATGCAGTCCACACTCCAGAATTTATTGTTTGTAGACATTTCAGCAATGGCGATGATCAAACTGATGTGCAGTGATATCTCATTGTAGTTTGATTTGCATTTCTCTAATAATTATCAGTTTTGAGCATCTTTTCATGTGCCTCTTGGCCATCTGCATGTCTTCTCTGGAGAAATGGGTGTTTAGGTCTTCTGCCCATTTTTTGATTTTTTTTTTTTTTTTAATATTGAGTTGCATGAGCTGTTTGATATTTTGGAGATTAATGCCTTTCAATTATTTCAATTCTCCCATTCTGAGGTTTGTCTTTTCTGAGGTTTTATCTTTTTGCCTAGTTTATTGTTTCCTCTGCTGTGCAAAGGCTTTTAAGTTTAATTAGGTCTCATTTGTTTATTTTTGTTTTTACTTTCATTGCCCTAAGAGATGGGTCAAAAAGATCTTGCTGTGATTTATGTCAAAATATGTTCTCCCTATGTTTTCCTCTAAGAGTTTTATAGTGTCTGGCCTTACATTCGTTTAGGCCTTTAATCCATTTTAAGTTCATTTTTGTGTATGATATTAGGAAGTGTTCTAATTTCATTCTTTTACATATTAATGTTTAGTTTTCCCAGTACCATTTATTGAAGTCATGATCTTTTCTCCATTGAATGTTCTTGCCTATTTTGTGATAGAATAGATGACCACAGATGTGTGGGTTTATCCCTGGGATTTCTATCCTGTTCCATTGATCTATATTCTTGTTTTTTGTGATGGTAGCATACTATCTTGATTACTCTAGTTTTGTCATATAGTCTAAAGTCAGGGAGCCTGATTTCTCAGGTTCCTTATATCTTTCTCAAGATTGCTTTGTCTATTTGAGGTCTTTTGTGTTTACACACAAATTGTAAACATTTTTATTCTAATTATGTGAAAAATGCCATTAGTAATTTGATAGGAATTGCAATAAATCTCTAGATGGCTTTGGGTAATGTAGTCATGTTCACAATGTTGTTTTCTCTAATCAAAGATCATGATATATTTCTCCATCTGTTTGTGTCATCTTTGATTTGTTTCATCAGTGTCTTATAGTCTTCTAAGCACAGTCTTTGCCTTCTTAGTTAGGTTTATTCTTAAGTATTTTATTCTTTTTGTTGCAGTGGTAAATGGAATTGTTTCCTTAATTTCTCTTTTTGATTTTTTTGCTTTTGATGTATAGAAATACAAGATTTTTGTGTATTAATTTTGTATCCTGCAACTTTTCCAAATTCACTGATGAGCTCTAGTAGGTTTCTTGTGGAATCTTTAGGATTCTCTATGTATAATATCATGCCATCTGCCATCTTAATACATTAACTGGCAACAAGATTTTTGTTTCAAACTTTGATCATGCAATTTTTCTGAAGCACCATATGTTATACTAAAATGTTTGGTGAAGCACAGTGCACAATAAACAAATTACAGGTAACTTTTAATTTGTATTAGGAATAAATATTGCTAGTAAAATTAAGTTTTTGTCAAATGATCTGCTTTGAAGTATAATACCATGGCAATCAATGTCTTTGAAGTTTTAAAGGTCGAATATAATTATTATAAAATATTAAAATAACCAATGCAAGGATATGCTTGGCAATTGATGTTAGACATAAATGCATATCTCAAGATATTACTAATGCAAATAAGATGTTTCCCTTAAGCTAAGATTTTTAGCAAGAAAAAACAATATTTTTAATACTTCAAAGTACAATTTGCCTATATAATCATAAAGTGGAAGAGAATAAATCTAAATCAGTAACTGAATGGAAAAACAACTTTGTATTGTACTGTAAAGTATTATTATCACATTTTATGATTGTATTGTTTTAAAAAAAATTCCCTAAGCTATTTGTAGATAGTAGTTTAGCTAGTAGCTGAGGCGCATCATCTAACAAGTGGAAATCAGTTGGTGGGGAGTTATTCTTTTTGTACACCTGGTGTTTCTAGAGGTAAAGAACGTATCTGGCCAATGCAGGAGATGTTAAGAGAAGTGGGTTCTGTCCCTAGATAGGAAGGATCCCCTGGAGGAAGGCTAGACAACCCACTCCAGTATTCTTTCCTGGAGTATTCCTATGGACAGAGGAGCCTGGCAGGCTACAGTCCAAGAGGTTGCAAAGAGTCAAACATGACTGAAGTGACTTAGCATGCGTGCAATAATATCCTAGTATTGGCAATAGATTCCACAAAATCTGTAAACCTACAATTCATTGGGAACTGTGAAATCATAAAAAGCTCTTCAGATTTGCAACTAAGAACTTCAGTCTTTATATACATAGTTATTTATAAATTTGTGTTATTTGGTATAAAATAACATTTAATGGCCTCTAGAGCCTTTAATGTAAAATGTATCAAGAGAGTATATTTGTTTAGGACTTCTTACTTTAGCTATCTACACTAGTTTTGCTTCCTAAATGTAATTCAAATTGCTTCTTATGTATCTACTGTTAATGTTTTAGTATAGGTTCTTGGCCTCTTTTTCCTTGACCAACTCAGATGCCATGTAGCTAATTTTCCCAGTTACTATCTATCCACATTCAGTTCCTCTTCATGTACCATACTATATTGATTCTAAGTATACAATTTTTCATATGTAAATTTATTTGAAATTAGAATGCTTCTTACAATCACTTTCAGCCAGATGATAGTCATGATGAGATTGTTAATATCTTCACCCAGACATCAATTGTCCCAGTGTCATAAACTACATCAGTGTCAGTGACTTTAAAAAAAAAAAAAAAGGACATGAAACAGGATAATATTAGAACAACATTCCTAAATGGAAAGTCACACGTACCCTGGTTTTGTATGACTACTCACCTGGCTTTCAAGCACTAATGTCTTTTAGCTCTGTTGATTCTTTAAGAAATGTTATGTTAGCATTATTCTTGATGGAACAGAAGACAGTTTAGTGTGTAAAATCATATCAAACCACTTTGAGTTGAAAATGACTCAGTTTTTCATATAAATATATTCTTCATAGGAAAGAGTTTGGAAAATATCTTAACCATTTTATTTCCATTGTAATATAATTTTGAAATGTATTCATGAAAGTTATAACTGACAAAAATCAATGTTTAATTCTAAAAATAGCTCTTTAAATAGCTATAAAACTTAAAAAGTGATCAGGAAACATTACTTTACAGTTTACTTAGCAGTGTTTTTAAAGTGTACCCTGTATGTGAGACAACAAAAGAGACACAGAGGTATAGAACGGACTTTTGGCCTCTGAGGGAGAGGGAGAGGGTGGGATGATTGGGAGAATGGCATTGAAACATGTATACTATCATGTAAGAAACGAAGCGCCAGTCTATGTTCGATACAGGATACAGGATGCTTGGGGCTGGAGCATGGGCATGATCCAGAGAGCTGATATGGGGTGGGAGGTAGGAGGGGGTTTCAGGATTGGGAGCTCGTGTACACCTGTGGCTGATTCATGTCAATGTATGGCAAAACCAATACAGTATTGTAACGAAGAATAAAGTAAAAATAAAATAATAAAAAAATGTATCTTAAATTTTTGGCATCTTGATTCAGTAATTCAGTAATTACCTCGTGTCACCTTTCTAATTGGTTTACCTTCAATTAAAAAAAATTAACCACCAACATCTTGTTGGGTATGAAATACAATCACAACTCATTAGCATTCTGGTCCCTACTTTAGATTGGGTTATCTAGAGGTAAGGACAAAAACAGAGTTCTTGCACACTTGGTTTGCTGCAGCAATGATTCCAGAAGATCCCCCGGAGGAGGGAATGGCAACCCACTCCAGTGTTCTTACCTGGAGACTCCATGGACAGAGGAGCCCAGTAGGATATGGTCCATAGAGTCACAGAGTCAGATGACTGAATCGACTTAGCACAGCATGACCCCGTGGAGAGCTTGTGGTGGCTCTGTGCTATTTCAACATATTGATATTAAGTTGAAACTACATTCCTAGAATCCCTTTCTCTCTGTGGTCTTGAGTTTATGGTTGCCCATGAGAGAAATATGCATGAAACTTGTAAGGCAGAAGCGAAGCAACAGCCATTCTGCTCTGAAGGTCAGTGAAGAGCACCAAGTACTGGTCCAAATCACTCCCTTGTTGGGGGAACCATCTTTTACTGCTTTCTCAGAAATGTCTCCTAGAATTTAATCTTATTCATTCCCTCTTCCTTGATTTCTCTCCCCTACCCTTAAGTTAGATGTCTGGCTGACCTGTCAGTATTAGTTAAATGCTGTTCTGCACACAGGACAAGGCCCCTTATCTTCAAAGACCTTTCTTTACAACTCTTGTGTGTGATTACCTCCAGACTTCCAGGAGGAAGCCTCTTTAATCCCTGAGTTCAGGTCTCTGTCTTGCTTTACTGCTCTTAGTTAAAAATTACAAAATAACTTATCAATAAATATGTGCTCATTGTTTTCTCAGGGTGTTGCTTCTCCGAGAGCTCTCACTGAGCTGTCTCTCATAATCCTGTGTGTTTGTGAGAATCATTCAGCGTGAAACCACCAGACGTTGTACAGATGCACTGGCTTTCCTAGTTGGCAGGAGGCAGCACCTGGTTTCACAGCCACAATAGCTCCCATTTGCTCTCCTTCAGTTTCTCTAAGCCCTGGACCAGCTGCGTGGGTAGGTTTCTAGCTTCCTCTGCAGGTCAGCTACACCATCTTAGTTGGAGGCAGTGGGAGACAGTCCTGGATTTCAGTTCGCAACTGTTGGTTCTAGTCTGCCTTCATGAGTTCCACTTTGCCCCTGCTTAGTTCCACTTTACATCCACATTTCCTTCCTGAGATTTTGCTGACTTTCAGCAACTTACATCTACCATCGATGCAGAAGCAACCGTCTTCTACAGTCTCTTTCACCATTGTTCATAATTGCATAGATGTGAGAGTTGGACTGTGAAGAAGGCTGAACACTGAAGAATTGATGCTTTTGAGCTGTGGTGTTGGAGAAGACTCTTGAGAGTCCCTTGGACTGCAAGGAGATCCAACCAGTCCATTCTGAAGGACACCAACCCTGGGATTTCTTTGGAAGGAATGATGCTAAAACTGAAACTCCAGTACTTTGGCCACCTCATGTGAAGAGCTGACTCACTGGAAAAAATCCTGATGCTGGAAGGGATTGAGGGCAGGAGGAGAAGTGGACGACAGAGGATGAGATGGCTGGATGGCATCACTGACTTGATGGACGCGAGTCTGAGTGAACTCCGGGAGTTGGTGATGGACAGGGAGGCCTGGTGTGCTGCTATTCATGGGGTTGCGTAGAGTCGGACACGATTGAGTGACTGAACTGAACCGAACCATGGATAAAGGAGCCTGGTGGGGTACAGACCATGGGTTCCTAAAAGAGTCAGACATTACTTAGTGACCAATGAGAAAAATTAAACCCTTCTGTTTACCATGTAGGTAATTTATCCCTTTATTTTCTGATACTTAATACGGGCTCTAATTCAGGCCATAGTTAGTCTTTCGTCTATTTTCCTAACAACCATTTATTTTTATAATTCAGAACTGAACAGATTTCCTTCTTTTTCTGCATGGAAAGCTGCTATGCAACCTACTAGATTATTCTCCTGTGTACCTTCCTCTGAGCTCAGGACATGCCTTCAATATAGATACTATTTTATTTGTAGGGCAGCTAATCAAACTACACTATTTGATTTCCAGGTTGTTCCAGTAACTTTGCCATTATTCAACATAGATGGGGTTATCTCTGAAAGGTTGAATTGCCTTGTACCTTGGATAATTGAAATTAGAATGCTAGCAGTATTGCCTTTTAAAATCTTAATGCTTATAATGTATGTGAACTCTAAGAGGATTCTAGTCTGGCTTTGCATAAGTTGTCATAATCTTATGGGCAAAAACAAGTCAAATGAAAATTAGGGACATGTGGTCCAAAGTTCCTATTAGGTTTCTTTTTGTTTGTATGTGTTTTATCTATCTATCTATACATATGTATTTATCAACCTTCCATATTAATAACTCAACAGACAAACTGCTGAATTTATGTGTGCTCATGAAAGAAATCCATGTGAGGTTCATTTTCTCTCCTATACATTCTGACAAGCAGTTCTACTCTCACTATTATACTATCATATAGTATATTAGTAATGCTACTAAAATAAAAGATAAGTAGAAAAAAAATTAAAACACATTTTAAGACTAAAATTCTTGTGACATTTTTAGAGTTTTCAAATTTCAAGAAATCATTAGTGTTTTAAGACCAAACTGGAATTACAGGTACTATAAATTATAAAGTCAGAGAGATGTTTGGGGCATGGAGGTCTATGTAACTCAAATAAGACAAATGGTTAATGAACAAATTAACCACTTTAAATGGTGGTTTATACACATGATCTACACGTGAAGCAAACATGTGTATAACCTGAAAGGTCTTTACTCAGGGGATATAGTCAAGGAGAAAAAAAAATCAATGCAAATTATGAGCCAGGAAAGAACTGAAAAAATAACCCAAGAGAAGAAAAATGTCAGAAAGCTAATCATAACATACTGAAGAATCAAGAACTCAAATAGTAAATTGTTCTCATTTGACAGAGACACTGCATATTTTGAAAGTAATTAGCACTGGATGTTGTAACAAAAACTCAAAAGTTCAAAATTACTCAATGATTAACACATTACAGTTTTATTTCTTGTTCTCATCACAGACTAATCAAATGTTTGGCATCTGGTCCTCCCCATAATTCCTAGAACACAGTCATATGACCAGATTGCAAGGGTGGCTGGATTTGTAGACTAAGCATGTGTCCAGGAAAATGAGAACATTGGTTTAGGTGAGCAGCTAGCATTCTCTGCCACATGTACTTTAAAGTCCATCTCAGAGGACACTCCTTTTACAAAGCCCTTTCTGAGTCCCCTTAGTTATATTAAATTACCTTAAATAGAACTATTGTCTCTCTTATTTGACTTGAAAAAGTCAGGACTTCTGTCTGTTTATTTTGTACTGGGTTTGTCCTTCCCATTAGAATGGATGTTTGCTCTTCTGAGGGCAAAACTGACTGCTAATCGTCTTTGTGTCTCTCCTAGTAATCAGTGTAGTGCCTTATGCATTGAGATATAAATACTCTTAATTTGAATTTTACTTGTTTAATGGAAAGAAATTCTCCAAAAATTAAACTCAAGGTAATTACAACTGGTAGCTTTATATAATTTTTATTTGACTTTATTTGGGAAAGTATTTTAAAGCTTAGCATATATTCTAATAAAGTAATAACTTAGAAAATGCACTCTAGCCAAGCAACAGTGATGGCTTATGTGTTACAGATGGAAAAGAACAAAAGATGCTGCTGACCCTTCCAACACAGTGAAAATAATATCATTAAGGCTCTTGTAAGTGACTGTGTTTCTTCCTTATAATGGGGATAAAACAATTCACAACAAAAGGACAGTTTTAGAATGAGTGGTAAATGTGATAGAGCTACTTATTAAAGAAAGGAGTCATTATTGAGAGATGAAAGAGAAAGAAAGAAATTGAAACAATGAGATCATAGCCCATGATATTTTTCACGTTTTTACTTTAGGAAGGTAGATGAGTTACAGAGCTCATCTTGGTTCTTTTAAGTGTTTAAAACTGGAAATAAAATTTGGAACTGTTTAAAAATGTGAATGCCTGTATTAACCATAGCTGTAGGCTAATTAAGGAGTCTCTTAATAATGATAACGAAAGCTGGCTCATTCCCAATTCATACTGATTATCACTAGGACAGACAGCATAAGTGATAGCCACACAATACCACTAAGATATATATCAAAGAGCCAGTGAGGGAGACTTTAACATCTACAGTAAGATTATCAATCCATGGTCTAGTCAGATCAGATCAATTTTTTTCTTTCATAAATACAAGTGTAGAATGAATGATCAGTTGATGTGGCTGCTGTGTGCTAAGTTGCTTCAGTCCTGTCTGACTCTTTGCCATGCTATGGACTGTAGCCCGCCAGTCTCCTCTGTTCATGGGATTCTCCAGGCAAGAATACTGGCGTGGTTCCTGTGTCCTCTTCCAGATCAGTTAATGATATAACACAAATTAAAGGTTGGTTCAATGACGTTGGATATTTTGTTTAAAAATTAAAAGCCACCTATCCAGAGCACTGGGATGCTGATGCCATGTTTACATCTTTTCTTTTCTTTCAGTCCTTTATTTTTCTTTATTTTATTTATTTATTTATTTTTACTTTACAATACTGTATTGGTTTTGCCATGCATCAACATGAATCCGCCACAGGTGTACATAAGTTCCCACTCCTGAACCCCTCTCCCACCTCCCTCCCCATACCATCCTTCTGGATTATCCCAGTGCACCAACCCCAAGCATCCTGTATCCTGCATCAAACCTAGACTGGTGATTAATTTCTTATATGATATTATACATGTTTCAGTGGCCAGGAGGGAATGGCAAGACATACTTAAAGTGATGAAAGAAAATAACCTACAGCTCAGATTACTGTTCCCAGCAAGGATCTCATTCAAATATGAAGGAGAAACTGGAGCCATGTTTACATCTTAATATGTGGATATAATAATGAAGCATGAGATGAAATTTACACTCAATGTACTGTGTTTTATTTCAAATGCAATTATTGTATTGAGGGACTGAATTCAGTTGTATTTAATAAGGACACTTAGGAAAGTTTCATGTTCCAGCATTTGGCTGTAATGGAATTTGTTGTTTCTTTTTAAGAATGTGTGTGCTGAGTTGCTCAGCCATGTCTGACTCTTTGGGACCTCATGGACTGTAGCCCTCCAGGATCCTCTGTCCATGGATTACCCAGGCAAGAATAATGGAGGGTTGCCATTTCCTTTTTCCAGGGGATCTTCCCAATCCAGGGATCAAACCCAGACCTCCTGCATTGCAGGTGGATTCTTTACTCTCTGAGCCACGGGAAGCCCTTTTTAAGAATAGAAGGAAATTTAAGTTTTAAGGATAGAATACTCACGTACATTGTCAGGTGTATTATTATCTAGCTTTGAATAAATTGCAGATCAGAATATAACCCTGAAATGTGAAGAACCCTACCCACTAATTCAGTTGCCATATACTTGATTTAGTGAGGTCCTATAACAGTAACATTCTAAACATTCTTTGTTATTTGGTATGAACACAATATCTGATGACATTTGGGATTAAAGGTTAGTATCATTATTTCTGACAAAAAAGTAGGTTTATTGTTTCTGAGAGTAACTGAGATAGTTGGGCAGACTCTATCTCCACACAGACAATATATATTTTACTTGCCAAGTGAATATTAAATTTGCAAATGAATATAAGATTTAATTTAATAATATTTTTAGATAATAACAGTTTCCTATTTTTGTACAGAGATCAAAATTTTCTCGTCATCCTGAGGCCATTTGCCTGGTGACTCAATGTCATTTATTCATTCTGGGAAAGAGTCAACACAGAATAAAACAAATAGTCTACTGAATTTAAGAACAAATTTTAAAACTCTAGAACTACCTTGGGATAAAATTAAGTCTTATTGTAAATACTATAGATTTTGTAGACAGAAGGATTTGGGTTCCATTATGTTAAAAATAAAAGCTAGTGGAGGTGATGGAATTCCAGTTGAGCTATTTCAAATCTTAAAAGATGATGCTGTGAAAGTACTTCATTTAATATGCCAGCAAATTTGGAAAAGTCAACAGTGGCCACAGGACTGGAAAAGGTCAGTTTTCATTCCAAGCCCAAAGAAAGGCAATGCCAAAGAATGCTCAGATTACCACACAGTTGCACTTATCTCACATACTAGTAAAGTGATGCTCAACATTCTCCAAGCCAAGCTTCAACAGTAGTGAACCATGAATTTCCTGTTAAAGCTGGATTTAGAAAAGGCAGAGGAACCAGAGATCAAATTACCAACATCCTCTGGATCATCGAAAAACCAAGAGAGTTCCAGAAAAACATCTACTTCTGCTTTATTGACTCTGCCAAAGTCTTTGACTGTGAGGATCACAATCAGTTCAGTTCAGTTCAGTTGCTCAGTCGTGTCCGACTCTTTGCGACCCCGATCACAATAAACTGTGGAAAATTCTAAAAGAGATGGGAATACCAGACCACCTGACCTGCCTCTTGAAAAATCTGTATGCAGGTCAGGAAGCAACAGTTAGAACTAGACATGGAACAACAGACTGGTTCCAAATCAGGAAAGGTGTACATCAAGGCTGTTTATTATCACCCTGCTTATTTAACTTATATGTAGAGTACATCATGAGAAACACTGAGCTAGATGAAGCACAAGCTGGAATCAAGATTTCCAGGAGAAATATCAATAACCTCAGATATTCAGATAACACCACCCTTATGGCAGAAAGCCTTAAAGAGAACTAAAGTACCTCTTAATGAAAGTGAAAGAGGAGAGTGAAAAAGTTGACTTAAACCTAAACATTCAGAAAACTAAGATAATGGCATCTGGTCTCATCACTTAATGGGAAATAGATGGGTAAACAGTGGAAACAGTGACAGACTTTATTTTCTTAGGCCCCAAAATCACTGCAGATGGTGACTGCAGCCACGAAATTAAAAGATGCTTTCTCCTTGGAAGGAAAATTATGACCAACCTAGACAGCATATTAAAAAATAGAGACATTACTTTACCAACAAAGGTCCAACTAGTCAAGGCTATGGTTTTTCTAGTTTAGTCATGTATGGATGTCAGAGTTGGACTATAAAGAAAGGTGAGCACTGAAGAATTGATGCTTTTGAACTGTGGTGTTGGAGAAGACTCTTGAGAGTCCCTTGGACTGCAAGGAAATCCAACCAGTCCTTCCTAAAGCAGATCAGTCCTGAATATTCATTGGAATAACTGATGTTGAAGCTGAAACTCCAATACGTCAGCCACCTGATGGGAAGAGCTGACTCATTTGAAAAGACCCTGATGCTGGGAAAGATTGAAGGCTGGAAGATAAGGGGATGATAGAGGATGAGATTGTTGGATGGCATCACTGACTTGATGGACATGAGTTTGAGTAAACTCCGGGAGTTGGTGATGGACAGGGAGGCCTGGAGTGTAGCAGTCCATGGGGTCACAGAGAGTCAGACACACTGAGCAACTGAACTGAACTGAACTGATGTTAAAAGACTGGTGAGCTCAGAACAGAAAGATTTTATCTATACCACATCAGAAATGAATTCTATGAATTATATAAAAACTCATTCTCCTGCTATAGTAAGTGGAGCAAACAGTAGAACCAAGCAGATGGGTAGAAAGAGATTTAGAACAGATATGGCTAGAGCTTTAGATGCTTCTTGAGTCCCTTGGAAAGCACCTAATACCTTCTTTAGGGAAGATTGCAAAAGATAGGAGTAAGAGTAAGTTTAATGGGTTCTAAAACAGACAAATCTCCTATCCTAGGCTATATAGTGAGAATTTAGAATCCCATAGAGTAACCCCATGTCCATACTGAATCCTGTGTGGTTATTCTAGCAATGGACCCGGGTGAAGCCAAAGGGAATGGACCTAAAGTCAGATTTGTAGGATCCTTGCATTCCATCATTATCTGGAAGTGTCTGTGAAAGTTCCCTAGGTCCAGTTAGAGAGCACTGATCTGACTGAGAACAAATACTGCTACTGCTGCTGCTAAGTCTCTTCAGTCGTGTCCGACTCTGTGCGACCCCATAGATGACAACCCACCAGGCTCCCCCATCCCTGGGATTCTCCAAGCAAGAACACTGGAGTGGGTTGCCATTTCATTCTCCAATGTATGAAAGTGAAAAGTGACAGTGAAGTCACTCAGTCATATCCAACTCTTAGCAATCTCATGCACTGCAACTCACCAGACTCCTCTGTCCATGGGATTTTCCAGGCAAGAGTGCTGGAGTGGGGTGTCACTGCCTTCTCCAGAGGACAAGTGAGCAGAGCCAAAGCTATACATGGGAGCACAGTGAGACATAGACCTGGATACCACAGGTCATGGGAGGATCATGGATATCTGCAGTAGATGCCAGCAGAGCATACAATGATAGAGACTGAACAGAATGAGTTACTCTTGGTAGAGAACAGTGCAGATGAAAAAAATAATGGTAGGAAAATTTTCACATGGTGCCAAGGCAAAAATAAGCCTTCCTAACCCTGCTCGTCAAACTTAGATCACTTCAAAGAGAAGGGGGAGATAAAAGAGAGAGAGAGAGAACTAGTGAGGAAGATCTATAATTGTTATATATGACTGACTAGGTATATATGTGCCTGACCTAAAAATTGATTACCTAAATATAGATGAGAGGTACTGAGCCAAATAAGGAGTTCTAAAATAAACTGAGAGCTACTCCACGTCCACAGTCAGGAGGGGCAGCTGTGAGAAGATACCCCTCATCCAAGGTAAGGAGCAGTGGCTGCGCTTTGCTGGAGCAGCCATGAAGAGATACCCCAAGTCCAAGGTAAGAGAAACCCAAGTAAGACAGTAGGTGTTGTGAGAGGGAATCAGAAGATAGACACACTGAAAATATAATCACAGGAAACTAGTCAATCTGAACACATGGACTACAGCCTTGTCTAACTCAGTGAAACTAAGCCATGCCCTATGGGGCCACTGAAGATGGGCAGGTCATGGTGGAGAGGGCTGACAGAATGTGGTCCACTAGAGATGGGAATGGCAAACCACTTCAGTATTCTTGCCTTGAGAACCACATAAACAGTATGAAAAGGAAAAATGATAGGATACTGAAAGAGAAACTCCCCAGGTCGGTAGGTGCCCAATATGCTACAGGAGATCAGTGGAGAAATAACTCCAGAAAGAATGAAGGGATGGAGCCAAAGCAAAAACAATACCCAGCTGTGGATGTGACTGCTGATAGAAGCAAGGTCCGATGCTGTAAAGAACATTATTGCATAGGAACGTGGAATGTTAGGTCCATGAATCAAGGCAAATTGGAAGTAGTCAAAGAGGAGATGGTGAGTGAACATAAACATTCTAGGAATCAGCGAACTAAAATGCACTGGAATGGGTGAGTTTAAATGGTCAGATGACCATTATATCTACTACTGCAGGCAGGAATCCCTTAGAAGAAATGGAGTAGCCATCATGGTCAACAAAAGAGTCTGAAATGCAGTCCTTGGATGGAATCTCAAAAACGACAGCATGATCTCTGTTCGTTTCAAAGGAAAAACATTCAATATCACAGTAATACAAGCCTATGCCCCAACCAGTAATGCTGAAGAAGCTGATGTTGAAGCTATGAAGACCTACAAGACCTTTTAGAACTAACACCCAAAAAGATGTCCTTTTCATTATAAGGGACTGGAATGCAAAAGTAGGAAGTCAAGAAACAGCTGGAGTAACAGGCAAATTTGGCCTTGGAAAATGGAATGAAGCAGGGCAAAGGCTAATAGAGTTTTGCTAAGAGAACTCATTGGTCATAGCAAACACCCTCTTCCAAGAACATAAGAGAAGACTCTACACATGGACATCACCAGATGGTCAATACTGAAATCAGATTGGTTATATTCTTTGCAGCCAAAGATGCAGAAGCTCTATACAGTCAACAAAAGCAAGACCAGGAGCTGGCTGTGGCTCAGATCTTGAACTCCTTATTGCCAAATTCAGACTTAAATTGAAGAAAGTATGGAAAACCTCTAGACCATTCAGGTGTGACTTAAATCAAATCCCTTATGATTATGTAGTGGAAATGAGAAATAGATGTAAGGGCCTAGATCTGATAGATAGAGTGCCTGATGAACTATGGAATGAGGTTCCTGACATTGTACAGGAGACAGGGATCAAGACCATCCTCATGAAAAAGAAATGCAAAAAAGCAAAATGGCTGTCTGGGGAGGCCTTACAAATAGCTGTGAAAAGAAGAGAAGCGAAAAGCAAAGGAGAAAATGAAAGATATTCCCATTTGAATGCAGAGTTCCAAAGAATAGCAAAGAGAGATAAGAAAGCCTTCCTCAGTGATAAATGCAAAGAAAGAGAAAACAGAAGGGAAAGACTAGAGATCTCTTCAAGAAAATTAGAGATACCAAGGGAACATTTCATGCAAAGATGGGCTCAATAAAGGACAGAAATTGTATGGACCTAACAGAAGAAGATATTAAGAAGAGGTGGCAAGAATACACAGAAGAACTACACAAAAAAGATCTTCATGACCAGATAATCATGATGGTGTGATGATTCACCTAGAGCCAGACATCCTGGAATGTGAAGTCAAGTGGGCCTTAGAAAGCATCACTATGAACAAAGCTAGTGGAGGGGATGGAATTCCAGCTGAGCTATTTCAAATCCTGAAAGATGATGCTGTGAAAGTGCTTCACTCCATATGCTAGCAAGTTTGGAAAACTCAGCAGCAGCCACAGGACTGGAAAAGGTCAGTTTTCATTCCAATCCCAAAGAAAGGCAATGCCAAAAAATGCTCAAAATACCACACAATTGCACTCATTTCAGACCCATCTCACAAATAATGCTCAAAATTCTCCAAGCCAGGTTTCAGCAATACATGAACCATGAACTTCCAGATGTTCCAGCTGGTTTTAGAAAAGTAAGAGGAACCAGAGATCAAATTGCCAACATCCTCTGGATCATGGAAAAGCAAGAGACTTCCAGAAAAACATTTACTTCTGCTTTATTGACTCTGCCAAAGCCTTTGACTGTGTGGATCACAATAAACTGTGGAAAATTCTGAAAGAGATGGAAAAACCAGACCATCTTACCTGCCTCTCGAGAAATCTGTATGCAGGTCAGGAAGCAACAGTTAGAACTGGACATGGAATGACAGACTGGTTCCAAATGGGAAAAGGAGTACGTCAAGGCTGTATATTGTCACCCTGCTTATTTAACTGATATGCAGAGTACATCATGAGAAATGCTGGGCTGGAAGAAGCACAAGCTGGAATCAAGATTGCTGGGAGAAATATCAGTAACCTGAGATATGCAGATGACACCACCCTTATGGCAGAAAATGAAGATGAACGAAAAAGCCTGTTGATGAAAGTGAAAGAGGAGAGTGAAAAAGTTGGCTTAAAGCTCAACATTCCGAAAACGAAGATCATGGCATCTGGTTCCTTCACTTCATGGGAAATAGATGCGGAAACAGTGGAAACAGTGTCAGACTTTATTTTGGGGGTCTCCAAAATCACTGCAGATGGTGACTGCAGCCATGAAATTAAAAAACTCTTACTCCTTGGAAGGAAAATTATGACCAACCTACTTCTAAGTCACCTCAGTCGTGTCGAACTCTGTATGACCCCATAGACAGCAGCCCACCAGGCTCCCCATCCCTGGGATTCTCCAGGAAAGAACACTGGAGTTGGTTTGCTATTTCCTTCTCCAATGCATGAAAGTGAAAAGTGAAATGGAAGTCATTCAGTCATGCCTGACTCTTCGTGACCCCATGGACTGCAGCCTACCAAGTTCCTCTGTCCTTGGGATTTTCTAGGCAAGAGTACTGGAGTGGGGTGCCATTGCCTTCTAGATTGCCATTGACGAACCTAGATAGCATATTAAAAAGGAGAGACAGTAAAGGTCCGTCTAGTCAAGACTATGGTTTTTCCAGTGGTCATGTATGGAGGTGAGAGTTTGACTATAAAGAAAGCTGAATGCCGAAGAATTGATGCTTTTGAACTGTGGTGTTGGAGAAGACTCTTGAGAGTCCTTTGGACTGCAAGGAGATCCAACCAGTCCATCTTAAAGCAGATCAGTCCTGGGTGTTCATGGGAAAGACTGATGTTGAAGCTGAAACTTCAATACTTTGGCCACCTGATACGAAGAGCTGACTCATTTGAAAGACCTTGATGCTGGGAGGGATTGGGCTCAGGAGGAGAAGGGGGCGACAGAGGATGAGATGGTTGGATGGCATCACCAACTCTATGAACATGAGTTTGAGTAAATTCTGGGAGTTTGTGATGGACAGGGAGGCCTGGCGTGCTGCGATTCATGGGGGGCAAAGAGTCAGACACAACTGAGTGACTGAACTGAAGTGATTTGAAGTATATGTCGATTGTGTGCTAAAATCTTGAGCCTCCTACCTAGCTGTTATTTTACAAGTGATCATTTTACCATATTTAATGATGCTAAAGGTGAAACTCCAGTACTTTGGCCACCTCATGGGAAGAGTTGACTCACTGGTAAAGACTCTGATGCTGGGACGGATTGGGGGCAGGTGAAGAAGGGACGACTGAGGATGAGATAGCTGGATGGCATCACTGACTCGAGGGACGCGAGTCTGAGTGAACTCCTGGAGTTGATGATGGATAGGGAGGCCTGGCGTGCTGCAATTCATGGGGTCGCAAAGAGTTGGACACAACTGAGCAACTGAACTGAATTGAACTGAACTGAACAAAATGAAACACAAAATTAGAATGTTAACAAAAGCCATATGTTAATCTAAGCATTAGCTATAAAATTTTGAAGATCATACTCCAGTTGACTAGTAGCTAAAGAAGAAGCAGGAGAAAGCATAGTTGGGAAAAGATACGTATCTCCCTGGAACTATTCTTATCTTGGCAAATTTTCCAAGATTTATTTGCATTTTGAAATCCCTCATTTCAAAACCCCATCCAGTAAGAAATACTTCTGATCTGCTCAATAGAAGAAAGCCTTATACCATATTTATCTTATGATGGGTTATTTAAGCTCCATTTCCCTTATAAAAAACTCCTTATTCAGATCAGCCGTGAGTCACTAAATATATCCTTTAATATCTTTGCTTTGCTCCCATATAAATATTAGGATAGATATAAATCTCCCTTTAAAGATGTTCTAAGAAATGTTTAATAAAGCATGAAAATAAAACATTTCTGATTATTAGTAATTTAAGTGCTAATTATAAAATAAACTAATCTGTTTTCTCCTCGGTCAGTAATTTTAGATATAAATAGTGCTAGATTTATAACAAAGAGTTGCCTATAAAATAATCAATAATTAAACCAATAATTTTTTATTGGTCATCCATTTTATCGTAGTTGGAAACTAGTGAGGAGAAGCAGAAAGACTCCCGCAATATGGTGCCAGATTACTGGGTCACATTGGTCGCATCTCTCACCTAAGTCTTTTAAAATGAGAGTTTAGACTCTATTGCTAAAGCATATTTTTTTTCCCATCAGGTAGATCTTGTTATATTTTTTTAACATACTATAACACAAATATTTATTCATTTTTGGCTGCACTGGTCCTCACTGTTGTATGGGGCTTTCTCTTTTAGTTGCAGCATGTGGAGGCTACTCTCCAGTTGCAGTGCACAGGCCTCTCATTGCGATCGTCTCTCTTGTAAAGGATGGGCTCTAGGGTGCATGAGCTCAGTAGTTGCAGCTCTTGGGCTCTAGAGTACAGGTTCAGTATTTGTGGCCCATAGGTTTAGTTGCTCAGCAGCATGTGGGATCTCTCTGAACCAGACATTGAGCCTCGGTCCCCTGCATTCTCAGGTGGATTCTTTACCACTGTGCCACCTCGTTCCATGGTCTGAAAGAGGTAATTCTTGAGCTAAATCTTTGAAAGATGAGTTAGGAAGAACAACAGGATTATGAAGAAGGGCACATGAGACTGAGGAAACAAAGTGGCGGCACAAAAATGTTAGAGGAGAATTCATGGAGTTTACTGGGTACTGGGAACATTTAGTGTGCCTAGGATATTAAGTGATAAGGCTGGAAAGGAAGAAAAGCCACATCATACAGGCTCCTGGGTAGCATTCTGGGTAGAAACTGAGGTCTAAGTGTCAAGACCCTTGAGTATGAGAAAAATGTGCACTTAAGAAGCACTGGGGAGCTGGGCAGGTAAATTAACTCCTGGTCTCTTTTAATACATGAAAAAGGGGACATTTAGAGTTGATAAATATTGTACCTTTCATTCATATTTCTTCTTTACATCTTTGTGACTAAACAAGCTTATCAATCACAAATAATTGTTCCTCATGCTATCTATTTACCCATTTAAAAGTTATTTTCATGTTTATTAGAAATATAGGCAAAATATTAATCTTAAAAAGCATAGAAAAAAGTAAATGCTATTTAAAAAGTACTTTTTATTTATTAAAGTAACAAAAAACCTCTTGTTTTTAGTAAATCATGCAATTAGCATTAGAATACTTTTCAATAATTAAGAAAATTTTGGTTAACATTTTGTAATGCAGCAATATGTTACTTTACCCTAAAGAGACAAATTAAGTACATTTTAAAGAGATTCCTACACATAGCCATTTGCTACCATAAAGGTTAAAAGTTTGAAATTTCTCACTTTTTGTGGAAAAAAAAAGCCCTAAATTTAACAACTTTTTATGGTCTTTGCTGTGTGCTTGCTTATGAAAATTCATTAGCTACATAATATTTTCACAATTACACATGATAACATTACAAAGTTTTACAAAGATTTTACTAAAAGATCTTGTTTCTGTAAAATTAGCTACATTAGTGTTATCCCCATGTTTCCCTAAGAACTATGAATATATCATTTGTTACAACCAAGTGAAGGAATAAGTGCCAAATTTGTATATTAAGAAAAAAGTAAACATTAAAAAAATAAGTAAGTAGAAAGAGAAGCTCTTTTGTTTTCATCCTATATCCCAATACACCACTTTGGAGCCCATTTCTTTATGTATTATTACATGAACAGATTTTTAACTTTTAATCACATTGGTAGTGTAAAATATCTCTAATTTATTAAATGACTTACATTTTAACCTTAAAATATTAACGTTTCTTTGAAAGGATTAATTTCTAAAAGAAACTTGATACCAATGTCTTTTTTCCTTTTGACGATTATGAAGATTCTTTTCTGTAAAGCATAATTTGAAGTTTTATCTTTTAGGCTATAGGTAATTAGCATAAAATTGCTTGGAGGATGTTTTGGGAAAGGAAAAGAAACAGAAAAGGTCACCTACTGAGCACAATAATCAGAAGTTCTTACATGGAAATTTTATCATTAATATTTTTACAAAGAAAAGGCACATACTGTAGTGATTGTTGATTGCCTGTTGGGGAAGGAAGGAAATGGGTGAAAAAGAGTGGGGAACTTGAGAGAATTTAAGTGTTTGAACATCTGATTAAGAAGCACAATTAAAGGATCCAGTAAGGAAAATACATTTATGCAGATGGCTGTGAAAAGAAAACAATTCTTTGCTGTCATGGGTCATAAATTCACTCATTTGCTCACAAAAGAGGTAATTGATGTTTCAAACATTAGGACCAAAAGCACAGCCATGGACCCACAGTTAGCACTGGGTTCATATTGTTTTAAATGTCACTTGAAGAATGGCTTTTAGGACAAAATGTAATTCCATTACCACTGACTGAAAAAAGAAAGGTTCAAAATGGAATCAGGGCAATTGCTTCCTCCTTATGAATTGATACGTTTTTTTGCTTTCAGGCAGTGTTCAGTTTCATCAAACCTTGTAGTTTTT
This sequence comes from Nanger dama, assembly GCA_917880005.1. Classification (NCBI taxonomy): domain Eukaryota; kingdom Metazoa; phylum Chordata; class Mammalia; order Artiodactyla; family Bovidae; genus Nanger; species Nanger dama. The sequence goes on along the minus strand of CAKJTW010000043.1, from coordinate 1,643,520 downwards.
TCAGGAAATGTCAGGGACAAAATTAGAGAAAAAATATCTGCTTTATTTTTTTTTCTTTTATGAGAAAAAGGAAAAAGGAAGGAAAAGAAATACCAAAACAGTGTGAGGTAATCCACAATTTTAGTTTTTCACAAATGGACATTATTTCCTTCCGTGTAGCTGTCTTTATGCTCTTCCACATCCCCTTCTTTGCAGAGCAAAACACATTTTTCTTTTCTTGTTAAAGCAAAATCCTTCTCCTTCTAGTTTCAGAGGGGAATTACATAGTTGAATGTTCTTTGTTATTATTATTTTTATTTCAGATTGAGCAATATAATCTGATGTTGAAGCTGAAACTACAATACTTTGGCCACTTGATGCGAAGAACTGACTCATTTCAAAAGACCCTGATGCTAGGGAAGATTGAAGGCAGGAGGAGAAGGGGACGACAGAGGATGAGATAGTTGGATGGCATGACGGACTCAATGGTAATGAGTTTGGGTGAACTCCGGAAGTTGGTGACAGACAGGGAGGCCTGGTGTGCTGCAGTCCATGGAGTCACAGAGTGGACACGACTGAGCGACTGAACTGAACTGAACTGAACTGAATATAATCTCCCTGAGCTTCCTTTTTTTTTCCTGTAAAATAGGAGTTAATAATTTTAGTTATCTCTTTCTACCTGCTGTATATATCATGATACCTCACACATAATGGTAGTTATTCTTTTCTGAATAACAAACTGGCAGTTGTTCCACAGATGGTCATTTATTTCTTCAGCTAATATATATGAAATGACTTTGTCAAGTTAGGCAGTATATAAATGTATTTTTAAAATGAAATCAAAAGGGAATTTAATTATTTCCATGTTATATAAATCATATCTAGATACAAAGAAAATCCAAGACAAAATTATATAATAATCATCAGAGCAGAAATGACCTATTATAGATAAAGCATTGTGGCTATAATGTATCTTAACTCATTTATTCTTTACCACAAGTCTTTGCCTAAGTGTATCCGCATTGGACAGAAGAACTTTGATACCCAGTATCATGTGTGTACAATTCTTTCAGATTACCTGCATACAACATATATAATATCATTCATTTTTAGTTATTTTTAATGCTGGATTTAGTGAAATTGGCAAAAAGAGTTTTTGACAGTGATCTCTAACTCTACATTCATAAGAAGGAGCATAATCAGCTCACCTTACAGATGCTAAAACCATGAGTTTACACATCATTCTTCAGAATTTTTCTACCAGCAATTGATGGTAACTCTCAGTGTCCCTAAGTGTGTAGCCCAACTAGATCCAGTTCTGCAGGTTTTATATTGTTCTTGTCCCATACTGAGATGTCCACTTTTTGCTTGTATATTTCTTTTGAGTTAATTTTCTGATTAATCTGGGAAGTTACCATGGAAAATTTTTACTTTGACCTGAGTTTTTACTCAGGGTCAGCAAACATTTTTGTCAATGAGACTCTTCTTGTTTGAATCCTGGATTCATAATGGCTTCCCCATGAAATAAGACACATCAAAGACATAACATGCTCTGTTCCATAGCATTAAATGTCAACCGTTATCTGTCCTTAAGTCTTGTTGGACAGGTAATCAGTAGAATCATGCTCTTATGATTGTTGAAGACCAATTTCTGATGGCTGCCAATACCATGAGATCTTGTGTTCTGTGACTGAATTACTCTGAAATAGATCTTTCCAGAAATATTGTTCCTTCTTCTCTGCCTTCCTACCACACTTATTCACTTGCCACTTATTCCTCTGCTCTTCTTGCCTTAATGTGCTCTCTTAGATCATTATTAGATGTTATACACTTTGAACATTATTAATTTAATGTTTAATTATGTTTTATACCATGATCTTTGGTTCCAGACATCCCAGAACATACACTCAAGGCATTTCATAATGAGAATTCTTGCCCAGAGATTGCTAAGCATCAAAGTTCCAAGAGAAGAGCTGATTTAGAAAGTGGTTGGAGATGTGTTTCTATGCATTGCTGGCAAAATAAGTTCCTTTTGAAATATTATTATGAATAAGTCATTGTCTAGGCTACAGGCCAGCTTTAGTAATTCTGCTCTCTGGAATACTCCAGTGTAGTGTTATGCAAGTCCAGCAGGTAGCAGGTGGATCTTTCAGGGGTGATGCCCAAAAGAGCTTTCAATGCAACAGACTTCAACTTTGCTTCTGATTGAACTGGAGTCCTGCCCAAGAAAAGCAAAGAGTTCAGGTTTAGGAAGCAGACACCTGACCCAGATACCTAACATTTGACAATGTTGCCACTGAGACAAAAGCTCAAAATATGCTTTTGACATTGAGTATGCCACAATGTCCCTCCCTTTTTCTTTCTCTTTTGCATCTATAATATCTATCAGATACAGGAATGCTAATGATAAATGGCAATGAAAAAAAGAATGACTAAGCAATTGAGTGTATTAAACATTCATCTCCCAGAGCCCTGAAGCTAATTATTTAGTCTCAGGTCATTTGTATTAGGTTCACTCTCAGTCACAGTATATTCCATTCACTCAGGTGTATTTATCAAAATCAGTATAAGAAATAGTAGTAGTAAATTCCCAAGAGTAATCTTTTTAAAAAGATTTGACTGTATGGACTGTAGCCTGTCAGGCTCCTCGGTCCATAGGAGACCCCAGGCAAGAATACTGCATTCATCTCTTGTGTCTCCTGAATTCACAGGCACTAGCGCCACCCGGGAGCCCAATATTTTAATATTAGGCAACCCACTCCAGTATTCTTGCTTGGAAGATTCTGTTGGCAGAGGAACCTGGCAGACTACAGTCCATGGGGTCTCAAAGAGTCAGCCACAACTGAGCACATCAGAATCAATATATGTACCAATACTTTCACTCATTCACTCATTTATTCACCTACTTATGTAACAGATAGGTTTTTAATGCCAGATCTTCTCTGCTAAGTACCAGAGGTCTGGAAGTGAACAAGCCAGATCACTTTTCTGAGGAAGGGATCACCATCTTTTGGCTAGTGAAAGTGAAATTGTGAGTCACTCAGTCATGTCCGACTCTTTGCGACCACGTGGACTGTACAGTACATGGAATTCTTTAGGCCAGAATACTGGAGTAGGTAGCCTTTCCCTTCTCCAGGAGATCATCTCAACCCAAGCACTGAACCTAAGTCTCTCACATTGCAGGTGGATTCTTTACCAGCTAAGCCACAAAGGAAGCCCAAGAATACTGGAGTTGGTATCCTATTCCCTCTCCAGCAGATCTTCCTGACCCAGGAATTGAACCGGGATCTCCTTCATTGTGGGTGGATTCTTTACCAACTGAGCTATCAGGGAAATCTTTTGGCTAAGTAAGATAAAAAAAAAAAATCAAAGAATTACACTAGGCAGGTCTATGATAGGATTTTGCTCAAGACTATTTCAACATAGCATAGAACCCCTGATTGAATTAAAGTCAGGAAGTTTTTTCCTGAGAAAGTAGCACTTGAATTCAATGTCTTGAAGGATAAAATAAATAATCCAATAGTCCAACTTGATAGAGGGAAGTAATAGTGTTCTATGTATATGTAACATGCTGCAAGCATAAAGTGAATATGATATATTCAGAGCTGCATGTGACTAGGGAGGTGGTGGTGGGGGTGATGTGTAGGTGTCATAAGCTAACCCTTGTATGCTATTTTAAGACACTTCTATTTGATTCAGAAGCCAGAACTGAAATGTTTTAAGCAGGAGATTCATGACTAGGCTTCTGGCTTTACTAGGGTCTGATGTAAGGAAGCTGATTAGAGGAATTTGAGACAGTAGATAAGGAAATAAATAAGGAGAACTTGGTACTAATGACCCTTTTACCCAACCAAGTTCTCTTCTTCCTGTTAACTTATTTATTTGCTTTACATCATAGGTGAGATATCTACCTGAGATATTTTAGGGTAAATTTGATTAAAATAGTGATTAAAGATAAAATGCACACAGCATTATGAGCAAGTGGTATTCTCAGGTGGCTCAATGATAAAAGAATCCATCTGTCAATGCAGGAAATTCAGGAGACATGGGTTCAATCCCTGGGGTGGGAAGAGCCAGTGGAGGAGGAAATGTCAACCCACTGCAGTATTCTTACATGGGAAATCCCATGGACAGAGGAACCTGGTGGGCTACAGCCCATGGGGTTGCAAAAGTCAGCAATGACTGAACAACTGAGGACACACACAGACGCACACACACACCAGGAGGAAGTAGAGGAATAAAAGATAAATATGGATCTTTTTCCTATCAAGAAGTTTTTGTTGAATTGGAAATATTCAATACCCAAATATCTTTATACAGATAGGATAGACGGGTGTTATTGAGACAGATTGAAAGGAAGAAGCTGCTGCTGCTGCTGCTAAGTCGCTTCAGTCGTGTCCGACTCTGTGTGACCCCATAGACAGCAGTCCACCAGGCTCCCCCATCACTGGGATTCGGCAAGAACATTGGAGTGGGTTGTCATTTCATTCTCCAATGCATGAAAGTGAAAAGTGAAAGTGAAGTCGCTCAGTCATGCCCAACTCTTCAGTTCAATTCAGTTCAGTTGCACAGTCTTGTCCAACTCTTTGCGACCCCACCTAACCGCAGCACGCCAGGCCTCCCTGTCCATCACCAACTCCCAGAGTTCACTCAGACTCACGTCCATCAAGTCGGTGATGCCATCCAGCCATCTCACCCTTGGTCGTCCCCTTCTCATCCTAAGCCCAATCTCTCCCAACATCGGAGTCTTTTCCAATGAGTCAACTCTTCACATGAGGTGGCCAAAGTACTGGAGTTTCAACTTTAACATCATTTTTCCAAAGAAATCCCAGGGCTGATCTCCTTTAGAATGGACTGGTTGGATCTCCTTGCAGTCCAAGGGACTCCCAAGAGTCTTCTCCAACACCACAGTTCAAAAGCATCAATTCTTCGGTGCTCAGCTTTCTTCACAGTCCAACTCTCACATCCATACATGACTACTGGAAAAACCATAGCCTTGACTAGACAGACCTTACTTGGTAAAGTAATGTCTCTGCTTTTGAATATGCTATCTAGATTGGTCATAACTTTTCTTCCAAGGAGTAAGCATCTTCTAATTTCATGGCTGCAGTCACCATCTGCAGTGATTTTGGAGCTGCCAAAAATAAAGTCTGGCACTGTTTCCACTGTTTCCCTCTCTATTTCCCATGAAGTGATGGGACCAGATGCCATGATCTTCATTTTCTGAATGTTGAGCTTTAAGACAACTTTTTCTCTCTCCTCTTTCACCCTCATCAAGAGGCCCTTTAGCTCCTCTTCACTTTCTGCCATAAGGGTGGTGTCATCTGCATATCTGAGGTTATTGATACTTCTCCCGGCAATCTTGATTCCAGCTTGTGTTTCTTCCAGTCCAGCATTTCTCATGATGTACTCTGCATAGAAGTTAAATAAGCAGGGTGACAATATACAGCCTTGACGTACTCTTTTTCCTATTTGGAGCCAGTCTGTTGTTCTCTGTCCAGTTCTAACTGTTACTTCCTGACCTGCATACAGATTTCTCAAGAAGCAGGTCAAGTGGTCTGGTATTCCCATCTCTTTCAGAATTTTCCACAGTTTATTGTGATCCACATAGTCAAAGGCTTTGGTATAATCAATAAAGCAGAAATAGATGTTCTTCTGGAACTCTCTTGCTTTTTCCATGATCCAGTGGATGTTGGCAATTTGATCTTGGTTCCTCTGCCTTTTCTAAAACCGGCTTGAACATCACAGACTTATGCTGCAGGCAGGTTATATAAGGCTTTTGTGTCCATTAAAGAATCTATATTTTTCTACTTCCAACAGAACCTGTTGAAGGGATACAAAAAAATGCCAGATATCGTTGATTGTTATAAACATTCATTTCAAAAATGTTCCTGCAGAACGTATGTGGAGACAGAATCAAGACAGTGAGCATGAAAGCTGGAAGCTCAATGATGAGTTTATATTCAAGAAAACAGATGATGATTTTTACTAACAAGAAAATTTTGGTAGTCGCAGTGAAAATGGTTAAGGTTGTCTAGATTAAATTAAAATGTAAGGAAATAAAACAAGGTAATGGGACAGATTAACTGGATATGGCACTTCAAAACATAAATAAATTAAGGATGGTTTCTAGGCTTAAGCAACTGAGTGACTAATGGAAATATTCATCAAGATGGAGAATATTTGGCAGGAGTTAGGGATGTGTGTAAAGACATGGGTCTAGTTTGACCTTTTATGTTTGAGGTGCTCAAGGGAGATATTTAGATTGGTTCTGGATTAGATTTGAGAATTTTATATTAGAATGGTATTTCAAAATGTGAGACAGAAATTACCCAAGGAAGGAGTACAGATAGAGAAACAAAGAGAGCTGAGGCATCGTAGCAGAGAAGCACAAGCTAGTAAGGGAGACTTGGAAGAAGTAGACAGAAAGAAAAGAGAAAAATAAGAGAATGGGATACAATAAAGGCCAAATGAAACAATCTCTTTCACACTCAATGTCACAGAGACTGTGATAAGGCAAACTGTTGAGAACTGGCCATATGATTTGTTAAGTTAGAGAACTTGAGGAACAAAAATGCTTTATTTCTTGTTAATCCATTATTCTCTCTCTTGATTTAGTCATTATTCAGAAAGAATCTTCACAAAAATCACAGTCTTTTTAAAAAGCTTATTGACGTATAGGTGATTTATAATATTATATATTTTAGGTGTACAGCATAGTGAGTTACTACTTTTAAAACTATACTTCATTTATAGTTATTATAAAATATTGGTTATATTGCCTGTGCTGTACAATATATCCTTATTGCTTATTTATTTCATACATAATAGTTTGTAACTCTTAATCCCTTGTCCTTGTGGTACCCATGCCTCTTCTCTCTTTACTGATAAAAATTAGTTTTCTCTATCTGTGAGTCTGTTTCTTTTTTATTATATTCATTAGTTTGTTTATTTTTTTGATTCCTCCATATAGCTGATATCATGCAATATTTGTCTTTCTCTGTCTGACTTATTTACCCTTCAAGTTCATCCATCTTGTTGCATAAGATAAAATTTATATTTCTTGGTCTTTGTTAAGGTAATATTTACAACCTTCAGGCTTTCTTGGTGTGCACACCATACTCAGTGTCAGGCAAAGCCACATTCTCACTCAGAAAAACAAACAACAACAAAATAATGCTAAAATGACCTTGAATACTATAAACGCTGGGCTGGAAGAAGCACAAGCTGGAATCAAGATTGCCAGGAGAAATATCAATAATCTCAGATATGCAGATGACACCACCCTTATGGCAGAAAGTGAAGAGGAACGAAAAAGCCTGTTGATGAAAGTGAAAGAGGAGCGTGAAAAAGTTGGCTTAAGCTCAACATTCAGAAAGTGAAAATCATGGCATCCGGTCCCATCACTTCATGGCAAATAGACTGGAAAACAGTGAAAATAGTGTCAGACTTTATTTTGGGGGCTCCAAAATCACTGCAGATGGTGACTGCAGCCATGAAATTAAAAGACGCTTACTACTTGGAAGGAAAGTTATGACCAACCTAGATAGTATATTCAAAAGCAGAGACATTACTTTGCCAACAAAGGTCTGTCTAGTCAAGGCTATGGTTTTTCCAGTAGTCCTGTATGGATGTGAGAGTTGGACTGTGAAGAAGCTGAGCGCCAAAGAATCGATGCTTTTGAACTGTGGTGTTGGAGAAGACTCTTGGGAGTCCCTTGGACTACAAGGAGATCCAACCAGTCCATTCTGAAGGAGATCATTGGAAAAGACTCTGATGCTGGGAGGGAGGGCTCCAGGATGAGAAGGGGAATGCAGAAGATGAGATGGCTGGATGGCATTACAGGCTCGATGGATGTGAGTTTGAGTGAACTCCAGGAGTTGGTGATGGACAGGGAGGCCTGACATGCTGCAATTCATGGGGTCGCAAAGCGTCGGACATGACAAACTGACTATATTTCTGCTTTCAACTATTCAGAATTTTAAAAATCCCATTACTCTCAGTCCACTAGTGTTTCTGATTATATATATATATATATATATACGGTTCTGAATTTAGACAGAGAAACATAATCATTATCTATTTTCCTAAAGCATTCACTTCTCACAGTATCATAGCTGGCTATTGCCATCTTTATAACTGAAGAGAAATAGGGTCTACTTCTACTTTTCACCAAATGTAGTTAAGATATAGTTTTATAATTCAATACATTTTGCAATTAAGACATTGCTTTTTAGAGGAGTTTAAGGTTCACAGCAAAATGGAGAGGAAGGAACAGAGATTTCCCATATATCCTCTGCCTTCACTCCTGCATAACCTCTCCATAGTTCAACAAAATTCTAACAAAGATGGTGATATAACACAAGAGATTAAAAAAATAAATGGAGGGGCAACTGTACACAGAATGTTTCCTTTTCAAAAGAGAGTATTTACTGAAACCAAATACACACACAGACACATTTTTCTCCTTCCCCTAAAATGAAAGAGCAGCTCCTCTCCAAAATAAATAAATTCTCTCACTTGAGAGGCAAAAGCTATGTGAGGGGACATACACTTCTGGCATTGTGATTAGAAAATATGGGCCAATCTTCCCACCATGAACAAATAGAAAACCTAATCACAGTATATTTTTTAAAAAATCTGCTTGAAGTTATCAAAGATAACAAGGCACTGAAAAATTAGGGATCTAAGGTCTTGAGGAAGAAACAACTCAGGTAGGGAACCCTAGTATATGGAAAATGCCAAAAGACAAGTGAGAAGCTAAGCACAGCTTTTGATAATCTTATGGGGTTGGTGGTGGTGGTGGTTTAGTGGCTAAGTCGTGTCTGGCTCTTACAGCCCCATGAACAGTCTCCTCTGTCCATGGGATTTTCCAGGCAAGAATACTGGAGTGGGTTATCATTTCCTTCTCCAGGGGATCTTCCCAACCAGGGAATCAAACCCGGGTCTCCTGCATTGCAGGCAGATTCTTTACTGACTGAGCTATGAAGGAAGCCGCTATCAGGTTGGGAGTGACACAATTGAGGTCCAGAGTGAGGTCCAGAGTCTGCCAAGAAAGAAATGCCTATAAACACACATGATAAGGGCTTCATCTAGGAGTTAGTGTGAACTAGACTGGTCTGGTTCTCACAGGATGAGGAAGTCCAATTTCATATCACCTTGTTTCCTATAATTAGATTGAATTCATAGAAGGTTATTAGTTCCAAAAACATACATCCTTTTGGAGAAAGAGAAGACTTAACAGTAAGCTTAAGTATACATGACTTACGCAATTTATGTTACCCAAACTTGAATGATCAGACACATGAGAATAAGAAGAATGTTTTTTAAAAGAAAAGTGTGGATAATAGAGTTAGACACTGAAAGATTTCGAGTAATGGATTTATACAAAGTCTTTAAAATAATATCCTGAATATGTTTCAGTTAATGGCATTACATGATGACTTTAATATCAGTATCCGGAATATGTTCAAAGAAATAGATATAACTGAGAGATTCTGAAAAGAAATGGCCTTCAAGAAAATGTAAATCTGGGTACTGAAAGAAAAGAAAAACTAACTGAAATTAAGAATGTGATGGAAAGATTTCACACCAGATTACAAACACCTGAAGTATTATTAATAAAATGGAAGATAAGTCAGAACACTGTGTGAAGTACAGTAGGTAAAAATGATGGAAAACAGACAAAATGACATGATATACTTAAGGGTTATAGAGTAGAAATCTACCATATATGTGATTGGTGTCCCAGAAAGACAAGAAAGAATGGAATAGAAGCAATTTGTGGAAAGACATCGCTACAATTTTTAAAATCATTACAGTTTTGGATATAATAACTCAAGAATAGCAATGAACCCAAAGCAGGAAAAATACAAAGAAAATTGTACATAACATAGCCCAGTAAAACTTTGGATAAGGAAAAAGGGTAAAGATCTTGAAAGCAGACATAGAAAATAATAATAAAAGGAGCAGCAATTAGGGAAAAACAAGCCTCCCCATCCCTCAGAAAGAATGTGAAAAGAGGATTGTGTTAATCATCTATCTGTGCATAACAAATTATCTCTAATTTAGTTGATTAAAGCAGTGAACATTTATTGTTTTATAGATTTTGTGTAGTAATCAGGAAGCAGCAATGCTGGGTAGTTTAGGCTCAAGGTCTCTCAAGAGACTGCATCCAACTGTCCACTTAGATGTGGTTATCTTAAGCTTCACATGGCAGACGGTCTTTATCTGAGCTCGCACAGGTGGCTAGTAGCAGGCTTCAGAAGATCTTCCATGTTTTCTCATGTACTTGCCTGTTTGCCTCATTTCCTTACTCTATGGGCTGCCTCATAGCCTGCCTCAGTGTGATCATGGCACTCTTTCCTGGGCAGACTTTCTGTAGGCCAGCTGGCTTTCCTCAGAGAAAGAATGAGAGAGAGAGAGAGCATAACAAGGAAGTCAATGTCTTTTTATAACCTATTGTCCAGAGTGACATCCCATCACTGCCTTTGTGTTTTATTTACAAAAATTAAGTCACCTAGTGGCTTTGTTCTTTTGTGTGTGTGTGCACACACTCAGCCATGTCCGACACTTTTATGACTCCATGGATCATAGCCCTCCAGGCACCTCTGTACATGGAATTTTCCAGGGAAGAATCAGTTCAGTCAGTTCAGTAACTCAATCGTGTCTGACTGACTTTGCACCCCCATGGACTGCAGCATACCAGGCCTTCCTGTCCATCACCAACTCCTGGAGTTTTACTCAAACTCATGTCCATTGAGTTAGTGATGTCATCCAGCCATCTCATCTTGTGTCATCCCCTTCTCCTGCCTTCAATATTTCTCAGCATCAAGCTCTTTGCACATGAGTCAGTTCTTCACATCAAGTGGCCAAAGTATTGGAATTTCAGCTTCAACATCAACTCTTCCAATGAATGCTGAGGACTGATTTCCTTTAGGATGGACTGGTTGGATTTCCTTGCAGTCCAAGGGACTCTCAAGAATCTTCTCCAACACCACAGTTCAAAACCATCAATTCTTCGGTGCTTAGCTTTTTTTTATAGTCCAACTCTCACATCCATACATGACTACTGGAAAAACCATAGCTTTGACTAGATGGACCTTTGTTGGCAAAGTAATATCTCTGCTTTTTAATATGCTGTCTAGGTTGGGTATAACTTTTCTTTCAAGGAGTAAGCATCTTTTAATTTCATGGCTGCAGTCACCATCTGCAGTGATTTTGGAGCCCCCAAAATAAAGTCTGACACTGTTTCCACTGTTTCCTCATCTATTTGCCATGAACTGATGGGACTGGATGCCATGATCTTAGTTTTCTGAATGTTGAGCTTTAAGACAACTTTTTCACTCTCCTCTTTCACTTTTATCAACAGGCTCTTTAGTTCTTTTTCACTTTCTGCTATAAGGGTGGTGTCATCTGCATATCACAGGTTATTGTTATTTCTCCTGGCAATCTTGATTACAGATTGTGCTTCATCCAAACCAGCATTTCTCATGATGTACTCTGCATATAAGTTAAATAAGCAGGGTGACAATATACAGCCTTGACGTACTCCTTTCCCTATTTGGAACCAGTCTGTTGTTCCATGTCCAGTTCTAAATGTTGCTTCCTGACCTGCATACAGATTTCTCAAGAGGCAGGTCAGATGGTCTGGTATTCCCATCTTTTCAGAATTTTCCACAGTTTGTTGTGGTCCACACAGTTAAAGGCTTTGGCAGCGTCAATAAAGCAGAAGTAGGTGTTTTTCTGGAACTCTTTTGCTTTTTTGATGATCCAGTGTATGTTGCAATTTGATCTCTGGTTCCTCCGCCTTTTCTAAAACCAGCTTGAACATCTGGAAGTTCACGGTTCACATAGTGTTGAAGCCTAGCTTGGAGAATTTTGACTGTTACTTTACTAGCATGTGAGATGAGTGCAATTGTGCGATAGTTTGAGCATTCTTTGGCATTGCCTTTCTTTGGGATTGGAATGAAAACTGACCTTTTTGAGCCCTGTGGCCACTGCTGAGTATTCCAAGTTTGTGGGCAGACTGAGTGTAGCACTCTCACAGCATCATCTTTCAGGATTTGAAATAGCTCAACTGGAATACCTCCACTAGCTTTGTTTATAGTGATGCTTCCTAAGGCCCACTTGACTTCACATTCCAGGATGTCTGGCTCTAGGTGAGTGATCACACCATCATGATTATATGGGTTGTGAAGATCTTTTTGTATAGTTCTTCTCTGTATTCTTGCCACCTCTTCTTAATATCTTTTGCTTCTGTTAGGTCCATACCATTTCTGTCCTTTATTGTCCCCATCTTTGCATGAAATGTTCCCTTTGTATCTCTAAAAATCTTGAAGAGATCTCTTGACTTTTCCTTTCTATTGTTTTCCTCTGTTTCTTTGCATTGATCTCTGAGGAAGGCTTTCTTATCTCTCCTTGCTCTTTTTGCAACTCTGTATACAAATGGGCATATTGTTCCTTTTCTCCTTTGCCTTTTGCTTCTCTTCTATTCACAGCTATTTGTAAGGCCTCCTCAGACAGCCATTTTGCTTTTTGCATTTCTTTTCCTTGGGGATGATTTTGACCCCTGCCTCCTGTACAATGTACAAACCTCTGTCCATAGTTATTCAAGCACTCTGTCTATCAGATCTATTCCCTTGAATCTATTTGTTACTTCCACTGTATAATCATAAGGGATTTGATTTCCATACCTGAAAGGCCTAGTGGTTTTCCCTATTTTCTTCAATTTAAGTCTGAATTTGGGCATAAGAAGTTCATGGTCTAAGGCCCAGTCACCTTTATACTGGAGTGGGTTGTCATTTCTTACTCCATGGGATCTTCCCTGACCCAGAGATTGAACCCACATCTGTTGCATCTCCTACATTGGCACCTGGGAAGCCCATATTCTTCACAGAGCAGCATTCAAGTGTCATGTGGAATTGCTGTTAACAAGTTATTGCAAGTTTAATGTATTAACCATTTTTTAAATTCATTTTTCGATGGGGAAATAGCAATGGGCTGAGGTCAATGGTACATATCAGCTGGGGTGTCCAGTGAAGGTTCTTCATTCACACGACGGGTGCCTCAGTGGTTCCTGGTCTGACTGTCTCTCTTCACACAATGTCCCATCTGTAGGACCTCTCCATAAAGCTTGTATTTTTCATAGCATAGTGATCTCTGGATAATCACATTTCTTACATTGTGTGTGGCTTCCAAAAGTCAGGAAAGGGCTATACCCAGAACCAGTGCAGCATCACTCTACTGTGTTCATATCTTCATGGTAGTCACAGAGTCATTCTGGCAGCAGGTGGGATCATTCCTAATGTCCTTTCTTAGGAATTAGGAAGGCCACATTGCAGAAGAAAATTGTTTTAGATATAATGCTTTCATCTTTGGGACACCGTAATCTTTCACATTCTGCTCTCTGGCTATAACAACTCACATCCTATCTACATGCAAAATACATTTACCCTCTCTGTGAAGATTTCATCCCATTATGGCACTGAGGTCACATTTTACTGGTAGGACTCTGAATTTGATCCTTGTTTTGAGACTGCTCCTTAAATTGAGAATCTTTTCCTCTCTGAAGCTAGCCCAAAGCTTCTTTGTATATCCTCAAGATCCATATCTAAAAGTGGCCAGTTCCCTTTTGGTCTCTATTTTCTGCCACCATATTTCATTATACATAAATAAAAAACCAGTTGACTCTTCCAGCATTCTGCCTTAACCTCTGCTAAACCAGGTCCTCTAGTTCAGAGGCATATTTTTTACTTTATACTTCCTTTCATATTATTTATTGCTAAAAGTGCCTCCGTAGCATCTTAAGACAATATGAAGTGAAATTAATTTTCTCAGATGGTTTCTATGGATCAGGAATCTGAAAGTACCTTAGATGGACAGTTCTCACTCAGAATCTCCATCAGGCTACAGTCAAGATGTCAGTGGAGACTGTATCTCTCTGACAGCATGGCTGGAGGCAGAGACTCAGCATTCAAGATAGCTCATGTAGAGGGAGTTGGCAGGACAATTTAGCACTGTTGGCTTGTGGAAAGCCTCAGTATCAGGACAGCTGGGACGTCCTCCCAGCATCACAGATGCTTCCTCAAAAGTAAACGGTCCAAAATAGAGGGCAAGAAAGAAGCCGCTGTTCCTTTTATGACCTAACATCTAACATCATACATTTCCATTTCATTAGAGTAGAAATAAGTCAATAAGGTCAGACACACTCAAGGAGGGAAATTAAGCTTCACCTCTTAAAAGTTGGGAGGGGCATACCTAAACATATTGTAAAACCACCATATCTAATTTACCTCATTTTTCTAAAATTACCTAAATGTTATTTTTTTCTATCACTGTGTAACCAAAAATTTGAAGTTGAACAGTGCTATGAAGACCTACAAGACCATTTAGAACTAACACTCCCCAAAAATGTCTTTTCATTATAGGGGACTAGAATGAAAAAGTAGGAAGTCAGGAAATACCTGGAGTAACAGGCAAATTTGGCCTTGGAGTATAGAATGAAGCAGGGCAAAGGCTAATTGAGTTCTGCCAAGAGAGTGCACTGGTCATAGCAAATGCTCTTCCAGCAACATAAGAGAAGACTCAATACATGGACATCACCAGATGGTCAATACCGAAATCATATTGATTATATTCTTTGTAGCCAAAGATGGAGAAGTTCTATAGTGTCACCAAAAACGAGACCAGGAGCTGACTGTGGTTCAGATCATGAACTCCTTATTGCCGATTTCAGACTTAAATTGAAGAAAGTGGGGAAAACCACTAGACCATTCAGGAATGGCCTAAATCAAATCCCTTATGACTATACAGTGGAAGTAACAAATAGATTTAATGAACTAGATCTGATAGACAGAGTGCCTGATGAACTATGGATGGAGGTTTGTGACATTGTACAGTGGACAGGGATCAAGAACATCTCCAAGAAAAGAAATGCAAAAAAGCAAAATGACTGTCTGAGGAGGCCTTACAAATAGTTGTGAAAAGAAGGGAAGTGAAAAGCAAAGGAGAAAAGGAAAGATGTTCCCATTTGAATGCAGAGTTCCAAAGAATAGCAAGAAGAGATAACAAAGCTTTCCTCAGAGATCAACGCAAAGTAATAGAGCAAAACAATAGAATAGGAGAGACTAGAGTTCTCTTCAAGATAATTAGAGATACCAAGGGAACATTTCGTGCAAAGATGGACTCAATAAAGGACAGAAATAGTAGGGACCTAACAGAAGCAGAAGATATTAAGAAGAGGTTGCAAGAATACCCAGAAGAACTGTACAAAAAGATCTTCATGGCCCAGATAATCACAATGGTGTGTTCACTCACCTAGAGCCAGGCATTTTGGAATGTGAAGTCAAATGGGCCTTAGGAAGTATCACTATGAACAAAGCTAGGGGAGGTGATAGAGTTTCAGTTGAGCTATTTCAAATCCTGAAAGATGATGCTGTAGAAGTGCTGCACTCAACCTGCCAGCAAATTTGGAAGACTCAGCAGTGGTCAGTCTATTTTTTTAATTTCCTTTGTTGTGCAGAAGATTTTTGCAGCATAATTCACAGTAGCCAACATATGGACATAACCTACAAGTTCTTTGACAGACAAATAGATAAAGTATGTGGTATGCACAATGGAATATTACACAACCATAGAAAATGAAAGATCTTACCATTTACAAGAACATGGATGGACCTGAATGATATTATGTTAAGTAAAATAAATCAGTCACAGAGGGCAAATCTTACATTATTCCACCTATATGAGTAATTTAAAACTGTTAAACTTCTAGAAACCAAAAGAAGATTGGTAGTTTCCAGGGGATGGGGAGAGAGGGAAATGAAAGGTACTATTCAGTGAGTACAAAGTTATAGTTTTATAAGTCAAATAAGTTCTAGAGATCTGCTGTATAACATAATGCAACAATATGGCATAGTACATTTAAAAAATTAAGAGGGTAATATTATATTAAGTATTCTTACCACACACAAGCAAAAAGACATAAGAAATCTTTTGGTAGTGATGGATATGTTTGTTACCTTTATTGTGATGATAATATCATGTTGTTGTAGTTGATTAGTTGCTCAGTTGTGTCCAACACTTTGTGACCCCATGGACTGCAGCACTCCAGGCTTCCCTGTCTTTCACCATCTCCTGGAGCTCGCTCAAACTCACGTCCATCAAGTCAGTGATGTCATCCGACCATATCGTCCTCTGTCATCCCCTTCTCCTCCTGCCTTCAATCTTTCCCATCATCCAGATCTTTTCTGTGAGTCAGGTTTTTCACATCAGGTGGCCAAAGTTTTGGAGTTTCAGGTTCAGCATCAGTCCTTCTAATGAATATTCAGAATTGATTTCCTTTAGGATTGAGCAATTTCACCTCCTTGCTATCCAAGCCACTCTGAAGAGTCTTCTCCAAGACCACAGTTCAAAAGCATCAATTCTTCAGCATTCAGCCTTCTTTATGGTCCAACTCTCATATCCATACATGATTACTGGAAAAATCATAGCGTTGACTATAAGGACCTTTGTCAGTAATGTCTTTGTTTTTTAATACACTGTCTAGGTTTGTCATAGCTTTTCTCCCAAGGAGCTAGCATCTTTTAATTTCATGGCTGCAGTCACCACCTGCAGTGATTTTGGAGCCCAAGAAAATAAAATCTGTCACTGTTTCCATTGTTTCCCCGTCTGTTTGCCATGAAGTGATGGCACTGGATGCCATGATCTTCGTTTTTAAATGTTGAGTTTTAAGCCAGTTTTTTCACTCTCCTCTTTCACCTTCATCAAGAGGTTCTTTTGTTCTTCTTTACTTTCTTCCAGAAGGGTGGTGTCATTTGCATATCTGAGGTTATCGATATTTCTCCCAGCAATTTTGCTTCCAGCTTGTGCTTTATCCAGCCAGCATTTCTTATGATGTATTTTGAATATAAGTTAAATAATCAAGGTGACAACAGTTCATTGTTCCATGTTTGGTTCTAACTGTTGCTTCTTGACCTGCATACAGATTTCTCAAGAGGTAGGTAAAGTGAAAGTGAAGTCGTTCAGTCGTGTCCGACTCTTTGCGACCCCATGGACTGTTGCCTACCAGGCTCCTCTGTCCATGGGATTTTCCAGGCAAGAGCACTGGAGTGGATTGCCATTTCCTTCTCCAGGGGATCTTCCCAAACCAGGGATTGAACCCAGGTCTCCCACATTGTAGACAGACACTTTACTGTCTGAGCCACCAGGGAAATCCTAAGAGGTAGGTAAGTGGTCTGGTATTCCCATCTCTTGAAGAGTTTTCCACCGATTATTGTGATCCACAGGGTCAAAGGCTTTAGTGTAACGAATGAAGCAATAGTAGATGTTTTTTTGGAATTCTCTTGGTTTTTGTATGATCCAATGGATGTTAGCAATTTGATTTCTGGTTCTTCTGCCTTTTCTAAACCCATCTTGAACATCTGGGCTCATAATATCATGAGT
Source organism: Nanger dama (assembly GCA_917880005.1). Lineage (NCBI taxonomy): Eukaryota > Metazoa > Chordata > Mammalia > Artiodactyla > Bovidae > Nanger > Nanger dama. The sequence continues at coordinate 1,626,096 of CAKJTW010000043.1, read as the reverse complement.
ATTTGCAAATTGCTAGCATGTATATGATAAGCTGCTCAGCATCACTAATCATCAGGGAAATGGAAATTCATCAAATTGTATATATTAAATATCTGCAGTTTTTATATATCGTATATACCTTAATAAAGCTGAAAAACATGATAATGCATGTAAAAGTACTGTAAACACTAAGGCAAATGTTACATATTTAAGAAGTCGCCACCATTATTAATATTAAAATATATATGTCAGGCAGGACACAGTTTATAAGCAACCAAAAACAAAAACAAAGAAAGGATTATGACAGATTTAAGCACAAGGAAGGATATTGGCTATGTCACAGAAGCAATGGGAAGGCTTGAGAATTGAGGTCAGGAATTGTAGGAGTTTATCAAGTATAAAACCTAGCCAGGACCAAGTTCCAGGAATAGCCTGGTGAACATGCTACCCTTGGCACCACCAGCACGCTTTACTCTATCCGTATCAGTAGTTCATCAGTAGGACACCACTGTTGCCGCTGGTCATTGTCACAGGAAATGAAACTTCATCTCTGGATGAATAATTCAAATTTTAAATATCTGACTATTTGAGCTTTAGTATTAGGTCTGTATCCTGTCTTCTGGTGTCAGTAAGGGGGTATCTTATCCTGATTCAGATTTTGCAACAGAGGACTTGTGGACACAGTGGGGGAAGGAGAAGGTGAGACAAATTGAGAGTAACATTGACATATGCACACTACTGCTGCTGCTGCTGCTAAGTCACTTCAGTCGTGTCCGACTCTGTGTGACCCCGTAGACTACCATGTGTAAAACAGACAGCCAGTGGGCAGCTGGTGAATAGCACAGGGAGGCCGTCTTGATACTTTGGGATGACCTAGAAGGGTGAGATGGAGGGAGTGGAGGGAGATTCAAGGGAGGGGATATAGGTATACTTATAGCTGGTTCACTTTGTTGTACAGCAGAAATAAATACAACATTGTAAAGCAATTATCCCGTAAATAAAAATAATTAAAAAGAAAAGAAATCAGAGCCCACCAACATTTCCCATATAGGGATAATTTACACTGATAGCGTTTTCTTAACAAAACTTAGGGTAAAGATCACCCAGAGGTATAGAAAACTTCCCATCAAGTTTTCAGTAGCCATCACTGTACAGTAATTACCTCTGTAGGGAACAACATTGACTAACATGTGGTCCTAGGAACTATGGCTGTAACTATTGGCCTGTATCTGTTAATAATTGCTTTTACAGAAAAGAAAGCCAAATAATGAAGCTAGCAAAGATAAGGTAAAAATACAAAGGGAGAGAAAAATGCCTTTATAATTGTACAGAGTGCCAAATTACTTGTGAACAGGAAGAAAAGTGCACAGTTCTAGTCAGACAATGGTAATTATTCAAATGCACATTATATAGGTTATTTGTGAAGAGAAGAAAAATCATTTCTTAATTATATATTCATTCGGTTAATTTTCTAATTTTCAGAAGACAGTATATATTTTTGTCTTCATGAAACCCTAAAAATTATTTATTGCCTTTAGTAATAAAGATTACTACAGATTAATTAATTAATTATTGCTAGAGATTAATAAAGATTATTTTAAAGTGAATCTTACTTCTATAGCTTTTCATTCAAAATTTCAGCTTTGTTGACTGATCACATTGATTCAGTGATGGTTGCTGGAATCTTTCCTATGCCATTAATGGAGTAAAATTAAAATAATATTTCAGTCTTACAAGATGATAAACATTATCTTTGGAAATAAATTTATAATGTAAATATTTATATATTCATATATAAAAGCTTCATTTCTATAGATGGAAATATATATATATTTTACTTCATGACGAATTTCTAAGAATCAGAATTTTCTCTTCCTGAGTAAAGAGTACCAGTTATGGGATTAAAGGAAGTGCATTAAGAGGTTTTAGATTGTAGATTATGCTGAGAGAAAAGACAGAGGAGATTATTTTGTTTTCTTTTGAGAGAGGTCAATCCACATTTCTGAGGTTTATCTTTGGCACAGCATATCTAAGTTTACTCATCATGAGTAAACACGTGAAGTGCTAGGAATAATTCCCTGTTGAATTTCTTTATTTGTGATGAGAATATGGCTTAATCACATTTTGAATCCCTTTATAGAGACTCTGTAGGCTTGAGTAAGTACAGAATTGGCTCTAGAGTCAGTTTACAGATCTGTAAGTATACTCTCAGAAGCATGCGTCACTGAGCATTTTCCTGGTCTGCAGTGGTTGAGGCTGGGACCTGCCATACCGCTTTGGCACTCCTGGAGCTCGCCTTCGACCTCTGTGGACGGTCTCCATATATATCTATGGCTTCACCTTGAGCACTTGCGACTCTGGTGGCGGTTTAGTCGCTCAGGCGTGTCTGACTCTGGTCCCCACTGACTAGCCTGCCAGGCTGCTCTTCCATGGAATTCTCCAGGTAGGAATACTGGAGTGGGCTGCCATTTATTGAACCCATATCTCTTGCCTCTCCTGCACTGCAGGTGAATTCTTTACCACTGAGGCACCAGGATAACCTGATCTTATGACTCTGCTTCTGCGAGATTAATCTGACCCTATTAGTGGAGCAGGACAAAAGTGCTAGGAAAGTAATGAATGCCCCAGGAGCAACTCTTAACCAAGGAGGGCTTGAGATCAGGGAATAGAACACCCAACTTCAGGCTCTTTGGGTCCTGGAGTTCTGATGTGTGCTCAATTTGGTTTCTCAGAGGCACTCTTGAGACTCAGCCTCAGTTGCTCATAGAAGTGACCCTGTCGTTAACACACTTTCTGCCTCTCTCCCTCCCTTCTCTGACTTACTTCCTCACTCCCTCATTGTGTTTTCTGGGATCATTTCCCAAATATACTCCCAGAACTTATCTCAGGGTCTGCTTTTTTGTCTTCCTCATGCCAATGTTCATCTAATCTTGTTTTTTTAAGGCCAATAATGTCACTATTCTGAAGACACAAAATTGAGGAAAGAGAAAAGAGTCTCTGCTACTTGACAGCATTTGTGAAGTACAAAAACATCTATTTGTCTCGGAACTTTTACCACGGGGGCCGTGATCTGCCTTGGTGACTATTTATTTATTTTATGTCTGCCATGATTGGAGACTCTCTTTCCCAGCATTAGCACAAAGGAATATATGAATGAAAATCATTCCCAAGAAGAAATGACTTTGTTGAGATATTTATTCTGATGGATGGCAATCCTTGCCTTTTGGTCATTGAAAATGTCTCAGGTATTTTCTTTAAGACTAAAATAATTGCATGAAGAAACGGGACTTAAAACATTGAAATTCTATGTCCACAGAGCCCATTATCTCTTGTCCTTATTTTTCCTCTGTCCAATCCACCTCAACAATTCAGCTTCCATCAAAGCATGAATTTGTAATAATTTGTTTATTGCTCTGTTACTAACATAACAACAAAAGTGCTTGGAAAATAGTAAATTCTTCATAAATATTTGCTAGATGAATCAATTTAATCAATTCAATTACTTGATGGCCTTACAAACTTGGGCAAATTGATTAAGCTCTCTGGGCCTCACTTTTCTCATATATAAAATGGAGTGGATGATGACAATCCCTCCCTTAAATGATTATTGTGAGGTTTGAATGAGATTTTGTAGGTAAATATACTCAGTGTAATGACTGACACATAATACATACTGAAAAGCATAGTACTGTAAATTTAATATATTATCTATTGAGAGATGACTATGTGATAGGTATAATTAGATGTTGGGATTACAGCAATGGAACATACATACAGGGTCACTATGCTCTTCTGGTGGCTCAGACAGTAGAGAGTTCATCTGCAATGCGGGAGACCTGGGTTTGATCCCTGGGTTGGGGAGATCCCCTGGAGAAGGGCATGGCAACCCACTCCAGTATTCTTGCCTGGAGAATTCCCATGGACAGAGGAGCCTGGCAGGCTACAGTTCATGGGGTTGCAAAGAGTAAGACACAACTGAGTGACTAAGCATAGCACATGCCCATCGAATTGTGCTATTATATAATGAGTGTGATGTAATAGATAATCCTGATCTAAATATTTTAGTTTAAGGAAATTCATAGATATTGAATAACTACATATTATAAAACAGGGGAATAACATTTTTAAAGCATATCTTAAAATGTAGAGATAGATTGTTGTTGTCGTTCAGTCACCCAGCTGTGTCCAACTCTTCGTGACCCCGTAGACTGCACCATGCCAGGCCTCCCTGTCCCTCACCATCTCCCGAAATTTGCCAAGTTCATGTTCATTGCATCAGTGATGCCATTTAGCCATCACAGAGGTAGATTCGTTGGAGAAAATACTAAAGATATGAATTCTTAAGAAACTACATTTCAAGCAAAAGATAATAACAGTAGTAAAATGAATGCCTCCGAGAGACTTTTCTGGATGAAAAAAATAAAGCTGGTTGATGGTTGCTCAGTTCACTGACAGGGGAAAAGAAAAATAGCAGGGAAAAAAGAGATTTAAGATAACTGTGTGTTCCCTAAAATCTATTGAAGAAAAGCATTACAAAAGAATCAGGAGCAAACAGGACTTGAGGGAGATGACTGGCTCTTAAAGCTTTGCAGAAAGTGGTAGGAGCATAAGATCTGTCCTGTTATCTGGAATGGGGAGCTGGGAAAACAGAGAAGCTGGCGATGAGGGTGAGAGGAAGATGAGAACTCATGATGTTGCTGGAAGAGGGAGATTGCTCATAGCACATGTGAAAGAAAAGAACAGCGGCGTTTTCTAAGTATTTTTCCAAGGTGGTGTTTCTCTTTATTTCAAGGTTGCCTCTGTCATCACTTCTGTGTTCAGAGTGACTCAGTTTCTGATTCAGCCCAGAATGCTTCTCTCCAGCTCCCAAAGGAGAACCATGAATCTTGGTGTCTCTAGTTATACAAACATCACTTTACTCTGGATAAGATATTCTTATTACATCAAATCAAGCATGTTTTTCAACCTTTCTCTTTTCTTTTTAAATACTAAAAGATAAAGATTCTTGCCTTTAACGTGAACATAATGCCATCATCACACTTAAAAATTCTATTTTTTAATGTCATCATGTGTAGCCATTTCAACATTGTGTGTGTGCAATTTCGTGACTCATCTATTCTTTATTTTGGCAATATATCAGCCTTAAAATTTTATTATTTCCAGACTTGGTTTTCTTCCTCCTGCCAAAGTTAAAAACAAATAAAGAATTGGATTCTCATAAAGGTTCTCCCACTCCTTTGGGGATTTATACAAAATACCGCTAACTAAAATCATCTGAAATGACTAGTTTCTATAATCCTGAAAATGTAAACATATCAGCAAAATCAACTATGGCTCATATAGATGAAGCTCAAAGGCATTAAGGCCTAAAGTAAATACTGGAGTGTGCCTGCTTTCTAAGAGAAGAAAGGGCACTGCAAGTTCATGATTAAATGAAAAACTTCAGTAATTTGAATATATTTCCCAGGAGCCAGAGGGCTAAAAGGTGACTATGCAAGACTTGTGCAAGACTCCAGATTAGGAAAAAAGTATATATTATAATAGATAGAAATGTTTGTTCTTCCATAGGATAAAACATCCTCTGAAAATATCTATTTTGTAGCAGTTGCTCTGTTAGAATTTTAATATGTGAAACAATCTTTACAGTCACTGCATAAAGTAGAGATAATCAAGCCCACACTAGAGATTTGTAAAGCAAGGTTGTCTAATGTGCCAAAGATTATGTAACATGTAAATAGATTTGTTAGATTTTAAAATGCCTGGTCTTACCATGACTATAACAGGCTGCCTTCTCTGGGCTTCATCAAGGTATAACATCACCAGTTTAAGGATGAGGAAAACCAACTTTAAGATACACATATGTAAACATGATGCTGAGCTGTCCTCTATGGAGAAAATCTGCCCTGTGCACCCCAATGGCAACTGAGGTAAAGCAAGCAAGAGTACTGGAGTGGGCTGCCATTTCCTTCTCCAATGCATGAAAGTGAAAAGTGAAAGTGAAGTTGCTCAGTCGTGTCCGACTCTTACCAACCCCATGGACTGCAGCCTACCGGGCTCCTCAGTCCATGGAATTTTCCAGGCAAGAGTACTGGAGTGGGGGTGCCATTGCCTTCTCCAATGCAGTCTTAGAGCAGCCCCCAAATTGTAAATTCCATTTGCTGTATTAGTCATAGCTAACTTTCTTATGTGGAGAAGGCAATGGCACCCCACTCCAGTACTGTTGCCTGGAAAATCCCATGGATGGAGGAGCCTGGTAGGCTGCAGTCCATGGGGTCTCGAAGAGTCGGGCATGACTGAACGACTTCACTTTCACTTTTCACTTTCATGCATTGGAGAGGGTAATGGCAACCCACTCCAATGTTCTTGCCTGAAGAATCCCAGAGACAGTGGGCCCCCGTCTATGGGGTCACACAGAGTCGGACACGACTGAAGTGACTTAGCAGCAGCAACTTTCTTATGTATGTGCATGTGATTAACATTTTGTCTTTAACTGACCCTCTGTGTCAATCAGAGTTGTCAGGAAAACAGTGGCAATAAAAATTATGTGAACAAAGTATTTATGATATTTAGTTTAGAATTACATAATTTAAAATTATGATATTTAATTTAGAATTACTACTTATATTAATTAGACCTTACACTAATGTGCAGTAACCTGGAGAAGTGAAGATCAAAAAAGGGAAGTGATAAGCACCAATCATTCTATTGGACAGGTTTCCCTGGTGGCTCAGTGGTAAAGCTTCTCCCTACAGTGAGGGGGTGTGGGTTTCATGCTACAGTTGGGAAGATCTCCTGGAGAAAGGAGTGACTACTCACTCCAGTATTCTTGCCTGGAAAGACCCATGGGCAGAAGAGCCTGATGAGCTACAGTCCATGGGGTTGCAAAATAATGGGATATGACTTAGCTACAAAACAACAACAAAATTCCACTGGACACACAGGTATGAGTACCATGTTAGAACTATAGGATAGGGTTGTTAGATGTAGTAACTGTTAAAACATAATCCTTAACACCCAATTGGAAGAAACACAAGCTAGAATCAAGATTGCCGGGAGAAATATCAATAACCTCAGATATGCAGATGACACTGCCCTTATGGCAGAAAGTGAAGAGGAACTAAAAAGCCTCTTGATGAAGGTAAAAGAGGAGAGTGAAAAGGTTGGCTTGAGGCTCAACATTCAGACAATGAAGATCATGGCATCTGGTCCCATCACTCCATGGGAAATAGATGGAGAAACAGTGGAAACAGTGTCAGACTTTATTTTGGGGGCTCCAAAATCACTGCAGATGGTGATTGCAGCCATGAAATTGAAAGATGCTTATTCCTTGGAAGAAAAGTTATGACCAACCTAGATAGCATATTCAAAAGCAGAGACATTACATTGCCGACTAAGGTTCGTCTAGTCCAGGCTATGATTTTTCCAGTAGTCATGTATGGATATGAGAGTTGGACTGTAAAGAAAGCTGAGTGCCGAAGAATTGATGCTTTTGAACTGGGGTGTTGGAGAAGCCTCTTAAGAGTCCCTTGGACTGCAAGGAGATCCAACCAGTCCATTCTAAAGGAGATCAGCCCTGAGATTTCTTTGGAAGCAATGATGCTAAAGCTGAAACTCCAGTACTTTGGCCACCTGCGAAGAGTTGACTCGTTGGAAAATACTTTGATGCTGGAAGGGATTGGGGGCAGAAGGAGAAGGGGACGACTGAGGATGAGATGGCTAGATGGCATCACTGACGCGATGGACATGAGTCTGAGTCAACTCTGGGTGTTGGTGATGGACAGGGAAGCCTGGCGTGCTGTGATTCATGGGGTCGCAGAGTCGGACACGATTGAGCGACGTAACTGAACTGAACTGACCATTTTTATTATAAGATGTCCCATGTAATATGTGCCTCTTTGTGACCCCATGGACTGTAGCCCACCAGGTTCCTCTGTCCATGGGATTTCCCAGGCAAGAATACTGGAGGGGGTAGCCATTCCCTTCTCCAGGGGTTGTTCCCAACCTTCGAACCCAGATCTCCTGCATTGCAGGCTGAGTCACCAGGGAAGCTCATATGAGATTGGACTTAAGCTAATTTTTTTAAATTATTTATCTTAAATATAAGTTTAACTGGGTGTCTTGTATTTTATCTGTCAACTTTATAGTGGGAATATTTAAGAAGCCATGTGTGTTCGCCTCCGAAGTACTGTGGAGGGGTAGTATGTGGAGAGTCTATGGAAAGAAGCACCAACTCTGTAGCTACACAGCTAAGTATGTGGCAGTGAACCAGGGGCTGTTGGTAAACAGAGTCACTGGTCAGGAAGAGGAGCTAGATCTGGAGCAAGAGAGACCAAGTAAAACCTGAAACCCACTGGGCCCCTCTGTGCCCATAATGATGACTTCACGTCTATCTTCTAAACTGCACAGAGACTTCTTTTGACCACACAGAAGGAGATTCTGGGAAAGGCAGTTTCTGGTTATAGTCAAATTAGTGTAACTCAGTGTAATATATCTATCCTTTCTGCCCTAAATTCACACTCTCTCTCCTTCTTTCTCTTTGCTGAGCTAAAATATATATAGAAATGCACGTATAATAAACATAACAATTATATGAGTTTTGACAAATGTATACACCTATTTAAGCAATACAAAATCAAGATCCAGAACATTTCTGTCTCCCTAGAAAGTGTTCTAGCCCCTGTTCAGTTAATCTTCTCTCTCCAATAGGTAAACACTATTGATTTTTTTTTTTTTAATCATGGTTTTGCCATGTATTCAAAGTGTTAGTCACTGAATCACACCCAACTCTTTGTGCACCCATGGACTGGAGCACACCAGGCTCTTCTGTCCTTGGAATTCCCCAGGCAATAACACTGGAGTGGAGTGCCATTCCCTTCTCCAGGGGGTCTTCCCAATCCAGGGGTAAAACCCGGGTCTCTTGCACTGCAGATTCTTCACCATCTGGGAGTTCTCTAAAGTGGAAGCATATAGTATTTTTTTCTTGTGGATCTTGCTTCTTTCACACCGCATCATGTGCTTGTCAGTGTTGCTGCATGATCAGTAATTTATTCTTTTTCCTTACTGGTTGGTAGTTCACTGTAGAAATATATCCATAATGAAAATGAAGATAAATTTATTGAAAAGATAACTTTATTCCAACACTAGAATTATTGTCATATGTAGAAGATAAGCATGCAAAAATTCCGTAAAATACAATTTAATACTAGTAAGTTGTACTTGGTTGTCAAATGTTCTGAAACCCCAGTAATTTCCTGATGTTATCTAGAAAAGTATCAAATACATATAGGCACTGACATCATTTTGTTCAGTGTTAACTGCTGCCACCTCAACTCTCCACACATTCTGAAAAGTATTACACTAGAACATGATGTAGGAATCCTTGGAAACCAGGGAGTTGGGATACCATGGGGTTCTCAGTGGTCGACAGTTCAAACTCAACTGTGGAAAATAACTCCTTTCAACATCAAGCCTGTGGCAAGCCTAGAAAAGCTTTTAGCAGAGCCCAGAATACTGCTCTTGGCCAAAACTAGAACCTAAAATGAGCTGGAAAGGACTAGACTTGGATATGACTTTGTAATAGCCAATTGGTCTGGGGTTCGCAGCAACTGTTATCAAACGAAGGACACTTAACTGATGCTTAAAAGTTTGCATATGCTTCTCTGTACTGCTCTTAATTCCTGCTTACCTGCTTCTGTGGTCTATCTCCTTTAGAATAGAAGCTATGTCCTTTAATCTACGTATCTCTATTGCCTAACAAGGTCTATAACATTTGCAGGGCACTTGAATGAACAGCAGTAGCAGTACTAGGATATATCATAGAAACAAAGGCACACACAACCTGTGATGAAGTTGGTGGAGCAGAGTAATAGCATGGGGAAGATTGAAATTCAGGCTCTTGGGTGAATGCTTGTTTATAGTGGGACTGCTGAACTTCACGATGCTCTGCTTTCTTCCAGTTATCTAGGGAACAGATGTTGCTTAGGGTGAAGTTCTTACATCTTGCTGGAATATTTCATCTACCAGTTAGCTTGGCTGTTTCTGGAATGTAAATATCAAAAGAGACTCAGTAGTGACAGCTGTCCTGGGAGAAGAATTTATGATACCTGAAGAGAAACAGCCTATTATTTGGAGCTCCAGTAATGGAGAATGTGGCGTCAAGAAAATGCCCTCAATAACTAGACCAATTGATCACCTAGATAAAAGGGGCTAATGTGACCTAGCCATGGCCAGAAGAACGTAGGTCTTCTAACACTGAATACGGTTGTTCTATAAACTGGCTAAGGGCCCAAAAGACACTAATGAACATGGAGTATAAAAGTATCCTTGCTCCCAACTGGGTGGATGGATAGATATTATACATTCAAATAATAAAAGCTTTAACTTTAAATAAATTTCATGGGACTGATGCATTTAAACAATATTTTTTTAGATATTTAATCACTAAGTTTAAGAATAGTGGCCCTAGTGGTAAAGAACCCACCTGACAATGCAGGAGATGTAAGCAATGCAGGATCAATCCTTGAGTCGGGAAGATCCTCTGGAGGAGGAAATGGAACCCACTCCAGTATTTGTGCCTGGAGAATCCCATAGACAGAGGAGCCTGGAAGACTACAGTTGATGGGGTTGCAGAGTCAAACATGACTGAAGCAACTTAGGACGCACAATAATAGATCCTTTCATGTTTTCTTTCCTGATTCCATGCTAAAACAGAAGACTGAGAATTAATGATAAATTCATTTATTCTAATATTAAAGCTACATTTTTGAAGACATAAAGCGTATTGTGAAATAATCTATAAAAGCTCCCAGCACAATGTCTGGCTCAGTAAACAGTCAATAAGTATTAGTGTCTTTTCATCTATTAAAATCTCAGGATTAGGAATTCTTGTACAGCCTAGAAAATGGAGTTGATAACTATCAATGATAAAAGTTTTACTTTAAAAAAATTCCTAAGTCTAGTAAAGAAGATACTAAAACTTTTTCAAACTTTCACCTGAATGGTGTGTGTGCTCAGTTGCTCAGTCGTTTCCAACTCTTTGCAACCCTGTGGACTGTACCCGGCCAGGCTCCTCTGTCTGTGCGTTTATCCCAGCAAAATACTGAAGTGGGTTGCCATTTCCTCCTCCAGAGGATCTTCCTGACCCAGGGATCAATCCACGTCTTCTGAGGCTCTTGAATTGGCAGGCGGATTCTTTGCTGCTGAGCCACCTGGGAAACCCATTAACCTAGATTAGACCTACAATAACGAATGAATAGCAGAAATGATTTCAGGGTAAAATAAAGCCTTGTTGTGAATGAAAGCTGAATTTACCTCATAGGTTTTCCAGAGGAATCATTTTATTCATGCCATGTATACACAAAGGAAGTTTTTCAACCATTTTTTGCTATTTGCAATGAAAATTGTTTTCTGACTTTCTTTGTGAATCCTGCATGGTTTGACTTGACTATAGCTGTACCTAATAAGTATTCATAGGCTAAATTAAATGAAAATTTGGCCTCATGGGATGCTAAGTGGGCAAGGAGGGCTCTCCTTACATGAAACCAGAATCACAACCTCAGGAGGAAATTGTGGTGAAAATTTGCCCTCAATATATCAGGAGAAAGAAGTGAATAATACTTTGAAGGACCATTCTTATAACATAAGACCAGCTTTCAGCAAAACCATGTTGTCGTAGACTTGCTTTCCCTTGCAGTAAGTGGCCTTTCCCCTTCCTCCTGGACCCCTTGTCCTTGTTGGCCCCATTCCTTCTGGTCTCAGTCCTGTGCCCTGGTCAGTGTAATCTGAACAGTGGCTAATGTGGACTAACCTGTTGGTCAGTCCAAGCCCACCCACCTAAGGCTGCCTTTCTCACCAGATAGGTCCCCAGAGCAGACAGAATTGTCTAGTGCACGTAAAAGACTTTTCTATACTATTAATAAACTGAACTACTATGTCTTCCAAAAAATCTGCATTTTATCAGAGCACTTATAAGGTTTCAAGTAATGTGTCACTAATACAAAAATTTTCCCCATCTATTTCCCATGAAGTGATGGGACCAGATGCCATGATCTTAGTTTTCTGAATGTTGAGCTTTAAGCCAATTTTTCACTCTCCTCTTTCACTTTCATCAAGAGGCTTTTTAGTTCCTCTTCACTTTCTGCCATAAGGGTGGTGTCATCTGCATATCTGAGGTTATTGATATTTCTCCCAGCAATCTTGATTCCAGCTTGTGCTTCTTCCAGCCCAGTGTTTCTCATGATGTACTCTGCATATCAGTTAAATAAGCAGGGATACAATATACAGCCTTGACGTACTCCTTTTCCTATTTGGAATGAGTCTGTTGTTCTATGTCCAGTTCACTTCCTGACCTGCATATAGATTTCTCAAGAGGCAGGTCAGGTGGTCTAGTATTCCCATCTCTTTCAGAATTTTCCACAGTTTATTGTGATCCACACAGTCAAAGACTTTGGCATAGTCAGTAAAGCAGAAATAGATGTTTTTCTGGAATTCTCCTCATTTTTCCTTGACCCAGCAGATGTTGGCAACTTGATCTCTGGTTCCTCTGCCTTTTCTAAAATCACTACAGATGGTGATTATAGTCATGAAATTAAAAGACACTTACTCCTTGGAAGGAAAGTTATGACCAACTTAGATAGCATATTCAAAAGCAGAGACATTACTTTGCCAACAGAGGTCCATCTAGTCAAGGCTATGGTTTTTCCAGTAGTCATGTATGGATGTGAGAGTTGGACTGTGAAGAAAGCTGAGCACCGAAGAATTGATGCTTTTGAACTGTGGTGTTGGAAAAGGCTCTTGAGAGTTCTTTGGACTGCAAGGAGATCCAACCAGTCCATTCTAAAGGAGGTCAGTCCTGGGTGTTCTTTGGAAAGGATGATGCTAAAGCTGAAACTCCAGTACTTTGGCCGCCTCATGCGAAGAGTTGACTCATTGGAAAAGACTCTGATGCTGGGAGGGATTGAGGGCAGGAGGAGAAGGGGACGACAGAGGATGAGATGACTGGATGGTATCACTGACTTGATGGATGTGAGTTTGAGTGAACTCCGGGAGATGGTGATAGACAGGAAGGCCTGGCGTGCTGCAATTCATGGGGTCGCAAAGAGTTAGACACGACTGTGTGACTGAACTGAACTGAATGCAAAAATTCAGTATCTAGGAGAGAGATTTTCAGAAGATATACTTCCCTACTTTTGACACGCCTTTCATTAAGTTTTGCTACCCCAGTTTATGGATATCATCAGCTTATTATTTCTATTTAAACTTGAAGCCTCGTTACCCATTTGAAACCATTTGTACTGATCAATTGTACATAAACAGCCTGGTTCTCCCAATCTCTACCCATGTTCCTCATAAGATCACAATCTGACAGTGTTTAAACTGTTCTGGGGGCTCTAGATCATGCCCCTTGAGAAAACTGAGCTTGCTAGACAGTGGAGAAATGTGGTTTGCTAGAGAATGAGCCACTTACACTCTGCAGGATGCATGCATTTCAGGACAAATAAATCTTGATGAATTTCCTCCATCTGAAGTCTTCTTCCTCAGAGCATGAAAAAAAATTTACAGTATTTCTCTTAAATGAATGATTGCTGGAAAGGAATAAACAACGATCTCAGGTTGCCCTTAAAGAATTATAACATTATTAATTCAGTAAATTACTGCGTATATGTAACCTAAAAATGTTTGCATTTCCCCACGTGGCTTTTTAAAACCAGTATGTTTATATTTTACCTTTCTTTTACGTGTTCCACTAATGATGGTTATTCAGACTTGATGGTCTTGAAAATTCATGGCTAACCACGGTGCATCACTATTATTCTTTCAGCTGCCAGTATTAAAAATATTCCAAATTAGTTTTTAAGCAGAAAGAGAATATATGAAAGCTTTGATATAACTGCAAATTTCTGAAGTAGCTCAGGCATGACTTGATCTAACAGCTCAAATGATGTCACTCATTGTTTTTGTTGTTGTTTGTTTCTTTGGTTTTTTCTCTCCACCTTGTGTCAACTTCATGCTCAGAAATCTTCTTTCCTTGTGGTTAAGAGATGATTACAGTACGTCTGGCCTCATAATTTATCAGATTCAACATCAGTGAGAAACATATATTGCTTTGTAGCTCACTCCCCTCTTTTGAAGTGAATGTTCAGCTTATCCCTGAACCAATTACTCTACCTCTACCAGGGTGAATAGATTAGGAAGAGGGTAATGACAGAAGCACAGACAGACAGACAGACAGACAGAGACAAAGAGATGGAGAGAAACAGAAACAGAGAGAAAGAGAGAGAGACAGAGAGAGGGGAAAGAGAATTTCCCTGAATACAGAATGGTGTCTCTTATTAACCATCTTTTTTCCAGTTTATTTCAAAAGTTTGGTACAATACTAGGTCCATAGTATGTATTCAATACATATAATTTGAACTGATATAAAATTAATATCTGATTCAATTCACACATTATCAGTTTTTCAGCTTACTATTTCGTTGGATTACTTTAATTCTGCCAAGACAATTTAAAAATTCCTCCAACTTTTACCTGTCTAACTCCTTTGCATGTTATTCTGGTTTCTTTGTTTCACAGCTTCTTACATATTCACGCGTCTCTTTTAGAATGGTTGCATCTGTTAGTATCACATGAAATATCGGAAGAAACTTCCTAATTCGTTGTCTCATGAGACTTAAGGGGTGAAGGAGGGGCATAGTGAAGCAGGAAAAGAATGCCTTGGGGTTTATGATTACTCTACATACTCCATATGTATTAGCACCTTTAATCCTAAGAACAAATACTTGAGGGAGAATAATCCCTGTCTTACAGATGGGAAAATCGAGCATAGAATAGTAGATTACTTGCCCAAGTTTTCAAGGTAGGAATACATGAGCCATTGCAGGAAAAAAAAAAATCATATCAGTAAACTATTGATTGGTTTTTTGGCTTTTGACTTGAAGGGATAACATACCCTGTCTTTCATGGTGCAGTTTTCCTTTGGAACTTTCATTTTATTCATTGGTGGTGTTTTGAATATTGACATTTCCCTCTAATAAGGAGAAATATATTAAAACCTGTGGTTGCAAAGCAGACTTTGGGGTGCATATTTGAGTACAGTGTTAAAACCCTTTCTCAGACAATATGAGTACAGGTTAGTATGCATGTTTCCTGACTGTATTTTCACACTTAATAGCTATTTCATCTAACAAGCCTCATGTTTTAGGGGGAATTTTTTTTCCTACTGGATATTCTTCAGATATTCTATATAGGGGAATATAGGAAAAATTCCAGAGAAGGCAATGGCACCCCACTCCAGTACTCTTGCCTGGAAAATCACATGGACAGAGGAGCCTGGTAGGCTGCAAGTCCATGGGGTTGCTTGGAGTCAGACACAACTGAGCCACCTCACTTTCACTTTTCACTTTCATGCATTGGAGAAGGAAATGGCAACGCACTCTAGTGTTCTTGCCTGGAGAATCCCAGGGATGGAGGAGCCTGGTGGGCTGCTGTCTCTGGGGTCACACAGAGTCGGACACGACTGGAGCGACTTAGCAGCAGCAGCAGGAAAAATTTAAATTGTTGCCATTTGGCAGTAAATTATTATGCAGTTTTCTGTTGGAGTCATCCCTGGCTCCCTAAGCAAGAGGCTATACTATAGTGAAAAACATGCTCTGTTTCCTCATGTTCTTTCAGCTGGAGAATGTCATGTCTCACAGAGCAAAACATAGAAGGAAAATTATTTCCCACCCTGTATCTAGTTCCTTCTATTTATATTTACTAGAAATTCCTCTTACATACCACAAATACATTGTGTGATCATCTTAATATTTAGATTTTATGAATTTCATCTTTTTCCATATACCATAGATAATTTTATGGAAGTTTATACAGCTATTAGCCAAAACCACTTTAAACCAGACAACTCATTCATTTGTTGCATTGATTTTTCTAATTTAACTATCAGAAAGTTATCTTCTATATTTCCTTTACTTACAGATTATTGGTGGGGAAGATGAACTCATTTTTCTCGCTTGAGCTCTAACATTATTATTTTATACTCAACAACATAAAGCTTAAATAAATAAAATGAAAATGAAGTCTTTTTTAAAAAGATAAAAAGCATCTAAGTGAAACTTATGATGATTTTATTTAAAATCAATTCCACTCACTACTTAATTTAAATTTAATATTGTTTCTAACTTAAACATTAATATATATAATTGTTTATTTTAATTCTAGAAATTGAAAAATGCAAGGGATTTAAAAGAGTACTAAGTTCACGAATTCAGCAAATGTTTAAGTACTGACTGGACAACAGGTGTAGTATTCACTAATTCTGAAGTCAGAGTACTAGAGACTTAACTCACTGTACTAATACTGAGTTCATCATTATACTTTTTTCCTAGTGTATCGCTGAGTCTGAATATTCTCTTCTTTAAAATAGGAATAATAAAATATATCTTATAAATAAAATCTATAAGATTATATATTAGTAATAGATATAGATAAAATTATGGGTATAAATTAGATATCCACATATAGATAAAGTTATGGGTCATGGTGGAGAGTTCTGAAATAACGTGGTCCACTGGAGAAGGGAATGGCAAACCACTTCAGTATCCTTGCCATGAGAACCTCATGAACACTATGAAAAGGCAAAATGATAGGACACTGAAAGATGAACTCCCAGGTCGGTAGGTGCCCAATATGCTTCTTGAAATTAGTGGAGAACTAACCCCAGAAAGAATGAAGAGACAGAGCCAAAGCAATAAACAAACAAACAAACCCAGTTGCAGATGTGACTGGATGGAAGTAAAGTCTGAATCTGTGAAGAGCAACATTGCATAGGACCTGGCATGTTAGGTCCATGAATCAAGGCAAGTTGGAAGTGGTCAAACAGGAGATGGCAAGAGTGAACATCCATATTTTCAGTTCAGTTCAATTCAGTCATTCAGTCATGTCCGACTCTTTGCAAACTCATGAATTGCAGCACTCCAGACTTCCCTGTCCATCACCAACTCCCAGAGTTCACTCAAACTCACGTCCATCGAGTCAGTGATGCCATCCAGCCATCTCATCCTCTGTTGTCCCCTTCTCCTCCTGCCCCCAATCCTTCCCAGCATCAGAGTCTTTTCCAATGAGTCAACTCTTCGCATGAGGTGGTCAAAGTACTGGAATTTCAGCTTTTAGGAATTAGTAAAATAAAGTGGACTTGGAATGGATGAATTTAGCTCAGATGACCATTATATATACAATTGTGAGCAAAAATCACTTTAAAAAATGGAGTATTAACCATCATAGTCAACAAAAGAGTTCAAAATGCAGTACTTGGATGCAATCTGAAAAATGACAGAATGATCTCTGTTCATTTCCAAGGCAAACCATTCATATCACAGTAATGCAAGATTATGCCCCAACCAGTAACACTGAAGAAGATGACATTGAATGGTTCTATAAAGACTTACAAGAATTCTAGAACAAACACCCAAAAAAGATGTCTTTTCATTATAGGGGACTGGAATGCAAAAGTAGGAAGTAAAGAAACACCTGGAGTAACAAGCAAATTTGGCCTTGGAGTACAGAATGAAGCAGAGCAAAGGCTAATAGAGTTTTGCCAATAGAACACACCGGTCATAGCAAACACCCTCTTTCAACAATGCAAGAGAAGACTCTACACATGGACATCACCAGATGGTCAATACTGAAATCAGATTGATTATATTCTTTGCAGCCAAAGATGGAGAAGCTCTATACAGTCAGTAAAAACAAGACAGGGAGCTGACTGAGGCTCAGATCATGAACTCTTTATAGCCAAATTTAGACTTAAATTGAAGAAAGTAGGGAAAACCACTACAGCATTCAGGCATAACCTAAATCAAATCCCTTATGATTATACAGTGGAAGTGACAAATAGATTCAAAGGATTAGATCTGATAGACAGGAGGCCCAAAGAACTATGGATAGAGGTTCTTGACATGTACAGGAGGCAGTGATTAAGACCATCCCCAAGAAAATGAAATGCAAAAAGGCAAAATGGCTGTCTGAGGAGGCCTTACAAATAACTGTGGAAAGAAGAGAAGTGAAAGTCAAAGGACAAAAGGAAAGATACATCCATTTGAATACATAGTTCCAAAGACTAGCAAGAAGAAATAAGAAAGCCTTCCTCAGTGAGCAATGCAAAGAAATAGAGGAAAACAATAAAATGGGAAAGACTAGAGATATCATCAATAAAATTAGAGCTACAAAGGGAACATTTCATGTAAATATAGGCACAATAAAAGACAGAAATGGCATGGACCTAACAGAAGCTAAAGATATTAAGAAAAGGTGGCAATAATACACAGAAGAACTATACAAAAAAGAAGATAGTCATGACCCAGATAATCACAATGGTGTAATCAATCATCTAGAGCCAGATCCCAGACTGTAGAGTCAAGCGGGCCTTAGGAAGCATCACTATGAACAAAGCTAGTGGAGGTGATGGAATTCCAGTTGAGCTATTTCAAATCCTAAATGATGTTGCCTTGAAATATCTTAAGTGTTGTTGCACTTAATATATCAGCAAATTTGGAAAACACAGAAGTGGCCACAGGACTGGAATAGGTCAGTTTTCATTCCAATCCCAAAGAAAGGCAATACAGAATGCTCAAACTACCGCACAATTGCACTCATCTCACATGCTAGTAAAGTAATTCTCGAAATTCTCCAAGCCAGGCTTCAACAGAGGGTGAACTGTGAACTTCGAGATCTTGAACCTGGATTTAGAAAAGGTAGAGGAACCAGAACTGCCAAAATTCGTTGGATCATAAAAAAAGTGAGAGAGTTCCAGAAAAACATCTACTTCTGATTTATTGACTCTGCCAAAGCCTTTGACGATGTGGATCACAATAAACTGTGGAAAATTATAAAAGAGATGAAATACCAGACTGCCTGACCTGCCTCTTGAGAAACCTGTATGCAGGTCAGGAAGCAACAGTTAGAGCTGGATATGGAACAACAGACTAGTTCCAAATCGGGAAAGGAATACGTCAAGGATGTATATTTCACCCTGCTTGTTTAACTTATATGCAGAGTACATCATGTGAAACTCTGGGCTGGATGAAGCACAATCTGTAATCAAGATTGCCAGGAGTAATATGAATAACCTCAGAAACGCAGATAACACCTCCCTTATGGCAGAAAGTGAAGAACTAAAGCACCTCTTGATGAAAGTGAAAGAGGAGAGTGAAAACGTTGGCTTAAAGCTCAACATTCTGAGAACTAAGATCATGGCATCTGGTCCCATCACTTCATGGAAAATAGATGGGGAAACAGTGGAAACCGTGACAGACTTTATTTTCCTGGGCCCTAAAATCACTGCGGATGGTGACTGCAGCCATGAAATTTTAAAAATGATTGCTCCTTTGAAAGAAAGTTATGACCAACCTAGGCAGCATATGAAAAAAGAGAGACATTGCTTTGTCACAAATATTTATCTAGTCAAAGCTTTGGTTTTTCCAGTAGTCATGTGTGGAAATGAGAGTTGGACTATAGAGAAACCTGAGCACTGAAGAAATGATGCTTTTGAACTGCAGTGTTGGAGAAGACTCTTGAGAGTCCATTGGACTGCAAGGAGA
Source organism: Nanger dama (assembly GCA_917880005.1). Classification (NCBI taxonomy): domain Eukaryota; kingdom Metazoa; phylum Chordata; class Mammalia; order Artiodactyla; family Bovidae; genus Nanger; species Nanger dama. The sequence continues at coordinate 1,606,525 of CAKJTW010000043.1, read as the reverse complement.
TCCAACCAGTCCATCCTAAAGGAAATAAGTCCTGAATATTCATTGGAAGGACTGATGCTGAAGCTGAAACTCCAATATTTTTGCCACTTATGGAAAGAACTGACTTATTGGAAAAGACCCTGATGCTGGGAAAGACTGAAGGAGGGAGGAGAAGGGGACAACAGAGGATGAGACGATTGGATGGCATCACTGACTCAATGGGCATGAGTTTGAGTAAGTTCCGGGAGTTGGTGATGGACAGGGAATCCTGGCTTGCTGCAGTCCATGGGGTTGCAGATTCAAACATGACTGAGTGACTGAAGTGAACTAACTGAACTGATGGGTATAGATAGGATGTGAGTTTTGATCAACAATATTCAGGGAAATGATTTGAAGTAACAGATACTTCAAATGTAGGAAATGTAAGCATTATTCCTAATAATTATGAAAATATTTATTTTGGGTTTTGTTCCAAAGTATTTTAATTGATATTTCTTAGAAAAATCTCTGATCTTCAATTAACAACTATTCTAAAGGAAAATGCCACCACTCGGTTTAAGAACGTCACTTCCTTAATTTTATTTTTTTGAAATTTCACATGCAGTTTAAAAATAGAAATAGCTCAAATTTTGCATTTCACTTTGCATCTTTTATTTTTCCATTTGAATAAAGTTAGGCTAAGCTTGTTATTTTTTTTTTTCCAATACGAAAAGCCTACTTACATGGCCAAATTGCAAACTAATTTGAGCATTTTAGTCTCTTCTTAATCAAAGACAGATCAACACAGGCCAGTGTTCATTTTTCCTCAATTTTCTATATAGCTTTCCTTTTAAAATGATGTTTTAAAAAAGATCTTAACCTATTTGAATATAACCTAACAATATATTACATAAAATCAAAGATTTAAAATATCCCCTGGAGTATCTTCTCCATTTAACTCTCTCATCTCCCGCTAATGTCTTCATCATTGTCACCCAGGATGGCTGGCTTGTCCACAAGCTTTTGTATTCAAGCTTTTAAATCAGCCCACCTATCAGTTATGTCCAAATGCCTTCTCTTCCATTTTTCACCTAATCTTATTCTTCTCCTGAAGGCTTGTCTACTCTATGAAGCTCTCCAAGGATGATATGATTCTCCAGGCAATTCATAATTCCATTTCTACCAGCTTTTCCAAGACAGCATATTTGAATTTTGCACTTTGTATTTCACTTCAGTATTAACCAGTATGTAAAAATACATACTGACACATAATTAGTGAAATCTCAGTGATGTATTTTTTTTTCAAAAAAACTTAAGAGCAAAATCACTGGTCTGTTAATTTTACTGTCATCCTTTGCATTGCCACCTTTGAGTCTATTATTTCATGTATAGAATGGGTACCTAGTAAATATCTGTCTTTTCTCACACTACTTCTCCTCTCCCTTTCATGAGTGAAGAAACTGTTTTTCACCTATTACAACAGTTTAAAAATTTACTATTTTCCTTATGCATTTCCTTACTGTATAATCATGTCCTGATTTTACAAATGCTGTTATGTATATATCCCCGTTCAATGCCCACAAGCAACTCTTCAATAAGGCTATTAGTCATCTTTTGAGAGATGTAGAAACAGAGGCTTAATTAGTTCATATGACTTGACTGAAATTTTACAACTTAAGTAGTGGAACCAGGTATTTGACCTGGTTTTTGAACTGTTGGTGGGCAGAATATATTAATGATTTTATAGCCTGCTCTGAAAATAGGCTGCTTCAGAATTCTGGCTCTTGTACTTACTAGTTGTATCACCTTGAACTGACTGACTTATTTTTACTCATCTCTGAAAAGATGGTCCTAATGGTATTAACCTCCTTGGACTGTTCTGATTCAACCTGTTAGTAGATGTAAAACACTTAGAATACTGATGTGGTCCCTACTAAGTGCTTAGTAAGTATAAGCTGCTGATTTGAATGGAAGGGAAAGAAAGGTGAAGACTGAAGCAATAAGCTCTTCACGCTAGTTTGTCAGAGCTTGTTTCATTTAACACAAATGAAATATGTTAAGCTATTGAATAAACTGTTGAAATATGGCAAGGAATAAAATATAAAATAAAATAAACCTAAGAGCTAGCAGAAGATCAATTTTGTAAGAGTAGGTTAATTGGCAGTAGAGATGCCCACGTGCATGAACAAAGCACTAAAAATTGGACAATGAAGTGTGAGGGCAAGAGATACCAACACAGCACCCTCGGCGGGTAATATTGCCCTGATGAGAATGCGAAATTACACATAATGATCTGATGGCCTCTCTGACTGAGTATAGTAGGAAAGTCCACATTAATTCCCTTTTAAGCACATTCCCTGAGACTTCATCAAACTCAGCTGCACCATGATACCTGCTAAGTGTAACGGTTGTTGACTCTTTCCTTGGGAATAAAACAGCAATTAACAAGATCTGTAAAATTCATTGACAACTGAAGCTTTGTGTACCATTGACCAGCTGAAAGGCTGATTATTCTTAAGGATGCAAGCCAAGAGAAGCAGAATCTGAATCTTTACAATCTGCTCCAAAATCACTGTAGATGGTGATTGCAGCCATGAAATTAAAAGACGCCTACTCCTTGGAAAGAAACTTATGACCAACATAGATAGCATATTCAAAAGCAAAGGCATTACTTTTCCAAAAAAGGTGCATCCAGTCAAGGCTATGGTTTTTCCAGTGGTCATGTATGGATGTAAGAGTTGGACTGTGAAGAAAGCTGAGCTCTGAAGAATTAATGCTTTTGAACTGTGGTGTTGGAGAAGACTCTTGAGAGTCCCTTGGACTGCAAGGAGATCCAACCAGTCCGTTCTAAAGGAGATCAGTCCTTGGTGTTCTTTGGAAGGAATGATGCTAAAGCTGAAACTCCAGTACTTTGGCCACCTCATGCGAAGAGCTGACTCACTGGGAAAGACTTTGATGCTGGGAGGGATGGAGGGCAGGAGGAGACGGGGACGACAGAGGATGAGATGGCTGGATGGCATCACTGACATGGTGATGGACAGGGAGGCCTGGTGTGCAGCAATTCATGGGGTCGCAAAGAGTCGGACACGACTGAGTGACTGAACTGAACTGAACTGGAAAATCTAGTATATTCACTGCCCACTTTTTTTTTTTTTTTTTCCACTGCCCACTTTATTGTTACTGTTTTTGAAATTCTTGATTTTGTTTAAAAAATCATTTTAATTAGTGTTATACCAGATGCCTAAAAATTGTATGTGATTGACAAAATGCTGATCATCATCTATTGGAATTTCTAAAATAAAACTGAAGTATTGGCTTATGATAAAACTATCCCCAGATTACCGAGAAAATATCTCCTCCAACATAGAAGACTCTTTAGCAGCTAAATTTTACATAGTGACTTATTTTCAAGAGAGCTTGCCTTGTACAGAAATAAATAAATAAATAAATAAAACATTTAAATGGATTTTGATTTAACAGTTTTGTCATTGTGTTATAAGCAGATAGTTCTAAATTTCAGTTGTAGGGAGGACTGTCCTTACCATGAAGTGATAATAAATTTATCCATGTTTGGCAAGATGCTCATCAATAATATTAATATACAGGAAGTAATTCGTTAATTAAGCACAAGATATTAGATGAATGCTCTAGGGACTATTATCCATTCATTTGTCTTGTTTTATTTTGTGTCCTATTGTTGTATCATTTTAGATAGTCAGAAGATATATCTAGACTTTCTTGACTGAACTCACAGTCCTGTTCTTAAACTTTTTCTTGGCATTTAAACAGAAAGAATTAAAAGATGGACAAGTTTTCATCTTCTGAAAAAAAAAATGTCAGATTTTCCTTAGTATATAGTCTAAGAAAACATGTCTCTTCTGAAAAACATGGCCTTTCTTTTTATCTTATAGTAAGAAACATGTAAAATACTGAGGTTTCATTTTTACTTTGATTCCCACCATATTCAAAACAAAGTTGAGTGTTCAAATATAGTAACAACTGCATTCAAATTCCTGAAAGAATTATCTCTCTCTCTTTCTCTTAACCTCCCTTATTTAATTGTATAATTCAATGGCCTGAATGCCTGAAAGACTCATAATAAGAGTCTTTTAAAAGCAGTAGAAAAATAAATAATAATTATGTAATGTGGTAGAGGTGTTAGCTAATGCTGTATATCATAATGTAACATATAAATGTATCAAATCAACATGCTACATATCTTAAACACAATATTCTATGTCAGTTTTATCTCAATAAGAAAATGAAAATCAACCAATTTGTAAGTCACTTAAAACCTTTTGTGTAGTAGACATGGTGAAAATTGAAAATAAACAAATAAATAGTAATAAATCTAAGACTGCAGGGCACAAATACCAAGAAAACAAAGAATACATGTGACCTGTAATAAATATAATTAGGAAAAATATTTAGACATTGAATGCAAATATAAGTGAAATAATAAGACGTAACTTTTCTGAAATGGTAGCAATTACCATGGAAATGCGGAGAAGGAAATGGCAACCCACTCCAGTACTCTTGCCTGGAAAAATCCCATGAACAGAGGAGCCTGGTAGGCAACAGTCCATGGGGTCGATAAGAGTCAGACACGACTGAGTGATTTCACTCACTTCATACTTTATCACCGGAGAAGGAAATGGCAACCCACTCCAGTATTCTTGCCTGGAGAATCCCATGGACAGAGGAGCCAGGTGGCTGTGGTCCATGGGGTCACAGAGAGTTGGACATGACTGAAGTGTTTGAGCACAAGCACCATGGAAATGTATAGAAACTGTTGTAATGAGATGATCAATTTTTCTTTTCTCCAAACACATTTGTAGATTTTCAATATTTCCTGAGTGATTTTCCCCACTCAAAAGCTGCACTAAAAACTTGCCATGAGGAAGGATTAGGCAGTAAAAGCAATTCTTTGCTCCAAAGAGGCTTCTTAGTAAATTCGAAGAGCAAACTTGTTACTGAATGGATTCATTAATATGTGTCTTATGATGGCTTTTGTTATATAAACTTTAAAATCACTACTCATTTAAAGCATCCAAAAATATTGCTCCTTTTTATAGAGAACCAGATCATAGCTATACCCAACCTTTGTGACATTAATGAGACAGTCCAGGGCTTCACCTTTTTCTGGAAATAAGTTTTGTTGGAAGATTGCTGTACCAATTGGTGACATTTTCATCTATGGCTTCTTTATTCACTACAGTGCCAGAGTTGAGTAGCTGTGACAGAGACATGGCATTCCGAGTCCAAAATATTTACTATCCACTCTTTTACAGAAAGTATTTGCTGACTCTTGATTTAGAGGATCTTGGGAATGGAACCTTCAATTGTTTTCAGCGATAATTGTTTTAGGATACTTTTCTTTTTAATTCCAAGAATAGAAGAAAGCAATCATTGCCTTTCTGTTCAGCAAACATATTTTGAAAAAGAAGACAGCATATTCCAGTCTGAACAGGAAGACAACATATTTCAGTCCTAGATATTCAGTTCAGTTCAGTCACTCAGTCATATCCAACTCTTTGTGACCCCATGGAGTGCAGCACACCAGGCTTTTCTGTCCATCACCAACTCGAACCCATGCCCATTGAGTTGGTGATGCCATCCAACCATCTCATCCTCTGGCATCCCTTTCCCCTTCTGCTTTCAATCTTTCCCAGCATCAGGGTCTTTTTCAGTTAATCAGTTCTTCACATCAGGTGGCCAAAATATGTAGTTTCAGCTTCAGTATCAGTCCTTCCAATGGATATTCAAGACTTATTTCCTCTAGGATGGACTGGCTGGACCTCCTTCCAGTCCAAGGGACTCTCAAGAGTCTTCTCCAATAACACAGTTCAAAAACATCGATTCTTCAGTGCTCAGGTTTCTTTATAGTCCAACTCTCACATCTATACATGACTCCTGGAAAAATCATAGCTTTGAAGATGGCCCTTTGTTGGCAAAGTAATATCTCTGCTTTTTAATATGCTGTCTATGTTGGCCATAGCTTTTCATGAAATTAAAAGACAAAGCAGGTGTCTTTTAATTTCATGGCTGCAGTCACTATTAACTATGATTTTGAGCCTAAATAAATAAATAAATAAATATCTCTCATTGTTTCCCCAGTTTCCCCATCCATTTGCCATGAAATGATGGGACTAGATGCCATGACCTTAGTTTTCTGAATGTTGAGTTTTAAGCCAACTTTTTCACTCTCCTCTTTCACTTTCATCAAGAGGCTCTTCAGTTCCTCTTTGCTTACTAACATAAGGGTGGTGTCGTCTGTGTATTTGAGGTTATTTATATTTCTCCTGGCAATCTTGAATCCAGCTTGTGCTTTATTCAGCCTGGTATTTCACATGATGTGCTCTGCATATAAATTAAATAAGCAAGGTGACAATATACAGCCTTGAGTTGGCTCTGTACCAGTTTTGATTATGTTCCTGACATTATACCAAGATATTTACGTAAATTAATTCTCATGTTATTGCTTAGAGATTGATACTGGTAAAACTATTGTTTTGATGGCCTCAAGTAATGGTATCCTTTTGTGTTGTAATTTTTAGTTTCCATCCAGTTTGACTCTGAACTAATCCTGTGAATTACTTTAGCAGAAGTAACACTTTGCTAATTATATCCTCATGCTCTTAAAGCTCTGCCATTGGCATGAGGACTAATCCAGGCTGAGAGACCATGCACAGCAGAGTTGAATAATCCAATAAAGCTCGCCTAGACCAATCGATCCTCACCAAGCCTACCTGTTAAAAATATATCCTGAATAAGTCATGCTGAGATCAGACATGCCCAGAGCATCAGACCAGCTCAGACAACCCATAGGGTCTTGAGAAATAATAAAATGATTATTGTTTTATGGTGCTAAGTTTCTGGGTGATTTGTTACACAGCAAGAACTGCTGTAGTATTGTTTTATAGTCCACTTTTCATGCAAGTAAAATGAAGAATTAGATTAACTAATATGATGAAGAATGCATAGATGGTTAGTGGAGAATGCAGGATTAGTAACCAGTAATCAAATTCCAGAGCCCTTAAGAAACATTAGGATCAGGGGGACCTTACAAAGAATAGCAAGGAGAGATAAGAAAGCCTTCCTCAAAGATCAGTGCAAAGAAATAGAGGAAAATAATAGAATGAAAAAGACTAGAGATCTCTTCAAGAAAATTAGAGATACCAAGGGAACATTTCATGCAAAGATGGGCTCAATAAAGGACAGAAAAGGTAGAGACCTAACAGAAGCAGAAGATATCAAGAAGAGGTGGCAATAATACACAGAAGAACTATACAAAAAGAAGATAGTCATGACCCAGAAAATCATGATGGTGTGATGAGTCACCTAGAGCCAGATCCTGTACTGTGAGGTCAAGTGCGCCTTAGGAAGCATCACTGTGAACAAAGCTAGTAGAGGTGATGGAATTCCAGTTGAGCTATTTCAAATCCTAAAAGATGTTGCCTTGAAAATGCTGCTCTTAATATACCAGCAAATTTGGAAAACTCAGCAGTGGCCACAGGACTGGAAAAGGTCAGTTTTCATTCCAATCCCAAAGAAAGGCAATGCTAAAGAATGCTCAAAATACCACACAATTGCACTCATCTCACACGCTAGTAAAATAATGCTCAAAATTCTCCAAGCCAGGCTTCAGCTATACGTGAACTGTGAACTTCCAGATGTTCCAGCTGGTTTTAGAAAAGGCAGAGAACCAGAAATCAAACTGCCAACATTTGCTGGATCATCAAAAAGCAACAGAGTTCCAGAAGAACATCTACTTCTGCTTTATTGACTCTGCCAAAGCCTTTGACTGTGTGGATCACAATAAACTGTGGAAAATTCTGAAAGAGATGGGAATACCAGACCACCTGACCTGCCTCTTGGGAAATCTATATGTAGGTCAGGAAGCAACAGTTAGAACTGGACATGGAACAACAGACTGGTTCCAAATAGGAAAAAAAGAGTACGTCAAGGCTGTATATTGTCACCCTGCTTATTTAACTTATATGCAGAGTACATCATGAGAAACGTTGAGCTGGAAGAAGTACAAGCTGGAATCAAGATTGCCGGGAGAAATATCAATAACCTCAGATATGCAGATGACACCACTCTTATGGCAGAAAGTGAAGAAGAACTAAAAAGCCTCTTGATGAAAATGAAAGAGGAGAGGGGAAAAGTTGGCTTAAAGCTCAACATTCAGAAAACCAAGATCATGGCATCTGATCCCACCACTTCATGGGAAATAGATGGGGAAACAGTGGAAACAGTGGCAGACTTAATTTTGGGGGTCCAAAATCACTGCAGATGGTGACTGCAGCCATGAAATTAAAACATGCTTACTCCTTGGAAGGAAAGTTATGACCAACATAGACAGCATATTAAAAAGCAGAGATATTACTTTGCCAACAGAAGTTCATCTAGTCAAGGCTATGGTTTTTCCAGTGGTCATGTATGGATATGAGAGTTGAACTATAAAGAAAGCTGAGTGCTGAAGAATTGATGCTTTTGAACTGTGGTGTTGGAGAAGACTCTTGAGAGTCCCTTGGACTGCAAGGAGATCCAACCAGTCCATCCTAAAGCAGATCAGTCCTGGGTGTTCATTGGAAGGACTGTTGCTGAAGCTGAAACTCCAATACTTCGGCCACCTGATTAGAAGAGCTGACTCATTTGAAAAGACCCTGATGCTTGGAAAGATTGAAGGCAGGCAGAGAAGCGGACAACAGAGGATGAGATGGTTGCATGGCATCACCGAATCGATGGACATGAGTTTGGGTAGACTCCGGGAGTTGGTGATGGACAAGGTGGCCTGGCGTGCTGCGCTTCATGGGGTCACAAAGAATTGAGTACGACTGAGTGACTAAACTGAACTGAACTGAAGATCAGGGTAAGTGGGACTGTATCTGAAATGGCCAGGTGTAAGGACTTCTTATTTTTTACTGCTGTAATGTGGTTGTAAGAGGTTAGACAGAATCCTATTACCACGTCATCTGTAAGAGTCAGTAGTGCAGAGACTAGACAAGCAATAGTGTTATCTGACTGAGAGACTGACTGATAAAGCAATATGTTCCATTGCTGCAGTAGTAATAAAACTCCTGAAATGGTCTGTAAAGCTCACCAGCCAAAGGCGAAAAGTAGAGGAGCCTCATGGAGATGCAGAGACATCTGAGAGAGGTGCTGGAGCTAATAAATCACAAGTAGAAACTTGGTGCTGAGAAACTTGTTTCAATGGTTTACTTAACAGAAATTGGTCAACAAATTTCACAATTAATTTGATTAAAAGCACATACCTTAATACACTCAATATGACATAATAGATAGGAAACAGAGTACAGAAAGATTTCCCTATTGTTTTCTTTATGATAGCCAGGGCGTGTTTTCATTGCCTTTGTGAAAGGTTTTAATTATAATTTTGTTTTCCACATATTAGAAATTTCTGGGGGCAATGAGTACAGTGGTGGAGAATGAGAAGAGAGGTTCAGACTGCAGAAATATGGGTAGAGGGGAGAAAACAACAGATGAAGCTAAAGAAATATCCATGGCCTACCTCCTAAGTAGACTCAAACGTTGCACTTTGTACAGTGTTGTAACTTCCTTGTGGATTTAACAGGAAATTAGAACCTAGATTTTGTTTAAAAACATGAAGCAATATCTGATGAAAAGAATGATTTTATTTTTAGTAGTGAAAAACAAAAATTAAAGGCACTTAAAATATCTACTAAAATTTGAATAAATAAGAAGTGTGACATTTATTCAATGGAATAAAATTCAGCAGTGAAAATAAAATAAAGTGTTTAAGAAAACAAAAAAAACAGCTATTTTAAGAAAACAAGATAGCAAATGAATGTATGATTTCATTTATTAAAAAGTTAATAAACACATAAAGATAAATATAGTTGATTAGGTATATAGACATAAGTGATAAAGCTATCCAAAAAAAAAAAAAGCAATGGGCTATCTCTGGATGTGGAGTTTCTCTTTCGGAGAGGCGCTTGGTGGTCTTCAAAGCAGTGGTAATTAAATTTTGTTAGGAGGAAAAGGTGCCCGTGTTCACTTTGTAAATACTTTGTATACCTTACATATAAGGTACAGAGTGTAGAATCCACATGTAATAACCTAAGGGAGTGTCCTCTCAATAAATCTATTAGTATGTTTCTTCCCATAATAAAGTAAAATTTCCGTTAGTTCACATTGCTTTCATATAAAATGGTGTCATTGACCTTGTGTGAGTGGCGGTGGAATTAGGGCACTTCATCAACTATTAAAAAGTACCTGTAAAAATCATTTTGACCCACAAACACTAAACTGAAGATACATTAGGATATAAGTCCATTTTGATTCTTGCATGTCAAGGACATCATAATAATTTAGTTTTCTTTGAGACATCTTGAAAATGAAAGTGATAGAATATTGAATTAAAAAGAGCAAAGGACATGAGACAGGACATTAGCAGATTCAGTATGCATTTAAAAATGGAAATACTTCCAGTAAAACAGCTATATTCTTACATCCTAATAAACTTATGACAAGTGTCCTTTGTTACCTTCAAAAATTGTAAAACTCTATTTCCTGGGCACTGAAAAGTCCTGCTCTGAGAGTCACTAGGAGGTGACAGAAATAGCTGCATAAATAATAAGTTTGTACTTGCTCCCAAGTTGCTAATAACACTGCATATAGGTTAAATATTCATAATTCGGTGACAAATTTTCCTCCTTTTTTTTTTCCCCTGTGTCTTTAATGGATCTTTACCGTTTCACTCTCAAAAGCATGTGTGTGTGTTAATTGTTCAGTTGTGTTCGACTCTTTGTGACCCCCTGGAGTGTAGCCCACCAGGCTCCTCCGTCCAGGGGATTCTCCAGGAAAGACTACTGGAGGGGTTGTTAGTTCCTTATCCGGGGATCTTCCTGACCCAGGAATCAAACGCTGGTTTCCCAAATTGCAGGTGGATTCTTTACCATATGAGCCACCAGGGAAGCCCTCTCAAAAGCATACAAAAAGCTAACATATACGTACTCCCACACTGACTCACACCTGAGGAAACTGTGCAAAAGTGCTGGCACATTCAGGGACAAGCACAGGTCTTATCAGGCACTGGAAGTTGAACCAGACTGCTTGACAAATCTGATAGAGAAGCATCCTTACCCTCAATGCAATTGCTATGGAACTTGTGAGAGCGCCCCCTGCTGGTTCAGTCAGTAAAGAATCCACCAGCAATGCGGGAGACCTGGATTTGATCCCAGAGTTCGGAAGATCCCTTGAAGATCGCCAGTATTCTTGCCTGGAGAATCCCCATGGACCTAGGAGCCTGGCGGGCTGCAGTCCATGGAGTTGCAAAGAGTCAGACACGACTGAGTGACTAAGCATACAACCTCAATGCAATTTTTATGAAATCTGTAACTGCTCTCTGGATAAGTCCAATGTCTTGCAAGAGCAGGGCAGAGTGAAACTGAAAGTCACTCAGTCCTGCCCAACTCGTTACGACCCCATGGACTATACAGTCGATGGAATTCTCCAGGCCAGAAAACTGGAGTGGCTGGCCTTTCCCTTCTCCAGGGTATCTTCCCAACCCAGGGATTGAACACAGGTCTCCTGCATTTTGCAGGTGGATTCTTTACCAGCTGAGCCACAAGGGAAGCCAAAGAATACTGCAGTGGGTAGCCTATCCCTTCTCCAGGGGATCTTCCCAACCCAGGAATAGAACCGGGGACTCCTGCTCATGAATAAGCTCATGGGCTTTGCAGTTCAATTCAGGACAGTCGCTCAGCTGTGCCTGACTCTTTGTGACCCCATGAACCACAACATGCCAGGCCTCCCTGTCCATTACCAACTGCCGGTGTCCACCCAAACCCATGTCCATTGAGTCAGTGACGCCATCCAACAATCTCATCCTCTGTTGTACCCTTCTCCTTCTGCCCTCAAGCTTTCCCAGCATCAGGGTCTTTTCAAATGAGTCAGTTCTTTGCATCAGGTGGCCAAAGTATTGGAGTTTCAGCTTCAACATCACTCCTACCAATGACTGATCTGCTTTAGGATGGACTGGGCGGATCTCCTTGCAGTCTAAGGAACTCTCAAGAGTCTTCTCCAACACCACAGTCCAAAGCATCAATTCTTCGGAGCACAGCTTTCTTTATAGTCCGACTTTCACATCCATACATGACCACTGGAAAAACCATAGCCTTGACTAGATGGACCTTTGTTGGCAAAGTAATATCTCTGCTTTTAATATGCTGTCTATGTTGGTCATAACTTTCCTTCCAAGGAGTAAACATGTTTTAATTTCATGGCTGCAGTCACCATTTGCAGTGGTTTTAGAGCCCCCCAAAATAAAGTCAGCTACTGTTTCTACTGTTTCCCCATCTATTTCCCATGAAGTAATGGGACCAGATGCCATGATCTTAGTTTTCTGAATGTTGAGCTTTAAGCCAATTTTTCACTCTCCTCTTTCACTTTCATCAAGAGGCTCTTTAGTTCTTCTTCACTTTCTGCCGTAAGAGTGGTGTCATCTGCATATCTGAGGTTATTGATATTTCTCCTGACAATCTTGATTCCAGCTTGTGCTTCTTCCAGCCCAGCGTTTCTCATGATGTACTCTGCATATAAGCTGAATAAGCAGGTGACAATATACAGCCTTGACGTACTCCTTTTTCCTATTTGGAACCAGTCTGTTGTTCCATGTCCAGCTCTAACTCTTGCTTCCTGACCTGCATACAGATTTCTCAAGAGGCAGGCCAGGTAGTCTGGTATTCCTATCTCTTTCAGAATTTTCCACAGTTTATTGTGATCCACACAGTCAAAGGCTTTGGCATAGTCAATAAAGCAGACGTAGATGTTTTTCTGGAAATCTCTTGCTTTTTTGATGATACAGCAAATGTTGGCAATTTGATTTCTGCTTTCTCTGCCTTTTCTAAAACCAGCTGGAACATCTGGAAGTTCACAATCCACCTATTGCTGAAGCTTGGCTTGGAGAATTTTGAGCGTTACTTTACTAGCGTGTGAAGTGAGTGCAATTGTGTGGTAGTCTGAGCATTCTTTAGCATTGCCTTTCTTTGGGACTGGAATGAAAACTGACTTTTTCCAGTCCCATGGCCACTGCTGAATCTTCCAATTTTGCTGGCATATTGAGTGCAGCACTTTCACAGCATCATCTTTTAGGATTTGAAATAGCTCAACTGGAATTCCATCACCCCCACTAGCTTTATTCATAGTGATGCTTCCTAAGGCCCACTTGACTTCACATTCCAGGATGTCTGGCTCTAGGTGAGTCATCACACCATTGTGATTTTCTGGGTCCTGAAGATCTTTTTGTATAGTTCTGTGTATTCTTGCCACCTCTTCTTAATATCTTCTGCTTCTGTTAGGTCCATACCATTTCTGTCCCTTATTGAGCCCATCTTTGAATGAAATGTTCCCTTGGTATCTCTAATTTTCTTGAAGAGATCTCTATTCTTTCCCATTCTATTGTTTTCCTCTCTTTCTTTGCATTGATCCTCTGAGGAAGGCTTTCTTATCTCTCCTTGCTATTCTTTGGAAGTCTGCATTCAAATGGTAATATCTTTCCTTTTCTCCTTTGCTTTTCACTTCTCTTCTTTTCACAGCTATTTGTAAGGCCTCCTCAGACAGCCATTTTGCTTTTTTGCATTTCTTTTTCTTGAGGATGGTCTTGATTCCTGTCTCCTGTACAGTGTCACGAACCTCCATCCATATTTCATCAGGCACTCTGTCTGTCAGATCTAGTCCCTTAAATCTATTTCTTACTTCCATGTATAGTCATAAGGGATTCTTGTGTTGCACGTGAATTCTTTATCAACTGAGCTATGCTACTGCTAGTGCTAAGTCACTTCGGTCGTGTCCGAGTCTATGTGACCCCATAGACTGCAGCCCACGAGGCTCCTCCGTCCATAGGATTTTCCAGGCAGGAGTACTGGAGTGGGGGTGCCATTGGCTCAAAAATGCTGAAAGTGAAAGTCTCTCAGTCTTGTCTGACTCTGCTACCCCAGGGACTATACATTCCATGGAATTCTCCAGGTCAGAATGCTGGAGTTGGTGGACTTTCCCTTTCCAGAGGATCTTCCCAACCCAGGGATCAAAACCAGGTCTCCCACACTGCAGGCAGATTCTTTACCTGCTGAGCCACAAGGGAAGCCAAGAGCAGGCAGGACACACTAATAAGAAACATTTAGGACAAGATGAGGATCAAAATGCTGGGGACAGAATTCTGAGAGCCTCAAGAATTTCACACTGTCTTAAACTCCTTCCAGCTTTAATTTTAAAATCACAAGGTGGAGGGAAAAGTGGTACTGGGAGGGCAGAGGGATAGTTTATAATGTTTCTCTGTTGATGGATTACCTGCTCTCTGGTACAGCTACTGAGAGAGACCACAAGGTTACAAGGAGCATAAAGTGAAGGAGCACTGGCATTTCCTGAATTCTGCACAGGTCCTGCTGCTTTGATACATGACTGCCCCACACAAGGCCCTCAGTTCTCTGTGCAGCTTCACGCGGAGTGGAATATGCAATTTGTGTGATTATAGTTATCATTATTGTATCAAGCTGAACAATATTTTTACCTCTGTGAACTAGAAGGAGGAGAAGCACCAGAGGGATTGGATTCAGACTGACAAAGGAGTGGAGAGGGGAGAGGCTTGGAAATTCTTTTTATTCTCTCTTTCTGCTGGTTTCCAATTCTTGATAATGAATTACGTATCTGGGCTGTCATCTAATAGATTCGGATTCAGTTGCTAGCAGGCCAAGGAATCTAGTTCTTATAAGAGGCCCCAGGTGACAGGAAATTTTTTAAATGGTGCAAAATCAGATACATTATGAGGTTGAGAGTGAAAGTTAGTCACTCAATCGCAACCTCATAGATTATATCCTGCCAGGCTCCTCTGACCATGAAATTCTCCAGATAGGAATACTGGAGTGGGTTGCCATTTCCTTCTCCAGGGAATCTCCCCAGCCTAAGGATTGCATTGCAGGCAGATTCTTTACCATTTGAACCACCATCGGAAGCCCTACTATGAGGTGAAATCCCCTGAAAATATCTGTCTCTTTACTCGGAGAAACCTGATGTATATTGGTTAAATTTTCTGATTTTGTGAGATGATTGTGTATAAGTTTCTTGAGCGATATGAGTTTGTTTGGTTCCCCTATCCCTAGAAGAGTGTAGTATCAATAAATATAGATTTAATTCTAAGGGTATGCATATTCCAAGTAAGTCTTGGATGCTAGCTTGTCTGTGTGGCGTCCAGGAAGCTGGAGGTAAAATGTGCTCCTGTAATGCCATGATAAATGTATAAAAGAGGACCAAGTGCAAAACTAAATTCTTCAGTCATTTGCTCTGTTATCTTAGATTGTGATTTAAGAACATGTAGTACAGATTTATTCAACAGTGCATCTCCTCCTAGAAGTAAAATAAAGCCCCAGCTTCTCTCTTTAGAGCATGGATCTTATTGACAGTGGCTTTCTTGGCATATCTTCCCAGTTATGGGGCTCCCCTGGTGGCTCAGAGGTTAAAGCGTCTGCCTCCAATGCAGGAGACCCGGGTTCGATCCCTGGGTCAGGAAGATCCCCTGGAGAAGGAAATGGCAACCCACTCCAGTATTCTTGCCTGGAGAATCCCATGGACAGAGAAGCCTAGTAGGTTACAGTCCACGGGGTCGCAAA
Source organism: Nanger dama (assembly GCA_917880005.1). Taxonomy (NCBI): domain Eukaryota; kingdom Metazoa; phylum Chordata; class Mammalia; order Artiodactyla; family Bovidae; genus Nanger; species Nanger dama. The sequence continues at coordinate 1,590,914 of CAKJTW010000043.1, read as the reverse complement.
GAGTCGGACATGACTGAGAGACTTCACCTTCACCTTTTCCCAGTTACGGGGACTAAATTTTAGTTTGGGACATGAGTTTTAGATAGATCAAGAGGATTTTCCTCTGTGCATTGCTGAGTTTTCCTGTTCTATAAGAAGAATGAATTTTATTAGTAAAATGGAGATTGAAATTAAATTTTGGAAAATAAAAGTCTCAGAATTGGTAAAAGTCAAAGAACACTCTGAATATTGGACTTTGACTGAATCAGTGTAAGCTGACTATCCTCAGTATGGGAATAGCCTTTCATAAGCCACTGATCTGTCTGTCAGATCAGCATGTGTTTTTTTTTTTTTTTTTTCCCAGTAACATTTTAAGGAGCCCTACTGAGGACTTCATAGGGAGAATTAGGATATAGATAATGGGGGCTGTCAATAAGAAAAATTTATGTCATTTGAAAACATCGACCATATGAATTTTTGAAAATTCAAATGCAACAATATTCTGGAGACATTATAACATTAGATAACTTGAAAAGACATGATTTGAACTTGTTTTGCTGGATAAATAAATGAAGAAGAATTAACCTCAAAGACTGGATTTTTGTATTTGGGTAGATGAATTCAAAGGACAAAATTTAAGTAGAATATTGACATTATGGTAATGCTAGTGATATGCGCTGCAGGCTTAGAGGGACACGCCAACAACTGCAGCATGGCCAATCATGTAATAGTTGGAAGCTGTGGCCACCGTGCCAGGTGAGGCATGCAACAAATCTTATTGTTTAAATTTTTGTATGTATTATATATAATGCATCAAATTGTAGTTGATTCACAGATAATAATTAGAAGGAAGGATATAGGACCTTGAGCTTCCTATACCTGGTTCTAGGTGTGGGGATATAAGCAGCAAACAAAGGGAAGTTCCTTCTGTCACAGAACTCATGCTGTCATGCACAATAGACAATACATTATGTAATATGCCCAGTGATAACAAATACTATGAATAAAACTAATAAAATAGGATGAGGGGATGGGAAGTGATGCAGAAGGTGCTGTTTTGTGTAGACTGGGTAGAGAGTAATGAATGTATCTGAACAAATAAGGGGACATTTCAGCAAAAACCTATTTAAGGTGATGAGCCAAGAAAATACCTCCAAGAATAACTTTATAGGAAGAGGATACATAAGTCCAGAGGCACTGAGTGGAAGCATGCCTGGCATTTTTAACATCAAAGAGGCCAAGGAGGATGGGATAGATTTTGAGAAGGAAGGTAGCACGGGATATAAAGTGGTCAGATCACGTGGAGCTTTGATGGCCATAATGGTCTGAGTGACATGGGAGGGTGCTGGAAATTTTGAGCACAGATGATGCTCTGTTTCGTGATTAACAGGATGGTGCAGGCTACTGTGTGGATGACAGATCATAGCAGGAAAGAAGTGAAAGCCAAGAAGCCAACTGTGGAGCCAATAGACAGCTCAGTGAGGGATGACCTAGCTTTCTGGATTTCTGGCTAAGTACTTCTTGGATACATAGAAGTCCTCACCTTTTCTGAATATTTTCTCTCTCATGAGATTTATTTGGTAGCCTGAGTGAAAGCCTCATTTGGTTACTATCCAAAGCAGCTGTGAACAGAGCTACCAATTCTGGCTTGAAATTATTAATATGTCCAACTTATTGCTTATGATGAAAAAAGCATTAAAAATTTGATTAAGATAATCTTTCAATTTTATTGCCATCATTTTGCATATCATTCAGCCTTACTGAAGAGGTATTTAGAGAGAAAGAATATTACCATTCATATGATTTACATTAAAGCCTGTTATACCTATTTGGTCCTAAGACTGATTTTTATTCTTATGATGTGGCAGAGAAAAGAACAAAAGATTTTAGATTATGAATTTGGAATTGTTGAATCTTGTCTCTGCAGGAGGTGATGTTACTTGCAAGGGTCAAGTGAGTCCAGAAGACTAATGCAGAAAGAAGGACTTCCAAGAAAATTTATATCTAATTTTGAATCTCTCATGCAGCATTATAAAAGAGAAAAGAAAACAAAGAGTGGAAAGTTGGAGATTAGACAGCAGAGTAGATTGTTTACTTTCCTTTGCCTCTTGGATTTTTATTCTTTTCTTTTATCTCTGTAGCCTTGAGGTTTTATTGGCACCCGTTTCATTTGTCTTTCTCCAGGTTTAAAATTGAGGTGATGAGATGGAATATTACCTGTGAGCTTCGGAACATCCATGAGTGACATGTGATAGTTGCCTGGGAAACTGGAGATGAAATTCTACAGGCCTTTGAAATGCTTTACATTTGAGAATAAAGCTCAGCTGAAGTTTAAACAGCATACTGACAGAGAGTATTGATCTTTCACATTATCTCTTAGGACATTTGAGCTGCAGATAACAGAAAACCCCCAACTCCAAGCGGTTTAACCAGCAAAGAAGTATAGAGCTAGAATGTGCTCCAAGTGTGTTGTAATGAGAAGCCTAATATAATCAAGGATCCACGTCCTTTTCTTCCTTCTCCTCTGTTGTACTCAGCACCTCCTAGGGCTGATTGTCCTTATGGTTTCAAAATGGCTGCCAGTGACATCTTGTACAATATTAATTCTTATTAACTGCTGGCAGGAGAGGAAAAGGAAGATTTCTCCTTTAAACCTAGAAAATATTCCTTCTCTTCCATCTATTTGGAAAAACTTAATTCACAAGTCTGCCTCTAGAATAAGGAATGCCATGGTCTAACTGGCATAAATCAAAATTCTCCTTGGGGACTAGATATATTGTCAATTTCTGGACTCTGAAAGGGCTTTTACTAGGAAGAAAATGGGGAGAGGGGATTGGGAAGTAGGTGTCATATATATCACAAAATGGAGAGACAAGAGTTAACAACAGATTCTACACTGGAAAAAAATTTCAAAGAATATAATCTGCCCCAAGTTTTATTATTTTTTGTCCCTTGTTATCAACATTGTGGACATGTTTCTCCCTAAGGATGAAAACAGAAGTGGAGGGAATTCTGGTGAGTCCAGTTTCTTCTTTATGGAGTATTTTGAAGCACTTGGTTAAAGAGCTTAGAAATAGTAATGTTAAAGTATAAGTGATTCTAAGGCCATTGTTCAGTATCCAAAAGTTAAAATCAATGAATACTTGTAATGTTATAATAGTAGTTTGTTACTTATAATTTCCTATATTCTGAATTCTTAATGTAGAAGAATACTGATACTAATAATAACTTATTTCAGCATCTATATTAGCTATATCTATAGATATAAATTTTACTAAACAAACAGGTCTTTTGAGACATTTTCTCTTTCTTTTCTTTAAAGTTTTCTTTCTTAAAAGTAATTATAGCATATTAGAACCTAACCATGCAATAGCAGGTATATGACAAACTTTGCTGTTTGCAATTTCTTTATGAAGAATTTATTAATTTTCTATTGCTGTATAAAATTGCTCTAAACTTAGTGGCTTAAAGAAATACAAATTTATTACCTTACAGTTCCTGTAAGTCAGAAGTCAGCACACAACATAGCTAAGGTTCTCCGCTCAGTGTTTCACATGGTTATAATCAAGGCTGCAACGAAGTGTTGATCACACTGTCATTCTTGTCTGAGGCTCCACATCCTCTTTCAAGCTCACTAAGCTTGTTGGCAGAATTCAGTTCCTTGTAGCTGTAGGAATGTCCCCGTTTTTAAATAATGTGGCCAAGGATCCCTCTTGGCTCCTGGAGTCTGCTCACTGTTCCTTACTAGTATCTCCTTTTTCCCCAGAACAACAGGAGCATGTCTCTGACTTCCTGTGTTTCTAGACACAAATCTAAGGTTGTATGTGACTAAGTCAGGCCCACACTGGGGATTTTAATTTGGCTTGCAAAATCCCTCTTCAGTAGTACCTAGAAATGAAGACCTGGGAGAAAGTTTATGTACACTAGGGAGCTTCCACACCTAAAGGCCGTACTACCATCTCTCAATGAAAGACTCAAATGTTTTTTGCTTGGGTCTTATGTGTTGGACACTAAATACTTCAAAGGAACTGCACCTCTCTCCCTTCCTTTCCCTCTAGCTAGACGCAAATAGGCTGAGTTCTCCCTTCAGGAGAAATATATATAAAGAATTATCTCCATAGGTTGGAAGGACAGGGTGAGAAGGAAGAGGAAAGTAATGGGGAAAAAAAAAAAAAGCATTATGTCTGAAGAAAATAAGGAAAAATGTATTTGAGAAGTTGTGAGAAGAAACAAATAACAATCAAAAAAACAAGCATCCATGGCAGAGTAGAGAGTTGGTGTCAGGGATTGATGGGTTTGAGATAAAACTAGAACAAAAGAAAGCTTTATGGGAGAATGAAAAGATGGGAAAGCAAGGTTGGGAGATCAGAGTTGAGAGTGATAATAAGAATGGCACTCATGCCAGGGATTTGCTTTGAATAAGGCACTCTGCTTCTTTGTCCTAAATAGTTTCCTGTGGTGAAGGAAGGCTGATGGCCGCACATATTTGTGTATATATCTTGATCTTGTTAACAGTATTTCTCAACACTCCCTTTGTTATGATCTGGCTGCTACTTTGAGGAGCCAGACAAAGCAGATGATATTACATTTAATAAACACATATGAAGGCCAGAAACATAGCTACAGACAAAAAAAATTTAAAATAACCCAAGGTAGTCATGCAGTCTCCTTGCAACAAACTGTTTGGACAAGAAAATGAGAATGTATAAAACTCAGTGTGTTTTTTCTTCTTTTTCTTTTTAAATATAATAACAGGGATGAATATAATTTGAAAGCAACTTTGTAAATCCATTCTTCTCAGAGCACCATAGAGTAAAGAAATATTCCATATGGATACCAACTGTTCTTAGTTACTAATCAGAGCTGATCAAATAAATTTAATGACAGAGGGTTGGCTGAGCTGACTTTCAGTAGCACGTTTGTGTGTGTATGTGTGTGTGTGTGTGTGTGTGTGTGTGTGTAAAATCTAGTACAGATGTATTCTAAATATCTGTCCTTTAAGCAGGCCATATGCATCTCTTTTAAAATTAATTGTGAACTATTGCAGAACTATTGTGAACTTTTTTTTTTTAATTTTAAGAAGAAGGAGCATATATCACAAATGCAAGAGACTTTGTTTTGGCTTCTGATTTTCTGCTGCTCCTGAACCGTTAGGTTTTTAACTCCATAAGAGAAGGGCCTTGGTTGAGAGTTCCTATAACATCATCAGTCAGTAGCAAACAAAATGAGCAAGTATGCCAGGCTGCTCCTAATGTCCTCTATGAAGGTTCACTTTTCTCTTTGACTGTACACACTGTTGCTGTGAGGTTATGCTGTAACTCATTTTCATTTTTGGGGGAATTAGGAGAGTGCTACAAAGAAGGGAGATGAAGTGGAAGAAACAGCTCTCTTTCCCTTTCTGCCAAGAAGCTTTAGAGAATAGCAGAGGGATGATTCAGAAACCAGCATTCTTGTGCCTCTGATGCTCATTCTAGTTATATGACTACTTGTTTGGACTTTGTAAAACATCTCCCCCAAGAATGAGCTGTTTTTCTGAGAATAGGGGCAGAGATGTATTTGTCAAATTGTTGATAACAGGTGCCAAAGACAGCAGTGATTGCAAGATTATTAACCTAAAAGGAAGACACAATTTAGGCTAATTATTTTTACAAGTTTTATCATTTTATTAGGAATAATTCCAAATGGGCTATGAAGAAAACTTATTGAGTTTGATGAGTTTTGCAAAAACTCTTAATGAAGATATGGTCACCAATAAACAGTAAAACAGCAGAACTATCATATACTGGGCAAAGGGTCAGGCTGATACCAAAAGCAACATGCAACATTAAAAAGATACAATATAAAGGAAGGCAATCTGTTGAGAATTAGAAATCATCTCCATATGCACTCTTTGCATCTAGCACAGAACTAATTAGCTATCAAATCCAAACCATACCAAGGTAAGTTTGATTGATAGAAGCCAGGAGTCAGTAATGGGCGGAGAAATAGAGGTTCCTCAGTGCAAGATCTGAATAGTGTTTTGGAGCATTTCACCGGCTGGTACAAGCAGTATCAAAAAAAAATCTTAATTTTTGAATTAATTTATTAACTAAGTCACCAACATTGATCTCAGGTCTGTGCACCTACTTTCACCCTGTCTTCTAGATCTGACTCCTTGTGGAGTGTGTTACCATTCAAGGATTGCCAGGCATCATTTCTCTCATCAAGTCCTCAGATAAAAGAATTGCCTGTGTTCCATCCCCCCTGTTTTTCAGGTCAAAGTGTTTGTTACTAGAAGACCAGAATGCAGGGACACTTAGCTGTTTTTTCGAGTATGTGTGGCTTTTCAAAATGCAGTTCATGAAAGCTTCCAGTTTCTGAAGTGGTGATATTTTTCATCACAAGGGATCAGTAGTCCTGTAATTCTTTTGTTCAGGAAAACTTGCCACCTCACTGCAAATTATGACTTAAAAATACTGAAGGCAACCTTGTCAAGGGGATGTAGTTTTTTCTGTTACTTGAATTTCATCTTGGTGGGTCTCAATTCTAATTAAGACTAGCATGGGTGATTCTAGTTTGAAAATATCACAGTTATAACAAGGCCTATATGTATATTTTCATTTTGTTATGTCTCTACACACAGCTGTTACTGAATTTTCCTAGGAGAATATACTAGAAGGGTTAAAGTCAATGTACCAGTTTATTAATAGCAGTTCTTAAAATCTTAATATATATAGTTCTTGAGGAAAGAAAGTGGTTTAATGCATAATAGGATTCACTAATGCATAAGCAGGATCAAAATTAGCTACTTCTACCTTGTTAAGAAATCAGAATTTCACTTGAGAGTAAAACTTACTTCAAATATAAAATAATAATGCTATCATCATTCATTTTTTTCCTGAAATTTATGAATGTAAATATGTGACTTTATTATGTTTTCAGAGAAAGTTCTTATGAGTGACAGTTTTGTTTGTTGGTATAGTATATCTTCATTTGACAAACCAAGTTGCTAAGCCCATATTAATGGGTTAAAATTGACTTGTTAATTACATCTGGAATGCAAGAGTAAATTAAGAATTCATTAAATTAATTGGGTTATTTTATTCAAATGCTTCCAGAGTGATTATCATGATACCTAAGTAATCAGACTCAATCTAAATAAATTAATTCAATAAAATACTAGCCTAATTTGTGGCTTAATGGAAGCATTTCATTAATACTGTCAGGAACAAGGAGCAAAGTTTCAAGGCTTTTTAAAGAGGTCAGTGTGGTCAATGCATTGCAGCTGGTAGTGGCATTTACCAAGTTAAGAAGCTATGAGGCCGATTAGAAAAGGAGTGATCACACTGCCTGTTTTACTGAGAATTTTAAGGCTCCCCACAAGCAGGTATTCATTTTCCATCTTTTATATTTCTAAAAGCACTCTGTAATTTCTCTCTTTTCCATTTTTCAACCTGTGAGAAAGAAATACTATTGTTTAACCAAGGGTGATCCTTCTGTTTGTGCTTTAATCGTACTCATTGTTTATCTTCTCTGGAGCTTTGATTTATCAAACATGGCCTTTAAAATTATTTGTCTCTCTCTATATATTTCTTTAATTTTTCATTTCCAACTATTTTTTTCCCTCTGCCTGAAAACATGTTTCCAATGAGCAACAAGCAACCAAACCCCCTGATAAAAATAAACAAAAAGGTACATTTCCCTGAATTTTGTTGCCCACAAACCACTTATATTTTTATCACTTTCTTTCCACTTTCTTTTAGCAATCTTAGAAAGTGAATATACCCTTGGTGCCTTGTCTTCCACATGTTGACTTATTTTTTATATTTAGAATTCTGTACCTAATGAAGCTGTCATTTCAAAGATCACTAAACAATTTTAACTGAAAATTTTATTTCATTCCGCTTCTATTCTGATTTCTAATGTTGACAATTTTTCTTGAAACATTTTTTTGGCCAATGTTCATTATTTGCCTCTTAATTGTTTTCCTTCTCATTTTTTATTTTTTTTTAAAGACAGATTTAGGATTTTGTAAGAAATTACTAAGTTAAATTTAAAATACCTGTCAAGTGCTGAAGTAATGGAATAAATAATATTTTTAAAGTTCAACGTTTAAAATATATTTATATTGAAAATGACTGAGTTAGAAGAAATTAAATAATGTGGATATGCACCAGGAAGGGTTTAGGTAATGAAAGGTACTTCATTTCACGATAAGAAATAAAGACCATAGTTTGAAGTTAATGACCAGCGAAAGCCTTAGGTCTTGTAATAATTTTCCTAGCTCCAAAGTGTCATCATGGGGGAACCTTCTTTATGGTACTTAGCTGAAATAAACATACGGCAGTTGGAGAATTTTACTCTGTGACCCCAATGTCATGTTAAAAAGAAAGCACTCTTTAAAAAAAAAAAAAAAGAAGAAGAAGCTTTTTGTTTTACATTGGATTATAGCTGATCAACAAATTTGTGATAGTCTCAGGTGGACAGCAAAGGGAATCAGCCATAGATATCAGTTCAGTTCAGTCACCCAGTTGTGTCCAACTCTTTGCGACCCCATGAACTGCAGCACGCCAGGCCTCCCTGTCCATCACCAACTCCCAGAGTTCACTCAGATTCATGTCCATCGAGTCAGTGATGCCATCCAGCCATTTCATCCTCTGTCGTCGTCCCCTTTTCCTCCTGCCCATCCCTCCCAGCATCAGAGACTTTTCCAGTGAGTCAACTCTTTGCATGAGGTGGCCAAAGTACTGGAGTTTCAGCTTTAGCATCATTCCTTCCAAAGAAATTCCAGGGTTGATCACCTTCAGGATGGACTGGTTGGATCTCCTTGCAATCCATGGGACTCTCAAGAGTCTTCTCCAACACCACAGTTAAGCATCAGTTCTTCAGTGCTCAGCTTTGTTCACAGTCCAACTCTCACATCTATATATGACCATTAGAAAAACCATAGCCTTGACTAGATGGACCTTTGTTGGCAAAGTAATGTACCTGTATCCATTCTCCCCAAACTCCCCTCCCATCTAAGCTGCCACATAACATGAGGCAGAGATGGGAAAGAACAGAAGTCCCTAATAATTTGGTGACAGTGAAAATTCTGTTGACCTATTAAGGGTAGCTTTTATTTATTTTTTTTTTAAGGTAAGATTAATCCTCTTGTCTGGCTGAACTGGATTTCTTTCAGTTACAGAGTCAAAATTCCACGTAAAAACTTCCTTCCTTGTAAACAAAGTATAGATAAATAACTGTGATATTTCACCTCAGATACAGCTATATGCCAATATTTAGGGGAAAAGATCTTAGATAATTTCTTCATTTTTAGATAACCTAAGTCCTTGAAAATAGCACTAATACGTCTGACTGACTGGGTATCTAAAACAGCAAAGTGAATACAAGTTTTAACAATGATAAGAGGTTTCTCAAAGAAACTAGTGTTTCCAGTTAAACAGATACAGTTACTTTACTGAAAAGTCTAACGGTCACTGGCAGAACTTGCTTTGGATCAGCCTCCAGCTACCAATTTTCTTTCACAAATTTGTACCAAGTGTTTACCCATTTTCTTCTGTATGATCTCTGAACCTATATTACTTTATCTGAAATAGGGAATCACTCAGACTCCATGTAAATTTTAGTGTATTAAGAAACAACAATCTGTATGAATAAATAAAATGAATTTTCAGGATAACATGAAATATCCACAAAAGAAGTTAAAAACAATGGAGAAAATAAGAGAAAATATAATATCAAAAAACCATACAGAGGTAAAGCAGGCAGCTTCCTACTCATGCCACATGAGATGCCTTCATTAAAGTGCACTCTTTCTGGTTGGTATGAGCAGCCCAGACAGAGAAAGCAGAAACCATGAACTCTAAGGGAGCAGACACAAGCCAGGCAGAAGGCCCATCCGAATTCTCCAGACACATTCTCAGGTAGCTGTTGCTTCTGGTGGAGTAGTGCAACCCACGGAGCTCGGTGTCACATGGCCTATAACTCTGCCCTTTCTGGTGGGCTATGTTGTTGCTCAGTCGCTAAGTCATGTCCAACTTTGCAACCTCATGGACTGAAGCATGCCAGTCTTCCCTGTCCTCCACTATCCCCCAGAGTTTGTTCAAGATCTAGTGGGCTATACCAGTATGTGCTGGGTAGAGTATCACACTGTCTCCACAATCCCAGATATATATATATTTCCATTGTATCAGAAAAGTACATCTTTGCAAGTCTTTTCATCTGCATCATCACTAGCAATCATTTAAGATGCTTTTGTTCAAATTTCTGGAATTTTCTTGAACTGGATATGGATATTCATACCAGAAATCTGTGCCAATTCAGGCTGCCATGTAGATGGTAGAAATGAGGCTAAGCCTACAAATGATGTAGCACAATGCCTATCCATCTGATATTCAGAATGCTAGCCCATCCTCCTTCTCGGGCAGCTTCACCCTCAGGCTCAAACCACAGCACCCTACTCTCCCTGTACCTCCTCTGATCACTTCCCTACAGAGCCTGCTTCCTCCCATAACTTCCCCTCATCCATCTCCATCTCCACCCCCGTCCCAGGCCTGGCACTGGACTGCCTCTTAAATTTCTGAATTCACTATTTCTTCTCTCTTACCTTCCTAACTTTCAAAGCCCTAGCTCTGCCTACCTGCCAGATAGGAATTAAATGAAAGTCTTTGATTTCACTTCACTATGCTCTACGTTTGTTTTCTTGGTGACCATATGAATTCTCTTACTCACAATTGTTTTTATTCTATTGAGTCCCAAGTTAGTTTACTGATGATCTAACTTATTCCTAGGATGCTAACCTTCATTTTTAGACAGGAATAACTTGCTTATACAACAATTTCAGAAATATAACATTTAAATGGATTCACAATATTTATACTTAAACTTTTAATTTTAGAAAACTTCTTTTAACCCCTCCACACTCCCAAGATACTAACTTGAAATCACAGTGATAAAGTTTGCGTCATCTTTCCTCTAACCTGACATATCTGCTTAGATATCCTGTCTATAGATCAATTCTCCTGTGTTTCATTTATAGTGTTTTCTTTTCATTATTACAGCCAACATTTGAGTTCAAGATTTTGTTTCCTCCTAATATATTGCCTTGTTTAATATGACAGTTATCCAGTAGGGTTCCCTCTTACTAACGATGTGTCCTTCCCACTGCTTTATCTGCAAATCCCATGAGATGATGGTGCCTATCCCTGTTGTTCTCTTCATACTTCTCTCTCAATAAGTGCCCTTTTATTCCTATTCTACAGTTTGATAATATCACACTTTTGCCAAGAAGACTATACATTTTTTATTTGTAAGGTAATTAAAGAAAAATTCTTACCCCTACATTTGTTTGCCATAATCATCAAAGCTACTGTCATATCTGAAAACAAAACAACTTCTAAACTGTATTTTTTCCATTTTATAGATACATTCTCATTTAATTGTCAACAAATCTATGATATCAGTATATTCCCCTTGTTAAATGATAGAGCTGTAACTCAAAATGTTAGCTACTCAAGCCACAAAAAAATTATCCTTCAGAGTAGGGAGTGTAACTGATCATGGTTCCAGCTGTTGGGCTCTGAAATCCATCTCCACTGTGCACCAAAGTCAGAGTTTCTAAGGGCTGTTCCTTGTCAATGACTGGGAGATACAGAACTCCTCAGGCAAACAACTTTGCTCAAAAACTCCCAATTTTGTGGAAATTTTCAGAGCTATACTGCAATCTAAATCCTTTCTTCTCTTTCTCTTTTACAAGTGGCAGACCTAAATCATGGTCTGACAACCTTCTTGACCTTTTCTGGCTCTCTCCTATTTTAGCGAGTTCTGGTAAGCTCTAGCAGAGCTAAATCTCTCTTGATATGTGCTTCTCAGAAGACCCAGAAAACACAGTTCAGTTCACTTCAGTCATTCAGTCACGTCCATCTCTTTGCAACTCCATGAGCTGCAGCACTCCAGGCCTACCTGTCCAACACCAACTCCTGGAGCCTACCCAAACTCATGTCTATTGAATTGGAGATACATTCAAACCATCTCATCCTCTCTCGTCCCCTTCTCCTCCTGCCCTCAATCTTTCCCAGCATCAAGGTCTTTTCAAATGAATCAGCTCTTCACATCAGGTGGCCAAAGTATTGGAGTTTCAGCTCCAACATCAATCCTTGAAATGAATATTCAGGACTGATTTCTTTTAGAATGGACTGGTTGGATCTCCTTGCAGTCCAAGGGACTTGTAAGAGTCTTCTCCAGCACCACAGTTCAAAAGCATCAGTTCTTCAGCGCTCAGCTTTTTTATACTCCAACTCTTTCATCCATACATGACTACTGGAAAAACCATAGCCTTGACTAGACAGACTGTTGTTGGCAAAAAAATGTCTATGTTTTTAATATGCTGTCTAGGTTGGTCATAACTTTCCTTCCAAAGATTAAGCATCTTTTAATTTCATGGCTGTAATCACCATCTGCAGTGATTTTGGAGCCCCCAAAATAAAAGTCTGACACTGTTTCCACTGTTTCTCCATCTATTTCCCATGAAGTGATGGGACCAGATGCCATGATCTTCATTTTCTGAATGTTGAGCTTTAAGCCAACTTTTTCACTCTCCTCTTTCACTTTCATCAAGAGACTCTTAGTTCTTCTTCACTTTCTGCCATAAGGGTGGTGTCATCTGCATATCTGAGGTTATTGATATTTCTCCCAGCAATCTTGGTTCTAGCATTTCACATAATGTACTCTATATATAAGTTAAATAAGCAAGGTGACAATATACAGCCTTGATGTACTCCTTTTCCTATTTGGAACAGGTCTGTTGTTCCATATCCAATTCCAACTGTTGCTTCCTGACCTATATACTGGTTTCTCAAGAGGCAAGTCAGGTGGTCTGGTATTCCCATCTCTTTCAGAATTTTTTCACAGTTTATTGTGATCTACACAGTCAAAGGCTTTGGCATAGTCAGTAAAGCAGACATAGATGATTTTTGTGGAACTCTCTTGCTTAACTGATGACCCAGAAAATGTTGGCAATTTGATTTCTGGTTCTCTGCCTTTTCTAAAACCAGTTTGAACATCTGGAAACTCACGGTTCACATATTGCTGAAGCCTGGCTTGGAAAATTTTGAGCATTGCTTTACTATAGTGTGAGATGAGTGCAATTGTGTGGTAGTTTGAGCATTCTTTGGCATTGCCTTTCTTTGGGATTGGAATGAAAATTGCCTGTTACTCCAGGTGTTTCCTGACTTCCTACTTTTGCATCCCAGTACCTTATAATGAAAAGGACATCTTTTCTGGCGTGTTAGTTCTGAAAGTTCTTGTAAATCTTCATAGAACTGTTCAACTTCAGCTTCTTCAGTGTTACTGGTCGGGGTATAGACTTGGATTACCATGATATTGAATGGTTTACCTTGGAAATGAACAGAGATCATTCCGTTGTTTTTGAGATTGCATCCAAGGACTGCATTTTGGACTCTTTTGTTGACCATGATGGCTACTCTATTTCTTCCTGTCCATAGTAGTAGATAAAATGGTCATCTGAGTTAAATTCACCCATTCCAGTCCATTTTAGTTTGCTGATTCCTAGAACATCGACGTTCACTCTTGCCATTTCCTGTTTTACCACTTTCAGTTTGCCTTGATTCATGAACCTAATATTCCAGGTTCCTATGCAATAATGCTCTTTACAGCATCAGACCTTGCTTCTGTCACCAATCACATCCACAACCAAGTGTTGTTTTTGCTTTGGCACCATCCTTTCATTCTTTCTGAACTATATCTCCACAGATCTCCAGTATCATATTTGATGAAATCCCCAGATCAGTAGGTGCTCAATATGATATGGAGATCAGTGGAGAAATCACTTCAGAAAGATGAACACAGGCACACCACCATTTAGAAGCTGTGTTAAAACTGCACTCTAGAATATCTAGTTCCATAGTCAGTATAGCGACTATATTTCTATTTATCTTTAATCTACCACTCTCCATCCAAACCAGGCTACTATCCATTTCCATTTTATTGTCTTCCGTTTTGAATGCCTTCCAATCTCCCTTTCAACATACGTTACCTTTCAAGATCTATTTCAAATACTACCTATCCTTTGAAGATTTTTAAAAGTAACATTTGGCCCTAGTTTGAATTCTCTCTTCATTGCATCTCTACCTGTGCTTCTTTTATTAGTTTAGAGATTTTAACATTTTGTGTAAGATAGTGCCAAACTATGTGTTGGGTACATTCTCATTTCTACAATTGATTTTCTATGTGATTTTATTTATGAGTCCATATGACATGGTGCCTTCTGTGCTTCACTTTATTCAATCTGGCAGTAAGCAGATATAAATAGAAACAATTTCTAAGCTACAAAAGTAATCTTCATAGTGCAGAGATCTCATGAGACTTGAAAATATCCATTACAGCATCGTTTTAAAATAATGGCTTTTATTCATTAGGATTTCTATAGCATTAATGAAATAATATGTCTGATGTTTGTGTGATATTATCAGTTATTAGATTCCTAAATGTAGTGATTTTTAACATTGATACATTTTTTTTTCTCTTTTTCCCCCACCTTCCCCCCTTTCTCTCTCTCCTTTCTTTCTGGGAGAAGAAATACCATATGTATCCATTTTTCTTTTTCTGCATTCAATTGATGGGAATAGAAGAACACAATATTTCCTTCAAACATAGTTACAAGGATAAATTGATTTTTCTGAAAGTAATTTAGATCTAGGTATTAAGTATTTATAGTTACTAACATCACAAAAAGAAAGATGACTAGATGCTGTATCTGTTGATAGAATGTACAGCTATGGAATAATCTTGTCAAAAAATAAAATGTAGGAGAAATCTAATTTAGAAGACATCTTTAGATCCAAATGCTAATTTAATGACATAACAACTAATGAACACGTCAAGTGATACTATGGGAATGCAATCAGCACCTAGGTTCTTTTTGCCACATTTAAATTGCAAGTGAGAAAAACAAAACTGAAGGTGATCCTTAGAGATTAAAGAAGAGTTAAACAACATATCGGCCAGTTGCAGTGTGTGGTCTTTATTTTGATACTGAGTCTAACAATTGTTAATAAAAATTACATATATGAGACAGCTGGAACTTTGAACATTTAGGCATATATTCAGTGATGTGAAGGAGTTGCTATACATCATGTTTAGGTAATAACTGGTTTATGTTTTTATTTTTTAAGAGACATTCTTTAAGATATATATTAACATGCTTATTGTTTATGGGCTATGGATACAGAGTGCCTCATTGTACCATTCTGTTTTCTATGTTTGAATGTAATAAACAGCCTAGTACAATTAATAAGATAAAGATAGTGTCTTATTGGAGAAGCAACAAAGGCTTACTACCCTTTCTGCTGATTCTCTCACAGTCCATTTCTGCTTCTTTGTATTAGTCTGTAATACAGATTGGTCTGTGTTAGTTCCTACCACAGTAATGAGGTCTCAGAATAGTCATAAGCACTAGATCACAAGCTCCTGCTTGATCAGACATACTATAGTAATATTAAGTGAAAATAGGGATTAGAACAGCCAAGAGATTCAGAATCTTACCTGGATTTTGTCAAAATGTTTTATTCCTAGATGGAATAGTGAAATTTCTGTCAGAAGGTTTTTGTAATGAGCAAAAATTCAAGATGAAGATGCTGAATGATTTTAGGAAATAGTATTATCAAGACTGATATATGTCCACTTTACCATAAAGATAAAACTACGAAACAGACCAGGATATCTGTGATAATAGCCAAAACAGCCCATTTCTATTAAATAAGGCCAGGATTATATTGAGTAAATTTTTTTGCTTATCTCACATTTCAGACTCAAGGAATACCATTTCTGTTATTTTATTTTCATGTGTTTAGGTGAACAGGGCATAGCTTGTTTATCATTGCATCTCTCCATCAGCACAATTTCGTAACATATCTGTTCAGTTCAGTCACTCAGTCGTGTCCAACTCTTTGCAACCCCATGAATCGCAGCACGCCAGGCCTCCCTGTCCATCACCAACTCCCGGAGTTCACTCAGACTCACGTCCATCGAGTCAGTGATGCCATCCAGCCATCTCATCCTCTGTCGTCCCCTCCTCCTCCTGCCCTCAATCCCTCCCAGCATCAGAGTCTTTTCCAATGAGTCAACTCTGCATGAGGTGGCCAAAGTATTGGAGTTTCAGCTTTAGCATCATTCCTTCCAAAGAAATCCTAGGACTGATCTCCTTCAGAATGAACTGGTTGGATCTCCTTGCAGTCCAAGGGACTCTCAAGAGTCTTCTCCAACACCCCAGTTCAAAAGAATCAATTCTTCAGTGCTCAGCCTTCTTCACAGTCCAACTCTCACATCCATACATGACCACAGGAAAAACCATAGCCTGGACCAGATGGACCTTAGTCAGCAAAGTAATGTGTCTGCTTTTAATATGCTATGTTGGTCATAACTTTTCTTCCAAGGAGTAAGCATATAGTTGGTACTTAATAAACATTTATTAAATAAATAGATAAATTCATATGGCTTTTACATTATATTGCATTCACTGCATTTTATTTTTTTGTGATTTTACTTTTTTAATTGAAGGATATTTGCTTTACAGAATTTTGTGGTTTTCTGTTATACATCCACAAGAATCAGCCACCTGTAGATACATGTGTGGCCCCTCTTTCCTGAACCTCCCTTCCATCTCCCTTCCCACCCACACTTCTAGATTGTCACAGAACCCCTGTTTGAGTTCCCTGAGACATACAGCAAATTCCCATTGACTATCTATTTTGCATATGGTAATGTAAGTTTCCATGTCACTCTCTCCATGCACCTCACCTTCTCCTTCCCTCTCCCCATGTCCATAAGTCTATTCTCTATGCCTGTTTCTCCATTGCTGCCCTGAAAATAAATTCATCAGTACCACCTTTCTAGATTCAATACATACATGAGTCACTATACAATATTTATCTTTCTCTTTCTGACTTACTTCACTGTGTATAATAGGCTTTAGGTATGTTCACCTCATTAGAATTGACTCAAATCTATTTCTTTTTATGGCTGAGTAGTATTCCATTGTATATATGTACCACAGTTTCTTTATCCATTCATCTGTTAATGGACATCTCAGTTGCTTCCATGTTCTATTATAAATAGTGCTGCAATGAATATTGGAGTATCTGTCTTTTCTTTTTTTGGTTTCCTCAGAGTATGTGACCAGTAGTGGGATTGCTGGGTCATATGGTGATTTATTCCTAGTTTTTTAAGGAATCTCCATACCATCTTCCATAGTGGCTGTATGAGTTTACATTCCCATCAGAAATGCAACAGGGTTCGCTTTTCTCCTGACCTTCTCCAGAATTTATTGTTTGTAGACTTTTTGATGATGTCCATTCTGACTGGTATGAGATGCTATCTCATTGTAGTTTTGAATTGTATTTCTCTAATAATGAGCGGTGTTGAGCATCTTTTCATGTGTTTGTTAGCCATCTGTATGTTCTTTGGAGAAATATCTGTTTAGGTCTTTTTCCCATTTTTTGATTGGGTTGTTTTTCTGATATTGAATTGTATGAACTGGTTATATATTTTGGAAAATAATTCTTTGTCCATTGTTTCTTTTGCTATTATTTTCTCCCATTGTGAGGGTCTTTTCACCTTGCTTGTAGTTTCTTTTGCTGTGCAAAAGCTTTGAAGTTTAGTTAGGTCCCAAATTGTTTATTTTTGTTTTTATTTCCATTACTCTAGGAGGTGGGTCCTAGAAGATCTTGCTTTGATTTATGTCATCAAATCATTGCATTTTAAATTAGCATACTTCTGAAGGATTCAGGATTCTAAATAGTGAGCTGTCAGTTAAATGCAATAGTTGGCTTCATCAGTTTTATACTAATGATCATGAGCCTCCGTGTGAAGCATGCATCTTCTAAGTCGATTGCATACTCCAAGGCTGTAGCCTATCAGGAGTATATAGCATCACACTGTGTTAAAAAAAAAAAAAAAAAAGTGTGTAGGTTTAAATCCCAGCTCAAGATAACCTTACCACATGAACCTATTTGCTCTTTCCCCAAGGTGACAGCTTTTTGTCTTCCATGTATTTTCATATTCTATTCCCTCTTCCTTGAATGATCTTTTCCCTTGTTTCCTTGGATAACTGTTACTTTTTCTTGAAGATTCAACTCAAACCCTGTCTCCTTCAGGAAGCCTTCTCCTAAGCATCCCTGGCCTGGATGAGATAATGCCTTTTTTCTGTACTGAGACACATCAGGCTTGCCAGAATAGGGCTTATAGCCCTACAACATAATCATCTATATATTTCTCCTCTAGTCCTGATTACTTCTCATACTCCTACTCCATCTCATCTCAGAACACACACACACATCACTCATTCTGTATATATATATATATATATATATATATATAAAGACTCTTTGATAGCTCAGTTGGTAAGGAATCCACCTGCAATGTAGGAGACCCTGGCTTGATTCCTGGGTCAGAAATATCCACTGGAGAAGGGATAGGCTACCCACTCCAGTATTCTTGGGCTTCTCTCTCATCTGGTAAAGAATCTTCCTGCAATGCGGGAGACCTGGGTTCAATCCCTGGGTTGGGAAGACTCCCTGGATAAGAGAAAGGCTACCCACTCCAGTATTCTGGCCTGGAGAATTCCATGGACTGTATAGTCCACGGGGTAACAAAGAGCTGGACATTACTGAGCTACTTTCAGTTCACTTCAAGATTAAGGACTGTGCCTACTTTTTGTATCCTCAGTGCCTAAAATAATGGATGGTACACAACTGATGCTCAATATGTCTTCATAGTAGTTGACATGACTTAAAATTAAATAATTGTTTGAAGTTTTGTTAAATTTTGCTTCTCATTTAAGTGGGAAAATGTTATTTGTCTGAGATAAACATATACCTCAAAGTGATATGACTTCTGTTGGTAATGAAAGGAGAGTCACGCTTACAAGCAGTTTGACATCACAATTACTTGGCATGATTTAGGAAGCATCAGAAGGACCTAGCCTTCCTACTCGTAAATAACATTCTGGCTGTGACACAATGCCTGAAATAACCATAATTATTCACTCCTATGGTTTTGGGTAATAAATACTGCTGTTACAGTAAAAGTTAACTTATAGAAGAAACTTGTTTGATAGTTTCCCAGGAAACATGACACTTAAATAATGAACATGAGTCAGATAAATTTGAAAAGAGGAAATGAATTCCAATTACATAGAGAATGGTTCTATGGTAACCCAAGAGCATCATGAGATCACAACTCTAATAAGCTGTTTCTGGATTATAATACATATTAACTATAAACTCACCAATTTCCCCTAGTACCAGTTCTGAGTAGAACCCTCTTAGTAACGCTAGTGACTGGAGGTGAACAACAGGTCATTCTAGAATTTCCTAAAGTTCTATCAATCAAATACCACTTTCCTAATTTTGCCATATCTGGATGCCATCTTTGAAGCTGAAACTCCAATACTTTGGCCACCTGATGCAAAAAGCTGACTCATTTGAAAAGATCCTGATGCTGGGAAAGATTGAGGGCAGGAGGAGAAGGGGATGACAGAGGATGAGATGGTTGGATGGCATCACCAACTCAATGGACATGAGTTTGGGTAGACTCTGGGAGCTGGTGATGGACAGGGAGGCCTGGTGTGCTGTGGTTAATGGGGTCACAAAGAGTCATTCACGACTGAGCCACTGAACTGAACTGGGTGTCATCTTTACTATTATCTAATATTTATATTTATATTGAAGGACTTCACTGGTGGCTCAGATGGTAAAGTGTCTACCTACAATGCGGGAGGCCTGGGTTCGATCCCTGGGTCAGGAAGATCCTCTGGAGAAGGAAATGGCAACCCACTCCAGTACCCTTACCTGAAAAATCCCATGGATGAATGAGCCTGGTAGGCTAAAGTCCATGAGGTCGCAAAGAGTTGGACATGACTGAGCGACTTCACTAATGTTTATATTGAAATTAATTCACCTTTTAAAACTAAATGCCTATGGTAATCTCAGTCTTAAAAATCACATCTGTGATATCTTGAGTTAAATGCACTACTTTTTTTCCATAATACACATTAAGATAATAATATAACTACTGAAATAATTGAATTCACCTGGGCATCTTAAGTTGAGAAACAATTAATAAATTATCTTTTGAAATTAGGTTGACCAGCTTTCAATAACTGTATCTAAAATTTACTTGCTGTATCTTCAGACAATTTATTTCAAACTCAGATTCAATTAATTTTTAGTAAACCAGGGTCAATAATAATGCCTGCATTTCAGAGTTCTGAGGATAAAATATAAAAATAACTGTAATGTATTTAGCACACTGTATGTCTTGAGAATATAGCTGATGTTCAGTAAAGGCTAAAGCTTATTTGTAACTTAATCATCAATAGCAATGTCTCAAATATTATGCAGCCTTATTCTCACAGAATTCTAAATACTGTACTTTGACATTGCCTGATTTGTACTTGAGACCTGGAAGCAGTATATGGTATCATCTCCATTTTATTAAGTCACATTTTACTGAAGCAGAAATAAGCTAACCTGTGGATTCCCAATAGTTTATGATTAGACTGTTTCTCTGTTTTGTGTGTGTGTGTGTGTGTGTGTGTGTGTGTGTGTGTGTGTGTAATCAAGGTTGATTTGAATCATTGTATAACCAAATATTTAAATAATAATTGGTTATAGATGGGTTAAACTATCCAAAGTAGCAAAATAAATCACTGGAAATATTTCTATTTGGAAAAGTATTAAATTAATCAAACAGCAACAGGCTCACAGACATGAGAATAAAACTTGTGGTTACCAAAGGGGAGAGGGAAGGTAGGAGGGACAAATTAGGGGTATGGGGTTAAAACACGAACTGCTATATATTAAATAGATAAGCAACAAGGATTTACATGTTAGCAGAGAGAATTATACTCATTACTTTCTAACAACCTGTAATGGGATATAATCTGTAAAAATACTGAATCACTATGCTATATACCTGAAATGGAATACTTTGGCCACCTGATGTAAAGAACTGACTCATTGGAATAGATCCTGATGCTGGGAAAGATTGAGGCAGGAGGAGAAGGGGATGACAGAGGATGAGAAGGCATCACCAACTCAACGGACGAGTTTGAGTAAACTCTGGGAGTTGGTGATGGACAGGAAGGCCTGAGGTGCTGCAGTCCATGGGGTCACAGGGACATAACTGAGCAATTGAACTGAACTGACACAATATTGTATATCAACTATATTTTTTCAATAAAAAATTATGTAAAACTTGAACTTCATAAACACACCAGACAGATACATAAAAATATGAGATGTGAAAAAGAAAGAGATGGGAGGAGAGAGTATAAAGAGTCTCTGTGTATGATTCTACTAACACAGAAAGGTTTACTAAGCAATACAGACACTTTTTTGGCACCAGGAAAGTGATACACTGACATACAGACTAACTTTAAGAAGCCTGGGATAGGAGAAGAAAATGAACCAATTTACTCTAGCAACTTAGAAAGTCAGTTTTTAAAATTTTAAATAATCAACTTTATTTGTGTAAATTTGTCTAATATCATCACTGTTATAGAAAAAAAAAGAGCTATATTCAGAGCATAATCTCAAATTAGAATTGAACAAATGGGAGCTACTATTTTAAAGTTTAAAGCTTTAAGTCATAATATTTTAATAGTATCAGACCTCTAAATTTTAAACACTCAGGTTTGTTGAGTCTAGTCTATTGAGCCCAGTCTCAACAAGTAACATCCTAACATCTGTGGCCCAGTTCCCACACATCACCGCTTCATTTAGCATTTCAGTTTTGCAACATGTGGTTCATGCGTCTTTACACCTCTGCATAAAATGAGCTAGCCTGCCCTTTTAACTATTTATGCCTCTTGGTATTTTTGTCACTCAGTATATATTATTTAAAGCTGAAAATAGTAGTTTTCATATATCTATCTGCGGAATATAGCATACATTGGCTATTTGGATAAAGTGAAACCTGATTATTTATAATAATAATAATTATTAGTAATAATTATTATCAATATTATTATATAATATATTTGGGGGATACCAGATTACTTTATCTGAAGGAATGGTCCTAAAGAAAGAACTTAAGTAGATGTTTTCCTACAAATTATAGAAAAGGTGAAGGTAACCCAAATACGCACGCACTGCCTTGGTGACCAGGGACTCACCCCCTGTGGCTGTAGGAAGCCAGCCTGAGGCTCAGCTCTCACTGTGTCCTGGGCTGTGCTTGTCAAGGAGCTGCTCTGCCATGCCAGATCCAGGGGCCCCCATCTTGCGCAGGTTGGTTGTGTGGTCACCCAATTCTCTGAAGGCTTCCACCTGTTCATTCAGGCAATGAGTCTCAATGAAATCACACAGATGGGGATCATTTCTGTCAGTGGCCAGTTTGTGCAGTTCCGGTAGTGACTCATTCACACTTCTTTCCAAGCACAGCGCATATTCCATTGCATTCTGCCCATTCTCCCAGTCATCACGGTCTGGTTTCTTGACATCCTAAAGGAAGGTCCAGCCGCCTCGCCGGTTCTGCAGCTTCATCAGTTTCTCAGCATGTTCCCTCTCCTCATGAGATTAGTGAAGAAAGTATCTGGCAAAGTTCTTAAAAGCCACATCACTGCGGTCAAAATAGGATGACATGGACAGGTAGACATAGGAGGCATAGAGCTCCAGGTTGATCGGGTGGTTGATGGTGGCCTCCAAGTCCTGGTGGTAGTTCTGGAGCACCTGTGGGGTGGATGTGGTCGTCATGGTGGGCGGCTGAGGAGGGGCGGTGGTGGTGGTGGTGGTGTCGGCTGCTCAGCGCTGGAGCGGCAGCGGGGACCTTGGGCCAGTCGGACGGAGGGCGCTGTCAGATGGTGACGAGGGTTGGCTCGTATTATATATATAAATATAAATATATAGTGTGTGTGTGTGTGTGTGTGTGTGTGTGTGTGTGTGTATGTATATATATATATATATGTGACATGACATGACATTGAAGTTGTTCAGTCGTGTCCGACTCTTTGCGACCCCCTGGCCTGTAGCCTACCAGGCTCCTCTGTCCATGGAATTTTCCAGGCAAGAATACTGGAGTGGGTTGCCATTTTCTTCTCCAGGAGATCTTCCCGACCCAGGGATCGACCTGGGTCTCTCGCATTGTAGACAGACGCTTTACCTTCTGAGCCATCAGGGAAGTCCATATATTGCAGCCATGAAATTAAAAGACGCTTACTCCTTGGAAGGAAACTTATGACCAACCTAGATAGCATATTCAAAAGCAGAGACATTAATTTGCCAACAAAGGTCCGTCTAGTTAAGGCTATTTCCAGTGGTCATGTATGGATGTGAGTTGGACTGTGAAGAAAGTTGAGCGCCAAAGAACTGATGCTTTTGAACTGTGGTGTTGAAGACTCTTGAGAGTCCCATGGACTGCAAGGAAATCCAACCAGTCCATTCTGAAGGAGATTGGCCCTGGGTGTTCTTTGGAAGGAATGATGCTGAAGCTGAAGCTCCAGTACTTTGGCCACCTCATGGGAAGAGTTGACTCATTGGAAAAGATTCTGATGCTGGGAGGGATTGGGGGCAGGAGGAGAAGGGGACGACCAAGGATGGGATGGCTGCATGGCATCACCGACTCTATGGACATGAGTTTGAGTGAACTCTGGGAGTTGGTGATGGACAGGGAGGCCTGGCGTGCTGCGATTCATGGAGTCACAAAGAGTCGGACACGACTGAGCGACTGAAATGAACTGATACATATACATACATACATATATATATATATATATATATATATATATATATATAAAAAATCTTTGTGTTTCTCTTAAGGTGAAAAGAAAAACTGAGTTCAGCCATATTTCTACATTCAACTCTTGTTCTTTCTCATCTTTTTCTTGTAATAATTTATCCTGTTTTGTCTTTAGTTTGGGGATTTTTTTTTTCTTTTTCTTTTTCCTCACCTTGTACTTTCCTGGGTGTCTTGTGTTTGCATATCTTCTAAACTGAATCCATCACTACTGCAGAAAGTAAATCCTTTGTAAAATACTAGAGTTTTACAAGGAATTCCTTTTACAACTTTTCTGTATAAACATCATGATATTTGTCAGAAAAAAATTAATACAGGAAACTGAGTGAAACAAGCCTACTGAATAAGAACAAAGTGAACATTAGGCTGCTTCATCTTGGAAGCATAATTTAAACAGTGACCAGTATTTATCTCATAAATACTTATTGAGTACCTTTATATTTCAGATCTTGTATGGGTTTTGATATAGAACAGTGAACAAAGGAAAACAATTCCTGTTCTCATGGAGCTTACATTCAAGTATCAGTAGAAAGTATGTTATTAAGGGTCAAGGTTTAGAAGGCTTAAAGTGTATATAATTGGGAACAGGGATATTTGAAAAAAAAAAAAACACAAATTTAAGAATACAAAATTGGACATATAACTATTTAGAACAAAAAGAAATTCACAAAATAAAAAAAAATTAAATCTGGTACATGTCACAGGCATTATAAAATTCAGGAAAGTAATAACAAATTACTTCTACTAATAAACTGACATACCAATATAATACTTTTTTCCTAAAATGTTCATTGTACATTTTTATAGCTTCTTCATACATCTTTGACTTTATACAATCTTCTGTAGAGTAGAGGAAAAAAAAAAAACCTTAGGATTTTGTCTACATGATTGAAATACTTATTAGTTATAGTTTAGAAAAGTTTCCAGTTTTGCAACTCACCAAGAAATGTAATATTGAAGTGCAATTTATTATAAAAGGATGAAAAATATATGATTCTTTACACACTGACATACTCTATGGTATACCTACAGGTTTGTTCTCTAAAAATTAAAAATTCTAATCATTTCTATATCATACAAATACATTTATAGTAATATGATTTCTTCACTGAATAAGCAGAAGGGAGAACTGAGTCTTCTCCTAAATATTTACCTGTTTCTCCTCCATAGCCCACATATTTCTAGTGTCGAGTACTGTAGGACTCATTCTTCTCACAATATGATTCTTAAACATGCACTATTGGAGACAAGCACTAACTTAACCCTTCATGGAAGGGAATGTGAACCACATACATAAATCTCGTTAAGCCTAAACTAAATGTATCTCCAATGCAATTTCCTCTTAATTGAATTCACCCTTAATTGAATTGGATTCTGGGCCAGGAAGGGGACACGTGCTCAAAGGAAACTCAGAGTGGAAATAGGCAGTTGTCTTATGCAATTGTGGCTAAAATTGTCTTTTGCAAATTTTACAAAAGCATTGCTAGAGCTCTTCTTGGAGCTTTGGAATAGGCTTGAGCAAGAGAGAGGCTCCGGGATTTCAGCTACATTAGATTTACAGTAATTCTGTTTCTGTGGTCACAAATGAATTGAACAAAACTGTTTTACTTCTCTAGAGATGGCATTTTCAGAGGCACAGTGTTAATCTTACCTGTTCAAGGTAAACACAGTCATATCAAGGTTAACAGTATCTTTTGGTTAACTTAGCATTTTGCTGTGGGGAGCTCTCTGGAACTGATTTTATATGACTCTCTTGCACGAGAGGAATATGGATACAGAATTATCCCCCATCCATAGCCTCCACTGGGCTGATGCCCCACTCGGTTCCTATTGCCATATATTTGCAGCCACTGTTGCTAGCTGTGGTGGCCAAGTTTATTCCACATTCACTCTCCGAAACTGCTCCGAACCTAGTGGCTCTCTTTCAGTCACTTTCAAGGTTCCCTCAAATGTTGTAGAAATAATTCAGGTATTTCCCTTTTCCACAGAGGGAGGTGCTGACCTAATATGCTACCTAAGAGTCTACTCACCATTCCCATCTCTCAGCACTTGCAATTCCATTTCTGTATCGTCTCAGTTGAAGAAGTTGTCTAAGATGCTAGTAAGTCTTTCTAGTCTGCTCTGAGATATTTTCTATGCTTTTGGATTCCCATTCACCTCTTAGAGTTTCTAATCCCTTTGCTCCTCTAATTCTTGGCCCAGAAGTTGGGGCACTGAGTCCTCATCTCCACTTAGTTTTACTATTCAAATCAACCTTCTTTCAGAAGCAAGTCACAGTTTTGTCTCCTTTTAAAATAAATCTAATTTTTAGGAAGCATCCTACATTCTTTCCAAGTCTGCCTATGTCTAACAGTTAAGATTTAAGAAATTAAAAATCAATTTTTCTGTGAATCATCTACTTTTGTAATTGAAAGTTCTTATTCAGGATATGTTTCTCTGCCATTAATTAAAAAGTATATGTGGGCAACTCAGTGGATTTCTCTTTCTGGATATTAAATACTTTTCCAATTAGGTGATGAATGACACTGGAGCAATTAGTGGGGTGTCTTGGGACCATAAAACAGTGTGGCCATAAAAATGTCTCTATTTAAAATTTCCAAGCCTTATCCTGTTAAGACTAATAGTGATGAAAATGAGCAGTTTTACCAAATGCCATATGGCTGGATTGCATCACCGACTAGATGGAAGTGAGTTTGAGTGAACTCCCCAGGAGATGGTGATGGACAAGGAGGCCTGGCATGCTGCGATTCATGGGGTCACAAAGAGTCGGACACGACTGAGCAACTGAACTGAACTGAATATATTACATTTTTTACAAGGAGATAGCTTTAAAAATATTTCAACAAGTAAAAACCATGGAGATATATTTTAAATGTATAACATAAAATACTACTTCAACTGCAGAATAATATGGAAAAGACTTGTTTTATCAAAATTAAAATAATTTTGTTCTTATTGTAAAGTCATTTCACATTTATTTTTAAAACCTCATGTAATAAATCGCATTTAAAATTGCCCATACTGAAAGCTAATTGCTAGTATTTAATATTCTTATTCAAAACTTGAAGAATTGCTTATTCCAAGAGCTAGTATAGGCAGAAAATGAAAATAAATGTAAAGGTTCTTAACAGCAGTTTACAGATGAAAGTAATGGGTCTATAAATGGAAAATGGAATTATTTTACCATAGGTAATAGCTATTATGACTTTCCTTCAGCTTCTATTGACTTTGTAGTCTTGTGCTGACCCACAGTCAGCATAAAATGGTTAATCAGCAAAACTCTGAGGATAACTTGAACTGGCAATTGCCCCAAACTTCAGAGTAGTTACTATAACTCTTCCACTGTCTCAGGCAAAGATAAAATGAAGAGAGAAAGTATGAGAGCAGTGCATTGAGATACGAAAGAAAAAATCCTGGGAAACATGGCAGTGATCTTGGGCCACTTTGGGAAATACATTTTGGAGGACAAGTATTTTCATATTTCAGTGTTACACAAATCTCCAGAGAAGTGGCAAATTAGGAAAGGCAGTAAATTGAGCTTAAGCAAGAGAGTTGATGTCAACTCTGAACTCAAAGTTTGAATTTTGAACAGTTGCAAAAAACAGCATTGAGAAAATATCTCTCACACATTCATATTTGTTGTTGCTCAATCACTAAGTCATGTCTGACCCTTTGCAACCCCATGGACTAGAGCACACCAATCTTCTCTGTCCTTCAGTATCTCCCAAAGTTTGTTCAAACTCATGTCCATGAAGTTGGTGATGCCATACAACCATTGCATCCTCTGTCTCCCCCTTCTCCTCTTGTCCTCAGTCTTTCTCAGCTTCAGGGTCTTTTCCAATGAGTTGTATTTCACATCAGGTTGCCAAAGTCCTGGAGCTTCAACTTCAGCTTTAGTCCTTCCAATGAATATTCAAGGTTGATTTCCTCTAAGATTGACTGGTTTGGTCTCCTAGCTGTCCAAAGGGCTCTCAAGAGTTTTCTCTAGCACCACAATTTGAAAGCATCAATTATTCAGCGCTCAGCCTTTTTCATGGCCCAACATTCACCTCCACATATGACTACTGGAAAAACCATATAAAAGCCCAGAAACTCAAATGTGCCTACTCCAAAATAGTCTAGAATAACATGTGCAATAACAAACAAGTCTTGTTGTGATGATAGTTAAGACGGGACATCAAATAATCCTTTTAACTTCAACCAGTTTTGGGTGCTAAAAGCTCCTTATGTGAACTTAAAATCAGTATCACATACTATGAAACATTTATAGGATAAAAAAATAGGATAAATGAAAAATATAAGTAAACTTCAGAGAATAATGCATAGAAGATAGGTATGACTTAACATTTTTGTGGAAAATATCAGAAAGAAAGTGTTACTTGAACAGGACCTGAGAGTTGGAGAGAACTGATAACTAAAATAGATTAGAAGGCTTTCAAAGCAGAAATTACAAAATTAAACTGTACAGATGAATGTACTGTGTTGTGAAACATGTTAGGATCAAGTCTAAGAGTAAAATCCTGACCCAACACTAATTTCTTTTACTATTCAAAAGCAGAGACATTACTTTGCCAACTAAGGTCCATCTAGTCAAGGCTATGGTTTTTCCAGTAGTCATGTATGGATGTGAGAGTTGGACTGTGAAGAAGGCTGAGCACTGAAGAATTGATGCTTTTGAACTGTGGTGTTGGAGAAGACTCTTGAGAGTCTCTTGGACTGCAAGGAGATCCAACCAGTTCATTCTGAAGGAGATCAGCCCTGGGATTTCTTTGGAAGGAATGATGCTAAAGCTGAAGCTCCAGTACTTTGGCCACCTCATATGAAGAGTTGACTCATTGGAAAAGACCCTGATGCTGGGAAAGATGGAAGGCAGGGGGAGATGGGGATGACAGAGGATGAGATGATGGGATGGCATCACTGACTCAATGGACATGAGTTTGAGAAAGCTCTGGGAGTTGATGATGGGCAAGGAAGACTGGCTTGTTGCAGTCTTTGGAGTCACAAAGAGTTGGACACAACTGAGTGACTGAACTGAATCCATTAAGAGCATATTCTAGAAATCAACTTATGAATTGATATGAGATCAGAATTAAAAGTTAAAGGAGGGGACACAGAAGAAAGAATTAGCTTAGGAGACATTTCAATGAGTATTACTGAAAAATAGTTATGGATATAAAAAGGAAGACTGGTAGAATATAGCTTTGGAGTCAGGAATGCCTAAACTCTGACATTTTCTCTCTGGATCTTCAAACTTAGTTTCCTCACCTGTAAAATAAGAGTCAGAATACCTACCATGTCAGTTATTTGAAGACTGAAATTAAATATCATACAGTGTGCCAGTGTTGAATTTCTTAATTGCTAACTGATTAACATCATGTGATGACAGGTTTGGAGTTTTCATCCAAGCATATTATTGAGTTACTAATGATACCACTTATTATGTATAGTAACAACAATAAACATTTACTGAGCATCTCTTGTAAGTAGTCTACTGCTAACTTTGGGAAAATACAAAGCAGCAAAGATCCAGCACAACTAAAAGTAAATAAAACTAAAAGAAAGAACAACAACAAAAAAGTACATAAAGAGAAAACCAAAAGTCAAACCCCTATGTGATAATGCAATAAGAGAATTACAGGGTGCAATAAGGATTGAGAAATTAGGAAGCTTATTTCTGGCTAATGGATGAGAAGTATAAAACTATGATCTAACTCTTAGAAAACAAGTAGAATTTCAACATACAGAGTTGGGATCATACTACATTTTTGGACTAGAGTGAAAAAGGATACGTTATTAGGAAAAGGGCAAGATATACTCTGGTTAAGGTGGTAAGTGTATACTGAGAGAATAATAGAGAAAAGTTATGCATGGTTTACAGATGATTTTGAGTGATAGGTGGCTCAGAGGTTAAAGCGTCTGCCTGCAATGTGGGAGACTGGGTTCGATCCCTGGGTCAGGAAGATCCCCTGGAGAAGGAAATGGCAACCCACACCAGTATTCTAGTATTCTTGCCTGGAGAATCCCATGGATGGAGGAGCTTGGAGTTGCAAAGAGTCCATGGGGTTGCAAAGAGTCAGACACGACTGAGCTACTTTACTTTCATTTGAGTGATAAGCCAACATTGAATTTTATTCTTCAAGAAGCAGGGAGGGAGGTGATATTTTTGAAAACAAATGACACAATGAAATTGGTGATATAAAGAAATTAACAAACTAAAAATTGTAGTACTGGGGCATGGTAATATAATAACTGATGGATTCAAGAGTAAAAGAAATGTGTCTATTTTTACCCATACACTTTAAAACAGGGATCCTTTATTTGAGGAATAATTCACCCTTCATACTTGTGTTCTCTCTAAAGATTGATCTGGTTTCTCCTTTATGACTAATTGTTTCTAAGGGTAAACCCAGAGTCCCAGAGGACTTCTAAGGAAGAGTGAAGTTTACAAAGAAAACCAGGAGTCTGGTGAGATAGGTGCAAATGAATTTTTGTGGATAGTATTTTGTTAAGTGGGGATTTTTCTTTCTTTCTTTTTTTTTTTCTTTGGAAACTCTTAGGCCACCAATGTCCTCTACTGTTCTAAAAACATGTTATTCTGATGAGCACAGACATAGAAGAAACGTAGATGAATTTCTCAGAAATTCTAGAATTTCTGAATTTCTCAGAATTTCTCTAGAAATTCAAGTCTTATCTTTCAGTAGTTTTGTAATAATTGACAGGCTGCAGAATTTCTCTATACTCTGATATTATCATCTTTACACCAGAGATAATAGGGACTTCCCTTGTGGTCCAGTGATTAAGACTCCATGCTTCCAACACAGGGGACTGGGTTGGATTCCTGGTTGAGGAACTGAATTGAAATGAAGAACAGGCTGAAATGAAGAACAAAGATCCTGCAACTAAGACCCAATGCAGCCAAATAAATAAATATTAAAAAAAAATAAAATGGGGATAATAATAGTTCATAGGGATATTGTGAAGTCTGAATGACAAAATGCACTGCATCACAGTAAATGTTACATGGTATTTAGCTTCTGTTGTCATTAGTATCAATTATTTTTAGGTCGAATTCATTGTAATAGGTCAAGAGTTTAGCAGAAGAACTAAAAAGTTGAGAAAAAAAAAGAATAATGACAGGGGTGAGACAGTTAAGATAATATGGAAAAAATTATAAAAGAATAATAGCCCTTGAACTCAGAGAACTGCAGAAACAAAAACCTGTGGGGCCAGTCCCTCAAATCTACTAGTCCTAAAATCAGTGAAAGTGAAAGCATGCTATTGGAATAAGTGCTTTGAAATTGAGCCATAGTATGGAGTTACTGTGGGATGCAGCACCGTCAGTTTGCTGAAAAATCAAATAGAAATAACAGAGAGTGGGAGGGTCTTGAATAATACCTAGATATATAGAATGTATTAAGAACAAAACAGAAAAGAAAAAATGAGGCCAGAGGATTAAATGAAAATAAAAATATACTATTTTAAAAGCCCAAATTAAAAAAAAAAAGAACTTCTGTGGTGATTTATGTGGCATTAATGTTCATAGGTTCATGGAAATGGGGATTGAAAGTAAAAAATAACTCAGAATGGAAATTACAAGGCTAATGTTGTTCCTTAAATAAGTATCATCAGAATCATGTGAAACAAAGTCAGATATGGAAGAATACATGGCTAATGGATAATAAGAAATAGAGGTCCAATAATCTTTGCAAAATAAAGTAGGCAGAATCTGGATTTAATGAGTAGCATTTAAAAGTTTTGTATGTGTGTGGAATATTGAAAAAATGAAAAATCCCACTAGGTTAGAGCTTGTTTGTTACTGAGTACCATGAATTTTCAGTGGGCAGGATCCACATGATTGTCTGTTTTACAGTCCTGGCCAATAAAGGAGAAAGTAGATCCAGGGGTAATTCAAGGTTCAGAATGGGTTCCCTCTGAGTTAAACCGTGAGACAGTCTGGCTGTTGCTGAGTCACTTCAGTCATGTCAACAAATATGTGAAAATAAATGTTCACAGAGGCAACTTGGTAGCCAAATAGTCTCTAGAATGGGTCTTATTTCTTTCAAAATAGAACCAAACAATATCTTGGTAGCATATGCTATAGTGGTGGCCTCATGTTTATAAGCAACTTGGTTTCTTAAAGTTGGCTTTAAGCCTGAAGAGAATATGCGTTTCGAGTCTAAGAGGGAACCAATAGCAGACGGACTATAACAATTAAATCCAGGTTTACCCCTCTGCTAACCCATTTAGCTATCTCAGCCTCACAGTCTGAATTTGGCAAGGGAGCTGTCTCAGTCTGCTCCCCCTTCTTGGCAAGGCAGCCATCTGGCCAATGGCACCTGTTTCCAGCAGCCCCACTATTCCCAGGAGCCCTATGTTGGTTTAAATGAAGTGGGAGCTAATGGGACTTGAATTACACATGGAATGGGATGGAAATGTGTGAAAAGGAGGGCTAAGCAGAGCCAATTAGCTAACCTGGAATGGATAAACTAAACTGAGTAATTGGAAAGGATGGCAGAACAAGGTTAGACAAAATAGCAACCAAGATGATGAATGTACTTGGAAAAAGGAGCAGACAAGTTCCTGGTCTAGGGGAAAAAACAAAACTCCATCTGCCTATTCAAGTGGCTCCAGCTTCTCATTCATATTAAAGATAATTCTGAACTATGCTCCAGCAGCACTGCTGAAAGAAATTGCTTCAGGGAACAGGCTTCGTCTCTCCTAACCTCGGCTTGATGACTTGCGGTACATAATGAGCGCTGTGGTGCTGTCAGAGGAGCAGAATCTGCACCTAGAAAAGCTTCAATTGAAAGTAGAGTGAGCCTTCAAAATAACGTATCTTTTCTATTTGCAGAAACAAAGATGATATTTCAATGTAAAAATTGCTGAAATGGTCTAGATGTGAATTCTGCTTCATTTTATATAGCATTTTGGACGTTTTCAATCTCCTCCCCTTACTCACTGTTTCAACTATACCTACTGCTCCACCCACTAGTTATGCAAATTCATACTCGCAAAATTTTGTTTTCTATACTGAAAATGCTAAAGATTGTATGACATGGTTATGCACCATATATGATATATAAACTACTATGATAATTTGTGAAATTTCATAACCTTATAATAGCTTCAACTGTAAAATAATTAAACTTGAAGTGAAAATGTTAGTTGCTCAGTCGTGTCCTACTTTTTGCAACCCCATGGACTGTGGCCTGACAGGCTCATCTGTCCATGGGATTCTCCAGGCAAGAATACTGGAATGTGGATCCATTCCCTTCTCCAGGAGAACTTCCCAACCCAGGGATTGAACCCAGGTCTCCCACATTGCAGGCAGATTCTTTATCATTTGAGCCACCAGGAATGCCCATTATAATTAAACTTAGATGCCCAGAATATTAAGACAGAAACCTTTTGAAATTACTTGCCCTAGAAGTAAATTAGCAAAAAAACAGTATATTGAAATTCTCTGCACGTGAGTACATGTATGTGTGTTCAACTGTCTAACTCATTGCTAATTTTTCCTTAGAACTAACAAGTTAACAAAGCATACCTACATGTCTTAAATGTAAATTATTTTTATTAATCAATGTGTCTTAGAGCTAAACATTTCAGAAAACAATATGGGAAACTATTTTCTATGATTTCAAAGTTATACAATAAACGCACATGTGCCCCTATATCTACTGAGCTTTGCTTCTTCATGAAAGGCCAAGGGAAAAGTGAATACATGTTTTTAGAAAAGCTCAGTTGTGGCAAAATATAGATATTTTTCCTATTTTCAAATATTTTCTGTCCTCACTTATTTACTCTATAATTCAATAAATACTTGGGCACTTATCAAAATTAATCCTTTTGGTATAAGAGCTTGAAAAGGACAAGTTTCAGTGTGTGTGTGTGTGTGTTTAATGCCAGACACTGTAGATTATGAAGTAGGTGATATTATGTTTATCTTCACATTATATTTCTATAATTCAAGTCTTTCTCTAAAGATTTTCATGTGGGTACCGTGGTGCCATATGATAAAACTTATATTAACAAAAAGTCATTTCTTGTGGGTAGTTTGAGATATACAGGTTTTGCTTTGTTTTTGTCCTTCATATGGACTCCTGAAATACATTTTATATGTAATGAAAAAAGAGAGCTGTTAAAGTTTACGAAAAACCACTGTAATCAAGAAAACTCTTTTGACTTTAAAATCTTTCACCTAGAGATTATCTTTCCTTTATCTTATCTGGCCTATCATTCTTAGACACACACACGCACAAAATTGCTAAACTGTCATTTGAGTTTCCAGTGGCTCAGAGGGTAAAGAATCTGCTTGCAATACAGGAGACCAGGGTTTGAACCCTGGGTCAGGGAGGTCCCCTAGAGAAGGAAATGACAACTCATTCCAGTATTCTTGCCTGGACAATTCCATGGACAAAGGAGCCTGGCAGGCTGTAGTCCATGGGGTCACAAAGAGTCGGACATGACTGACTGACTAACACACACTTCCTCTTTTAAATTGGTCAAATGTGTTTCTCTTATCAATGACTTATAAAAAGAAGGTGTTGATTTAGAAATGAGAGCAGCCACCTAAGAAGAATTTCATTTATTCACTGCAAAGATCTCAAAATAAGCCTACTCTATCTAGGATATTCTGTACAAGGAAATAAAATGAGATTAACTGGGCTAAAAGCCAAGAGAAAGTGGTAATTAGACAAGCCCAGAAGTGCCAAACCTTCTACACTACCAGAAAAAAATGAAGAGATACTGAAATGGCAACATGAACACTATATTCAAATATCACACTTTTTTCCAGATTCAAAGATTTCATTAACTTTAGGGAGAATTTAGGTTAAAGCCATGTAATAAAATAGTTGTTTAAAGGTTTAAATTCAGGCTTGAAAGAACTTAATGTAGATGTGTATGTTAATCAGGATACATACTTAAATTCAGAACTATATGGATTTTCTTTGTAAATTGTCCCTTATTTCCTACAACTCACCTCTCCTTTGTATTTGTAGATTTGAAATGCCCTCCCTTTAACTATTAAGAGAGATGAATTCTGTGACATTAATGAAAGAATTTGTAGAATTTGAACTTCACGAAAGCATATTATGATTATCATCATCTTCATATTTCGAAAACTTCTTCCAGAGACAAATGGGGCCTCAAAATAGAAGCAAAATGTGACAGAGGATTGGTTGACTTGCAAATGAATTGAGGAATTGTTTTAGAGAAGCAGCTGTGTATCTATCAGCATATCATGCTATTTCAAGCATAGGATTGGCTTGAAGACAGTGTACAGAATTTAAGAATTAACTGCATAGTGCCAATCCTACTTTTGCCAGTGAGGAAGGAGGGCAAGGTGGATATATTTAGTAGAGTTGCGTAGAAAACTTCACTGCTTCCATGTCTCCTGGTAATTGTGCACCCCTTTCATTCTCATTCTTCAAGAAAACAGAGACATTACAAACATACCTTCCTCTGTTGTTCCACCAAAAGTGATAGTAATAATAATGAAGAAGATGACTTTGATACCACAAAAGAAAAAAAGCCACTAGTAGAGACGGATGGAGACAGAAGTTAATAGAGAGCGGCTACACCACAGACCCAGAGCCAACATTCGGTAAAGCACATGCGAGGGTTCCAAAGCTGATGCCCCGAAAAGTATAGTCATGTGAAAACCTTAATTAGTAATAGGGGCCTGAAAATATAAGAAGCTGACATCTCAACATAAATGATGTAGAACAAGGCAGTGTTCTGACAAGAACTACCTCATTAAGTGCAGTGGCGAAGTGTTGTCAGCTGTTTGCAACAGAGAAATTTAAGACAAATCCAGATCCAGTGCACTAACTCTTTACTTCCCTCTGTATAAATATTTCATAATCTCCCTTAACAAACTGCTGTCGTCTCCATAAGGTCTTAACTTGGCGACCTTTAATCTCTGTTACTAAACATGCCTCATCTAGTAAAACCAATGCAACCATTATAATTGTTTGTAGTTTCCAGTGTAGGAAAAACACAAGGAAAGAGTATCCTTTTTCAAGTTGTCTTTCAAAGCTAATATTTCAAAGCTATGGAGCATTACAAAAAAATCCAGAAGACTCTTTTAAGTTGAAGATATAAAAACACTGTAGTCAAGAGCGTGGTAATAGAGCATATTTTAGAAGCCAAAGCTATTACATGGTATCGGTCCCCACCGTTGGCATATCTAGATATATTTCACAGCCACAAAGATGTTAAGCCAGAGGTATCATTTTTTTTTCACTCCAGTTTACCATTAGGCAATTTCTTAGTCATGCTCTCTAGCCAGAGATTTCTCTGATGTCACAGGATGAAAAGCACAATTACCAATAAACTCTTCATTGATAATATCATCAACTCGTAGTGCTTCTAACCACTGACGACAATTTCATGAAATCCCAACCCTCCTTGTGAACTAGGTCTTTTTCATAACCAATCCACTGATAAATGAAGCCTCACATTGTTTAGGAAACTGTGCTTGTCATGAAGCCTACATTTGTCAGACCATCCCCCCAGAGAATCGCATTCATCAGGCCTTGTCAAGTTGCATTTCTCAGCCTCATTAATGCCAGCTCACAGGCTGCAACACTACATCCCGCCCGGAACTGCCTGATAGACGGCTCCTCCCTGCACAGACTCCTAAGGGGCCCTTTGAGTAATGCTTTATTGAGAGCTCCAGTGATGGAAACAGCACCTTAATGAAAGACACGCACCAGAGCGTAATTAACTATTACTGCAGCCCATTGCTGTGGGCATCAATACTTCCGTCAAAAAATTTGTCACCTATGAGAATGACGACTAACGTTTCTTAAGGGAAAGCACAAATGATGAGGGAAACTAAAATTAGAGGAGGGGTGATTTCAAAAACTGTTTTATAGAAATGGTTTAGATAATGTTGACTAAAAGAGGAACCAGTCTTCGATCTCTCAGCTGATGGAGTTAGATTAAGAAAAACAGCCTCAGGAGAACAGAAAAAGTCAGAACAAAGGCCAGAGATTATCAAGAAAACCATTTAGCACAGGAGGTAAATGTTTATTTGAATTGTGACAAACACTGTCAGTAGAAGATCAAGATTTGGTAGATTTAAGCTCTTGCCATTGCAAATACTCTAAACACAGAGTTTGAATGGAGGATCACTTAAGAGACACAGTGTATCTTTGAATTAAAAGTGACAGGAATGAAAAGCAGAGATTGATGAGAACTGTGCTCTTTACAGCACCCTCCTTTGCTCTTATTTTCCTAATGTCAGCCTCTTCGAAAGAATTAAAAGAAATGAAAAAGATTATTTATTTACACCTGCTTTAAAATGCTACGCATACACACAAACACACACAGACTCTCCATTCATTATTATTCCACAATTATATGCAGCTTCTGCTCTGGTCTAATTGCCTTTGCAGAACAACAAAAGAAGTAAATGACTTTTTTACTAAGCTGTAAATCAAATTCCTTTTAGCGACAGTGGCATCTGTGGGTGTAGAGGCCCCTTTAGTAAGACAGTGTCCAATTATGAACAAACATTGCTGTTATCCCCAAGGGAAACAGAATTCAGAGGATCTGTGAGACAGCACATGGGCAGATAATCTGGTGCTTTGGTTACCTTTTGACATTACAATATTTATTAATACTACTAGGGGTAAGGTGTATTCCTGCCCAGGTGAAGTTTAAAAGAGCAGCTTTAAAAAACAGCGCTGAAATATTTGTGTCCAAGGAATTCAGTGATTGTATGATGTATTCTAGCCTTATTTCATCATCTGATCTTGATTTTTCCTATAATTATATGGGGAGGTTTTGTTGTTTCTGTTTTGTATTCTAGTTTTTCTTTTTCTTAACAAAGACCTCTTCTGCCTTTTCTATTCTTTCCAGATCCATTCTCTACCTAAAGAAGCCTCAGTCTAGCCTTTAGAAATATTGCATGAAGATTTTTGAAAGATTAGCTATAGAAATTCTGAGAAAACTAAGTGGACCTGGACCTGAGATCCTTCATAAAGCCAAGATCTTCCTGTTTCATAAAAACAAGATTAGTCATGTTTTATCCATGACTGACTAAAGAAACTGCAAGGAACAATGCTACCTGCCAGAGGCTAAAGGTAAAAATAGTCACACACCAGAAATTTAAATTCAAGCTTGTCATGCATAAGTTCACATTACACTAGCCATGGTTTGGAATGCCAATCTAAGAAATCAATACAAATATGAATACTGGTCCAAACCACTTCTATTCGCTTTTATTGTTGTGTAACAAATTACCACCAACCGGAAGGAAATGGCAAACCCCTCCAGTATTGTTGCCTGGAAATCCCATGGAAAAGGAGCCTGGCAGGCTACAGTCTATGGGGTGGCAAAGAGTCAAAAACAACTTAGCAACTGAAAAGCAACAACAGTGGCTTACAACAATCCTTATTTATTAACTCAAAGTGGTCTAGGCTAAAAGACCCGGCAGACCAAGCTCTGTTCTCTGTTTTGGGTCATATAAGGTCAAAATCAAAGTGTCAGCTCGACTGAGCTCTTATCTGGACATCCTGAGGGAAAATCTGCGTTGAGGTTCATTCAAGTTGTTGGCAGAATTAAGTTCCTTGTCAGTGTAGAGTTGAGGTACTTGTTCCTTTTCTGTCTTTAATTACCTCTGAAAATTTTCTTTGCCAATATGTCAGTCAGTGTTCAAACAGAAACAGACGAAGAGATGTATGTTAAGGGATTTATTGCAAGGAATTGGCATATATGAATGTGGGGATCTGCTAGGAAAAGTCTGAAATTCATTGAACACATTGGCAGGAAGGGCTGGCTGGAATGGTAGTCCACAGGCAGAATTTCCTTTGCGAAGTCTCAGTTCTGCTCTTAAGGACTTTAGACTGATTAAAGGGGAAAAAAAAAAGTAAGGTACCAAAATAAATAAATAAATAATTAAGCCAAAAGTAAAAAAATTTCCAGAGAGTAATGTAATAATATCATGTGCTAAGGTAAACTGATTGCTATGAACTCAATTAAGAGAGAGAATAGTACTTTCAGTTAAAGACTCTGAGAGTTTATTACTTTCAAAATAGACTTTACTAATAAAGAAGTTGATGCCAAAACAAAGAGTGGGATGGGAGGAGAAATGAGCAAAAAAATGATGAAGATGTTTGTAAATTTACATAATCATCGATGGGTATTACTATGGTTTTTCCAGTGGTCATGTATGGATGTGAGAGTTGGACTATATGGAAAGCTGAGCACTGAAGAACTGATGTTTTTGAACTGTGATGTGGAGAAGACTCTTGAGAGTCTCTTGGACTGCAAGAAGATCCAACCAGTCCATCCTAAAGGAGATCAGTCCTGGGTATTCATTGGAAGGACTGATGTTGAAGCTGAAACTCTAATACTTTGGCCACCTGATGTGAAGAGCTGACTCATTTGAAAAGACCCTGATGCTGGGAAAGATTGAGGGCAGGAGGAGAAGGGGACGACAGAGGTTGAGATGGTTGGATGGCATCATTGACATGAGATTGGGTGGATTCCAGAGATGGATGGGGAGGCCTGGTGTGCTGTGGTTCACAGTATCGCAAAGAGTAGGACACGACTGAGCGACTGAACTGAATTACTTCTACTAATAATACTAACAATAGCCAACTAGGAAGAGGCAATGGTTAATAGCAAGCTGAAAGCAAAATACTAAAAATAAATAATCAGAAAGATGGAAAGATGGAATAAATACTATATGGTATTTCAAACAAACTATATCAACAGAAATACATCTTACAAATTTACTTAATTTAAATTTGATATGAAGCGACATTGAATGAAAAAAGCAAGAGGCAGGAGAATATGCACTGTGATATACCATGTAGTTTGTTTTAAAAATACCCAAAATGATACAGAACATTGATTTGGATGTATACATACAGGATACAATATTTTTAAACTGTTTTTTAATTGAAATATTCCCTAGTCATCACACAATGTGGGATACCTGGATTCAATCCCTGGGTCAGAAAGATCTTCTAGAAAAGGGAATGGCACACTCCACAGTATTCTTGCCAGGGTAATCCCATGGACAGAGGAGCCTGGTGGGCTACAGTCTGTGGGGTTATGAAGAGTCAGACACAACTAAGCAACTAGCACTTTCACATACATAGTAAATTTACAATGCTGTGGTTAGCTTCAGGTATACAGCAAATTGATTAAGTTATATATGCATAGATCCTTTTTCAGATTCTTTTCCATCATGAATTTTCACAAAAAATTGAATATAGTTTCCTGTCCTATGCAGTAGATCCTTGTTTATCTATTTTGTATATAGTAGCCTTAATCCCAGTCTCCTAATTTCTCTCTCCAGTCTCCCTCCTGCTATCCTTTCTGGTAACCACAAGTTTGTTTTCCATGTCTGTGGGTCTATTTCTGTTCTGTAAATAAGTTCATGTGTACCCTTTCTTTATTCTAGATTCAACAAATAAGCAATATCATATAGTATTGGTCTTTGTCTAACTTACTTCACTTAATATGATAATGTCTAGGTCTGTTCATGTTGCTGCAAATGGTATTATTTCATTCTTTTTTATGGCTGAGTAATATTTTGTTGAAGGTGGGAAGAAGGAAGCATACCAACTTCAGGGTACTATGTTTGTTTGGGAAGGGTGGGAAGGAAATTAAAACACAGACGT
Organism: Nanger dama; assembly: GCA_917880005.1. Classification (NCBI taxonomy): domain Eukaryota; kingdom Metazoa; phylum Chordata; class Mammalia; order Artiodactyla; family Bovidae; genus Nanger; species Nanger dama. The sequence continues at coordinate 1,550,499 of CAKJTW010000043.1, read as the reverse complement.
AAAAAGTCTTTGGATTATCAACAGCACTTTATTTCCTAAAAATAAAAGCTTCTCAAATATATACCAAAAATATTAAAAATTTTAAATATACTTCTCTGTTATTCTATGTAATATCTTGTGTATTTGGAAGATTTATTTCTTTAAAAGAAAGAAAAATATATTGCATATCAATAAATGAGATGAATTGGGAGGGCTCTGTAAAGTAGAATCAGAGAACTGATGCAATTCTATTTCAGTAATCCATGAAAGTATACTGACATATATATATGAATTTAGAAAGATAGTAATGATGACCCTCTATGGTAGACAACAAAAGAGACACAGAGGTATAGAACGGACTTTTGGACTCTGATGGAGAGGGAGAGGGTGGGATGATTTGGGAGAATGGCATTGAAACATGTATACTATCTTGTAAGAAATGAAGTGCCAGTCTATGTTCAATGCAGGATACAGGATGCATGGGGCTGGTGCACAGGATGATTTCAGGGAGATGATATGGGGTAGGAGGTGGGAGGGGGCTTCAGCATTGGGAGATCATGTTCACCTGTGGCTGATTCATGTCAATGTATGGCAAAACAAATACAGTATTGTAATGTAGAATAAAGTATTAAAAAAAGAAAAGAGAGAGATATTCTATGACAGTGGCTCCAAAAAAAAAAATTAATGATATCTCTCAAATGTAAAGTCAAAATGACTTGATGATCAATTTTGTATGAGTGGCAAAGGAAAATATTAAATTAAGAATGATTCTGTTTGTTACTTGAGAAATTATTTTTTTATTATTTTAATTTGAGGATAATTAGTTTATAATATTATGATATATGAGAAATTAAATGAATGCTGATGCTTTCAATTTTATAAGACAGAATTTTGAAAGGTCTTGATAGTGCTGTCCAAACGGTATCTAGAAATATTAATCTGAAAATATGAATCTGGATTGTAGACAGAGTTTGGAATTCAGTGGGTGGCTAGATAAATGGATGGATAAGTGGATGAATGGGTAGGTAAATAAAAACCTCTATGTCTATATATTCATTCTTCCTTTAATCCTCAAGCTGTTTGTCTTTACTTTCTATTGACCCTAATTGCCCATACTGCTGCATTCTAAATTTTTTTCTTTTATATAAAATTATTTATTGGCATTTTGTGTTTCTTTTGAATTTAGTTTTTCTTACAATCTGCTTGTATGATTCTTTTGAAGCTTTTAAAAGATAAAGGAGCTATGTAAAGAGCTAGCATGATTTTAAAGAGCATAAACATGGATTGTATAATATAATCATAAAAGAAATCTCATAACACAAATAGCTGAATTTTCACAATTTGACTCAATGAAGTTTTTCACAGTTAAAATTTCGACTTGAAACTATTATTTTCCTTTTCTACTGTCTTCAATTATAGAAAACTTCCACCAGCTTATAATTTAGAGAAATTCATTATAATGAGGAAAGTTTGTTACCATATGGATATTCTTCAGATTATAGTCTGTATAGATGGAAATTGATAGAAACAATTGGAGAATACAGTCCCTTGAAAGTTACTATTGAAGCTCATTATAAACCATGTTAAAATGCTCACATTCTCTAGAGTTGTAGGAATCCTTAAAAATCAAACTCTACTTTCCTCTGCATGTAATTTTATTGATTTCCATTGTTCTCTTTAGAGTATTTCCCACATTTTTGTTGATTTGACATCTTTAGATCCTTCAAGTCTTTGTGAGTACTTACATTGCTCAGAGATGGCTTTCTCAGCTTTTCAGGCAGAACTTCATCAAAGTCTTCCACAATGCGGAATAATGAATAGTAAATAAGCACACACTTTTGGATATGAAGCTGATACTTGTCATCACTGTTTCTGTTAGCTCTTTGGGCAGCAATTAGGATAATACAATTCCTCTATAGCAATGGTAACATGACTAGAAGATGATAAAGACCCAACAGAGAAGCTTCCTGAATAACTAGAAATGTAATTAAGATATTTATTTTATTGATACAGTTTTTCAGGTAAAAAAGAAGTCAAGAGAATCTATTTTTTTTCGAATAGGGATTGATGAAGGGATAGTAAGAGAGAAATGACTGAAAAGGAAAATGATATTCTGCCCAGAAATTTAGGCAAAGTTGCTATGATAAGCATGTAATTGCTTCTCACTGTAATCTTTCACCCATTCAACACATTGATTGAGTCAGTGCTTACCATAATTTAGGCCCTATGACAGTTTTTCATGGCAGAAAACTCAGACCAGCAACCTTGCCATAAGTTCGGTTCAGTTCAGTTGCTCAGTCGTGTCTGACTCTTTGTCACCCTATGAATTGCAGCACTACAGGCCTCCCTGTCCATCACCAACTCCCGGAGTTCACTCAAACTCACATCCATCGAGTCAGTGATGCCATCCAGCCATCTCATCCTCTGACGTCCCCTTCTCCTCCTGCCCCCAATCCCTCCCAGCATCAGAGTCTTTTCCAATGAGTCAACTCTTCGCATGAGGTGGCCAAAGTACTGGAGTTTCAGCTTTAGCATCATTCCTTCCAAAGAAATCCCAGGGCTGATCTCCTTCAGAATGGACTGGTTGGATCTCCTTGCAGTCCAAGGGACTCTCAAGAGTCTTCACTAACACCACAGTTCGAAAGCATCAATTCTTCGGTGCTCAGCTTTCTTCACAGTCCAACTCTCACATCCATACATGACCACAGGAAAAACCATAGCCTTGACTAGACGGATCTTAGTCGACAAAGTAATGTCTCTGCTTTTGAATATGCTATCTAGGTTGGTCATAGCTTTTCTTCCAAGGAGTGTCTTTTAATTTCATGGCTCCAGCCACCATCCGCAGAGATTTTTTAGCCCCCCAAAATAAAGTCTGACACTGTTTCCACTGTTTCCTCATCTATTTCCCATGAAGTGATGGGACCGGATGCCATGATCTTTGTTTTCTGAATGTTGAGCTTTAAGCCAACTTTTTCACTCTCCTCTTTCACTTTCGTCAAGAAGCTTTTTAGTTCCTCTTCACTTTCTGCCATAAGGGTGGTGTCATCTGCATATCTGAGGTGATTGATATTTCTCCCGGCAATCTTGATTCCAGCTTGTGTTTCTTCCAGTCCAACCTTGCCATAGAGGGTAGTATATGTTTAGTAAACTCATCTCTGTTCCCTCAAAGTATTTGTCCAGTGTCTCTCAGGCTTATAATCTAGAAATTATACACTTTAAGAAGAAATGGAGTCCTCCCTGCTTCCCTTTGAGGTGGTACAACTTTATATGCTGATTGTATCACCAACCCAGCAGAGTAGGTCCCCCAACGAGGGGCTTTCTGCCCTCCATCACTGACAGCAATAGAGGCCACATTTGGTTCTGAAGCAAAGAAAAGTTGTATTCTTTTTTCAGAGGATGAAGAGGTGCTACTCTCATTCTAGAGCATGTACTTCTTCTGATTGCAGCTGTTGGTGGGGCTACTTAATAGGGGCCTTTTGGGATAGGGCAAAGTTCTCATGGCTGGAGCACAGCTGTGCTGCTCCAGACTTCCCTGGTAGCCCAGTGATAAAGAACCTATTGGCCAATGCAGGAGACTCCGAGTTCAATTCCTGAATTGGGAAGATCCCCTGGTAAAAGAGATGGCAAACCACTTTAGTATTCCTGCCTGGGAGATCCCATGGACAGAGGAGCCTACTGGGCCACAGTCCATTAGATTGCAAAGAGTTCCACACAGCTTTGACTGAGTAAGCACGCAGGCGCTGCTCACTCTCCAGATCACAGTGCAGGCACAACATCTCTGCATGTTGCCACCATCTTGAATCTGCACTTGGCCACAGAACTGAGATGTCAGGAGCAGCTATTTTTCATGAGACACTCTAGTCTGAAGGACTGGCCAGGTGCAAGGTCTCTTTGCACAGTATCCTCTCAACAAGTGAAACTAGACAAAGCACAAAGGAAAAGAGAAAAAGGAAAAAAAAAAGGTTACACTTTATTTTATTACATATTTTATTTTTATTTCCTGGGAATTGATAATGTACTTTGCTTTTGACAAATGCGTATAACAGCCACTCCAATTTTTACCTACACTGGTGAAAAGTAATCTCATTTTTCTCCATTGAACACTATAATATTATTAGACATTCCTCGCCATCCATCGGTCTAAGGCAATTGGCTGAGATATGACTCTCCTAAGCATCCCCCCCTCCTCCTTGGTCCCAGGGGTATTGAGATCTTGCTGCTTCAGACCACAGTCCACTGACTTCCAGAGTGTGTCCCAGCAGCACCTCTGCCTCAGGCTCCTTTGCTCCTTTGCTCAGGCTCCCAAGGGGGGTGTCAGCATAAAGGAAGAAGAATGGTAGTAGAGACCTTAAACAGTTAGTCAAAGGCAGGATACATTCTCTAGAGCTGTGACTGCCATATGTGTCTCTAGGACTGAGCAGCAGCCTTAAGCATTTAGGCCTTGTTTACTTCTATCTGTAGCCTTCAAGTCCACTAAATTACCATCTTACCACTACCCCAACCCACAGCCCACCACCAAATATCTAGTAAGATGCCTCTTTTACATAAATATTCAAATATGCTGAATTTGCCTCAGAATATTGATCATAGTTTAAAACTAAATATTTCTGTGGCTGTCTGATTAATGTATTTTTCCCCATAAACTATAAATTCAGTGAAACTAAAAAGTTTATCAATTTCATCACCACTGCATAAACTAGCTGGAAAAATGTTCCCAGTTAGGTTCTTTTGGATAAACTGATGATTAAAACATTAAAGACTATTAACTAGGCTGAAAATTTAACAAAGAGGTAATATCATATTTATTTTTCTGTCTCTTATTATCTCTAGCCTAGTCTTTTATATGAAATAGACAATACATGCATAATTGAAACAAAGGACAACAGCATTGTTTAAGTCTCCTGCTTGAGAATTTTTTAAGGTCTTCTCTGTATGACAGAGCCATAGTCGCCAGCAGCTGTGGGACCATATTTTTTTTTTTAATAGGTCATAATGTAAAGGGAAAGATAAAAGTTTTCCTTTAATATCAATATTAAGTTCTGTGTAAAGATTCTGATTTGCACAACTTGTGTCATATGATTTTCCCTGAGCCAACTTCTGTGGTCAGAAGGGTGAAGTGTTGTGACTGATGGTTAAATGTACACCCAACAGAAAGAGGGCAGATGTGCTCTGATCAGGAGCTCAAAGAGTCACATGGAATGAGGAACAGGTCATTCCCAAGGATATAGAGCTGTTGTTCTAACAGAAACAAAAAAGATGCAGAACTTCTGTCATATACACCACCCCCATTGTTGTCATCAACAACAGCCAATATTTACTGCAATTCATATGAATATACAGCAGTTGGGAAAGTTGAGAGTGTAATAGAGGTGAAATAGTTCATTAATGATTTATAATCAGGCTATACTTTATTCATAAGTTAGTTAATATTCTTAATGTACTAGGGATACATTTTTAGGCAAAATTACATTCCATCAGCTGCTGCAGACTTTATAGTTAATGTTTAAAATAAAGACTGAGAAAGCTGTATCTAAAGTTGAGAGTGGTGATGAGTAGTGATAAGAAGCTTGTCTCTGCTTTGATTTCAAAAAGTCATTTCACTTTGGAGTCTCAAGAAATATTGACCTTCCCTAAAAGCATTCCCCTTAAGTGAAAGTACTGAGGATTTTTAAAGGCATTTAAATAAAAACTAGTGGTTTTTTTCTTTTTTCCTTTGCTAAATGGAATCCTTACATTATGCACGATAATAAGTCTAGGTCTAAAGTGACTCATTTTAGTAGGACTACCCAGGGAATCAGATAAAATAAAAACCAAAAGATTAGTGTTTTGCAAAAACTAAATGAAAGGCCAAACATCAAAGTTTGGAATTATGTTTGAAATGATTTTTGAATGGGTTCAATATTTGCTTAATTGAAGTTCTCCCTCAGTGAACATGAGGCTCCTCATTTTTCCCTGTTTTGTTTCACGTCTGTTTTTAAAGACAATTCAGTTTTCTCTAATCCCCAGAAATCAAGATTTGCTAATCCTTCCAACAACCATTCCATTCCTCACTGCACATGAAAGCTTCTGTTCAAAAGTGAAATACACTCTTGTCTTGGTTGTAATTCATTCAACTCCACTCTCAAAACCTTGTTTTATTTCTTTTTAGTAATCTAATCTATCCATAGCTCCTTTGAATAGCTGTTATGTCCTGGTACTTTTTCAATCATTCATTTTAGAATTGCTATACTAACATTTATCCCCAATTTACCTATAACTCTAGCCTCTCTGTACATTCCATTATGCCATTACATCTCAGATTCCAAGGAGATATGTCCCCAGGTGACAAGAGCTTATTCTTCTTTTTTGCTCATTATGGACAACCTCTTTCAGAGGGAGTTCAGTGTCTCTCTGTCTATTCTCATTTCCTTTCAGATTCTACCTGGCATCATATTCACATCTAATTACCTCTAGCTCAGTGTTTGCATTTCTACACACTAATTAATCCTCTTTTTCTCCCAGAATTAACATTGTTCAAAGGATATCATCGAATGGTTGATTTATGGTGTCAAATTCTGAAATAAAAAGGATATATTTGTAGAATGTCTTTATTTTTAAAGTCTTTGCCATTTTTACTGGCTTTTTCAACCAAGAACTATAGAGTGAATTTTGAACTATGGTCTGCATACGTGCTAAGTCGCTTCAGTTGAGTCTGACTCTTTGCGACCCTATGGACTATAGCCTGCCAAGTTCCTCTGTCCTTGGGATTCTCCAGACGAGAATACTGGAGTGGGTTGCCATGGCCTCTTCCAGGGGATCTTCCTGACCCAGGGATAGAATCTGTGTCTCTTAGGTCTGCTGCACTGGCAGGCGGGTTCTTTACCACTAATGCCACCTGAGAAGTTATGCTAATCAGCTGTGTGTTTTGCAACAAGTTGTCACTCTCATTTTTGTCTCTTTTTCATTATAAAATAAGAATAGTAGGCAACTCAAATAATCTATGAGTTTTCTTGAAGCCCCCAAAGTCAAGATGTTTATTGAGAACAATTAACACTATGTCATAACAAATAACCCCCAAGTTTTAATAGCTTGGCCCAATAAAATTTTATTTCTTATTCATATCACACTTCAGTGCCACTCAGGTAGTTCTTCTGGGTGACTCTCTACCAAGTAACAACTCAGGGATCCAGGAATCTTTTATCTAGTGTCTTTGCTATCCTTCAGGCTCAGCTTGGAGGTTTCTGCTGTCATTCAGTTAGCCAACGAGCAGAGAGATTGTAAAACCTCATGCAGCATTTTAAAAACAGATCCCAAAGTAGCATACCTTAATTTGGCCACATTCCACATTCCATTGGCCAGAACTCAGTTATCTGGTCTTAAACTTACTGTAGAGGTCTTAAACTTACTTTAGAAGGAACTAGGAGACAGGGTCTTTCTGCGTGTCCAAGAAGGAAAATCAAGATTTTAGCCAATTTCTACCACACCCTTCAATATAAAGAGACTAGTAATTTCCTTCTGTTTCTCTGCCATCCAGTTTCCCATTCTTCCTGTCTCAATTTGTTTGATTGATGTTCTTTATTATTGTGCAAGGATCCCAGTTTTACCATTTACTAGCAACTTGCATGACTTCTGACCTTCAGTTTTTTTCATCTGTAACAGGTTTACCTGAGAAAAACTAAGCTGTCAGAGATGTAGTATGGGCTCAAAGCATTTTATTTTTGCTTCCATTTTGTTCTTGTATATTAGAAATATTATCTCATTTATTAAACCTCTACCTTATTATCTCTATAAGTGAAAAAAAAAGCTATTGTCTTAAATTCTAAAGCCTATCTATAGACATAAATCAACTTACTCTTCACTTCTGACCTTTCCTTATTTAAAACCTTACTGCTATATGATCTCTGTGTCTGCAATGGTTCAACTTCTATACGCTGCTAGCAATATTTCACAAATATTTTACCAGGAACTTTCTAGATATATAGCCAACACTGGAGATAGGGTTGTTTATCTGATTTGTTGATAAAGATAGTTCATATTCTTTTTGCTTCAATGTTTGCTACTTCATTATCCATTACCACCTCTATCAGTCAGAGGAAGTCTCTTCTATGGCTTTGACTAAAGCATTACTTGAGTAATAGCAACTATTACCTAAAATGAGATTTGGGGTTTGTATCCAAACAGCTGACAGTTTCCATACATGAACTATTAAAGCTTGTAAAAAGCACTTTATACTGAACCTAATAGTGACCCACTTCAAGTTTATATTCCAAAAAATGCAATTATATCTAAAATTCAGGGCTCTCTCTGTTGAGCTGTATGAGGTAGGACAATGACCTCTCTGTGCTCAGTTTTCTCAACTATCAGTTTATAACCTGTGTTTATTCTTTACCTAAAAATGATGACTTATATTATTTGTGAGAGGCTCCTCATTTTTGTAAATATCTTTCCAGTTACAGCAAAATATTTTTTCTTTCTACAAATCATACACACACCTGTGGTAAGTTGAATGATTTCTTCCCAAAACTTATGTCTACTCAGAAACTCAGAAATTAGAAAGATGTAAGGAAGGATTTTTCTCTGGAATCTTCAAAAGGAGTGTGGCCTTGCTGACAACTTGATTCCTAACCTCTAGCCCTCAAAACTGTGGGAGAATTAATTTCTGTTGTGTTAAGCCACCAGTACTTTCTTATGTAGTTCTTCCTAGATATATGCCTAGATATAATGGCTTACAATTTTTTTTTAACCATTGTAATTACTCTTTTAACTTGTTCATCTTCACCATAGTTCTACGTTCTCCCAGTGATGTTTTCTTTTTAGTAGTGTATCCCCTGTATTACTCATAACCCAGTAAGCAGAAGTCTATTAATAGTTATTAAAATGAATGAATGAATAACTCAATTCATATTGTCTTGGCACTGTTATGCTGTGAATAACTAAACTTTTCTTAGATAACAAGGAAAAAGTATATTAATATCCTCAGTCAACAATTCTCAAAATTCACCCCAATGAATGATTTTTGCCAAAATCTTATTTATGCATAAGACAGGGATGAGAATTTGGTGACCATCAGATTTTCTTGAATATGAATGCTTGTGTTACTGTTTTGGTGTCTCCCTCTCTTCTTACATTTTCACTGGACTGAGTACCTATGGAAATTCTAGAAAAAGCAAATGAAAGAGCAGCTCGAGAGTCCGATTTTATAAACAACATGGACAGCAGCAGCAAGAGCATCCATGCCTACATTCCTTCTGTTTTCAAAATCTTGCTTTACTTCTGATGACAAAACTTATCCTATTCAATGATTGTTCCATCCCAGTACAAATCCTCATATATTGCTGAAGAAGATACTATGCAATATGAAGATTTTATAACTGTATCATTTCAAGGACAGTTACATAAAACATTCTGAAATAAATTCCAGATTCTATATTGTGTGAGATTCGGAAGTAGTTATGTCCATTTTATTTCCTACAGCTAGGTGGTTTCATTGGTGATTGTTACTATCATTTAGTTGCTAAGTCGTATCTGACTTTGCAACCCCATGGACTGTAGCCTACCAGGCTCCTCAGTCCATGGAATTTCCTATGAAGTGGGCTTCCATTTCCTGCTGCAGGGGGTCATCACAACCCAGGGGTCAAACCTGTGTCTCCTGCAATGGCAGGTGGACTCTTTACCACTGAGCCACCAAAGATTCCCTCATTGATGATTGCTAAGAATTTCTTTGTGGACTGACATTGTGGTCTGTTCACTGCTGTATCCCCAGAAAATTGGAAGTCTGCCTGAAATGTTCTATGTAACCAGTGAATATTTTTAATGAAATGTCCCTTTCCTAATTTACCATGTGACTGATGACTCAGTGATCAGATTCTGCTTTATGTGCATTCCATGAGATAACTAGAACTGGGTTTTCAATTTGTACAGTTTCGCTGCTAGGGAGGTTTACCATATTTTCTACTCCCTTAGCAAATTCAGCAATGAACACTCCAGCTGGAGCACTTCTTTTTTCTCACTGACTCCAGTGTTCACCTGAGCACTACTCCTTCATGCTCAGCCTGAGCCCTATTACAGAGGTTTAATCATTGCAACATTTGTCAAGAACAGCTGATTCAAGGACTAGGGTCATCTATACCATGAATTACAAAAGTTAATTAGTATAGGTAAGTACAATTTTAACAAATTATGCATTTTTCTGTATTATTGTGAAGTATTTTCTTTTGAAAAGAAAAATAAAGGTTTGGAATAGATTAAGTGTAATGTCTTCTCTCTCTCTCTCTTTTCTCAAATGCTTTTAAAACTATTATCATGGCCCACAGCTTAAAGATTTGGCATAAAACTAAATCTCCCAAGGTCTTCATGAAATAAAGCTTTCTTTCCTCAACTTGAGATTAAAAGGTTTAAGAATTTAAAAAAGTTGGAAGGGTTAACACTGTGTTGATTTAGTCCATATCAAAGTGGAATGTTTACTTCAGCTTTTTTCCTGTTTGGCCTTCATTTATCTTTATTGGGGCTGAAATCATAAAGAGAAGTTTCCACTGCCACCCAGTAAGTCAATAACTGCACACCCAGACACCTGAATGGAAACCCTGGCTGGGGATTCTTCCAAATCTGGGAGATAGTTAAGCTAGCTAAGAGAAAAAGCAGAGGAGCAAGAAGATTCTAAGCCAAGAGTAATTAGTAGGCTTAGAAGAGCAACTTATCTTTCAGGCTTAAACCAGGAAGCTGCATTCCTAGCATAGGTGCTGAACAGGCAAGCTCTGGTCTCCACTGTTTCATTCCTATCCATGCCTGCCACTTGCTTGTCATGTGAGTTTGCACAAGTTTTGTACAGTTTGTGTGCCTCAGTTTCTGCATGCATAAGACAGATAAAATAGGTTGTTGAAAGGAGTAAATGTGTGAATATATAGAGAATGTTCATACAGTGCCTGACAGTAAGAACTGATTAAGTGGTAGCTATTATTGCAGAGGTGGATGTATTAGGCCATCTTAGCATGAACTGTAAAACACTTATGAAAGAATTTCCCTTTTCTGAATCTGTGTTCACTATGCCACCCTCTGATAATTTGGCTTTCCTAGAGGGTCTGTAGAGATCTCTCAGTATCTAGAGAGAATCGCTCATCTGCGCAAACAGAAAATGATTTAGCTGGCCATTCCTCTTGAGAGTTTCATTTCTCTCTTTAGAAAATGTATGTAACAGACACTTACCTGATGTTATGGATTATTAAAACCCTATAAATTTACCTCTTTTAATAGATCAGAACTTTGAGGAAAATCTATGGATAATATAATTCGCTCAAAGTCACGAAAGAGTAAGTGATAGAGACTTTGTTCAAGCCTAGAATTCTTCCCTTTTTCATATACCAGGTGATGCTCCCTGTACTGTAGCAAGAGTACATCTTGTGTGGTGGTCACCAAGCTCTCTTCTGTTGTCAGTTGGACTCAAAGTCTAGTTGCGGGCAAAAATCTAGTTAAATGAATCCCTTGTATTTGAGTTAAAGACTCCTCAGCAGAGTGGACCTGGGTTGCATCCTCCTTGAGAAATGGAAAATAAATCCATATAAAATTATTTACTTTGAGGAGTCCATGGAAAGCAGTTTCCCCTTTTGTTTGTTTTGCTTGTTTCTTCTATGAAAAGTGAAAGTGAAGTCGCTCAGTCCTGTCCGACTCTTTGGGACCCCATGGACTGTAGCTTACCAGGCTCCTCCCTCCATGGGATTCTCCAGGCAAGAGTACTGAAGTGGGTTGCCATTTCCTTCTCCAGGGGATCTTCCCCACCCAGGAATCAAACCTAGGTCTCTCACATTCCAGGCAGATGCTTTAACCTCTGCACCACCAGTTTCTTCTATAGTAGTTCACAAACTTCATTGTGTATCCAAGTCACCTGGAGGACTATGATCACACCCTCGTGGCGGGACTCATCCTTGGAGTTCCTGATTCAGGAGACCTGGGCTGAAGCCTGAGGCTTTGCATTTCTAACGCTTCCTCTTGTGATGATGATGTTGCTAGCACTGGGACCGTGCTTTGACTCTGTCTTAAAATCAGTGGAGTCAGTGCTCTTAAATTGTTCGTGTGTGATCTTAGTAAAGCTTAGCTGATCTGATATTAATCTTTAACTAAAATCCCTTTTTCCATCTTTGTTAAGTACTTCAGTTTTTCTTCATTAACCAAAAGTCCTGATACAAATCAATTAGACTTTGAGTTACCCAAAGCATAATTGAAGTCATTCATTTAATGGCTTACTAATCTTCAGCGATATAGCACAACATTTATATACTTTTGCTTTTTCAGATTGCATTATTAATTCAGTGACTGTGTAAATATTTTTTTTTTTTTTATTACCTTTAAAATGACATTTTATATAAGATGCCATCTCCTGGGCAACGAAATGGCAACCCACTCCAGTACTCTTACCAGACCCAACTTAGTGACTAAACAAACAAACAAAAAATCATTACAACATGTCTGATTTAATAAAGAATGCAAGAAAGAAACTGCATACAGGGATTTGGGGATTTTGTTTGTTTACGTTGCGTATCTGATGGAGTTCACTTTAAGGTCTTGCCCTTAGTTGCTAATTCTGAAGGAAGTTCTCAAAACAGGTAAAGCAATCATGAAAATAGTATATGGAGTTGAAGGGTTGGAGATACTTTAAAGAGCTAATCAGCAGATTTTCCTTGATAAGTTACTATTTCTGCGGCATTTTACTTATATGCAGAATTTACTGTTCCTCATTATCATACTTTACCACTTCCTTCCTCCTCGCAAGCAACCACAGTATAGTACCAGAAAATGATGAATGGAGAAAAAGGAGTGACTTCAGATTATTAACAATAGTTATAATGAGAGCAGCAACAGTGTACATGCTGACCAAAGGCCAGCCCTGTCCTGATAAGCAGAGTTTCTCAACATTAGCCTACAGGCTGGATAATTCCTTGTTGTAACGATGGCCTATGCATTGCACGGTGTCTCAAAGAATCCCTGACTCTACTGACTTAGATGCCAGTAGCACCCTCCCAGTTGTAACAACCAAAACTGGCCCAACTGACAACCACTGATATAAAGTGTATAAGATTATAATCTCTATTTCATAAAAGTGGCATTAGAAATTGAATTTGTCCAGCTTTCCACAATTCATTAGTACCAGAACAAGGATTCAAGTCCAGACCCTCAGATTTGTCCAGTCTTAAAAAGTTGAATAAAATGGGAGCTGCAAACTTCTTTAGGCCAGGATAGGACAATCAGCTGTAATTAATTTCCTTCTTCTAAATCCAACTTTTATAAATGAATGTTGCCATATTTAGGCTCTAAATTGTATAGTCTAGTTTTTGCTTTAATTTTTGTTAGACAAATTATGTTCTTGAATACAGTCCAGTGTCCAGTTATAACACAAGGACTATATTATAAGTCTTTGAATACAGTCCAGGACAAATTATAAGTCCTTGAATACAGTCCATACATCTGTTGTTATGGCAACAACAGATGCTGTTTGCTTGTGACTAGTAGCAATAGTTAAAATAGCTACTGTACAAAGTAGGGTTTTAACTGGCAAGGCTGTGTTGTTCAACAGTCTCTGGTTACTGCCTAGCTGAGGAGGGATTTATGTCTTTTAACTTGTTAATTTATTTAATTGGCTGTTCTGGGTCTTAGCTGTGGCACTCAGGAGCTTTAATCTTCATTGTGGCATATGGGTTCTTTAGTTGCAGCATGTGAACTCTTAGTTTCAGCTTGTGGGATCTAGTTCCTTGACCAGAGATCAAACCTGGGCCCCCTGCATTGGGAGCAGAAAGTCTTAGCCACTGGACCATCAGGGAAGTCCCAGGACTGATGTCTTGATATGCATTTATTTTGCTGTGTATTTCCTTAGTTGGATCTTAGGATATTGTTCATAGGCTCCTCTCTCCCCCTCCCCTTTCTATAGTAAGGTCCAAACTTGTGTTTTCTTAATTGATTCATCACATAAATACTATTTGTATAAACTTCAATTGAAATTGGTATATGGTGTGTATTTTAGATCAACCACATGTGAATAGATAGATAGATAGGCAGACAAGCAGATAAGAGTCAGCTGTGAAAAGTATGGAATCTCTGTCACTTCTAGGTGTTAGGGGCTCATGTCCTATCCTGAATGGAAAGAACTGGTGACTGTAGTAACTCCTTTGGGAAAGAGGACTATCTACCTATAAGGCAGTTGGGAAGTATTTAGAGGTCGATAATGTAGGGTCATGTATGGATGTGAGAGTTGGACTGTGAAGAAGGCTGAGCGCCGAAGAATTGATGCTTTTGAACTGTGGTGTTGGAGAAGACTCTTGAGAGTCCCTTGGACTGCAAGGAGATCCAACCAGTCCATCCTAAAGGAGATCAGTCTTGGGTGTTCATTGGAAGGACTCATGCTGAGTCCTTCATGTTGAAACTCCAATACTCTGGCCACCTCATGTGAAAAGTTGACTCACTGGAAAAGACCCTGATGCTGGGAGAGAATGGGGGCAGGAGAAGAAGGGGACAACAGAGGATGAAATGGCTGGATGGCACCCCCCGACTCAATGCACATGAGTTTGAGTGAACTCTGGGAGTTGGTGATGGGCAGGGAGACCTGGCATGCTGCAGTTCATGGGGTCACAAAGAGTTGGACATGACTGAGCGACTGAACTGAACTGAACTGAACTGAATGTAGGGTCATTTACTCCAGAAAAGAACAGGTTGAACAGATATGGCATTATAAAATATCTAATTAAGGTAAATATAGATAGAAGAGAAGGGCTTATAATTTATATTTAGACTATAATATAGAAAGAAAGAAAATGGATGTGTGTTATCAGCACAACACACACACACACACAAAATCAAGTACTTAACTTTTGTTGCGCTAGATCCTGTAAGATTTTCTAGGATTAAGTAATTGTCAGAAAGCATACTCATATGCTTTTATGTACCTAGGAAAATATTGGTAAAGGTTTAGTTCCTACATAAGGAAAAATAAAAATCTCATTAAAGGATATAAAACAAATATCTCGGCAAATGGAAAGACAAATCAGGTTTTAGATGAGATATACTAGAATAGAAAATTTTATGCTTCTAAAACAAATGTGGACTTAATATCAATCAGAATCCCAGCTGGAAATTTTTGAATATGTATAAAAATGCCTTACAATTTATATACAGAATAGGTTTTATCAATCTCTTTCACCCCTCTCCACATACAAAAGAATAGTAAGAGATAGCATAACCATAGAAAACCCTGTAAAATACTGATATTCAATTATTATTTTATCAGCATGACATAAATCTGTAGAAGAAAAAAGGTATCTAGAAATGAATTATAGTATATAATAGAAGATTTTATATTTGACAAAGGTAGTATTTCATCTCACACAGAAAAGATGTATCATTAATAATTAGCCCTGACACAATAGACTATCTATACCTTTTGCATCTTATACCTTGTGCAAAAAAATTTTTTTAAGATGAATTGAAGATTTCTTTGTAAACAGAAAATTAAAAAATTAGTTTGCAAACATCTAGGAGACTACTATGTGTACAATAGCTAACAGCAACGATGACCTCTTAACTAATACTGAAAACCCAGAAGCCATAAGAGATAAGATATATAAATTTGTAGCAAAATATAACACAGACAAAATCCAAAGATGTGTAATAGGTTTTGAAAGAAAAGTATGTGTGCTGAAGAATATGGATAATGTTGTCTCTATAATACACACAGGACACTGAAAAATTTTTCAAGATGAGGATAGTAGCTCAATAATAGTCAGTTCACAGAGATCATCTTCAAGTGATCAAGTATATGAAAATAATGCTCTGTTAACTTTTTATGTAAATATAAAATAACCAAGAGCCACCACATTACAGCTGTGAGCCCAACAATAATTTGAAAGGGTGATAACTTGATGGGCAAGTGTAAAACCTAAAGTATTAAAAACATTTTGGAATGCAATATCTCTTAAAATTAAAAATACATATACCCTCTGACACAGAAACCCTTCTTCTTATTAGTCCAGCCATAAAACAAACCACGAATAGGAAGGATATTTATTGCAGTGCATTCACAGTAGCCAAATACTACATAGGAAGTAATGGCTCTTCAATAGAAGAATGACTAATAATATGGTAAGTACATATAACTCCTCCGCTGCCATTAAAAGTAAAACAAACACATAAGAGGCTTCCCATGTGGCTCTAGCAGCAAAGATCTTGCCTGCAAATGCAAAAGATGTTAAAAATAAAGGTTCAATCCCTGGGTCAGGAAGATCCCCTGGAGGAGGATATGGCAACACACTCTAGTAATCTTGCCTGGAAAATTCCACGGCCAGAGGAGTCTGGCAGGCTACAGGCAATGGGGCCAAAAAGAGTCGGATAGGACTGAGCAACTGAGCACACACACACAACCATAAGAAACATAGTTCCTTCCAGAAGAAGCTTAAAAATTCAGGGAGGATCTAAAATGTACATTTATTAAAATTAAGTAGATGTGTTTCAGCCTTGACCCGATATGGTTGCTTAACTCAATTGTAGGTTGGAGAGTTAAGGAAAGGTTTATTTAAAAGAGCCCGTTTCACTAGGTAGAGGGGAAATCAAAGATCTGAAAATGAAGTGCACAAGTATTCAACACTTCTAGCATTTGCCTCATGTCTGGTGCTCAGGCCTATCTCAGTCCCGTATAACTCAACAGGAAAGAAGGACCACAGCTCAACTAGCAAAGTATGTTTCTAAGCATGATACACAACTGTATCTAAAATGATAGGAATCTTGAGGATAGCATCTAAGGTTTCTGTTTGAAGTAAACTCATTTAATTTACCAAAGTGCTCTGCCAATCCTTAGCTTTACCCTGATTCTTATTTATGTACACAGACATAATAATTTTTAAGAGCTTCTGAAGTATTGCTTGATTATGCTGGACTTTATAGCTTGCATTTCTATAGCATGAAACAATAAGGGCCTTGAGAAAGTGGCCATCTGTTCAATAATAACAACCACCAACCATCCACCCCTTCCCTCCTGGCTTCCAGAACTGGGCTGTGCAGTTTCCTTAACTTGGAGATATTTTGACAGAGCATTAGTTCCTCCTCAGAATCCAACATAGTGCCTGTTGTATACTAGGGGTGTAATAAATATTTGTTGAATAAAGAATGAAAACATGAATAAATATGGAGCTTATTCTACTATAGTCATTGGTCAGTTCTGCCTGTTTGCCTGTTCTGCCTGGCAGCACAGTAGCTTCCTCAAGAGGAGCACCTCAGAAGAGCCCTGGCTTCCCTTCACTCATTCCTGCCTCCTTTCTATAGCTTCACCTTCTTCTGACTGACCCTCCCTTTTCTCTTCTACCACCTATCTCCTGCTCCAGTGATCCCGGTTCCTCATTCTGATTGCTCAGCTTCCTGATTTCAGTTCTGCCTTTTTGATTTGATATACTGTAGCATGCTCAGTTGCTCAGTCATGTCCCACTCTGTGACCCCATGGACTGCAGCCCATGAGGCTCCTCTGTCCATGGGATTTTCCCAGACAAGAATACTGGAGTGAGTTGCTACTTGTAATGACTTTTTTTCTGATTGATGATCTTTGCTGCACCCTCTTCTGCTGCTCTTCCCTTTGAGGAACCTTCAGTTCACCAGAATAATAGAACCCAGCCAGCTGTAACTTAAGAATGAGCTCACAGTTTAAACAGGTGATTTTTCCTATGTTTCTTACCTTCATCAACAGGCTGCTTCTAGAGGATTTCTCCAAGTTATAATATTTGTCTCTCAGTTACTGGCTCTTCATTTTAAATAGCAATTCTTATGCAATCAAAGCTTTGAAATTTCATATTAACCCTCTATGATCTTACCATTTTGCATTAAGGAAATAATTCCTATTACTCCCAAACTAGAAATATCTTAGAAAGTTATCCACAGTGATGATATGAAATGTGCAACTTCAGAGAGAGACAAAGAATGCTTTTGACTCTCTACAAGACTTTTTGGATATTTTCTGATAGTAAAGAGAAGAGAGGGGAATCAAAATTAAGAAAAATTTTTACGAATACCTTATAGAGGAATACTGCATAACCGTGTTAGCAATGTTATAGTATAAGTAGTGTTAAAGCAGATAAATGTGCTCTTGGCACACTTATGGTGTAAATCTTGGTAACTTTTTAGGTGTTTTGTTTACATATTTCTGTTTTTTATGTCATTGTCAAATCCACAAGTCTTTCAAACATGCACACACACACAAATAATCAAGTAAATACATCTGAAGAATAGTAGGTTTAGTGAAACTTTTCACTTACCTGTACACATTCCAGTTACATTTATTTCTCTCTAGTCTCAGAAACTAAATGTCAAAGTGAAATAGATGTTCAGTTCAGTTCAGTTGCTCAGTTGTGTCCAACTCTTTGCAACCCCATGAACCGTAGCACACCAGGCCTCCCCCGTCCATCACCAACTCCCAGAGTCCACCCAAACCCATGTCCATCGAGTCGGTGATGCCATTCAACCATCTCAACCTCTGTCGTCCCCTTCTCCTGCCTTCAATCTTTCCCAGCATCAGAGTCTTTCCAAATGACTCAGCTCTTTGCATCAGGTGGCCAATGTATTGGAGTTTCAGCTTCAACATCAGTCCTTCCAATGGACATCCAGGACTGATCTCCTTTAGGATGGATTTGTTGGATCTACTTGCAATCCAAGGGACTCTCAAGAGTCTTCTCCAGCACCACAGTTCAAAAGCATCAATTCTTTGGTTCTCAGCTTTCTTTATAGTCCAACTCTCACATCCATACATGACCACTGGAAAAACCATAGCCTTGACTAGACAGACCTTTGTTGGCAAAGTAATGTCTCTGTTTTTTAATATGCTGTTACAGATGGGGTTGGTTCTTTTTAGGGTTTGGTAGGATTCTTGCTTATTTCAGACAATCACAAAGAAAAAGATTCAGAACTTTTGCTGGGTCTTTGGAACATGACTTCACATTTGAAAAACCTAAATGAATTTAGAAACAATACTGATTCCCAACTCTACCTGGAATAACAACAACAAAATCTCTGACTTGTAGAGGAAGCAGTATATTTGTAAACACCTCCATGGTGATTCCAGCATACAAAGTTAAGAACTGCTGATTTAGAATGTGCTGTTGTGCAATTATTTTCTTTATTTTAGTTGAATAAAAACAATTTAGGTAATATAGATTCTTTTTATATAGTCCTAGAAAAAAAGAAAAAATGTATGCAAAACAAGAAAATACTTCAGTAGGGCCAAGTAAGTGAGGCAAAGGGCTATTATTTTATAACTTGATAGACTACTGTCAAAGTATAAACCTGTCTAGGTTGTAATTCACTTTGAGATTGATAGAACTTGCTGGAAAATAAACACATAGGCTTTCTCCTGGCAACACACTTTCCTCAAACTCTCAATTACATTCTGTACTTGCTGTTTCCTGAAGATAATGCTGTTTTTTAAATTATTTGCTGTTTAATGTTAATTACTTTTGTCTATTAGAATTACAGTACATTTTAGAATCCAGTGAGTATATTAGTATCTTAGAATATCAACATTTCTTCCAACTTGTCTTTCATTATTACAAAGCTAGCTAAAAAAGAGGTATAAAATAAACATGGCAAAATGATGTATTTCTCATCCACTGAAATATACTTTTCTGATGAACAGGAGGAAATTAATCAAGAATTTAACTCAGTCAATCAGGAGAGTCCAAAATCTTTACATAGAATTTCAAGTCCTTGTATATAGGTCAATGACATTTGCAGAGTATGCATAGATGCTTAGCACTGTAATAGGAACCTAAAGTATAAAGTTGAGATTAAACATGACTTATGCCCTGAGAATTTTATAATCTTTCAAAAGAGACGAGATAGGTTCGTATTCAGTGAATATGAATACATACAAAGAAATATTCTGACAGAAAGAGATAAGGAATGGATTGTGCAGATCAAAGAATGAGCCACATTTAATTGAGGGAAATTTCCCTTGAGATGCTTTCCTGAAATGGGCTCTGAACTTCAATTTAAAGTGAGGGATATGGTTTGTAGGACAGGAATGCTGAGACTGTTCCTTGTATATGTGATAAATTAAACGAAAGGGCTAAGAATTGAATAATGTGAAGTGGCAGAAAAAAAAAAAAAAAAAGCTCCTGGATGTCTGTAATGTCTATGAAAAGGGACATATTGCATCTTGCTCAGCATTTTAAAATTAGCAATTTACTTACAGTTTTCCAAATTAAATGATTTATACAAACATTTATGGATGGAGAAATATGTTTCTCTGATGATAAAAATGCTATAATTTCTCCTATTTTAAAATTCAAGTAGCCTTTATACATGAAATATTCTTATTATACCTCTTATGTTATAAATATTGTTGCTTCTTGTTGAATTATTCTAAAGTTGGCTCCCTTGTGACAGACACGTTTATCCTCATGAAATATCCATGATCTTTTCCATATTTTTCAGCCCCCTTGAAGATAAGTGGGCCCATTTAACTAGTTTTTGGCATGTAGGCTGTGTGTCGAATTGATGTATGTAACTTTCCTGCAAGGCATTTGAGTTGGTATGTTCCCTCAAGTTTGCTCTTCCCCAACTCATCATCTAGAAGCTGATGCAGACAAAAGATTCAAGCAGTATGGATCTCTGGGTCATTATTTGGATAGGAGCTGCCAAGAAATGTCATCACATTGTAGTAAACTTTATTAGATTATGCCACCGAGATTTTGGTTTTTTTCCCTAATAAAGCTTACACTAACCTCCTTATATACCCTCTAAGATTTTTGCATGTATAATCTTTTATTTTAGAAATGATTAATTTCAGAAAAGTGGTGGCAACAGGGGAGATGGGAAAAGCAAAGTATCATTGCAATTAAAGACTAATGTTCCAGCTATAAATCCTTTCTCCCTTGAAATAAACTTTTACATACTATGTCAGATTAAATTGCCTTTGTCTTTACACAGTTTAGCTAGAATAAGGCAGCATCTTTCTTTGGGGTTTCTAAAGAGGATGTTATTTATCCATAGAGTTGTACTTGGGCAACAGAGTCAAACTACTTCAATCCTTTGTTGGTTGAATTGCTCAATTCTTCTATTTATTTGTATTTATCTTCTATAAATTAAGACTAAGATCATATCTGTTCACTGAACTTCAGCTAAGAGTTAGCTCTAGCCAGAGAACTCAAATATGCTTTAGAACTTGTCTTACTCACCCTTGCAACTGTTAAGACATCTGTGAGGAAAATAAGACTTTTACCAGAAATTAGGGAAGGATATGTTTTTATAGGGGCTGCTGCTGCTGCTAAGTCACTTCAATCGTGTCCGACTCTCCGCGACCCCATAGATGGCAGCCCAAAAGGCTCCCCCGTCCCTCAAGAACACTGGAGTGGGTTGCCATTTCCTTCTCCAATGCATGAAAGTGAAAAGTCAAAGTGAAGTCGCTCAGTCGCGTCCAACCCTCAGTGACCACATGGACTGCAGCCTTCCAGGCTCCTCCGTCCATAGGATTTTCCAGGCAAGCGTACTGGAGTGGGGTCCATTGCCTTCTCCTTTATAGGGGCTAATTAGAGCTTAATGGAATTGAAGCAAATATAATTCTTAAGTGAAATCAGTTTCATGAAGCCTCTGCCATTTCAACCCCTTCACCTTGTATGTCTATTCTTAATCCTTAGTAGAAAAGTGAATCTGGTGCTGTCATGGTGCCAGAAATGAGTTGGCTGCAAGCTCTAAGAACTCTTGTTCAGTAGATAGCAGTCAAAAGTCTTATTCATATTAATAGCATTTTATTGTTTTTCTTTTTTAATTTGAAAGAAAGCAAGGCCCTTCTTAACTTTCACTTCATTCTTTAATGATAATGGTATATGCAAAATAGAGTCAGGTAAAATTCCAGTGATATTACTTATTTAAAATGACAAATTACAGACTGTATTAAAAGAGCTTTTGAAATTTTTTGAGAACTGCAGCACACTTGGCTGCCATTTCCCCCTTTCTCTTGCCCTTGCCCCTCAATCATTCTAAATGGCATATGGGATCTTAGTTCCCTGACCAGAAATCAAACCTGAGCCCCTGTATTGGAAGTGTGGTTGGAAGTGTAGAGTCTGAACCACTGGACCATCAGGAAATTCCTTCTATTTTTTTAATATATCAATCTTATTATCAAAAATCTTTCCAAAATAAAAATATAATATTTTCATATTTATAATAAAGGACATGATTCTTAAAGACCATTCCTCTATGAACAACATAGCTGATACTTGTGTGTAGAAACATGTACCTGAAAATACTGAATAAAATCAAACTTTACAAACCAAAACAGATGTGAAGCGAAATGGTAAACAATAATGAAAATATTTTCATTTTAACAGAGATTTGGAGTTTCACTAAAGATACCATAATTATAATTTTTGCATATTCTTCAAATACTATTCCTGTGTTAGACATAGAATAAATTTTTTCAGTGTAAATATGGTTTGGGTCATAACCGAAGAGTGGTAAAATGTATATATTTACAAATTCTTACTATCTGGAATATAGTTGAGAACTAGAAGACAAACAAAATATAAAATGATGTTATGTACTGATATTTTCATAGGTCATCTTTTTTCTCAGGCATGGCAGAGAAGGTAATGGTAATCCACTCCAGTACTCTTGCCTGGAAAATTCCATGGACGGAGGAGCCTGGTAGGCTGCAGTCCATGGGGTCGTTAAGGGTTGGACACGACTGAGAAACTTCATTTTCACTTTTCACTTTCATGCACTGGAGAAGGAAATTGCAACCCATTCGTGTTCTTGCCTGGAGAATTCCAGGGACGGGGGGAGCCTGGTGGGCTGCCATCTATGGGGTCGCACAGAGTCGGACACGACTGAAGCGACTTAGCACCAGCAGCAGCTGCAGTTGAGGTGAATTTAAATGGAAGGGAAGACAAGGTTGTAGGACTATGGAACCAGCAAATACAGAACATTGACTTTGGATCCAAATAGACCCAAGTTCAAATCTCAAATTTACCCCTTGCTAACTGAGAATGTAGTGAATTGAATTGAATTACATTCAATTTCCTACTTTGGAAAGTGGAATTAATTACACTTATCTTGCAGGATATTGTGGAAATAATGTGCATATATGTTGTACATAACCTCAGACTCACACTGTACTCTAAAATGGTAGTCATCTTTTATATATTTACTCTACAATGTTTAGAAAGAACTTACTATATGCCAAAGACCATGCTCATTCACAGATAAATGAGACAGAGAATTCTAGTTTAAAGTCTAGTAGAGAATCATTGTGACTGACCCCACTCCAAGCAACACATAGTAAATCATGACTTCTGTAGGCATACAATTTAATAACAAGAAAGTACAATAGAGAGAAAAAAAATTAAGCAACTTCAAATACAAAGAAATCCAAAAAGCTGATGTAATTTAGTGAAGGGGAAAATATCCTAGTATATCTCAGCATTTGTGAGATTATGGCTATATTCAACAGCCAATATAATAATCTTGAGTCATTAAGAGTGGTTAGTAGCATAGATGGAGAAGGCAATGGCAACCCACTCCAGTACTCTTGCCTGGAAAACCCCATGGGCAGAGGAGCCTGGTAGGCTGCAGTCCACGGAGTTGCAAAGAGTCGGACACGACTGAGCGACTTCACTTACACTTTTCACGTTTATGTATTGGAGAAGGAAATGGCAACCCACTCCAGTGTTCTTGCCTGGAGGATCCCAGGGGTGGAGGAGCCTGATGGGCTGCCGTCTATGGGGTCACACAGAGTCAGACACAATTGAAGCGACTTAGCAGCAGTAGTAGCATAGAGATATTAATAAAGTATTTAATTGTTTTAAAAACTATATCATACAATTTTATAATATAAAAAGAAAGTGAAGTTTCTCAGTCATGTCTGACTCTTTGCGACCTCAGGGACTGTAGCCTAGCAGGCTCCTCCCTCCATGGGATTCTCCAAGCAAGAGTACTGGAATGGGTTGCCATTTCCTTCTCCAGGGGATCTTCCTGACCCAGGAATTGAGCCCCGGCTTCTCACATAGCAGGCAGACACTTTAACCTCTGAGCCACCAGGAAGCCCCCTCATTTATAATATAAAGTGACTAATAAAAGGTAAAAGCTTACTTTCGTGTAATACTATGTGGAATACTGCATCCATTTTTGATAACATAGTATTCATTTATATATTAAGCAACAATAAGAATATAAGTTCAGCTAAAGAAAGCTGAGAGCCAAAGAATTGCTGCTTTTGAACTGTGGTGTTGGAGAAGACTCTTGAGAGTCCCTTGGACTGCAAGAAGATCCAACCAGTCCATCCTAAAGGAGATCAGTCCTGGGTGTTCTCTGGAAGGACTGATGCTAAAGCTGAAACTCCAATACTTTGGCCACCTCGTGTGAAGAGCTGACTCATTGGAAAAGACCTTGATGCTATGAGGGATTGGGGACAGGTGGAGAAAGGGATCACAGAGGTTGAGATGGCTGGATGGCATCACCGACTCGATGCACATGAGTTTGAGTGAACTCCGGAAGTTGGTGGTGGCCAGGGAAGCTTGGCGTGCTGTGATTCATGGGTTCGCAAAGAGTTGGACACGACTGAACAACTGGAACTGAACTGAACTGAAAGCACTGTAGGTGCTAAAGGAGAGAGAGAGGTAATGGAGACACTATTCTATATTTAAATGCTTTTAACAAGTTTTCTCTCTGATCATGCCATGTATCATCATAGGAGTCTTTGCATCTCCCTACAAGATGGCTCACAGCTGCCCATTGCTCTCTAACAAGTTAACAAAAATATCCTGATAAGGAAAAGCTTTTCTTTCCCTTATCAGTACTTTAAGTTCCTTTTAGTCAACAAGAATAATACCAAAGAGTCTTAACAAGGTGTAAATTCAAACTTGCCTGTCACAGAAGAACAACATCTTGAAACAGTCACAAACTCAGCTTTGTTCTTTTTCTCTTGGGAAAATACATCAGGTCTAAGTTTATACTGTCATTTTCCCTTAGAAGATAGTGATATCTTGAATAAGAAAATCACAAGAGTAGCATATTGTTAACCAAAAATGATTCTAAATTAACTGCTTCTGGTGTGTTAATGTTCTTGCTGTACCTGAGAGGGTGGGGCTCAAAAAGTATGCTGTTTAAACTGTTATAGTATTTCTGTTCCTGTTGAAGTTTGCCACATGTTGACAGGAAAAAAAAAAAAACAGTAGATAAAAAATAAAAAGCAAATATGTAGCTTTAATTTATTTTGTTATCTCAGTAATTCCAGATTGTGGTATCTTAGTAATTCCAAGCAGACTAATAATTGAAGGAAAGAAGTTTTTCTTTAAGTATTTTTCATTTTGTAAATCATGGCTGAGATGAGTTCAGAGGCTTAAAGAATGTATTTCTTTAAATATTTACTGAGAAAAAAAAAATATTTGTCAAATTTCCTTCTCACCACCCAAGATCCCTGAGGATTTCCTGTATGGCAAACTTTTCTACAGAAAATTTCATGCCATCATTAGCTTTTGTGAATGCAAACACTTCATGGAAGTTTCTGAGTGAGAAGGAACACTGCATCACAGAAAGACTGCTTAGATATGAGGGCTAATTCTTAATTCCAAGCATATCACGACATGTTATATGACAACAGTTTCACTTGAATTTATAGCAGGTGGTTTATTACATATTTCATTTCTTTTAAAGCAATAAGCAATGTCCATGTTCAAAGTAAGAAAATAAACCAGCATTTCAAAACTATCAGTGTTCCCAAATGGACTTTAAAGTTTCTCTTACTGGAAAGAATTTGCGTAATCATTTGACATTGGCCCTGAGAAGGTGATGGCACCCCACTCCAGTACTCTTGCCTGGAAAATCCCATGGACAGAGGAGCCTAGTAGGCTGCGGTCCATGGGATCGCGAAGAGTCGGACATGACTGAGCGACTTCCCTTTCACTTTTTACTTTCATGCATTGGAGAAGGAAATGGCAACCCACTCCAGTGTTCTTGCCTGGAGAATCCCAGGGATGGGGGAGCCTGGTGGGCTGCCGTCTATGGGGTCACACAGAGTTGGACACGACTGAAGTGACTTAGCAGTAGCAGTAGCAGTTGACATTGGTCTTTTAAAATAGCATGCAAATGCTAGGTCGCTTCAGTCATGTCCGACTCTTTGGCACCCTATGGGATATAGTCCTTCAGCCACCTCTGTCAATAGGATTCTCCAGGCAAGAATACTGGAAAGGGATGCCATGCCCTCATCCAGGGAATCTTCCCAACCCAGGGATCAAACCCACATCTCCTACATCTCCTGCATTAGCAGGCAGATTCCTTACCACTAGCGCCACCTGTTGCTCAGTGGCTCAGTGACTCAACTCTTTGTAACCCCATGGGCTGCCTCACACAAGGCTTCCCTGCCCTTCGCATTTCCCAGAGCTTGCTCAAACTCATGGCTATTGAGTCAATGATGCCATCCAACCATATCGTCCTCTGTTCTTCCTTTCTACTCCTACCTTCCATCTTTCTCAGCATCAAAATTTTTTCCAATGAGTCAGCTCTTCGCATTATGTGGCCCAAGTACTGGGGTTTCAGCTTCAACATCAGTCCTTAAAATGAATATTCAGAGTTGATTTCCTTTAGGATTGACTGGCATGATCTCTCTGTAGTCCAGTTCAGTTCAGTTC
This sequence comes from Nanger dama, assembly GCA_917880005.1. Taxonomy (NCBI): domain Eukaryota; kingdom Metazoa; phylum Chordata; class Mammalia; order Artiodactyla; family Bovidae; genus Nanger; species Nanger dama. The sequence goes on along the minus strand of CAKJTW010000043.1, from coordinate 1,523,902 downwards.
AGTTCAGTTCAGTCGCTCAGTCGTGTCTGACTCTTTGTGACCCCATGAATCGCAGCACGCCAGGCCTCTCTGTCCAACACCAACTCCCAGAGTACATCCAAACTCATGTGCATTGAGTCAATGATGCCATTCAGCCATCTCATCCTCTGTCATCCCCTTCTCCTCCTGCCCTTAGTCCCTCCCAGCATCAGGGTCTTTTCCAATGAGTCAACTCTCACTTGAGATGGCCCAACTATTGGAGTTTCAGCCTCAGCATCAGTCCTTCTAATAAACATCCAGGACTGGTCTCCTTTAGTATGGACTGGTTGGATCTCCTTGCAGTCCAAGGGACTCTCAAGAGTCTTCTCCAGTACCACAGTTCAAAAGCAGCAATTCTTCGGCACTCAGCTTTCTTCACAGTCCAACTCTCACATCCATACATGACCACTGGGAAAACCATAGCATTGACTAGACAGACCTTTGTTGGCAAAGTAATGTCTCTGCTTTTGAATATGCTATTTAGGCTGGTCATAACTTTCCTTCCAAGGAGTAAGTGTCTTTTAATTTCAGGGCTGCAGTCACCATCTGCAGTGATTTTGGAGCCCCCAAAATAAAGTCTGGCACTGTTTCCACTGTTTCCTCATCTATTTCCCATGAAGTGATGGGACCAGATGCCATGATCTTTGTTTTCTGAATGCTGAGCTTTAAGCCAACTTTTTCACTCTCCTCTTTCACTTTCATCAAGAGGCTTTTAGTTCTTCACTTTCTGCCATAAGGGTGGTGTCATCTGCATATCTGAGGTTATTGATATTTCTCCCGGCCATTTTGGTTCCAGCCTGTGCTTCTTCCAGACCAGCATTTCACATAACGTACTCTACACATAAGTTAAATAAGCAGGGTGACAATATACAGCCTTGATGTACTCCTTTTCCTATTTGGAACCAGTCTGTTGTTCCATGTCCAGTTCTAACTATTGCTTCCTGACCTGCATACAGGTTTTTCAAGAGGCAGGTCAGGTGGTCTGGTATTCCCATCTTTTCCAGAATTTTCCACAGTTTATTGTGATCCACACAGTCAAAGGCTTCGGATAGTCAATAAAGCAGACATAGATGTTTTTCTGGAACTCTCTTGCTTTTTCAATGATCCGTCGGATGTTGGCAATTTGATCTCTGGCTCCTCTGCCTTTTCTAAAACCAGCTTGAACATCTGGAAGCTCACGGTTCACATATTGCTGAAGCCTGGCTTGGAGAATTTTGGGCATCCAAGGGAATCTCAAAAGTCTTCTCCAATACCACAGTTCAAAAACATCATTTCTTTGGCACTCAGCTTTCTTTATGGTCCAATTCTCACATCCCTACATGACTACTGGAAAAAACACAGCTTTGACTAGACGGATCTTTGTTGGCAAAGTAATGTCAATGTCTAGGTTTGTCATAGATTTTCTTCCAAGGAGCAAGCATCTTTTAGTTTTATGGCTTCAGTCCATCTGCAGTTATTTTGGAGCCCAAGAAAATAGTCTGTCACTGTCTTCATTATTTCCCCATCTATTTGCCATGAAGTGATGGGACTGGATGCCATGATCTTTGTTTTTAGAATGTTGAGTTTTAAGGCAGCTCTTTCACTCTCCTCTTTCACCTTCATCAAGAGATTCTTTAGCTCCTCTTCATTTTCTGCCATAGGTGGATGAATCTTATGCTGAAAGTGAAGTATGTGAAAGTGAAAGTCACTCAGTCGTGTCCAACTCTGTGACTCCATGGACTATACAGTTCATGGAATTTTCCAGGCTAGAATACTGGAGTGGGTAGCTTTTCCCTTCTCCAGGGGATCTTACCAACCCAAGGATTGAACCCAGGTCTCCTGCACTGCAGGCAGATTCTTTAGCAGCTGAGCCACAGCGCATATCTGAGGTTACTGATATTTCTCCCAGCAATCTTGATCCCAGCTTGTGCTTCATACAGCACTGCATTTCGCATGACATACTTTGCATATAAGTTGAATAAGAAGGGTGACAATATACAGCCTTGATGTGCTTGTTTTTCCATTTGGAACCAATCCATTGATTCATGTCCAGTTTTGTTTCTTCTTGACCTGCATACAGCTTTCTCAGATGGCAAGTGAGATGCTCTCATATTCCCATTTCTTTAAGGATTTTCCAGTTTGTTGTGATCCACATAGTCAAAGGCTTTAGGGTAGTCAATGAAGCAGAAGTAGATGTTTTTTTGTGGAATTCTCTTACTTTTTCTGTGATCCAAAGGATGTTAACAATTTGATCATTGGTTCCTCTGCCTTTTCGAAATCTAGCTTGAATATCTGAAGTACTGGGTTCACATACTGTTGAAGCCAACTTGCAATTGTACAGTAGTTTGAACAATCTTTGGCATAGCCTTTCTTTGGCATTTGAATGAAAACCGACCTTTTCCAGTCCTGTGACCACTGCTAAGTTTTCCAAATTTGCTGGCATATTGAGTGCAGCACTTTCACAGCATCACCTTTTAAGATTTGAAATATCTCAGCTAGAATTCCATCACCTCCTCTAGCCTTCACAGTGTTCCTAAGGCCCATTTGACTTCACATTCCAGGATGTCTGGCTCTAGGTGAGTGATCACACCATCGTGGTTATCTGAGCCATGAAGATCTCTTTTGTATAGTTCTGTAGTGTATTCTTGCCACCTTCTTTTAATATCTTCTGCTTCTGTTAGATCCATACAATTTCTGTCCTTTACTTTACCCATCTTTGCATGAAATCTTCCCTTGGTTATCACTAATTTTCTTGAAGAGATGTCTAGTCTTTCCCATTCTATTGTTTTCCTCTGTTTCTTTGCATTGATCCCTTAGGACCCTGGGAAGCTCTAAAAGAAGGATGTCTGTATATACTGGAGTGGGTAGCCATTTCCTTCTCAAGGGGATCTTCCTGACCCAAGGATCAAACCTGAGTCTCCTACATTATGGGCAGGGTTTTTTTTTTTTTTTTTTTTTACCGTCTGAGCCATCAAAGAGGTTAGTATTTAAATAGTTCCACCATACCTAGAGCATAACTTATGGCTGCTCAAGCAATGTTATTATTATTATCTTTCAACTCTGTGTCAAATTCCTATTCAAATAAATGAATGTTTCTAATTAAGTTATTGTAACTTGATGGCTACTGCTGAGCAGCCAAGAAACAATTCACAAATATTGAATTGAGAAAATTTTGAGTAGAGGAGTAATGAAGGAAATACTAGTCAACTTATCTTTTTTAATCCAAGGCTCCATTATCAAGTGTATGGGAAAATTCAATAGGAAACTAAAGTACACACTTGTTTAGTTGCTAAGTTGTGTCTGACTCTGTGACTGTAAACTGCAGTCCACCAGGCTCCTCTGTCCATGGAATTTCCCAGGCAAAAATACTGGAGTGGGTTGCCATTTCCTTCTCCAGGGGATTTTCCCAAGCCAGGGATTGAACCTACATTCCCTGTTTAGTAGATAGATTCTTTACCACTGGGCCACCTGTGAACCCCTATAGAGTACACACATACACACCTATTCGCAATATCCATAAGGTATACTTTCTCTCTTTTGTTTTCTCTTACTCACAATTACATTTATATTAAAAGAAAGTTATCATACTTTGGCTTTTATCCTTTTCTGCTTTTCTAATTTGGGGAAAATCAGAAGTTGCTACATTGATTGCTGTATTAGTAATGCTTATGATGCACATCTATCTGCTCTGGGGAATCATGTCTCTAGTGATGAAAGCCACTCACTGGCTGACATTTTCTACTCATTTCTCCAATTTTTCTTATTTGCATTCTTGTATTAAAAATGGCTTACAGATTTTCAAATCAGTGAATTAAGTGACGGTGATGCATTTGTTGATTTGAGAGGGAAAGGGTGGGATGGTTTGGGAGAATGACATTGAAACATGTATACTATCTTGTAAGAAATGAAGTGCCAGTCTATGTTCAATGCAGGATGTAGGATGCATGGGGCTGGTGCACAGGATGATTCAGGTAGATGATGTGGGGTGGGAGGTGGGAGGGGGCTTCGGCATTGGGAGATTGTGTTCACCTGTGGCTGATTCATGTCAATGTATGGCAAAACAAATACAGTATTGTAATTTAAAAATAAATAAATAAATAAAAATTAAAAAAAAAGTTTTTCTTTTTCTCAACAGTTTAGCATAGTTTCTAGTGGAAATAGATGCTCAAAATGCTATAGAATATAAATGATAGGATAAAGGACTATTTAGCTACCTTATAAAGTATACAGTTCAATTTAGCTTTGAAACAGCTACATAACTGCTCCTTCATGGATGCTGTATAGAGCACAGTGTCTGATCGTCTTAGGACTGGTTGCTGGACTAGAAGCAGGTACTACTAGACACTAAGGAGCAGTACCTGCCATCACTACCCTCCGTATTCCTCTTAGGCTTTATACGAATTTGCCTATAGTATTCTCAGTGTCCTTACGATTCAGATCCCTTCCTGGGAAGACTGAGAATATACCAGAATTGTTAAAGCCAAGGTGTCTCCAACTGAGAAGTGAGTGCTTTTAATTTTAAAATAAAATTGTGTTGTAGGTATGCTAGATCACATAACAACAACAACAAAACAATCTTCATATTCTTTTTCATGAAACTTCAATGACATTAATACCAAAGTTTGGCAAAAACAGTCAAAAAGAAAAGAACAGAAAATAAATAAAGAACAAAAGAAAATGTCAAAACTCACAAATACAATTACCAAGCCCAAACTTACAATTGAAAATCAGCAAACAGAATCTAGAAGCAAAGTGAAGAATAGCACTATGATGGTAAATTGTGTTGAGCTACTGATTCAATATTAAAATCTATTAACATAATTCAAACTATTGATAAAATCAGGAAAGTTGAATCTCCACAAATGATGAAAACTTTTTTGATAAAATTTGACATCCATTCTTTATTTAAAATATTAGAAACCTTCCAAATATGATCAGTAGCAAAGCAGCATGAATTTTATTAGTATTACCATTTTGCTTTGTTTCCTAGTTGCCAATGAATGAAAGGAAGCAAAAAGGGGAAAAAGAAGCTATGGAAACAGGAAAAGTAGAGATAAAATCAGTACCTTTTTAGGTGATGGTTTGTTTGGAAGAAAAAAGAATGCTTATTAATAGTGAAGTGAGAAGAAGATTGATTCACAGGATCATATAGCTGCCATATATACAGCAACTACCATTTAAATTCTTTGTTGAAAAAAGCATTCATGTCCATTAGCAACTAAAAGGTAAAATATCTGAATAAACTCGGGAAGAAATCATAGACTTTATGAAGACAATGTTACAATGAAAGTTAAGGACATGCAATAGTTTAACACATAGCAATTCATACGATAGTCTAGAGTAGGAAGCTTAAATATCATATCCCCTGAGTTAACTCTTATATGTCATGCTAATCTTCTAGTCAAGACCTTCTGTTTAAAAATGTCTGGAAAGTGTATTTCCCTTAATGTAAATGAAAACAACATGTTTTTTAAGGTACATAAGTTGATTCTACAGTTTTCTCAATACATAAGTGCTGCTGTGTTCAGTTGCTCAATCATGTCTGACTCTTTGCAACCTCATGAACTATACCCTGCCAGGCTCCTCTGTTCATGGGATTTTCCAGGCAAGAATACTGGAGTGGATAGCCATTTCCTTCTCCAGGGGATCTTCCTGACCCAGTGATTGAACCCACATCTCCTGTATCTCCTGCACTGGCAAGAAGTTACTTTTATTAATGCCTCTGAACCACCTAGGAAGGCCCGATACGTAAGAAGGAATAGCCAATTAATTTTGAAAAGAAGAAAAGTAAATTGTTCTATACAGTTGTTAGAATTAAAGCAAAATGGTATTTGACATGTAAATAAACAGATCAGTAGAAAAAATAGGAACTACAGAAATAGATTTCAATATATATGAGACATTAGTGGATGATAAATGTGGCTCTTAATACACATGTGTTTTGGGAACAACTAAGTAACCATCTTAAAAAATACGTAAAATAAATTCAAAGCATATCAAAAAGCAAACACTCAAAAGTTGACATATAAAAGTAATAGAGTAAATATTAAAGTGTAAAAGTAATAGAATAAATATTAAAAGAGTTTAGATTAAGTCCTGTTTTAATATAGAACAAAATCTAGAAATAATTTTTCAAGTAATAAATTTAATTAAATAAACAATTTTCTGAAAAAGGAAAATGACAAATAAAATTAGAGACAATTAAAAACCAGGAAAACTATTTATAACTTTGTCATAGAAAAAGTAAATTATTTAATATATAGCAAGCTCTTACAAATAAGTAAAACTATGTAAACAACTCAATAAAGGAGCAAAAGGTGACTACAGGCCACAGAAAAGAAGGCATAGCTTTTACATGCAGGAAAATATCCTCAAGCCCACTCATAAGAGAAATGCAAATGAAAAGCCACATAAAGATAACATTTTTCACCTCAGAGAAAGGTAAAGACAAAAAGGTTTAATAACCCTCTGTTTTATTAAGAACTTGGGGAAAGAAGTTCTGTTACATTACTGTGGGAGTGTAATCTTTATATGTCTATGGAAACATACTTTAAGCACAATCTATAAAAATGTAATATTGTATATCCCCTTTGCCCCCAGAATTCCATATTTAGAAATTCATTCTTTTGATAAATGCATGGAAATGATAAATATAGATATGAATTTTTGTGGCATAATTTGTAATAGGAAAGGACTGGCAGTAATTTAAATGTCTATTAATAGGGAATTGGTTAAATAAATAACCAGCTGTAATCTATACATGGACGTCTACACGGCCATTTAAAAAAAGCTGAGACACAACAATATGTGCTCATGAGGACTATCTCCAAGATATATGATTTAATATATTTTTTTAAAAGCCAAGTTCAAATCAAAGCATTATGTCAAGGGGCCCAAGTTTAAGACTGGCCACTTATTTCTATCTCAGAAACTGGAAAGAACTTTGGTAAAAAGATATGATGTAATGAGGGAAACTTTAAAGAAATCTAACGTGACATTGGCATACTGATCCTGTTTCTTGGTGACATATTTCAGAGGCAACTTTGTTCCACAAACTGAAGGAGAACGTTGAGTCAGAAACTCTGTTTAGCACTGCCTACTCTTGGTCTTCAGTCCCCCACTACCCACCCCTTAAAAAGAGTACTTGGATTGCTTAGTATAAGTCATAACTCCAGTCCATGTGGCCAAGCCAGGATACTGTTTACACTGTTGAGACCTTTCTAGTTATTGAGCTAATATAAAAGAGAAGGGTGAAGAAAATGTAAAAGAAATATACAGGTTCATCTACAATTTCAGTCCACAACTGCTAATGCATGCAAAGTTGCTTCAGTCGTATCCAACTCTTCGTGACCCTCTGGACTGTAGCCCACCAGACTCCTCTGCCCATGGGATTCTCCAGGCAAGAATACTGTAGTGGGTTGCAATGCCCTCCTCCAGGAGATCTGCCTCACCCAGGGGCAGAAGCCACGTCTTTTACATCGCCTGCATTGGCAGGCAGTCTCTTACCACTAGCACCACCGATCAGGACTTAACTGTAGACAACAGCCCCAGGATGTACACTTGAATGTGAACCAGCTGTGTTTGGAGAAGCAGGACATGTAAGCAAATTATCAGTGGTTGATGGGGAAGGCAAAAAAGTGGTCAGTGATTCTTACTGAGTAAACAGGAGGAAGTGTTTTAATAAGTATGGGTAAGTCTTGTGCTTGACAAACAGACAGAATATGCAGCTTGGCATTATTATTTAGTCCACACAGGAAGAAACCCAACACTTCTTGACTTATAAGCAACAAAGTGAATTCAGAATCTGTCTAGTGAAATATGAAAAGAAAGCATAATCTCTAAATAAATTTAAGTAAAATAGTAACTACTGTTCAGTAGGGAACATAGTGTTTATTAATTTTCTGTCTGTCTGACACAAATACCACAGTTGCTGTGGACTTTGACATAGCTCACAGAGTTTGATATTTAATGCCCTATGCTTTCTTAAAGTTGAAATCAGTGTTTCTCTCTATATTTCCCCCATTGTAACACCCAGTCCTTAAATCCTTATGCTGAGCTTATACTCCATAGTTGTGTTTAGACAGTGAACTGGCCTTTCCAGACCTTTTAAGCAGAAGGGCTTGACTGAAGAAGACTGGCAGCAGTTCAGTTTAACCACCTTTTATTTTCTGAGTTAGTGCAGATAAGGGAGCTATCAGCCTGGGCACCAGGCTCCAGCAGCAGATCCGATTGAAACAGAGATTACAGTAAATAAAGAATTTATCACTTGCAACGGGCTCTCCTTGCAGGACTTGTGGGCAAAGTCACAAACTGGTTGAAGGGGTTTCTTTCCCTAATAAGACTGAATATTTATATTTTTGAGGCTAAAAGGACAACTTAAAGATAAAACATGTGTTGGTTTGCAAATTTAGGAGCTTCCCCAGGTGAAATCTGAAGCTGGCCCCCATGTATGGAGGGCAAGGAGGAGCGATAGATAGAGGCAGCCCACTCCGGATAAGTAGGTGCAGGTTTAATAAGCAACAGAATTTATATTCAAGGCCAGTCTTTCTTGGGCAACCACAAGATAAGTAGATCTCTGTACCCACCAGTTGAATCACATATTCAGTCCAGATAGTCTCAACTACACCTTGCTTTCTCAAGGCTGTGTCCTTGCAAATGGCTCCAGCTATGGGAAGGGTGAACAGAAGGTACACTCCAAGTTCAGGGGTAGGGGTTGAGGAGCCTCACATTCTCCAGAGCCAACTTGCAGGTCAACTGTCAGTCACATTCTCTCCATGACCTTCTGGTGGCTACTGTCTTACACATCCCTCCCCCAACCCCACGCCCGCCTTCTACAATGTGCCCTGCCTCGTCAGCCAGGGCTCCTATTAGCTTGGAAGTGGTTCATTAGGTGGCTTATCTGGCTTCTCTGGAGGTAGATAACACAACAGCAATAGAAGCACGTGCAAGACAAAACACAGATCAAAATAATGATTCCCAAAATAAGTAACAATTTTTCCCACCAAAACCCCCATGATCCTACCCGTGAACCACTGGTTTATTTAAGTCCCCTGTGCTAGGAATTGGGTCACTCAGGATGTTCTTCATTTGTGTCTTCACGTGAGTTAATAGAAATGATACATTAGCAGACTCATCAGATTTGAACACGTAATACTCAGTTTAGATAATGGCACTGGTGTCTTTTGTGAGATAGTAATAATGTCCAAGGCCATCGAATCTTGGAGGCCAGCTTTTCTCATTAGAGACATCTGGTGTTCAGTAAAAACAGAATTTGCCAGCTATTATTTAAGGTTTGCTGGGTGAATTTAGAAAGGGCTTCTACGTGCAGTATAATGTTCCAGGCCACAGTGGAAGGGACACAGATGGTGGCCAAATGATTGAGCCACTAGAAAACAGAATATGCTCATCTAGCCTTTAGGGGAAGTAAGTTGGCTTTTTTTTTTTTTCCACCATGAAATAGATTCTCCCCTGTAGCTAGGGAAAACCCAGGTTGGGTGTAGTGACCCAACCATAGAGGTGGAAGACATGCCAAAGATTCATGCCATACAACCACTGGGTCCTGTTCAGGGTTATCCATTAAATTTCTGGGCAGTCTAAATAGTCAGTGCCAAACCAGTCACCATCCTTTGATATGACAGAATGACCACACAGTTTTGGTGATATCCACCCCACTATCCCTGATGCAATTGGATTGGTTCCATTTAGAGTGATTTTTCTGTTCCCAGCATAGAGCTACCTACCTGGGTTCAAATATCCCTCACTCCAGGTGAGCTACATGAACTCATCTCAGATCCAGATCCAAGCCACCCGTGGCTCTGATTGGTGATGTTTTTAGTACCTTTCCCATCAGCAGTTTGATGGGCTGCCTGTGTAGTTTGTCAGAAAACACCCGTACTCCCAGTGTTAGTGGTATGGTATGCCCAGGCCAGGCTTCTGGATCAGTATCAGTAGTATCAGGTGAATTAAGCCCTAGCTTTTTCTTGCTGCTGGTTTCAGGCCTTCCGATCCCCTCCGTGGAGTGGTTATGCCAACCATGGCAGTCCTGATGAGCTAGAGAAGGGCAGCTGCCCACATATCCATCAGCTGGATTGATAGCTTTGTGGGGCATACAAGTAGGCCCATGGTAGAAAGGTATTTCCATCAGGTGCCCATCTAATGACCAGATACCACAGGAACAGCAGGAGTCCAAGTTCAAAAAAAAAAAAAAAAAAAAAAAACCACAACACAATATTTAGTAGGAACTTGTATGGGATAGTCTTCTTTTCCAAAAACAATTACAATTGTGGCCTGATCCTTCAATGGGAATCTGACCTGGTTGTGTATACCACACACGTTGGCCAGGGAAGGGAGCTTTGTCAAGAGTGAGAAGATGGACTGAGGATGGGATACACCAAATCAGAATCCCTACCTTCTCCCTCTTTCAACATTGCATTCCAGGTACAATGCATTTCAATAGATCTGGCTTGTAGCAGAAACAGTGGGATCCCAATGGCATTTGAGTAGTTTTGTCTCACCCAAGAATTCAAAGTAACTCACACATCTCAGTGGGATACCCCATTGCAAATTTCAGTAGATAATACCTCTCCCAGGTGCACTGGGACTTAGTGTTCTCAGCAGCCATAGGACATTGATTCACATTTAGAGTTGGGGCAATGGCTGTCTCGTGAGACTACCGTGTCTTGAAGATGTTGAGTTCTAGGCGTGGTTTGCCAGTCTGGCACATGGGGCAATAGCCTTAATGACTGATTATTCAATGTGTTAAAACCTGAGACAGTACTTTAGTTCTCCCAGCCAAAGTGATTTTATCTGTTAGTGATTTAATCTGCTGCTTGAATATTTCATTGTTTCTTTTTACCAGTCCTGTCATAGGGGAGATGGAATCTCCATTCAATATCAAGTCCTTTTGCCCAGTCTTCACTTTTGAAATATGACCCTCAGTCACAGCCTATTTGATGAGGGTATCTGTTCATGGTACTCAGCTTCTCTAATCAATGAACAATGGAAGCCTGGTTTGCGTAGCAGCAGGGGAAAGCTTGCCTTAAGCCAGATGCAGTAACCATACAAGCAAAGGCATATTTAGAATTTATACAGATGGAAGAGGTCAATATAATCAATTTCCAAAGCCCTTACTTGCTGGGAGATGGCCCTGTACTCTTTTGGCATTTGCTTTGGGCATTGTTAAGAGCAAATGGGAAATGCTGTTATTGCGTTAACCAAGCCAGTCTGTTTCAGGAGCAGTCCATATTCCCTGGCAATAGAGTTGGTAGGGCTTGTACCCAAACTAGAGACTCAGCTTCCCAATGGCCATAGGGCGTCAGCATCTTATGAACTGAACTCAAGTTTCTGCAGAGGAACCCAAAACTCTTCCAACATATCCTAGTCCCACAATGGCTTATTCATGATCAGTCTCTACTTGGTTTTCATTGTCTAAGCCAGCCATAGGGTTAATTCTTTTGGAACAGCCCAATTGTTAATATAAAGAGTTACACATGTACACCCATGGCTGATGATGTCAATGTATGCCAAAAACCACTACAATATTGTACAGTAATTAGCCTCCAATTAAAATAAGTAAATTATTTTTTAAAAATACAAAAAGTTAACAGCCAGAATCAAAGAGTGATTTTAGCCAAACCTTGTTGAACCCACTACTGCTATGATTGTTCCTATTTCCCACCAGATGGTGTCAGTATTGGGCTAAATGGTGACTGCAGTCCATGTGAAACAGTTGCCCCAAATAGACCCATCTGTATAGCAGGCATCAGTGGGTGTTTCCCCCACTCCCTCTTTACAGGCTGCAAGGGCCTCTGCAGGAGCAAAGGCAGGAGGATCTACATGTTTCTTGGGGCCTAGTGGAACCTGCATTTCTAGAGACAGTGGTTGGTGGGTAGGATGCCGTGGCAGGTAGGCCAGTCTGTCAACATGGGAGCATGAGCCATGGCAGAGGTGAGTGGGTGCAAGGCATTCTCAACCCTGCCCTTCATAGAAAGGGTTCTTATCATGATACCCATGATACACTTTCCTTCATGAGGGGCTCTCCCTGGAGGAGGACACTGCTAGGAGCTGTTGCCCTATGGAGAATCTGCACCATATATAGAGAACCTGCCCCTTTCCAGAGCTGGGACCAAAATCCTAGGGGTGCTCTTTCCTTCTGATCCTCTGCCACAGTGTTCAGCTCACCTCTTCCAGAGTCTCAGCTACATCTTCTCAGATGCTCACCTTGCACTGGAGGTACCCAGAGCTTTCGTCTGCTTCACTAGTACTTTCCCCATCTCAAACATGGCTTGCTGCTCTGATCTTCAGTCCCACACATGCCCATTTCTAGCCAAGTGGTATAAGTGATGGAGGCACTGTGGCAGGTAAAGAAGTCAAGTTTTCCCAAACTCCCAAATCCCCACAGAAGCTGGCACCTCTCTCAGGTTCTTGGGGATTGGATAGGCTTGTATCTAGTCAATCACAGCTTATAAATCATGAGCATCTTACCCAACAAAATGATGCCGCCAAACTTCATGGTGGTGCATGAGCCTTGCAATTCTCATGGTTTGTCATCCATCTTTTCCCTCATAGGTATTCAAGCAGAGTCTGCAGAGCGTCCTGCAGTTTCGGCAAGTTTTTACATGTTAACATGACTCAGTGCAATGAGCCCGCTTTACCAGTTAGGGAAAGAGAACAGGGACAGTTTTCAGGCTACTATCCCATGACATTTGGTGGGCAGGTAGCTTTGAGGAAACACTTGAAAGGCCCATCGTTGTCCCTTCCATGTGAAGGCAAATTGATTTTGCGACTCAGTGATATGAGAGATACTGAAGAAAGCATTTGCTAAATTCAGTACAGCATGGTACACTCCTATGACTGGGGCCAAGCCGTCTATGGTGGAGGCATTGTTGGCACAGCCACACGGATGGGTGCACTATCTTGTTCAGTCCTCCACAGCCCATGGTCATCAGCCATGAGTTATCTGGCTTTTTACCAGTCCTACTGGGCTCTTGAAAGCACTACGGGCAGAATTTACAATGCACACCCAGTGCAGTTCTCGCAGTTTCTCCTATTTCCTTATGACCCCAGGCAATTTGTTTTCTTTGGCAGTCACTCTTCATGGGAGTGGTAGGTAGATCCACTGGTTCCCAATTGGTGTTTCTGCTCAGCTCTGGTTTGATTACTCTAACCCAGAGGCAGAATTCATGATAGAGTTTGTAGAGATTGACTTTGTAGGATTTCAGTGCCTGGAATGTTCTCTGGTATCTCAAAAGAAAAAAACCCTAGTATTCTCATGGGAGAGAAATTGTAGTGGCAAAGGGACGTTCCTAACTGCAACCACTTACTGCGTGTAATCACTGGTGGTACTGAGAGGGCCAGAAAACTTTGACTTTGGCCAGAAAACTTGGAGGTGGTGACCGGGTATTAGCCTATGTTCAGCTCCAGTGCCAACAGAGCTGTCACCTTTGCTTATTTCTGAGAGGCCAGTGAATAGCGAAGGGCTTCTTGGGTAACACAGTGGTAAAGAATCTGCCTGCCAATGCAGGAGACACAGGAGACATGGGTTCGATTCCTGGGTAGGGAAGATCCCCTGGAGAAGTAGATGGCAACCCATTCCAATATTCTTGCCTAGGAAATCCCATGGACAAAGGAGCCTGGGGGCTACAGCCTATGAGATTGCAGAAGAGTCGGACATGACTTAGCGACTAAACAACATAAAAGTGAATAGTGAGCTCAGCATGAGGCATCCAATCACCTCTTATACCCTTCACCTGGAGGCAGTCTTGGCCTGCACCCTCTACCTGGGCTGTGGAGACACCCACCCTAAGTAGGACTGTAGAGGGAGGTTGACCAGGTCGGTACTGTCGTTCAGATTTTAAGGCTTTCCTCATCTGACCAACACAACATTGGGTTGTTAGTGTATCTTTTTGGATATGGTCCCAGCAGCAATAAGGTCAAACCACATTTGTTTCTGGGTTAGTTTTACCAGATCCGGTACAGACTGTTGGGATAGCATTTTGGTTTTTTTCACTCCCATCTCTCTCCTGGGCCTTTCCCACAGCTCAAACCTGTTCCCAGGATTTGTCAGTTTGAGGTTTCTCCTGGATCAGCAGTGAATTGTCTAACATTATAAATGTCTTGTCCCACAGCAGCTCAGCATGGATGTTGATGTTCCACACCAGGTACTGAGGGTGGGCTGGAGGATCTGGCTTTCACTCCCCATGGTGAATGTGATGGGAGCCTTCAAAAGTAGAAGCTTAGAAGGCCTGTCTTATTCCCAGCTCCCTAAGAATTTGTCATACTTCCTCTATGGATATCCAGAGTCCCACAAGCCCAAGGAGATTCGCATTATTGGGCCAAGCCTCCCTGTAGCTAGAATAACCCAGTCTGCAAAAGAATGGGCACCTTAAACTCTCTGAGCATCACACAGGCACTGACAGAAGGCAGGAGGTGTAGTGATGTTGCTCATGTTCCCTGCCCAGTCAGGGAAATTTCACTCCACCCTATACCTCAGAGTTGCACTAACCAGGCCTGGATACTTTCCCTGGCCCTTTCCTGGAATTTGGCAGCTAGTTCAATAAGCTCAGTAGGAGTAAATCCTTTCATCATGAACATTTCCTGAATGGGGGCTGCCCCACCCGCTGGGGATTGTGGTTACTGTGCTCTTGCCTTTCCTGTACATTAGGAGTCAGATGGCAGCAGGTGTTTCATCCATTTCTGTCAGTCACCATAATGTCCTTCCTTCTCTTGCTCTCCTACATTCCCAAGGATTCCTCCTATTAGTGCTCCAATTAGACTTTGTCACAAACACTGGGACTTTCATCCATGGCCATTTGCACCCTCCTAGCTTTGTAGAATGGCACCCGAAGTTCTCCGATTTCTTATCCTGCTCTCCCACCTTGTCTGCCAGCCCTGAGCTAGCAGAGCGGTGGACACTGTCTGTCTTTTTCTAATCTCAGCCCTTCTTCCAACTTTCTAACTTGAGCTTCAGCTTCTAGCTGGGCATCCAACAAGGCTAGCCTACCATGGTAACTGTTCATTTCTCTTCTTTGCCTCAGTATGCTCCGTACAGTTCCTTACACAAGCATTTTAAACCAGACAGGTTTTTAGGGCATCACTCATAGTCACATGGTGATCTATAAGCATCTAACATATGGGTATCCCCTCCCTACACAGAAGTTGATGGCTAACTCGGACTTCCCCTTGGATGCCTCTTCTTTCAAGACCCATTTATTTAGTCTCCTGGGCTGGTGTGCCAATTGCTGGAGCTTTGCTGGTTGAAATCTGGAGCTAGTCCCAGATGGTCTCAACACCACCTTGTTCTCTCAAGGCTGCACCCTTGAAAATGACTCCAGTTGTGCAAACATCATTCCAAACTCATGAGAGGAGTAAGGAGTCTTTGATTGCCTAAATTCAGCTCTTAGGTCAACTTGAGATCATGTCCTCTTGTGACCGCCTCCAACCACATGGAGAGTCTTGATAGATCCTGCCACATGCCAAGTAAGCCGTGTAAGTGACCATCTAGATTATGGTGACGTCAAGAGCCTGGAAATGTCTGGTCCACCTATAAGCTAGCTAATGCCTAAAATCAGTAAATATTCTCTTCCTTCTATTGGAACAATCTTCAAATTATTAGTAGACATTTTCTCATTAAAGTGAATGTGTTTCAGATTTTACAAGGAATAGGTTTTTAAAAGTCTGAGGCTCTTTCTTAAGTATTTTTGTCATCCCTCTTTACCTACTAGAGCCCTTATCACACTTCATTTTAAAATGTATGTTTAATTATCTATTTCTTCTGTTAGAGCTATTAGCTGAGGCTTTGTTTATCTTCAAAGGGAGTTTATCTTAGTGCCTACTGGCACTTAACAAAATCTCAGTATTTGTTATATCAAACTGAATTTCATTAGACAGAATTGAAGAGAAGTTATCCCTTGAAGAGAATAAATTCCTTTGTTTCTTTAATGAAAGAAAATGGCATAGAATCAACAGCTAACATTACTAAAGACAGACTTCACTTATTGCAAATCATTGAAAGCGTCAGTAACCTTGAACCTTATTTAGTGACTCACCTATTTTAGTTGACAACTTATTTGATGGACTTGTCCAAAGGCACAAAGATATTAATTGGCAGAAGCAGAACAAGGGCTCATATCTCTAGGCCAATAGGGAGACATTTGTTGCAGCACAATTTGTCTTTCTTCTGTCTCAGTGTATTGCTGTTTGGGCGAATATGGAGGAATAGGCATGGGGGGCATATGGCAGTAGGCTCTGGAATGCATATCTGTCCAGTCTGGGAAAGGCCAGCTTCCTCATCATTTATCTTTAGGTAAGTCTCACTGAACAGTACCTCTGAACTGTAGATGCTCTCTATTTGCTTGAACAATTGGTTCTGCGGACTAGAAAGAAAGATATTGTACTCTCTTATCTAGAGAAATTGATATAATGAGAAACTTGCTTGGGGAATATCTTTAAAGGTAGTGGAATTCTTACTTGTTGACTTTCTTCTCCACCTTTCTGCCTCCTTTTGTTGCTGACATCTACCTGGCATGTTGGGTAGACATCCATAGATGACCTTACTACCTGGTAAATTTGCTTAATAAACTATCTTTAACTTGGTTAAAATGTATTTATCAGTGTCATATCTCCTTTCTGACAAACAACAATGATATGATTATAAAGAAATAAATTCTGCCAAGAGAATGCACTAGTCATGGAAAATACCCTTTTTCAACAACACAAGAGATAATTTTATGCATGGGTGTCACCAAATTGTCAATACCAAAATCAAAGTAATCATAATAATTCTTTGTATCCAAAGATGGAGAAGCTATATACAGGCAGAAAAAAAACAAGACCTCGAGCTGCCTGTGGCTCAGATCATCAGTTTCTCATAGCAAAATTCAGGCTTAAACTAAAAAAGCAGGAAAAAACACTAGGCCAGCCAGGTATGACCTAAATCAAATCCCCTGTACAGTAGAGGTGACAAATAGATTGAAGGGATTCGATCTAGTAAAAAGTGTGCCTGAAGAACTATGGATGGAGGTCCATAATATTATATAGGAGGCAGCAAACAAAACCATCCCAAAGAAAAGTAAGAAGGCAAAGTGGTTATCTGAGGAGGCTTTACAAATAGCAGATGAAAGAAGAGAAATGAAAAGCAAGGGAGAAAGGGAAAGGTACACTCAACTAAATGCAGAGTTCCAAAAAACAGCAAGGAGAGACAGAAAGATTTCTTCAATGAATAATACATTAAAAATAGAGGAAAACAACAGAAGAAGAAAGACTAGAGATCTCTTCAGGAAACTTGAAAATGTCAAAGGAACATTTTGATCAAAGGTGGGCATAATAAAAGAGAGAAACAGTAGAGACCTGGTAAAAGCAGGAGAGATCAAGAAGAGATGGAAAGAATACACGGAAGAATTGTACAAAAAGATCTTAATGAACCAAATATCCGTGACTGTGTGGTCCAGTCTCCCAGAGCCAGGCATTCTGGAGTGTGAAGTCAAGCAGGCCTTAGGAAGTACTGCTGTCAATAAAGCTAGTAGATATGATGGAATTCCACTTGCTGTTGTTGTTCAGTCACTCAGTTGTGTCCAACTCTTTCTGACCCCAAGGACTGCAGTACGCCAGGCATCCCTGCTTTCACCACCTCCTGGACCTTGCTCAAACTCAGATCCATTGAGTCAATGATGCCATCCAACCATCTTGCCCTCTGTCATTCCCTTGTCCTCCTGCCTTCAATTTTTTTCCAGAAGTGAGGTCTTTTCTAATGAATTCCAGTAAGTAAGTAAGTAAAGTCACTCAATCGTATCCGACTCTTTGCGACCCCATGGACTGTAGCCTACCATGCTCCTCCGTCTATGGGATTTTCCAGGCAAGAGTACTGGAGTCGGTTGCCATTGCCTTCTCCAGAGGATCTTTCCAACCCAAGGATCGAACCCAGGTCTCCCGCATTGTAGGCAGACGCTTTACCATCTGAGCTCTACCATTCCAGTAGAGCTATTCAAAACTCTAAAAGATGATACTATCAAAGTGTTGCACTCAATATGTCAGAAAATATAGAAGACCCAGCAGTATCCATAGGGCCGGAAAAGGCCCATCCTCATCCCAATTCCTAAGAAGGGCAGTACTAAAAAATATTCAAACCATCAGACAATTTCACTCATCTCCCTTGTTAGTAAGATCATGCTTAAAATCCTGCATGCTAGGCTTCAGCATTACGTGAACCAAGAGCCTCTAGATGTTCAAACTGGGTTTAGAAAGGGCAGAGGAACCAGAGATCAAATTGCCAACATTCACTGGATCATAGAGAAAGCAAGGTAATTCCCAAAAAGCAACTACCTCTCATTCATCAACTGAGCTAAAGCCTTGACTATGTGGATCATAACAAACTGGAAAACTCTAAAAGAAATAGGAGTACCAGACCATCTTACCTGTCTCCTGAGAAACCTGTATGCAGGTCAAGAAGCAACAGTTAGAACCATCTACGGAAAAACTGACTGATTCAGGATTGAGAAAAGAGTAAGATAGGGCTGTCTGTTGTCACCCTGTTATTTAAGCTATATGCTGAGCACATCAAGCCAAGCTGGACAAATTACAAGCTGGAATCAAGATAGGCGGAAGAAACATCAACAACCTCAGATAATGTGGATGATACTACTCAAATGGCAGAAAGCAAGCAGGAACTAAAGAACTGCTTATGACAGTGAAGGAAGAGAGTGGAAAAGCTGGCTCAAAACTAAATATTATAAAAACTGAGATTTTTTTAATATTATAAAAACTGATTTTTTATAATCAGTCATGTCCAACTCTGTGAGACCCCATAGACGACAGTCCACCAGGCTCCTCCATCCATGGAATTTTCAGGCAAGAGTACTGGAATGCATTGCCATTGCTTTCTCTGGTCTGGCCCAATTACTTTATAGCAAATATAAGGGGAAAACGTGGAAGCAGTGACCGATTTCTTCTTCTTCGGCTCTAAAATCGCTGCAGATGGTGACTGCAGCCATGGAATTAGAAGATGATTGCTTGTTGGCAGGAAAGTTAGGACAAACCTAGACAGTGTGTTGAAAAGCAGAGACATCACTCTGCCAACAAAGGTCCCTATAGTCAAGGCTATTGTTCCCAGTGAAAGCTGGACTGTAATGAAGGCAGAGCACCAAAGAACTGCTTCCTTTGTACTGTGGTGCTAGAGAACACTCCTGAGAGTCCCTTGGAAAGGAAGGAGATCAAACCAGTTTCTCTTAAAGGAAATCAACCCTGAATACTCATTGGAATGACTGATGCTGAAGCTGAAGCTGCAGTATTTTGGTCACCAGATGCAAAGAGCCAACTTACTGGAAAAGTCCCTGATGCTGGGAAAGATTGAAGGCAGAAGGAGTAGGATGAGATGGATGAGTAGGATCAGAGGATGAGATGGCTGGATGGTATCACCAATGCAATGGACATGAACTTGGGCGAATTCCAGGAGATGGTGAGGGACAGGGAGGCCTGGTGTGCTGCTGTCCATGGGGTCACAACAAATTGGACATGACTGGGCCACTGAAAAACAACAAACTGGTAGAACTTCTGCAAAAATTCTAGCAAGGAAGCAATGTACCATAACCATGGATAACAATGTCACAACTTAATGTCAGATAAGAGTAATTGATTATGCTAAAGCATTTAATTGTGTGGATTACAACAAACTGGAAAATTCTTAAAGAGATGAGAATACCAAACCACCTTACCTGCCTCCTGAGAAACCTGTATGCAGGTCAAGAAGCAACAGTTAGAACCAGACATGGAACAGCAGATTGGTACAAAATTGGGAAAGGTACATCAAGGCTGTATATTGGTCACTCTGCTTATTTAACTTATATGCAGAGTACCTCATGCAAAATGCCAGGCTGGATGAATCACAAGCTGGAATCAAGATTGCAGGGAGATATAGCAATAACCTCAGATATGCAGATGACACCCACCTTAGCAGAAAGCAAAGAGGAACTTAAGGGCCTCTTGATGAAGGTGAAAGAGGAAAGTGAAAAAGCTGCTTAAAACTTAATACTTAAAAAACAAATATCACATCATCCAGTCCCATCACTTCATAGCAAATAGATGGAGAAACAATGGAAACAGTGACAGGCTTTATTTTCTTGGGCTCCAAAATCACTGTGGATAGTGACTGCAGCCAGGAAATTAAAAGACACTTTCTCCTTGGAAGAAAGACTATGACAAACCTAGACACATATTAAAAAGCAGAGACATTACTTTGACTAGAGGTCCATCTAGTCAAAGCTATGGTTTTTCCAGTAGTCATATATGGATGTGAGAGTTGGACCATAAAGAAGGCTGAGCACTGAAGAACTGATGCTTTCAAATTGTGGTGCTGGAGAGGGCTCTCAAGAGTCTCTTGGATTGCAAGATCCAACCAGCCAATCCTAAAGGAAATCAACCCTGAATATTCATTGGAAGGACTGATGCTGAAACTGAAGTTCTGATACTTTGGCCACCTTTTCATCAGAAAAGACCCTGACGCTAGGAAAAAATGAAGGCAGTAGGAGAAGGAGACAACAGAGGATAAGATGGTTGGATGGCATCACTGACTCAATGGACATGAGTTTGAGCAAACTCTGGGAGATAGTAGGGGCAGAGAAGCCTGGCATGCTGCAGTCCATGGGGTCACAAAGAGTTATACATGACTTAGCAACTGAACAACAACAAAATCAAAACCAAGGGCAAGGCCAATACCAGCTCCCTAATATGAAATATTTTTCTAATTCCAACAACGGAAAATGCTAACTCCAGGAGTGGTAAACTTTCTGTTTGCCCAAGCAGAGACTGACTGACACCAATCAAGTATACTTTAGTGTAGATTTTTTCATTGGGTAGAGGGTTGAGTTAAAAAATCTCAAAAATTCTTCCAACTCTTTTATAAATATCTGCAGACAGTTGTCCAACTCTCTGTGTAGTTAAAGTTTAGACAGTTTATTCCAGTGTGAATCTGGACTCACAGCAAAGACTTTAAACATAGTATGTCTGTTGACCACAATTCTAATTTTAACGGATTGTTCAAAACCTACCAGCTGCATTAATCATCCAGTAAAGGGAAAGTGAATTAGCCTAGTAAGCTATGTTCTTCCTGAGCCATGACATTTGGTATGTTACCTCCTTGAAGTTTTAAAATGTCATATGATCTAATTCAGTGTGTTAGCAGTGTTATGATTACCTTATGACACCAATCCTTGAGTGCTGCAAGTCTAAATGCCACATCCCACAACTTGGCAGAAATACTCTGCAGTTAGGATTTCAGTGATTGCTGGTGAGGTGAGAGACTTTGCAAATGAAATTGAGGTTAGATGGGTAGGAGGGTGTGTAGAGAAAAAGTTCTATATTTCAGTCTCATTTTATGAACTCAGCTCTCCCCTTTAATTATAGGAACTGAAAAATTCTTTTGAGAACGGATAAACCGATTTTTGGTATCACAGATTCCTAGAGAAAGGGAATTTCTAAATTTGAGCCTCTTTCCAGAAATAATGCTAAAAGTCTCTTTTTCCAAACCACTCCCAACACCAGGCAAGGAAAAAAACAAACAACAAAAAAAAAAACTATGGAAATGTCTTCTTGATATACCAGTGTTTACCAAACTATTTTAATTGACAATATCCTTGGAAAATGATCATTTTCTATATACATACTAAATAG
Source organism: Nanger dama (assembly GCA_917880005.1). NCBI lineage: Eukaryota > Metazoa > Chordata > Mammalia > Artiodactyla > Bovidae > Nanger > Nanger dama. The sequence continues at coordinate 1,502,245 of CAKJTW010000043.1, read as the reverse complement.
AGAAAGAGCTGGAGAACAAAAGCACAGGCCTGGCTTCTAGCTGTTGCAACCAAAACAAGTGTTGGGAGATTAGTGTCTCGGCCTGTGTGTTGAGAAGATTGTTTCTTTAACAGCATAATTTTTAATAGGAAAAAAATCTTATTATTTATATAAGTTCAACCTTACAAAATGGCCATTTGCAGATAAGACCCAGTTAAATAAAGGCAACTTTTATGGCCCATCCTAACAGAAAATATGGACTCTCAAGAAAAGCACTGCAAAGGAAAAAAATTATGCTCTAATCCCTATACTTAAAGAATCAAATATTACACATTGATGTGTATATATAGATATTCATATGTTGTTTATGCCATGTAGATTTACATACTTTGCATAATTTAAATTACATCACAGTACATAATTTTTGCAACCTGTTTTTTTCCCCTTACTGGTTAATAATGAGCATTTTCTAATGTCATTAAGTATTCTAGAACATGATTTTCAAGGACTCCTTGTATTCATTCCCTCATTAGAATGAGCAGATTAATTTAAGCAATCTGCTATGGCCAAGTATTTAATTGCCCAAATATTCCTCTTTTATAAATTATTCTGCTATAAATATGTTTATAAGGCAAACTTTTGTGTACATTCCCAATTATATGCCAGATATTGCTGGGTCAAATTATGTGCACATTTTAAAACTTCTAATATTTTTGCCAAATCACCTCCCAGAAGACAGTATCCACCAGGATCATGCAAGCGTGTATCTTCTCGTTAATGTTTTGTATTATCATTGTTTTAAATCTCTACTACTCATTTGTTTTTTTTAATCTGAATTTCTCTGGACAATTTCAGGGTTATTAAAGTCCTCTAGTGTTTTACATTGATGGTGAACTTTCCACTAGAATTTTAAGAATAATTCAGGAGCCTGCTTGGTACTATGCCTTTCTTTCTGTAACCTCAGACCACTTCAGAGGTAGACTGCTACAGGCTACAAGGAGAAAGTCAAATGCCACAGGCAACAACCTGGGTCTTTATCCTTTAAGGAACTCGGTGCTTGAAATTATGCATCTTCAGCTCCTAATCTAATATTCTACCTCATGTCTAATAATGCAGTGGGGCAGAGGTCCTACCAAGAGAATGACAGTCCATTAATTATTAGAGGCAAATCCATTGCCTCCTACCAGCTGCTACAAATTTAGATAGATACTTGGTATAGTAGAACAGATGCTGGGTAATCTGTCACTTCTAATAGGACAGGTACTAGTTAAAAACAGACAAGGGGTAGATGTGTTTAAATGTTTAAAAAATATGCAATCCTTAAAAAAAAATTCTCTACTTACCTAAAATATCTGAAGAATTGTGACTTTTTTCTACTCCAGAAGTCAGTACTTGGCAAATATGTAAAACACATGGAAGCCGTCTTCAGCTCAACAAGAGGATAAATATTTAAAATAATTAATGCTACCCAACAATGAAAAAGACTGATTCTGATTCAATGAAAAATAGTTTTTCCAGAGTACCAGACTAACTGATCACTCCCTTTTAAATAGTCATATACCACATTATTAGTCGTAATTATGGAAATTTATCATTGGTTTTACATATTTGCTCCTACTGCTAGACCATGAACTCTTTGTAACTAACTAATATTCTTTTATGTAATAGGACTGAAAATAGGATTTTAGAGTTGGCCTCTTATCTAAAAAATACTCTTACCCAATTAGAAGTGGATCCTTTTGATCTAAAATTATAATAGCTCTGAAAGTAATAATAATAGATAAGAAATTCTTTATAATTCCAAGTGAATGAGTTATGAAATCGTTTCCTGGGAGAGGAGGGTAAAACGAAGAAAATGGACACTTTTGTGCAAAGAATATAAGGAAGTATAAAAAAAAAGAAAAGACGTTGAAGCATGGAGTGTTAAAGACAAAATTTGCTGACTAAATATTTGTTGCTCTTGTTCTTGTTCTTGTTGTTGGTTTTTGAAGGTCCCTTTTGGATGTAACTGACTTCCTGCATGATTTAAAGCTGTTGTTTATTTCAAAGAATCCTGCCTTAAGGCAGTGATATTGTGGGAAAAATTGTTTTCTTGCTCTTAAGCAAATATGGTATGAAAGGTCATTCATTAACTCTGCCAAACTCCCCCTCTTGTAAAAGTTCAAAAAAATCTTTTTATTAAAATAGTGGAAGTAAGAGCAAGGAGGAGGAAGGAATGGAACACAGGGTGTGGTTGAGATCCAAATATTCCTGGCATCGGTGAGTGAGTCTCTTTGAAACCAAGTATTTAGGCTTGCCAGCTGATCTCAGTACAGTGGCATCCTCTCCTGCACTTGAGACTATGTCTCATGCATTCATTCAACTGTTCACTTAATAAATACATAGTGCGTGCCTACTTGTGTGCCAGACCCTGCTGTGGCCTCTGGTGATACAACAGTGAACCAAATAGACAAAACTTCCTGATTTCATGGAGTTTACATTAGGAAGGGTTCTCCTTCGGTAACAGAATGTTAAGCCCCAAATGAGTATAATTATGTCAACGAAAGGAGAGGTTTTGTGTTTAATCCTAAAGTAACCCAAATTTAATAAATCTAATAAAATCTGAATTAACAATGCAAGTGCCAGTCTACTCCAGAATTAAACTGTATTTTCAAGGTACGTGAAAGAATCCCTACTACAGCTCCCTCCCCAACAAAAGAAGGCTTCCAGCATCCAAGTGGAAAAACGTGAACTGTGGCTAAATTTAGCCAAAATTAGCATCCGTATAGTCTGAGAAATATTTCAGCCAAGTGAATTGCATAATCTAAATGCAACCATTTTTTCTTGCACTCTTTCCTGAGAACCATTCCAGCATTCATGCTGCCAGTGCTTATGCTGCCAACATTACCAATGCACTTTGCTATAAGAGATTGAAGATTGGCTACAAATAATTTCCAATGAATAACCCTAATTAGCCACTAAAGTTGGCATATTTCCTGCTATCTGAAATTAGATCACAAGAGTTGGGTCAAGATGAAAAAGCTCTATTAACTCTCTAGAATTTCAGTTCCTATTTACTGGGGGAAATTACTGTTTTGAACTTTATCTACTACTATCTGAAGAAGTCTGGAGTCAATGGTAATAAAAAGATATGTGCAAGTCTGGACTTTCAGTTTCAGACTTCCAGTCTGGACTTCCCACTCTACTACTGGGACTTTCCAAAAATAAACTCAAAAGTTCAGTGGTCCTGAGAGATATGTCAGTGGAGTTGTGAAAATGAAAGGAAAGTATCTTCAAAAGATGTCAAAACATAACATTTTGTAGCTGTCCATATGTACCTGTACATAATTCTCTCTAACAAATCAATGCTTTTGTGTTTGCTTTATTTTAAAATATGATATTGCTAATCAATAAGTGTCACTTGGACCCAGGTCTGAATCCTTACTCTTAGAGGTTTATCTCCTAGCCTGCCTCTGCCCCTCAGTCAGGAAACAATGTACAGGTCACTGTTAGGTGTCTGGGAAGAGCTACTCATATCAACCCCACTGAACCTTATCAGGGCAGCAACTGAGCTGGATGCTCCTGTTTTGGAGTCCTGTCTGCTATGATCAGCTGCTCTGTGGTCGATTTGCTGAGAGTTAACACACCAGATGTCGGGTGCAGCCACAAACACTCTTGAGCTTCTTCTGGATATGATTAATCATTCAGTTCTACTGACTCTAATGCGATAATCAAAAATGAATTTAAAAGGGGGATGGACCCTGGAAAATTAGTGCAAGAATTTTGAAATGGCGAATATTCTGGGTTAAAGTAATAGAGTGGCTTCTTTTGAACTGTTGGAATGAATCTGTATTTCACTAAAAGTTAAATATTCCCTTGACAAAAGTACTTTCAATAATCCATAAGTAGCTTTCTATCCCTTCTTTGGAAAATGTCTGATAATCTTTTTAGAGGGAACATGATAACTTAAAAGTGCACCTACCAAGACTGGTGCTTGACCTGTGGGTGGCTTTTTAAAATTAAATAAAGTGTTATGCTTTTTATAACTGACTTCTCATGAAATTGTCTTTAAAATATAAACCTAAAGTGTAATAAAATTTATTTTGTAGGTAATGGAGGCTTGTGGTTTTAACTTCTTATCAAATTATTAATTATAAAAATGCTAAACTTGACTATATTTGCCTTTCATGTCTGTGCCTGTACCAGAAATTTAAAAAGAATTAGCAAATATTTGAAGCAAAACAGTGCTGTTTCTATGTAGGTATGATGTTACTCTAAATACATTGAAATTTAAAAAACATTATTTATTGATTTTGGCTTTGTAGGGTCTTAGTTTTGGCAAGTGCGATCTTTGATCTTCGTCACAGCATGTGAACTCTTTAGCTTGTGGGAGCTACTTCCCTGACTAGGAATCAAACTTGGACCCCTCATTGGAGGTGTGGAATCTTAGCCACTGGGCCACCAGGGAAGTCCCCACACTGCATATGCTAAAATATTTATTTATCTAAGGCAGAAAGTTGGCAAGTTTTATTCCTATTACACAGAGGAAAAAAATTGAGGTACCAAATTGAAAGAAGGTAATCCTCAATGGCTCAGTGGTATAGAATCTGCCTGCCAATGCAGGAGACACAGGATGTTCTATTCCTGGATCAGGAAGAACCCCTGGAGAAGGAAATGGAAACCCAATCTAGTACTCTAGCCTAGAAAATCCCATGGGCAGAGGAGTTTGGTGAGCTATAGTCCACAAAGAGTCGGACCTGACTTAGCAACTAAGCACCACCACCAGCAATAAAATGAAATGACAATATTAATGAACAGATTGAATATTTCAAAATTGTCAGCACAGAGTACAATGAAGAAAAGTGTCAGACATATGATACACTCTCTTTTTATCCCATGAACAGGGGAGGCTGGTAGGCTACAGTCCATGGGGTCGCAAAGAGTCGGACACGACTGAGCAATTTCATTTCACTTCACTTCACTTGAGGAGGGTTTGGTCATTAAAATTTTTAAAGTAAAAAATAAATAAAATTAAAAATTTTTAAAATATATAAAAAGCAATTTTCAAACTGAATTTTCTAACAAATATACATAGAGGGTGTTTTAATATATACCTTAAGATTATTTTAAATAATTAAATAATTAGGATTATAACCAGAAGGGAGTGTGTATCAGCCAGGTTTCTCCAGAAAAACAAAAGTACTACTTATAGGAATAGCAACCCCCTCCAGTATTCTTGCCGGGAGAATTTCATGGACAGAGGAGCTTGGCGGGCTACAGTCTATGGGGTCACAAAGAGTTGGACACACCTGAGCAACTAATACCCTTATATAAACATTTGGGCTTCCCAGATGACACTAGTGGTAAAGAATCTGCCTGCCATTGCAATAGACACAGATTTGATGCCTGGGTCAAGAAGATCCCCTGGAGAGGGGAATGACAACCCACTTGAGTATTCTTGCTGCAAAATTCCATGGACAAGAAGAGCCTGGTGTGTTACAGTCCATGGGGTCACAAAGAGTCCAACACAACTGAGCACACACACATATATAAACATTTATTTTGAGGAATTAGCTTATGCAATTGTGATGGCTACCAAGTCCAAAATTTGTAGGACAGGCTGGTAGATTAGAAACTCTTGGGAAGAAGTTAATGCTGCAGTCTTGAAGAATAATTTCTTCTTCAGGGAAGCTTGTTTTGCTCTCAAGGCCTTTCAGCTGATTAGATGAGTCCCACCCTTGTTAGAGAATGTAATCTCTTTCACTTAAAGTCAAATTGTAGATGTTAACTGCATCTACAAAATACCTCCACACCAAAACCTGTTTGATTAAATAACTGGGTACTATGTACTAACTGTATGGACAAAGGCCCAACCTGTCAAAGCTATGGTTTTTCCAGTAGTCATGTATGGATGTGAGAGTTGGACCATAAAGAAAGCTGAGTGCCAAAGAATTGATGCTTTTGAACAGTTGTGTTCAAAACTGTTGTTTTGAACTGAAGATTCTTGAGAGTCCTTTGGACTGCAAGATCAAACCAGTCAATCCCAAAGGAAATCAATCCTGAATATTTATTGGAAGGACTGATGCTGAAGCTGAAACTCCAATACTTTGGCCACCTGATGCAAATAACTGACTCATTAGAAAAGACCCTGTTACCGGAAAAGATTGAAGGCACAAGAATAAGGGGATGACAGAGGATGAGATGGTTGGATGGCATCATTGACTCAATAGACATGTGTTTGACAAGCTCTAGGAGATGGTGATGGACAGGGAAGCCTGATGTGCTACAGTCCATGGAGTGGCAAAAAGTCAGACATGACTGAGCGACTGAATGACAATAAATAGCCTAACTGAACTGGCACATAGAAGTGTCACAGAGGGCAGGGCATGTACCTCTTCTCCAGTGTCCAGAGGGTGTTACACTCTTGCAGTACACGAACATACATGAAGCCGAGAACCTACTACATCTGACTTTAGTGATTTTATCAACAGAATTTGAGTAAATTTTTCAGTTTAAAAAACTACTCACTATTGTAATGTCATTCTTTTTATTAACAAGCACACTGCTCACATTTTTATTGGAATGAATATATTCTGTAGAAATCAAGGAATATTAGACTTCTCATTTGAAGAAAAGAAAACTGCCTCATAATAGCCAGGGCCATGTCCTCACCTTCTGGTGTTTGCTTATAGTCAGAACTGCACCCTCTGTGTTTATATCCCATTTCTGACACTTTGGCTGTGTGATTTTAATATCTTTGTGAAATGGAACCAGGAGTATTCCTATCTCAGAGCTTGTGTAAAGTACCTTTGTCAGAGCAGCAGCTATGGAATTCTTAAATAATATTGCTTCTGGGGGTGCAGGTTACAGCTCTTGGAATTCTTCAGTTTGTTTGATAGATGCATCTACTACTAAAACAAGGCCAAATATTGTGATTTATTAATACATTCCTGAGTCTGGTAAACTAAGTCAATGATACTTAAATCTGGATCTGTAAGCTAGTGATGGTCAAAAAACTGTTAGTTACAGATTCTGATGAGATAAGCACATAAATTAATATAGTAATTTGATATTTCTGTGATATTTTTATTGTATTTGACATAAGTGACAACACATAGTGAATCTGGATAAACAAAACAGAGAAACAGAAAGGTCCTTTTGTTTAGGTCCTTTACCTTGTGGTAAATAATTGAGAAAAAAAAAAACTGGTCTTAGAAATCCCTATGTATAAGAATTCACTGCTAGATAAAAATTTAAGCATTAATTTAAACAAAATTCAGTATGTTACCTCCCATGGAAAAACCATAGTTGTGTCGCCTGGTCTTGGTCTGTACCTCTACATTGCTTTCGTAATTATCTATTTAAGTGTTTGTCTTCCTAACTTGAGTGTGAGATCCTGGCATGTAAGACTTCAATCTTGTTTGGGCTCCCAGGGATTAGAACAGTGATTGGCACATATCTGATGCCTATTACATGTGTTTTAAATGAATGAAAATATAAATAAGTGACAAAAATAAAGCTGGTTAAGGATAGAAAATGAAATAAACTTGGTATTTTTTCTGCCTTGTAATAGGTTGAATGAGAAAGTGATAGAGATGTCAATAGATCTAAATAGATATTGAATATTAATATATGTTAATTAGTTATGGGAAATAAATGCGCTATTCCCTTTCAAATGTTATGTCTACTATAAAGAACATACTGCTTTTGAATCTGAATATAGCCACTTATTGACAGTTTTAGTAAGTGATCCATACTGTTGATATAGCCTGGAAAAAATAGTTTTCTTTAGCAAAAGCATACTCTTTGCAAACTAAGTGATTGAAAAAGTGCTCTTTGTTTATGAAGAAGTGATGATTTCTTCCAGAACACAGAGGTGGTTTTTTGTTGACACTCTCTCTAAAACTTTAGAACAAGAGAATTTATGGGAATACATAATTGTCTCAGCCTATAATTTACAGTGGTTTATTTAGGTTTTTTTCCTGAAACTTAAAGGACAAGGAACATTGTATTAGTTCTTTGTATGGGGCTTTGAACTGACATCTATGGCTCAATAATGTTTTGTTAGGGTGACTTCCTTTCAAGAAAATATGTTGTTTTCTTCTGGCATATAAGGTGACATCTCTTTTCCTAATATCTAGAGAAAAAAGTTTTTTTTTTTTCCATAACTGGGCAGTTACCTGGCTATCAGTCATGAGTCCCTGATGCCATTTCACATCATTTTCATTGTGCTGTGCTAACACATCAGATAAGCTCATCAAAAACACAGACTGGGGAACAAAAAGAAAGCCAATATTTATTGATCTTTCAGGATGAGTAATTTGTATTAACCCTGGAAAGATCAAAATAAGTGTGTTCAACTAAAACTTACTTAGACTCCAAAGAGCATAAGAATCCTTTGAGGTTTTTGGAGTAGAAAGAATATTATTTCAGTAGACATGGAAAAAATTTAAAAATTCCCTATCGGTTATCTTGCTAAAATGACTGTTTCCATGTATGGTTTTGTAGCATTAAAGGAAATAATTTGTATTTATAGGGGTCTACCTGCATACTTCATTGGCTTGATGCCATAATGCACTAAAAGGCCATCAGCTTTGCAGTTATACAGACCTGGATTTGAATTCAAGCTTCACAGTTAACTATGTGACTTTGTGAAAAAATATGCAACCTCTAATTTTCCTTTCCTCTAACAGAAATCATAAAACATCTGTCAACTTATTGTGACTATTAAATGTCATTTGAATATAAACTGAGTGAAAGTGTTAATGGCTCAGTTTTTGTGACACCATGGATTATATTCTGTCAGACTTCTCTGTCCATGTTCAGTTTTAATGAAGTGGATGAAACTGGAGCCTATTATATAGAGTAGAGTAAGTCAGAAAGAGAAAGACAAATACTGCATATAAATGCATATATATCCAACTTTAAAGATGGTACCCATGATCCTACATGCAGGGTAGCAAAGGTGGCACAGATGTAAAGAACAGACTTTTGGACTCAGCAGAAGATGACAGTGGGATGATTTGAGAGGATAGCACTGAAACGTATACATTGCCATATGTAAAATAGATGACCAGTGACAGTTCTATGCGTGAGGCAGGTACCCAGAGTCAGTGCTCTGGAGGGATAGGGGGACACCTTTACACCTGGGGTTGATTCATGTCAATGTATGGCAAAAACCATCACAATATTGTAAGGCAATTATCCTCCAATTAAAATTAATTAATAATAATAAAAAGAATACTGGAGTGGGTTGCCTTTCCCTTCTCCAGGGTATCTTCCCCATCCAGGGACTGAACCCAGGTCTCCTGCCTTGGAGGCAGATTCTTTCCCTTCTGAGCCACCAGGGAATCCACCTACAAATTCAGGAGACTCAAGAAACTAGGGTTCAATCCCTGGTTCAGGAAGATCCCCTGGAATAGGAAATGGCAACCCACTCCAATATTCTTACCTGGAGAATCCCACGGACAGAGGAACACGGTGGGCTAGAGTCCATAGGGTTGCAAAGAATCAAACACAGGTGAGTGGCGGAGCACATAGCACCATTTCTAGCATATGGTAGGTCCTCAGCAAAGGTTGAGTTCCCTTCTTTGTGCTTTCCTGCTGAGTACTCCTTTGAAGTAACCTCAGTAGCTTTCACGTTTCCAGCTCACTTGTCTGTTTGCAGTTCAACAGATAAAATGAATACAAACAAACATAGTGGTATACATTTTAAGTTTTATATAGTCCTTTTTCCTCCTCAAGAGATCTAGTTCTTTGTGAATTTGCTGAAAAATGATATCAGCCACTCCATAAATCCATAGTTCAAGGCCATGACAATATCCATAATCCTACTTCTTGTCCACTCCAGTGTGGCATACCAAATTTAATCCCACTTTTTTTTTTTTTTGAGTACTGTGATAAATAATTTATAAGTATGGTTTCTTCTTTGGTCCATATAGATAAACAAGTATTTCTTAATAGAAATAGAGTTTTGTCTTATATTCAAGTTTCTTGGTTTTCCTCCACAGTTAATCCTACCCATTTTTTTAATATACAGAAATTTATCTATTTTTGCATAGCAACACAACAATGCATGTATTAAAAAGAATGTTTTTACTATGTTTTTTCAAATTCATTCTTAAAAACAGTAAAGAAGAAGTTTGTTCTATCAATTTTGCATAATTTTTCTTCACCCACCTACATAAAAGGAAAAGGTGAAGTCTGTAGGAAATGCCATGTATGATCATGCTATATCAGGAAATTTGCTTCTAGCTCTCTTGCTAAGTGTCCATCTACGCCATTTCACAACATGGTTGTTGGTTTGCTTTTCACCCGGTCTCTCTCTCTTCCTAAAGCTCATCAGGCAGTCTCCTGTGGGTATCAATTCAGTAGCTCAGTCATGTCTGACTCTTTGCGACCCCATGGACTGCAGCACACCAGGCTTCCCTGTCCATCACCAACTCCTGAAGCTTGCTCAAACTCAGGTCATGTCCTGTGGGTAGAGAGGGTTGAAACATTTGCCCTAAGTTCATAAGACTTTTTTATTTCTAAATAAACAGAAACATTCAGGAGTTTCTTTTATATAAACTAGAAGAAGCTTTTCATAATGGGTATGGGTACAATTAGAGTTTTGCTATAAGCCCTTTGCACTTGAAGATGCTGGTGTGAGGTGAGTCTCTGAACTGTCTATAATTCTTGCTTTGCAAACAAGCCTTTTCCATATAGAATGGTAGGAGGCTAAAGTATAATCTTTGGGGTCACAGAATTTTTACCCACACAAAGCTCCCTTTCATATATATATTTCAAAGTGAAATTGATCTTTTTTCTCCTTCTCTCTTTTTCTGGCCCAGTTTCCCAGGTATTATGCTCCAAACAGCTAAAACAAAAACAAAAACAAAACTTTTCTATAAATGTGTAAAATTATGCAAAAACAGAAATCATTTAAACAATAAGAATTATTCCCTACTAAGCACCTTGGATGTAGCTGAATATTCCCAGTTAACATTTGCTTGCAAATGTGCCTTTCACATGGCCATGCTTATCTTCTTGGAGCGTCTTCCTTCAGATATTTAGGACATAACAGGCCACAGGTGGCTCTGAGGCCTATCTGACAGGGAGGTTTAATTTTAAAAACTCATCATGTATCATCCTCAGGGACATGCCATTTTCCATGCTTTTTCATTCAAACCTACCTTTCACCTGAGACTTTTTCTCATCCAGTTCCAAAATTCCCAAACAAAATAAGCACATACCAAAAATACATAGTATTTACCCTGAGCATGAGTGAGCTTACAGCTCATGAATATAGAATGACTTGATAAGTAGAATTCAGTCTATAGCATGAGTTATTTGTTTAAAGTAAAGGTGAGAACAAGAAAATAAAACATGAGCAGTGGCTGAAAAAAATTCTTAGCTCTCCCCTCATATATCAATGAGAAAAATACATCTGTAGCGAATCTATCTAGGCTGACATGCAACATGCAATATACCTGAGTCATAGGCCTTGTACGAGTCAAAGAGCAGATAATGAAGGTAAGAGATCAATGTCAGATTTACTGAAACAAATACTTTGAAATTTATAGAAAAGAGGAAATTGTTTTTTCTTATAAAACTCATGAAACATTTAATACCCTGTAGTTAAAATTAAGTAAGACCTATTTTAGAATTCTATTTTCTTAAAAAAAAAAACTTTTTGTTAACTGGGACTTCTCGTGTAACTTTAAAAAGAAATTTTTGTCATTGTTGACTAACAGAAAAGTTATTTTTTTTTTAAAATTACCACTTCAAACCTTTTAAAAATACCTTAGATAAGTAGTAATACTATGTGGTTAGCTCTTATTTTGAAATATATGTAGCTTTTAAAGTTATAAGTCTATCATTGGCCTAAGTAGGGAAATATAGAAGACTTCAATTGTAAAGAGTATGGATTGGTGAAAGCAAACAACTAATCATTTAGTAATTATTGAGCATGGTGGACAATTATCCCTTTTTGTCTCCCCAAGGAATTTACAATCTTTTTGGAAAGAGAAGTCATAAATTAAAACAATAACTTGTAGCAAGAATCAGTGAACTTTTACCTTTTTCTCTAAAAGGTTGAATAATAAGTATATGAGGCTTTATGGGTCTAGAAGCTAGTATATAGTGAATATTTTAAAAGAGAAAATACTCTACCCCTCCAACGCCCTTGCCCTGCACTGTTGCATTTGCTTGGTGTGAACTGGCTTTGGTAGAGGGACTTTGGGTCAGCCGCAGTCATTTGTATTATTCTCTGCCAGGAGAATCCAGCCTGAGGGGAGGCACATATTTAGGGATGTAAGAAAGCAGCTGCTTCAGTCAGAATCACCCTCTGCCTCAGATCTCTGTACAGTCTTCTCCTCTTTCCAGTAAGCTCAGACATCTTAACTTTGACAGGTGACCGCAAACAAGGTGGTTCATTAAATTGCCAGTTCCCTAACAGACGGATTCTATCATTTGGTAGATTCTGACATTGGCAGTTGCTACTCAAAATGTAAGTGGCGACCCTAGACAGCATGAGGCCCAGCCACAGGTTAGGGAGTCAGGCATAAGACAGAGAGGAGCAGAGAAAGATTCCTGGACTTGCTATCTAAAGACCACAGCGCTACTTTGCTCAGTATGGGTGCCCATAAGTAAGGACCATGTTCCAAGCACCCTGTTAGATCAAGAAACATTTCATTAAGAGAAAATGCATTGAGCCCAGTGCTAAAGCTTAGATAGAGACTGAAGAAATAGAGGGAAAAAAAAAAGCTTCAGAAAGGTGAATTGAAATTGTCAAAGAATGACTTTTTGAAAGGTAAACTCATAACTTATAAAATACAAAATAGATACATTCAAAGATTTTATTTAGCCAGTTTTTATCTCATTCATTATTTAGGAAATCCATGTAATTACATTAGTTCAAAAGGTTATCAGAGAGTAGATACATACACAGACATTAAGCAATGCTGAAGTATATTTGCTAATATATACAAAATTTGTTTCTTCAACAAGCTAGAAATCAATTTCATCTCCATCAACCAAAATTCGTTTGCTTTTCTATGAACAGAAATCATTTGCATTTACCATCTCTTCACAAATTATCTCGAATATTACAGAATAGTCAAAGACAATGAAAGTTATAAAATCAGACAACCCAGAAGGGTCCTTTAGATAATGTTCCACATTCCATTGTAAAGTACCCAGTGATCACTTTTTCACTTCAGATTCTTTTACCTGACAACAGGAACAAAAAGTAAGATGAAGGTGCAATATGTTTATTTCAATATGTTTGTTTCTTAATGCCCAGCTGAATCTCCAACTTTCATCATTTGACTGTTTTAGAATTGCACTGGGCGATAAGCCATTTTTGCTATGTTAAACCTAAAATTGTTCATACAATATTCCAATGCTATAATTTCTGGCCCTTTTATAGGTATGTAAGGAAACAATTGAGGAGTCAAATTTGGTAGAAAGTAATAGGCTTTTCAGGGTTTTTTTTTTTTTTTCAATTTTAGATTTTGATGAAGTTCAATTTATTGATTTTTTTCTTCTTTTATACTTTCGTTCATTTCTGGCTGTGTTGGGTCTTGGTTGCTGAGCAGGTTTTTCTCCAGCTTCAGTGAGCAGGGGCTCCTCCCCGGGTGTGGAATGCAGGCAGATCCTCACTGTGGCGGCTTCTGTTGTGGAGCACAGGCTGTAGGCGTGCAGTCTTCAGCAGCTGCGGCACACAGGCTCAGTGGTGCAGCTCCCAGGCTCCAGAGCACAGGCTCAGTAGTTGTTGGGCATGGGCTTAGCTGCTCCAAGGTATGTGAGATCTTCCCAGACAAGGAACTGAACCCATGTCTCTTCTTTACCTCTCAGCCATCAGAGAAACCTGGTGCTTTTTAAATTACATAATGCACATAGAAACCTTCTCAATTCTACTCATAAAGAAAGTCCTACTCACTTCTTTAGGCCAAAAAGTACAGAAGAGGGAGGGGAAAAACAAACAAAGCAAGCAAACAAATAAATCAAATGAATAACACCTGGGAGACCCAGGCACTTTAAGGAGACAAGCGGGGTCTATCATATAACATATTAAGAAATATTCTCTTAAATACTAGATCTTTCCTCTTTTAGAATGGACATAAGACTAAAAACAGTAAATACACTGACAGCATAAGGGCAAAGAAGTAGATGGGAAAAAAAAGCAAGTTGAACTCAAATTTGATATAATGACTATAGTGCTGGTGTGATCCTATAAGGCTCTTCAGTAATAAAGTAGCACCTTGTTAGGACAAAGCACAATAAACGATGCTCATAGCAATAACTTGACATCATGATTAAAGGCACAAACCACATTCAGAGCATTTTCATTGCAAAGACAATTAAAAACACTATATATTTTTAGAAGACTTCTGACATATTTTGAAAATATAAGTGGTCAGAGAGAATATAAGACTCTTTAAACTTATTTAAAAATTGAGTTTTTTTATATAATTGGAAAATCTAAGTATGGTTAGATACAGTAATTATAAGGCAGAGTGGAATGAGAATAATCAGGAGAAATACTAGTAGACTAAGAAATCTTTGCAAGTTCTAAATATTCCACTAAGGTATAAGATAAAAGGTACACCCTTCTGCTCAAATGGCCAAGAACACTTTCAAGGAAGAGATATCTAACTGATCTGACTGCCAATTTTGTGATGTTCAACTTTCACAGTAAATAATAGTAGCTAATCTTTATTATTTCATAGCAAATAAGCCACTGTATTAAATGATACTATTTATGTCTTTATATATATAATATATATTTCTCTAATTTCCATAATAAGCATTGAGAAATATATTGTTTTCTCTATTTTACAGAAGAGGAATTATAAGCTAAGAAGCTGAGAGAGGTTAAATTATGATCTTGAACTACACTATTACATGGCAGAGACAATTTTGAACCCAGGTTGTATGGGTCTATTACTTGGACTCAGAAGCATTCTGATATTTTACTCTTTCTGTTTGATGCCAAAAATAGTTATTTGGGTAAATAGTATTGTCCTTATTTTATATAAAAGCAAGCAGGCACAGGACAGCAAAGTAGCCAGCCTCAGCAGGCACGAAGTGCCAGTGTGCAGCCACTGGGTTTTCCACCATGAGAGGGGACAGTGGACTGTCTGCTGTGTCTCTCTGCTCAGATTCTCCTAAAGAAGACTCCCCACCTCTCAGCTGAAGGGGCAGCTGTGAGCAGCTCTCTGCAAACTAGAAAATGCAAATACTGCCTTGAAGACATTCAAATTCAGTTTTAAAAACAAAACAAAAATCACATGCTATCTTAACAAAGAATTATCTCCTGGGCTTCTTTTTCTCTAGTCTGCCAATTTGTGACCCAGGGAGTAGAAGGTAAAAGACCAGTTGGGAGAGAATTGAAGAGACAGACAGAAACTGACTCACAGAGCATGCCGGAATGCTCTAATGGAAGGCAGTCAGAATAAATACCCATTAATTCCCATGGCTCAGGCCTTGGAGCTACCTTGAATTCTAAAGCACCTTCTGGTTCCAATCACCATTAAAAAGATATGGCTTAGATGTTCAGGTTTTTCATGATTATATATGTGTATATATACACACACAAATACATACATATCCCATATAATATATATAATATACATATATGTCCTATGTATATTTATATGGGATATGTATGTATGTATATATATGTATGTGTGTATACACCTAATAAACTCTCATTACACTAGGTAGCAGGCAGTTCCATTTCGAGCAACCCTATGATCTTAACAAAAACCAGCACACTATCATCATTTGCCTTGAATTTTCCAAATGTATTTTTCTAACTTTTCACTCCAAATTGTGCTTTGATACACCATGCTATACTCTAGTCATGAATGAAACATGAACACTTCTAATATAGAAGTAGGAAAAAAGTCATGTTTGTTCTTCTACAAATTAATATGAATAAGATATTCAGTATGAAAATAAATTTTTAAAGTGTCAAATTGATTTAAAGTATTAAACTACTGCTTTAGCAGAGAACTCTACTGACCAGTGTTCCAGAGTGCTGTGTATTCTCTGAGCACTGATAATGATGATGGTATAAACCAGTGATACTGACTTTTTAAGAGTAAGATTCCATGATGAGATCCGTGTTAGAGATACTTTTATAAATAATAAGTTAGTGTCACTCTAGAAGTAAAGTA
Organism: Nanger dama; assembly: GCA_917880005.1. Classification (NCBI taxonomy): domain Eukaryota; kingdom Metazoa; phylum Chordata; class Mammalia; order Artiodactyla; family Bovidae; genus Nanger; species Nanger dama. The sequence goes on along the minus strand of CAKJTW010000043.1, from coordinate 1,486,121 downwards.
ATAAGGCAGATCATTTTTTTAGCCTGGCTATGCTTGGGAAAGTAAAAGATATACGGTAATGATTCTGCTTTAAATTTATGAGTAACAAGTTGGGAACCTAAAAACGTCAGGCCTTGGGCCCAAGAGGCTCGAACATCAGGGACTAGCTCTAGTCAAAAACTCAGCATCATGAATAAACTATGAGAAGGCCCGAATAGATATGACTCTTGACGTCAGTCTTTATCTGCAGATCAGCATCACAGTATTCCCAGGAGATGTCTAGGATCCATGATATTACCAACATGAATGGGGAAATATGTCTTCTTAAGTTTTCAGATTAATCTCTCAAGTTATTTTGCAGGGACATCGTCTGAGGCTTCTTATCACTGCCATCACCCCACTCCCAGATTTTCCAAAGGCTGACAATTGAGACGGTGCAAGCATTAGTCCTTTTCCAGTTCTCTGTGACATTGGAAATGGCTTGTCTTCCACTGCAGGACCAGACTAGAAAAAGAAGTGTCTGAGGCCCAGGATGTCAGGCAACGCTGCTGTCAGTGTGCTGCAAGTGCAGGCTGAATACTTGTACAAAACTGAGAGTGAGCATCTAATAAATTATGCGAGCTGAACTCTTCACTCTTAGGGCAACGTTCACTCTTAAGCAGGACCTGTTACACAATTTGTAGGGCCAAGTGCAAAATGAAAAATATGGGACACTTGTTTAAAAATTATTAAGAATTCTAGGGCAGTGATAGCAGACCACTGAACCATGTATGGGTCCCTTTGAAGGCTGTGCACGGCTTCCAGGAAGTCACAGGTCTAGGTCCAGCTGTTGAGCTCATCTGAGAGTAAGTGCCTCCTTAAACTTTCATCCTAAGTGCTCACTCCCCGCATCCTAGGTCCAGTCCTGCTCCATAATCTTATTTACTTGTGGAAATGGTTAATTTTATCTGTCATCTTGACTGGATTGAGGGATGTCTATATAGCTGGTTTAAAAATTTGTGTCTGGGCTAGATTAATACTTGAATTGGAAAAACAAGTGAAGAAGATCACTGTTACCAGAAAGAGTAGCATCATTCAGTCCTCTGAAGGCCTGGATAGGACAAAAAGGCAGAGAAAGGGTAAATATGTTCTCTGCTTGAGTTGGCCCCTTCTTCTTCTCCTGCTGTTACACATAGGGGCTCCTCATTCTCCAGCCTTTGGACTTGGACCAGGACTTACAATGTTGGCTAACTTGGCTTTCAAGCCTTTGGACTTGCACTGGACCTATTCTATCAGCTTTCCTGGGCCTCCAGTTTGCAGATGGCAAATTATAGGACTTCTTGCCCTCCATAGCTGTAATATCATAAAAGTCTCTTTCTCTGTATCTTATTGGTTCTGATCATTGAAGAGCCCTGAATAACACATTCATCAAATTCTATTTAAGTTAACAGTGTTGTGGATACTACTCTACATGCTGAAGATAGAGCCAGAATAGCTTCAAGTGCAGTCAGACAAGGCCTCATGCTCAGAAGGATTTGAGGTTGGTTTAGTACTCTGCTGTCACCATCTTGAAAACCTTAATAACATTTTAACAGGGGATTTTGTATTTCCTTTTTGCACTGGACTCCACACATTAGATAGCTGGTCCTGAATGTAATAGTGAAAATCGGTCAGTTGTGTCAGACTCTTTGCAACCCCATAGACTATACAGTCCATGGAATTCTCCAAGCCAGAATACTGGAGTGGGCAGCCTTTCCCTTCTCCAGGGGATTTTCCCAACCCAGGGTTAAATCCAGATCTCCTGCATTATAGGTGGATTTTTACCAGCTGAGCCACCAGGGAAGCCCAAGAATACCAATGGATCTTCCTGACCAAGGAATTGAATTAGGGTCTCCTGAACATAGTAGAGAAGGAAACAAAACAATCCTATCTTATGGAACTCATGGTTTATCTGTGCTTATCCACTGCTCTTATGAGATGTCCTAGACAGATTCTAGTCTGCTTCCAACACCCATATGCTTGTGTCTCAAAACTCTGCACTCACCTTGTGGAGCATTATTTTCGATCGCATATACTTTGTGACAGCTTGGCCATGTTCATAGGACTTCTGAGGCTCAGTCAAAGGCTGATGAGCTTTTGGGCCCCTTCCAGAGCCAGAGTCACCATTTAGTTAGTTTCTGTGCAAAGTGATTTCACTTAAGGAGCCTCATTGCTCTTTGAGTCTTTGCTAAGACTAACTTATTTCACTGTGAGAGAATTACAGGAGGAAACTGCAGGATGAATGGCTTAGGACTTCATACATTCTCCAAGTCAGGGAGGTATTGACCTTGAGGAGACATTAGTTGGTTCTTAAGGAGTGAAAACAATCTCAACCTCTTTTTGTGTAAATCACAGATATACACAAAGTAAGAAACAAATATACAGCGTATCTCAGGTATTAAAATTTCATGAAATGGGGGAGTAAACAGGAAGGATTATCTAAAAGAGATCCCTAAGGGAACAATTTTGAAAACAGGTTGAGAAACATTGGAATAGGTTATTTATACCTCCCCTCATGGAAAGACAGGATTCACAGGCACGTTTTTGTATCTCTTCCCCACTGACCAGTTTTGCACAACAAGTAGTAAATCAGCTTTTATTAAACCAATGGGAAAAAAAGAAAACAGGAAAAAAGGTGTTAACTTTAACCGCCAGACAAAGCTTAAATATCTGGGCTACTCAAATTACCCTTCATAGAACTATAAATATCAGTTTCTCTTGGTTATAAATAAATGTTCAGAGACAGATAAATTATCAAGGTTTGAAACAGTTCCTGATGAGAAAGATATGAGGAACAGAAATGAGAAATATAATCCAACAGCAGAATAAATAGAGATAAAAGTTTGGGAGAAAGTAAATGAAGTAAGAAAATAAAAGTGCAAACAGAAAAAAAAAAAGTTTTTTTTCCCTGATCCCAGGGAGAAAAATAAAACAGAAAAGTCTGTGAAGATTATAAATATGAAAATATAATTATACTTTATTTTTAAAAGTATAAATATTTTCATAAATTGGTCACACATAGTTGTACATAGGACCTAAATGTCAACTCAGTTGAATATTTTATAATATTCACTCATTCACTTATTTTTCAAAATATATTTCTGAACAGCTATTATGTGTCAGACATTATTATAGATATTGATGATAAGTAGAATTCCTGCTATCAAGTTATATATGTATTCAAGTGAAATAGATTCAATAAATAAATGAAATTTTAAAAAAGAAAAATAAGAAAAATATTGTGATGGATGTGGCATTCCAGAAATTAAAATGAATTAATGTGCTGATTTATGACCAATGGGGGCTTCCCTGGTGACTCAGGTGGTGAAGAATCCACCTGTAATGCAGAATAACTGCATTTGATCCCTGGGTTGGGAAGATTCCCTGGAGGAAGGCATAGCTACCCACTCCAATATTCTTGTCCAGACAATCCCCATAGACAGAGGAGCCTGGCAGGCTACAGTCCATAGGGTCCCAAAGAGTCAGACACAACTGAGCAACTAAGCACAGCACATGATCAAAGATAATATCTTTTTTTAATATAAATTTATTTTAATTGGAGGTTAATTACTTTACAGTATTGTATTGGTTTTGCCACACATCAACATGAATCTGCCACAGGTATACACGTGTTCCCCATCCTGAACCGCCCTCCCTCTCCCTTCCCCATACCATCCCTCTGGGTCGTCTCAGTGAACCAGCCCCAAGCATCCAGTATCATGCATTGAACCTGGACTGGCGATTCATTTCATATATGATATTATACATGTTTCAATGCCATTCTCCCAAATCATCCCACCCTCTCCCTCTCCCACAAAGTCCAAAAGACTGTTTTATACATCTGTGTCTCTTTTGCTGTCTCACATACAGGGTTATCATTACCATCTTTCTAAATTCCATATATATGCGTTGGTATACTGTATTGGTGTTTTTCTTTCTGGCTTACTTCACTCTGTATAATTGGCTCCAGTTTCATCCACCTCATTAGAACTGATTCAAATGTATTCTTTTTTTCACAGCTTTCTTATCTATTCATCTGCAGATGGACATCTAGGTTCCTTCCATGTCCTGGCTATTATAAACAGTGCTGCAATGAACATCTTTGAGTAGATGTCTAAGATACCTCAAGTCGGGGTGTAGCTATCCAAAAGCACAACTCTAGGTGTTGTGTGTTATCATAGTATAGGATGCTTTAGAGTTCTCAAATGATGATTAAGGAAAGAGCATTCCAGACAGAGGGGCTTCCCCAGTGGCTCAGTGGTAAAGAACTCACCTGCAATGGGTCAAGAAGATTCCCTGGAAAAGGAAATGGCAACCCACTCCAGTATTCTTACCTGGGAAATCCCATGGACAGAAGAGCCTGGTGGGCTATAGTCCATGGGACCACGAAAGAGTTGGATACGACTCACCTACTAAACAACAAACATATTCCAGACAGAGGCTTCACAAGTTGCAAAGACTAGTTAGATAACTAAGAGACTGAATATGCAAACAGACAATGGCCAGTTAATATATGACACTATAACTCTAATTCAAATCTGCAGCATTAGCACCAAAAGCCAAACCAGCTTTTTTCCCTATTTTTACCTGCTTCCAACTCAAGACCAAGAGATAGCCAAAAGTGTTCATCAGTTTTATAAGATAATCCACTTCTATTTAGCCCTCTTCCAGGTTTCTAATGCCAGCAACTTCCAGTGAGGGCACACCTGAAGCTTTGTTGTTCACTATAAAGCTTTCCCACCGCTCTGACTGCCTTTGTGTTTCTGCCAAATACAAATGATGGTGGCTGACTCCCTTGCAAACTCTTCTCATTCTGGTCTTCCTTTTTTCCCACATGTTTAATTTGAGCCAGAAAGAGAATGAAGGCAGTATGACTGGAGTCTCTGAAAGAAGGGGAGAAGTAAGCATGGGTTAGATCACATAGTGTTCTGCAAACCAGGAAAGGTTTAGATTATATTCTTAGTGAAGTAGGAATGCTTTCTGAGGCCTGGGGAGTAAGCAGTAAGGATGAGTTTAAGGAAGGACATAACATGATTTATTTTTTCCGTATTTGTTTAGCTTTACTATTTTGGTTTTCAAGTTATTTATTTTTGCTTATGTCACTGTTTTTAAAGAATTCACTTCATTTTTTTAGAGTAATTTTACATTCACAGCAAAATTAAGTATAAAGTACAGAATTCCCATATACCTCCTCTGCTCACACAAGTGCAGCTTTCCTGACTACCAGCATCCCTCTTCAGAGTTGTTTACTGTTGCAGTTCAATTGCTAAGTCATGTCCGACTGTGCAGCCCCATGGTGATTAATCTGCCTGCAATGCAGAAGTCCCAGGTTTGATCCCTGTGTCCGGAAGATCCCCTGGAGGAGGGCATGGCAACCCATTCCAGTATATTTTCCTGGAGCATCCCTGGGATTTGGTTCAGAGTCACAAAGAGTTGGACACAGCTGAAACAACTTAGCATGCATGTGTGCATTGCCATTGTGAGATGGGTGGTTTACCAAATCCTCTGTTCTTTAATGACTCTTCCAAAAGAATCCTACTTGTGATTTTTGCTTTAAAAAAAAAATAATAATACCTATAATTTTGGTGTTAACAGTTTTCAAGTGGCTGGGTGATGATCCTACTTAATGAATTGGGAAGATGGAAATAAATTACTGCAATTTGATAAATCACAAGTTCCTTTTTGGCTGTATTAAGTTTGAGGTATGAATTAGATCAAAGCTGGCTCATGAATTATTTGTCAGTTAGTTGTGACAGGATAAGTACAGAAGATAGGAATAAGAATTTAGAAATGTTTATAGCAACTCGATAGAGCTGTGATATCCAAGCTTGTGGTAAATAAACTTGTCACATTTAACTGTGTGTTGACCAATTTTTCTGCTGTCAAATTCGCATAGTAAGTTGCATGAGTTAACAGCTACACTGAAAGAACACATGACAGCATGTGATAATTTAAAATTAGTTTGCTAATTATAACTTAGAAATGTATAAATTTGAAATCCATTTTTGTCAAAAGAATTTAAATATCATTACAACTCTATAGGATAAATTATTGCAATTGTCTACTCAGGAAAGATTGAAGATATAGTTGGAAATTATTTCATCACTACCATTATTTCTAATAAAGATTAACTAAATAGCCTAAGTTTTCTAAGTTGCTTTAAATTCTCTTTTCCACTTCAGTCAGTTTATATCTGTGAGACTAGCTTTCTATTGAATTTTATTTTATTTATTTGGCTGCATTGGGTCTTAGTTGTGGCATGCAAGATTTCATTGCATCATGCAAGATCTTTCATTGCGTTGTACTGACTCTCTAATTGTGGCTCATTGGTTCAGAACTTGTGGCACATGGCCTTAGATGTTCTGTGGCATGAGGGATATTAATTCCCCAACCAGCATCAACCCAGGTTTCTCTGCATTGCAAGGTGGATTCTTAACCACTAGGCTACCAGGGAAGTCCATCTATTGAATATTATTAAAGCAGAAAAAATAAGTGTATGTATATGAATATATATATATGTATATCATTTCCTGAAATAAAATTGTCACCCATCTAAAATAGACTAGATAAGAAGCAAGTTTATTTGTCAAGGTAAATATTCATATACTTCTTTGTTCAAAGACTACTTATAGAAAATGTAACATGGAGAATCATTATTTCACTCATTTTTTTAATTATAATGATTTCAGAATTAAAAGACTATAATGTTGAATCAATTGTCTATTAATAATACCTATACACATGTGGTAAATAATGCATACAGTTTTCACAATTCATTTTTTCCTATGCTTTTCTTGTTCTAATTATATTTATTGAAATGGAGTTTTAGGTCTTTTGAATAAAATGAAAAAGAGGAGACTGTATTTTTAATATATTTTTTCTTTATTTTTCAAATAATTTGTTTTGATTGACCTTCACAAAGCTACTAGTCTATGAGGAATTTGAAATTATTATAATCTACATATTTTTTTGCCACAGAAAGTTGGAGATGTACTGAATTGGATGACAAAATGAAGATTTTAAAGAAGACAGCTGGATATTTTAATCTAACATTCTCAGGAAAGATTAGTATTAGAAATTCAATGTTGACATTATCAAGAATATAAATGTATTTAAGGTCATAGGACTAGATGGATCTAGAAATAGATGTGGCCAAAGAAGAGAAAGGTGTTCATCACAGAACCCTTGGGTACTTCACAAACAGAAGTCAGCCAGAGGAGACAGAAGTTATAGCAAAGGAGTCTAGGAAGAAGTGGTTAGAGAGATTAGAGAAGGAAAAGCAGGAATAGAATATCATTAAAGCCAAATAGTGAAAGATTCTAAAATAGAAGGAAGAGGGTCAACTCTATAAAATTTTGACCTGAGGCTGATTAAGACGAAGACAAACATGTGACCATTAGATTTGCCAACGTGGAAGTCCTTGGAGCTCTTCTCAAATGTTTGAAGTAGAAAGTTTAATGTTGTCCAGTTGAGGACGTGGTGAAATAAAACTGGGAAGTGAAATAAGTTTCACTGAAACCATGTATAGAAAAATGGAACAATGAATGAAGCCAAGGGCATATGTGTTTGTGTTTTAATAGAAGAGTAACCAGAAATGTATATATTCATGGGAAATAATCCCCACAGTGAGAGAGAAGTTGACAACTTAAAAAAAAAAAAAGTTCTTAGAGAAGGGAAAAGGGAATAAAGTCTAGCACACAGCTTGCCCTTTTATAGGAAAGGTGGTACTGTAATCATAGCAATAGAAATGAAGGAAGAAAGTATGGACTAAGTAAAAGTAGCTAACAATTACAGATAAATGTAAATGGTGTAACATGGAATTTGTCCAGGTGAAAAAAATAAGAAAACAAAATAGTTTGAGTAGTACTGAATAGTAGAAGAGGTGGTATATTTAGGTGAAAGATACAGAATTTAACCAAGAGACAATTAGAAAATGGAGTGTTAGAACTCAGAAAATGAAAGGATAAAACTTTGATTGGTTGAGGGCCAGGATATTTTGAATCTTGAAAAAGAACATTATGTATTTCTCTAGGACCAAAAACTGGGTCAGAATTTTGATGGGCCTCTTTTCAGTTACTGCCTTCTAATTTTTCTGTAAGAAAAAGGAGAGGTGAAGGGTTTTAGTTCTGAGAGTAAGGGAGTCCATTGGTAGAACAGGGTCTTGAGAAGGTTGAAAGAGCTGTTCAGTAGTGTAGTTGATTGAATTAACTAGAACCATGATGGAAGGCTGAATTTCAAGTATGGTCCCTTGAGGAAAATTACGTGTGCCCCAGTCATTCAATCCAACACTGATTTGAGTATTGCTCTCAAGGGATTTTGCAGTTGTAATTACAAGGCTAAGTCAGTTGATCTTAAAATACAGAGATTATCTGGATGGACCCTAGAAGTTGAGCCTTTTAAACTGGAATATTTACTAGGCAGGTGCAGAAGAATCACAAGGATTTGAAGTATGAGAGTTCAACAAGCCACAACTGACTTTGCAGACAGAGGGAGCGATATAATGAGAAATGCAGGTAGCTTCTAATAGCAACAAGCAGCCAGCTTGCAAGTAAATGGTGACCTCAGTCTTGCAACAGCAAGAAGTGAGCTTTTACCAATGATCTGAATGAATTTGGAAGAAAATTTTTCCTCTGGAGCCTCCAGATCAGAGTCCATCCAGGTCACCATCTTAATTTCAGCTTTAGGAGACTTTACTCAGAGAACCGAACCAAGACTGCCTGAACTTTTCTGACCCTCAGAACTTTGAGATAATGAACAGATATTGTTTGCACCTGTATTTTATAATACTTTTGTTACATAGCAATATAAAACTGATACAGCCATGTTAAAGTGTTCCTAGACTGAAGTTGAGGTCCCTGGATCTATGCTCTTCTCAAACAAATGGATTTTCTCCAGAAATCACTTAGCCACAAACCAGAAACCGTGGACAACTGGATTGATTCAATTTGGGAAATATGGAGTTTGGGGTGGTTAGAGAAGGAATAGGAACTAAGAGTGGGCTTACAGAGAAGCAAGAAAATGACATTTTGAAGTACTGAGGAGTTCTTGAAGTCAGTGCACGGGCAAAGTGGGATAGGGAAGAGAAGACACTGGGGGAAAGGAAGAATATGGAATTAGTTGCTCTTTAAGATTTCAGAGATGAAACAATTTCAAATATTAAAACCTGGTGCCCTGGATTTACGAAGGTAAAAGCATCCAGGTTCATAAACTGATGACAGGGATCCTGAAGTCTCCTAACAATCTGAGAGGAACAAAGTGGTAAATATAGTGGAGTGGCTAAGATGTTGTTAACCTCAGGAAAGAAGGTGGAATGGCCTGATGATGTGTTTTGTTTTTGTTTTTTTTTTTAATTTTAAATTTATTTATTTATTTATTTTAAATTACAATACTGTATTTGTTTTGCCATACATTGACACGAATCAGCCATAGGTGAACACAATCTCCCAATGCCGAAGCCCCCTCCCACCTCCCACCCCACATCCTCTACTTGAATCATCCTGTGCATCAGCCCCATGCATCCTGCATCCTACATTGAACATAGATTGGCGCTTCATTTCTTACACGAAAATATACATGTTTCATTGCCATTCTCCCAAACCATCCCACCCTTTCCCTCTCCCTCAGAGTCCAAAAGTCCACTCTATGCCTCTGTGTCTCTTGGTTGTCTCACCTACAGGGTCATCATTACTGTCTTCTAAATTCCATATATATGTGTCAGTATACTGTATTGGTGTTTTTCTTTCTGGCTTACTTCACTCTGTATAATTGGTTCCAATTTCATCCATCTCATTAGAACTGAGTCAAATTTATTCTTTTTAAGGGCTGAGTAGTATTCCATAGTGTATATGTACCACAGCTTTCTTATCCAAAGAGAATTTTTATTGGAAATGGGAGGAACAGTGGTTTAGATGTGTGGCATAGGAATTTTGAAAGGTAGTGCTCCTAACTTTGGGCTCATGGATGGGTGGGACAGAGAACTAGTAACTAGCAGCTCTTCATCCTCTTTCTCTTGTTGCAGCAATCTTGGTGGTCACTTACAGGTGATGACATCAACAGCTGAATCCCTAAGTCACCACTGAGAGGAAGCCCACTCTGCAATGTGAACCCAACAACATCTGCACTGGATTTTTGTAAGAATCAAACTCTTAATTTTTTAAACCTCTGGAATTGTGCTGTTGTTTGTTACAGCTGTTAGCATCACCTATTTTGTACAAAGATGTAACACAAAAATTTAAAAAGGCTTTATCTACACTTGAGCATCCCACAGTCTTGATGTGTACATGTGTGTGTGTGTGTGTCTTTTAAGGTCTTGCTTCCAAATTCTAATTTACCATTCTAGTAGCCAGAGTAATTCTCAGAATTGAAAATGGCATAATTAATCATTTATTTTTCTATGGCAAAACCTCATGTTTTACATATGAATCAAAACTATACATGTATCCTCAATAACATGATGCAGGTAGTAATTAAGCCTTATTACATTCATCAATGGAAATGCTTGTTTTTATTTGGCAAAACTCAATTTCGCCTTAAAAAAACTGAATAGTCTTTCCTATACCTGCATTCACAGTATGCTGTGAATGTTTGATACTACAGAGCATGCATCTTAATGTGATTTCCCTATTCTGTTTACTGTCTATTTATGTTGACTTTTAAAAATATTAAATACTGTGTGTTTGAAATAATATTCCAAAGTCAAAAATTTTAGAGTACATCTTATATGCTTTCATTTTTGAGAGCTGAAAATCCATTTGAAATTGGCACTTTTATCCCTGTCAGCTTAGTGTGAAGAGGGCAGGGTCTACAAATTAAATTTGTCCTTGACACTAGGAAGAAAGCAAACTGGTGGTGTTTGGGATGCAGCACATACCTGCTCTGGGCTAGCACACAACTGTCGTGAGTCTTTTCCATGGTAAAAAGACCAAGATTACGATCATAACCTTGAGTTATCATCACCTTTGGTGTGGGTGTCTTATCTACCTGTAAAAATACTTACAAACTTTAGGTAGATATAATTCTTACACTTATCTAGAGTCAGGAGAAAGTATAATTTTACTTCTGTCAAAGAAGGCTAACATATTCTTTTTTTTACATAATCTTCAAGCACAGAGTACATTTAATCTTTATATAATGATATTACCATTTCACAAGTTTAGTTGCAACAGTGTAACTTAATAATCTTTATTATTTTTTTTAAATTGTAGGATATATGATTGATGTAAACAAATTTGTACAATGACTGTTTTATTGCTGTTTTTTCTTTCTATTCAATTCTTCAGTGTTTTTTTTTCCTTTAACCTGTCCTTTCTGAAAGACCTATTGACCTTTTATAGTCTTATACCTCACTTTTGTGCTTTAATATTCTTCACAATGTTCTACAATTTCTTTAGTTATAGAACTATTCATATATGCGTTTATATACACATATAAATTTGTCTCTGTGTGTATGGCACTTCCATTGCTATGATTTTATTTCTTCTAATATATCTTTTCATCTTTACATCTTTTCATAATGTGTCCTCTTTGCTTATCAGTGTAACTGAGTGATTGGTTATCCAAAGGTGAGCCATACCTGATTTCATAGAGCTCACCTGATTTCATAGAGCTTACAGTCTAAAGAGGAAGACAGGCATTAAAAACTAATTATGCAAATGTATGTAATTGAGCTACATAATGTTCTGATTGCATCTCTAGGAAACATTTGATTTGATTTAACCAGGAGATCAGAGAATAGCTTTCCTAAGGACAAATGTGAGCTAAGATATCTGAAGAAAGGGGAAGAGCCCTGTGGCAGGACCCAGGAGGGTCCTCTAGAGCTGCTGAAAGAAGACCACAGTGACTGGAGTAAAGAGAACAGAAATAGGAATCTCAAGTTAACAATGGAGATGTCAGCTGGGGCCAGACGAGGCAGGAGACTCAAGCAGATTAAGAAACTCAGTCTTTGTCTTAAGAGCAATAGTGAGTCATTGAATAGTCTTATCAAAGACAGTGGTATGATCAGGATTCCATTAGAAATAAAATATTTCTAAGGAGGTCTAGAGAAGGGAGCCAATAGAGAGGTGTCATCTCCCAAATCACGATTCATCTTCTGAAGTAGGCTGTAACCACCTCACAGATACAAATAAAAATTTTTCCTGGGCTCTGTCCACTGTTATCTTCCAAGCATCTCGTAAATGAAAACTTAACTGGTTTCCAGGCACCCAGCTGTTATCTGAGTAATAGGGAACTGTCTAAAGTCCACAGGGAGCAGCAATTCCAGTGAACTGGAGAATGGTGAGTTTCCCCATGAGAACTGTGTATCGTTGACTGAAAGTTAATGTTAAGCTGCCCTCATGCTTACCAGCAGTTGCATTAGCCAGGCCTCTTTCCTGAGCTTTCTTTGGATGTTTCAGGCTCTGCTGAGCTGATGGAAATGAAGTCCATAATTTCAGCTATGGTCATTAACCCCCTGCTTTGTGTTCTTACTAATCATTAACATGTCATTTGTGTCACAGAAAGACTTTGAGCTCAGGAAACTGGGACTTCAGTGCAGTGGGGACCAAGTATTGAAAGTAGAAAAGGCATGACAAATTGTATTGACTAAGCTATCCTGGTCACCTTGTACAAAGGAAAATCTCATTCCAACTAGTGCAGATGGTGCTGGGATTTGAAACCCTTTGTACTGTGGAGGAGAAAAACAAGAACATGCACTGTTACTAGGAGGAAACTCGGTTATGACAGCTGAGAATTGTTATATACTTTAGTCGTTAAATAATGTAACCTCACTGAGAAAGAAAAACACACAAAAAAAGCTTAGAATCGCTAGATCCATTTTTTATTTATGTATAAAATTCAAGTGTAGGTTGAAATAATCAGTTGAGTTCATCAAATCCTTAGTGATTAGGCATTGAATTCATCAATCTTTTTCCTGCCCCAAAGATCTTTTAAACCATGTCTCATTCATTGTTCTTTAGTTACTGTCTCCAGATGGTTAGAATCAAAGCTGCTTCAAGTTCAACTGTTTGCCCAGTGTGTTCCCTTTGAGCTTTCCTACTCTTTCTACTCCAGACTTTTCAACCTAGAAGCCCCTGGCTAAGTCTACCATGCCCCCAGACTCTCATACAAGGGGCTACCCAAGAGAGTAGCCTGTACTATGAACTTAGTAACCTGTATTTAGTACTTGTGATGACACCCCCACTCCAGAACTCCTGCCTGGAAAATCCATGGATGGAGGAGCCTGGTAGGCTGCAGTCCATGGGGTCTCAAAGAGTCGGACACGACTGAACGACCTCACTTTCGTGCATTGGAGAAGGAAATGGCAACCCACTCCAGTGTTCTTGCCTGGAGAATCCCAGGGGGGGGGAGAGCCTGGTGGGCTGCCGTCTATGGGGTCACACAGAGTTGGACACGACTGAAGCGACTTAGCAGCAGCAGCAGCAGCGCTTTTATTAGTAGTATTTAATTCCAGTATATATTTCATAATAAATCCACTTATTTGTAATTGCCTTGGTGTCAGAGAGCTAATGGAATACTTTATTCAGTGTGGCTTAATGAACAAAATTTAATCTCTCTGGTTCAAATAGGAATCAAAATAACCTTTGCTCTGATTGGTTTCAGAAGTGAGAAAAGTCTTGGAATGTTCATTTTTACCTCTTTTTTCTTCAGTTGTATATTTGGGTGCTCAACTGAATTCTCTCTAATTAAGGTCACTAGTAATCTAAGTCCATTATGCCTATATTCTGGCCTTTGTGCAGTTTAGGTATGCTCCTAGTTATATGTACCTTCATGTATATTTACAATTTTATAAGATTTGTTTTATTACATAGGAAGAATGTGGAAAAATAATTTTTGGTTGATAAAAACTATCTCAAATATTTTTCCCATTAATTAGGCTTTACTGGGCACAAAATGTGATTTTTGAAAATAATATGAGTATTAGTTGTGCATTATATAAAACATCTGAAATAAACAGACATAAGAACCTATCAACAAGAATATGAGGGATTAAGTAAAATAATTAAAAGAAAAAAGATATGTAATGTTACCCCAATATTGTAAACACTAAGAACTATTTTTATTTTATGTATGTCTTTTTTCTCATAACACATAAAATAAGCTCTACTATCTCAAAGCCTTTCATATATATATTTTATTAATATGAGCATTTATTTAAGTCTACTTTAAAAACATGATTGGAGAAGGAAATGGCAACCCACTTCACTGTTCTTACCTGGAAAATCCCATGGACAGAGGAGCCTGGCAGGCTACAGTCCATGGCATCACAACAGTGGGACACGACTTGGCGACTAAATCACCACTACTACCAAAAATGTAACATTGCAACAAATCAAGCATCAGTCACTGGTGATTTAGCACGATGAGTTTCTTTACGCATAAAGTAAAATCCATACCTTAATGCTCCAGACCTTATCCTCCACTATGAAAAAGTTCTTATGTAAATTTCATGTCAGAAAATACATATGACGGTTCATCCTTTTCAGTTTTGAAATATCTTCCTTTATGACAGAGTGCTAAAAATATCTTTAAATCTGAAAAGCATGATAAATCACAACTATTTCTTATTTGGAAAAAGGTTCTTGTATTGTTGCATTTTTACAGAATTGTCATCATACAAAATTACTTTTCCTCCTAGTGAACACTTGTCTCTATTGACATGTGAGCTGCTGGCAGAGCTGACATTTTATTTGTTGGCTGGTTTCCCATACACAGTACCTTTGTGTACTGTTCCTTCTTTAAGTGTTTAGTAACCAGCTGTATATTTTGTTTGTGAACTTACTAAGAGCAGATCTTAGTGGCATGCATTGTGATACAGAAAATTCCACTGCAAGTAATATAAAATAATACTCTGGAAAACCTATTTTTATCCATGTAATTTAAGTGACTTGATATAATAATCTTGTTATATTGAAATACTCAAGATGGTAAAATATGAGCTTTCTTTTATTTTTGATATTAAGAAATAGGTAGTATACACAAAATAAAAACCTAAATAAGCATAATCCTGAGGATGTGGACTTAAAAGCAATTTGACCAACTTTCTGAGAGAAAAGTTAAGATTGAGGAAGAAGTATAATTAAAGTGAAAGTCTCTGCCTCAGAACACTCACATGTCAGATTGTGCTCCATGCCTTCAGGCATTTTATCTATCTGATAATGCACACTACTGCCTACTACTGTGGCCAAGAAGCCCTTAGAAGAAATGAAGTAGCCCACGTAATCAACAAAAGAGTCTGGAATGCAGTACTTGGATGCAATCTCAAAAATGACACCATGGTCTCTGTTCATTTCCAAGGCAAAATATTCTATATCACGGTAATCCAACCAGTAATGATGAAGAAGCTGAAGTTGAATGGTTCTATGAAGACCTACAAGACCTTCTAGAACTAACATTGAAAAAAAGATTTCCTTTTCATTATATGGGACTGGAACACAAAAGTAGGAAGTTAAGACATACATAGAATAACAGGCAAATTTGGCCTTGGGTACAAAATGAAACAGGGCAAAGGCTAACAGAATTTTGCCAAGAGAACGGATTGGGCATAGCAAAATCCTCTTCCAACAACACAAGAGACGTCTCTACATGTGGACATCACCAGATGGTTAATACTTAAATCAGATTGATTATATTCTTTGCAACCAAAGATTGAGAAGCTCTACACAGTCAGCAAAAACAAGACTGTGTGCTGACTGTGGCTCAGGTCGTGAACTCCTGATAGCCAAATTCAGACTTAAATTGAAGAAAGAAGGGAAAACCATGAGACCATTCAATTCCATTCAGTTCTGTTCAGTCGCTCAGTTGTGTCCAACTCTGCAACCCCATGGACTGCAGCATTCCACGCCTCCCTGTCCATCACTGATTCCCAGAGTTTACTCAGTCTCATGGCCACTGAGTCAGTGAAGCCACCCAAATATTTCATCCTCTGTCATCCCCTTCATCTCCCACCTTCAATCTTTCCTAGCATCAGGGTCTTTTCAAATTAGTCAGTTAGTTCTTCTCATCAGATGGCCAAAGTATTGGAGTTTCAACTTCAGCATCAGTCCTTCCAATGAATATTCGGGACTGATTTCCTTCAGGATGGACCAGTTGGATCTCCTTGTAGTCCAAGGGATTCTCAGGAGTCTTCTCCAACACCACAGTACAAAAGCATCAGTTCTTCAGTGCTCAGCTTTCTTTATAGCCCAACTCTCACATCCATTCAGGTATGACCTATTCAGACCATTTAGGTATGACGTAAATCAAATCCCTTAAAACTATACAATGGAAGTGACAGATAGATTCAGAGATTAGATCTGATAGAGTGCCTGAAGAACTACAGTCAGAGGTTTGTGACATTGTACAGGAGGCAATGATGAAGACCATCCACAAGAAAAAGAAATGCAAAAAGGCAAAGGTGGTTATCTGAGGAGAGTTTACAAATAGCTGAGGAAAGAAGAGAGCTAAAGGCAAAGGAGAAAAGGAAAGATATACTCATTTGAATGCAAAGTTCCAAAGAACAGCAAGGAGAGATAAGAAAGCCTTCCTCAGTGATCAGTGCAAAAATAGAGGAAAACAATAGAATGGGAAAGAGTAGAGATCTCTTAAAGAAAATTAGAAATACCAAGGGAACATTTCATGCAAAAACAGGCTCAATATAGGACAGAAATGGTACGGACCTAACAGAAACAGAAGATATTTAGAAGAGGTTGCAAGAATACACAGAAGAACTATACAAAAAATATCTTCACGGCCCAGGTAACCATGATGGTGTGATCACTCACCTAGAGTCAGACATACTAGAATGCAAAGTCAAGTAGTCTTAGGAAGCATCACTATGAACAAACCTAGTGGAGGTGATGGAATTCCAGTTGATGATGCCATGAAAGTGCTGCACTCAATATGCCAGCACATTTGGAAAACTCCGCAGTGGCCACAGGAATGAAAAAGGTCAGTTTTTACTTCAATCCAAAAGAAAGACAATGCCAAAGAGTGTTCACACTACCACACAATTGCACTAATCTCATACTCTAGCAAAGTAATGCTCAAAATTTGCCAAGCCAGCCTTCAACAGTAAATGGACTGTGAACTTCCATATGCTAAAACTGGATTTAGAAAAGGCAGAGGAACCAGATATCAAATTGCCAACATCTGTTGGATCATCAAAAAAGCAAGAGAGTTCCTAAAAACATCTATTTCAGCTTTGTTGACTCTGCCAAAGCCTTTGACTGTGTGGATCACAATAAACTATGGAAAATTCTGAAAGAGATGGGAATACCAGACCACCTCACCTGCCTCCTGAGAAATGTGCATGCAGCTCAAGAAGCAACAGATTGGTTCCAAATCAGAAAAGGAGGTCATCAAGGCTATATATTGTCACCCTGCTTATTTAACTGATATGCAGAGTACATTATGAGAAATACCAGATTGGATGAAGCACAAGCTGGAATCAAGATTACTGGGAGGAATATCAATAACCTCAAATATGTAGATGACACCACCCTTATGGCAAAAAGAGAACTAAAGAGCCTCTTGATGAAAGTGAAAAAGGAAAGTGAAAAATTTGCTTAAAACCCAACATTCAGAAAACTAAGATCATGGCATCCAGTCCCATCACTTCACGGCAAATAGATGGGTAAACAGTGGAAACAGTGACAGACTTTATTTTCTTAGGCTTCAAAATCACTGCATAATGTGACTGTAGCCTTAAAATTAAAAGGTGCTTGCTCCTTGGAAGAAAAGCTATGACCAGCCTAAACAGCATATAAAAAGCAGGGACATTACTTTGTCAACAAAGGTCCAGCTAGTCAAAGATATGGTTTTCCAGTAGTCAGGTATGGATGTGAGAGTTGGACTGTAAAGAAAGCTGAGCACAGAAGAATTGATGCTTTTGTACTGTGGATTTGGAAAAAACTCTTGAGAGTCCGTTGGACTACAAAGAGATCCAACCAGTCAATCCTAAAGGAAATAAGTCCTGAATATTCATTGGAATGAATTATGCTAAAGCTGAAACTCCAATACTTTGGCCACCTGATGCGAAGAACTAACTCATTTGAAAAGACCCTGATGCTGGGAAGGATTGAAGGCAGGAGGAGACAGGGATGACAGAGGATAAGATGGTTGGATGGCATCACCGACTCGATGGATATGAGTTTAAGCAAGCTCTGGGAGCTGGTGGTGGACAGGGAAGCCAGGCATGGTGCAGTCCATGGGGTCGCAAAGAGTCGGACACAACTGAGTGACTGAACTGAACTGAATACAAGCTAGAGGAGGGAATATTAGCTGCCTTTTAAGTATTTCTGCGTGTCATTGAATATGAGATTGTACGTTCCATGGAAACTTGTGTTTGTTTTTAATTAGCAGCTTGTGAAATAAATACTGATTTGAGTTATACATAAGTAGATCAGGATAGTGCTCTACCATACTCTCAAAGTTCTACACAATAGTATTTCTTGGCCTCAGTTATATTTCTGTATAGTAGAAAACATAGTATATGTTATTCTAAGGTCTTCTTGAGTCTTAAGTCTTTCCTTTATTCTGTGATTGATTGTATTTAGAAACAGTCTATGATTGCAGATTGTCAATCAAAATATTTTATCAGTGTTATACAGATTTCTTGACTTGTGTATGGCTATCTTTCATTGAAGCCTAAGGTGTTTGCAGGAGTACAAAGATCAGGGATATCCCAAACAAACGTAAATGAGGGTTTTAGGATTAAGCTCTAAAAATCCACCCAGACAGTGGATACTCTTCTTGTGATAGGAACAATTACACCAATGTGGAACTTTGACTCAGGCCTTCAGGTAGCCTGTTATTTATTTATTTATTTATTTTGCAATTTGTTCACAAGTGGAAAGAAAGAGCAGAGTTTACAGCCCACAAACTCATGAATGAATATCTATATGTGATAAACTTTAAAAAAAAAATAGTAAAACCTCTCCTCCTTATATTCTAACATGAAAAGGACTTGACAAAGTAACTTTAAATCTCAATGCTTCAATATTTTCACATATAAAACTTTGAATTAGACACATCAAAAAATATATTAAAACCCCCTCCAGCTTTGATACTTTCTTTGACTGAATCACAGACTCTTCTCTTATAAATATTAGTGGCTTCTGGGCCTGGGTTCCCACAGGGTATGCAGTACAGAGAATAGAAGAAGAAATATAGAGCTTGAGAAAGGAATTAAGTATGATGGTAATGAGACTCACAAGAGCTGTGTGTATTGTTTCAGACTTCTAAGTTTGACAGAGATTTCATACCTGATCTTTCATTTAGCCATCCTCTAAACTCTTTGGTGTAATTACTGCAGATAATATTTTTCTTTATTTTGCACAAGAGGAAGTTGAAATTTAAAAAAAATGACTTGGAAAATAATAACATGTCAGAATCAGTCCTCTCACTTGATTTCTACAGTGGTTCTCACATTTAGCATTCATGAAAACCACCTAACTAGCATGTGATATTTACAGATCTCTGGTCTCCTCCTCCAAATAATCTCATTTAATAAGACTGAATAAAGCCCAATATTCTCTACCTTTACCCAACCTCTCATGTGATCCTAATGCATGCTATGAGAAATATCTCCTTATACCTAATGTCTATTTCAAATACTATTTTCTTTTTCTTTGCTCCCAACCTTGAAAGATATGCCACGTTTCACGTGCTGGCAGATTCTTGTTAGGAATGAAAAACACATTTCTTGGATCTCCAATAAGCACCACTAGCACAGACTGATGGAGAATCAAGTGCAAAACATGGAGACATAGCATACAATGTATTCCATATTTTACTTGGGTTAATTTCTGACAATGCATATGTTAGAAATAAAATATGGTTAAAATTATCCTTGAAAGATCCATTTAATTTCCAATAAAGTACAGTATTCATTATTGTGTATATTCAACTCTACACTAAAAAGAATCTGCCTTGTTATCACCACAAAAAAGATTTATAAAGGAAAACCAAAAGCATTTAAAAGCAAAATGTCTTACGGTTTTTCTTTGTGGCACTGAGAGCCTGACAAAGTTGAGACATCAGCTGAGAGGGAAAGGCAAGACCACAACCCAGTGGCTCACGTTGGAGAAGGGTTTCACGTTGATGCAATGAGGGGAAGGGGAGGGAGGTATTTTTATTGTCCACCTATGGAGCCTGGAGTCCAGGCCCCCAGATTTCAAAACACTTCAGAGTGTCTGTACCCCCAACCTGACAGCAGAAGCAAAGGTAGTAGATACTAACAGATTAACTAGAAGGCTCAGAACATAAGCTCCTCAGAAAAAAACAGAGAAAAGAGAAAACTAGAGAGATCCCCATTGTGCTTTGTGTAAAACGTGGGAGCTCTGACTGCAAGTGGTAGGGATGAGCAAGGGAAACCCAGTCATGACCAAGGTAAAGTCTTCCCTGACCAGGCAGGATTGGGTCATCAAATCCATTACGCACACAAACAAAAGTGGAGAAGACGATGTTTCTTGCATGTGAATTCACTTGTCACTTAAGATTTATTTGTTTTTCAACATAGCCTTCCTGATGCTTTTCCTTTAAAGCACTCATGATCCATTATAAATTTATGTCATACGTTGATGACTAAAGCAATTTTAGGCTTTGTAACAATCAAAATCATCAGAGTGGCTGGAGTGTTCAGCTGAAGGATAAGCCATTAAGTGAATGAGCTCTAATCATGCTTAGCTGATCTCTAATAATCACTGTACATGCTCATTCAGTAGGAACTAGATGACTTGCTAATTGATTAATTTTTAAATGAAACTGTTAATAGTTATTTTATTTACTTTTAATAGTAGAAATTAAAATTGCTGCCATTTCTGAGACCTCCTGAACTTTCCATAGTCAGTGCTGATTTGTTAATTTTAGAATTCATATCATTTAATGTGTCATTGGACTTCATGCTTTCTTGTTTTACACTGCTCCATCATAGGTGTCTCTTTTCTCTACAACAAATGTGCTAGTGCTTTAAAGACAAATATGTCTTTTACCACTGAATCCTTCACAATACCCCATCCAATAACATTTACTGAATATTTTATAGCTTAATTTTTGAACTAATCTTATGTTTGCAACTAAAACCTCCGAAATTTAATTAACAGAGATAGTTAGTATATCACTTTATCATAATGGAGAGGCCATTTTAGGTCTGCTGAACAATTTCTCAAGTTAAGGTAAGGTGATATAAAGGAGAATTTTTCTCTCTAAACCAAAATGTCTTATTTATGCTCCACCTTTCTCAGATATATGAGGTGTTGAAGTTCCAAGCTACTAGTGAAAGTGAAAGTTGCTCAGTTGTGTCCCACTCTTTGCCACCCCATGGACTGTAAAGTCCATGGAATTCTTCAGGCCAGAATACTGCAGTGGGTAATCTTTCCCTTCTCCAGGGGATCTTCCCAACTCAGGGATCAAACCCAGGCCTCCCTCATTGCAGGCAGATTCTTTATCAGCTGAGCCACAAGGGAAGCCCTCCAAGCTACTAAAT
This sequence comes from Nanger dama, assembly GCA_917880005.1. Classification (NCBI taxonomy): domain Eukaryota; kingdom Metazoa; phylum Chordata; class Mammalia; order Artiodactyla; family Bovidae; genus Nanger; species Nanger dama. The sequence continues at coordinate 1,464,664 of CAKJTW010000043.1, read as the reverse complement.
ATGTGTTCATTTCCTGAAAGGTTACCATCCCTTAGAGCAAAAGTGACCCTCATCTTGAAAAACTGTGTGGTGTAAATGTCCTAACAAGTATATATTCTCATTTATTGTCCCTCTATATTTACCTAAATGTCCATTCTCTTTCTCTTTTTTTCTTACACTCTAGGAAATTTGTTTCCAAATGATAATTCACAGAATAAAAATTATTCCTTCCCACAGTATTAAGTGGTAAAAAATAGCCAGTGGTATAGAGGATTAGCTAGATCCTTTGATGTTTTGACTTCCTTGTGAGGCTATCCACACTAGTACAACTTTAAGTGGCAGCAAGTTTTATTTTGTGTTCCTTTCTTATTACCACTAATGGACACTTTGGATGTTTGACCTGACTTCAATACTTACAGAGAGCTATGATAGAAAGCTTATTATATGGTACTACTCTCTTGGCTTTGATGTTCTGTAAATCATGTGTATGATTGCTTCTAGGGGAGAAATTCAAACTCTCTGTACTTTAGACACAAGTGAATTCTCTCTGAGACTCAGACTTGTGTCCTTAATCATGAAGTACATAAGGGATATATAACAAATAAGATTATTTTTAGATGCTGAAAATGGACGTGATGTTTATAACATATTTAGCAGTACATTTTGAGAATTGATGCTGTTAGGATATCCTTCAAAGTGTGTCATTCCTCTACCCTAGGGTATTTTTCCCTTGTTCTTTGCTTACTTTCATTTCTCCCATTTCAGTGGGAGAGAAAAAGTTTCATTGGTAAATAAAACAGTGATGTCATCCATTTCAGTATCTGCTGTCCTCAGATTACGGTAGAATTTCATTGGGTTACTGAAAGTATAAGTGAACTCTCTTAAAAAGGAATTTAAAAAATAAAATCATGTCCTTAATAATGCATTTACTTGGTAGTTTGGAATGAAAAATGCTTTTTAATAGATACCATGCTGTATGTGGTAGTGAGGTTTTTATAGTTTATAAAAGTTAGCTTCAGTTATGTACAGTGTATCAAAAGAAACTTATGCAATGCATTTATTATAAGAAATAGATTTTCCTTTCTGGGGATAGTGAAGAAGAGAAATAATAATATGTGTATGTTTCTATTGGGTACCAGGACAACTTTAGGACACATTTTTTTTAAAGAAGCAAAGACTGATTTTTCTACAACTCTCTCTCACCTAGCGTACATGTTACTACTACCCTCTCATGCAAGTGGTGGATGCTGTTAATTGATCCCAGAGCTTTTTCATGCTGAGCTCATATTTGCCTTCAGAATCCTCAGTCTAGTGATCCAAGCTTTGATAATGAATTCATTTGGCAGGCTATTAAAGTGAATCTCAATCTCTTTTTAAGGAAGATAAATCCATCAGTAACAACATCACTTAGCTATTCTTAAATATTTCTAGAGTTGTGGGCTACAACTATTTGAATTTCTATGGCTAAAAATATAATGGAACAATAGAATGCCATTGCCTAAATAATAGGATTTTTCTTGCTACAGAGCATACCAATGCCTAGCATAGTGTCCAGCACAGAATAGGTGGATAATCCATATATGTTTGTTGCTTTTTATTTGCCTTTCATTCAAAGAATCTAATTCAAGTTCACTGTGACTTTTTTCTCAAAATATTAATTAAGGATATTACGTAGGATGTTTCTGTTAACAAAATAAAAATTCATGCCAGATAAAATAATAGTAAAATTATGTGTATTTTTTAAGTATGCACTTATAAAGGAGATGGGCTTCCTGCCCATCTGGAAACCAGAACAACAGCCAAACCAATACTGTCATTACTTAGGAAGGTCATAGAAAGTTCAGGTATTCAGAGAGCCAATGTCCAAGTCATGCACAGAGTGGGTTATTCTCAGCAAAGTTTTTCATAGAAGATCTTAACTTATAGCCACAGATAAGAAGGAACTTTATTTTAAGAGGATTAAGTCTAGAATTATTTGTTCATGATGATTGCCAGGATAGCAAAAGCTTTCTTCCAGAGTCTGGTAGATGAATCAGGAAACTCAGATCAAAAGAGCTGACTGCCAGGCTAGCGACCTCAGAGAGATGCTATCACAGACTCAAAGCTTGTTGGGAAAAAAAAAAAAAAAAAACAGTTCAAAAGATTGGGAAGAGTCATTTTAGAAGGTGGTCAATGCAGTAGTGGTTACTGATAAGGAAGTTGTTATATGTGAAGCTGTAAGTAGTTGAACACTTCATTACAATGGTACGATGAGCCCAAAGTTACATAGGCATTCACCTGGGAATCCTTTTAGGATCCAGGTAACAAAAAACAGTGAAAATGTTAGCTGCTCAGTCATGTCTCACCACCCCCCTCCACCCTGACCCCTTGAAGTGTACCCTACCAGGCTTCTTTCCATGGAATTTTCCACACAAGAACACTGGAGGGGGTAGCCATTCCCATCTCCAGGGGATCTTCCCAACCCCAGGATCAAACCTAGGTATCCTGCATAGCAGGTAGATTCATTACCTTGTGAGCCTCCAGAGAAGCCCCCTGGACCCAGGAGTGACTCCCAAGCTAACTAACCAGGGCTTTATTTATTTTTTTTTTACCTTTTATTTTACATTGCAGTAGACTTTATTGACAATATTCTATTAGTTTCTGTTATACAGCAATGTGATTTAGTTATACGTGCATACGTGCTAAGAGACTTCAGTCATGTTTGACTGTTTGTGATCCGTGGACTGTAGCCCACCAGGCTCCTCTGTCCATGGGATTTTCCAGGCAAGAATATTGAAACGAGTTTCCATTTCCTTCTGCAGAAAGATCTTCCCAATCCAGGGATCAAACCTCCGTCTCTTACATCTCTTGCACTGGCAGGCAGGTTCTTTACCACTACTGCCACCTGAGAAATCCCTCAGTTATACATATACAGGTATCAATTATTTTTCAAATTCTCTTCCCATTTAGTTTATTACAAAGTATTGAATAGAGTTCCCAGTGCTATGCAGTAAGACCTTATTGGTTATTTGTTTTAAATAAAGCAGTGTGTACATGACAATCCCAAACTCCAAATCTGTCCCTCACCCTGCTATTCCCTCCTGGTAACCCTAAATTCGTTTCTTGAATCTGTGAATCTGTTTCTGTTTTGTATTAATAAATGCATTTGTTTGGATCATTTTTGGATTTCACATATAAGCAATATCATGATGTTTATCTTGATATTTTGTCATGATAAGCTCCAATCCATCCATGTTGCTGAAAATGTGGGAGACCCAGGTTCGATCCCTGGGTCGGGAAGATCCCTTGGAGAAGGAAATGGTAACCCACTCACTCCAATATTCTTGCCTGGAGAATCCCATGGATGGAGAAGCCTGGTAGGCTATAGGCCATAGGGTCACAAAGAGTTGGACAGGACTGAGCAACTTCATTTTCACTTTAATTTTTAAAAATGACTAATATTCCATTGTATATATGTACCAACTCTTCTTTATCTATTCCTTTGTTTATGGACAGTTAGTTTGCTTCTACTTCTTGGCTATTGTAAATAGTGCTGCATTGAACATTGAGGTTCATGTATCCTTTTGAGCCATGTTTTTCTCTGGATGTATGTCCAGGAGTGGGATTACTGGATCATAGAGTAGCTCTATTCTTAATTTCTTAGAGAACCTCCATATTGTTCTCTATAGTAGCTACACCAATTTACATTTCCATCAACAATGTAGGAGGGAGGGTTCTCTTTTCTCCACAAACTTTCCAGCACTATTATTTGTAGACATTTTAATGATAGCCATTCTGACTGGTCTAATCAGATATCTCATTATATAATAGTTTTAATTTGCATTTCTCCAGTGACTAACTATGTTGAGCATCTTTTCATGTGCCTTCTGGCCATCTGTATGTCCTCTTTAGAAAAATGTTTGTTCAGATTGTCTGTCCATATTTTGATTGAGTTTTTTCTTTTTTGGATATTGACTGCATGAGCTGCTTGTAAATTTAGGCGATTAATGCCTCATCAGTTGCATCATTTGCACAAATTTTCTTTCCATTATATGGGTTGTCTTTTCAATTGCTTTATGGTTTCAATAGCTGTGCAAATGCTTTTAGTTGATTAGGTCCCATTTGCTTATTTTTGTTTTTATTTCCCTTACTCTAGGAAATGAATCAAAAAAGATATTGCTGCAACTTATGTCAAAGTGTCTTATGTCTATCTTTTCCTCAAAGAGTCTTATAGTATTTGGTATGACATTTAGGACTTTAATTGATTTTGAGTTTATTTTTTTATATGATGTTAGGGACTGTTCTAATTTCATTTTTAAAATATGTAGCCATATAGTTTTGTCAGCATAATTTATTAAAGAGCTTGTCTTTTTTCCATTATATTGTCTTCCCTCCTTTGTCATGGATTAATAGACCATAGGTACATAGTTTTATCTTGGGGCTTTCTATCCTGTTCCATTGATCTTTATTTCTGGTTTTGTGCCAATACCATAGTGCTTTGATGGCTGTGACTTTGAAGGATAGTCTGAAATTAGGAAACTGGATTCCTTCTGATTCATTTTTCTATTTCAAGATTGATATGGCTATTTGGTGTCTTTTGTGTCTCCATACAAATATCAAGATTTCTTGTTCTACTTCTATGAAAAATGCCATTGGTAATTTGATAGGATTGCAATGAATCTGTAGTTGCTTTGGGTAGTGTAGCCATTTTGACAATATTGATTTTTCCAATCCAAAAACATGGTGTATCTTTCCATCTGCTTGTGTCATCTTTGATTTCTTTCATCAGAGTTTTATTGTTTTGGGAGGAGAGGTTTTTTTACTCCTTCAGTCAGTTCAGTTCAGTTCAGTCGCTCAGTCGTGTCCGACTCTTTGCGACCCCATGAATCGCAGCACGCCAGACCTCCTTGTTCACTGCCGTCTCTCGGAGTTCACTTAGACTCGTGTCCATCGAGTCCGTGATGCTATCCAGCCATCTCATCCTCTGTCGTCCCCTTCTCCTCCTGCCCCCAATCCCTCCCAGCATCAGAGTCTTTTCCAATGAGTCAACTCTTCGCATCAGGTGGCCAAAGTACTGGAGTTTCAGCTTTAACATCATTCCTTCCAAAGAAATCCCAGGGCTGATCTCCTTCAGAATGGACTGGTTGGATCTCCTTGCAGTCCAAGGGACTCTCAAGAGTCTTCTCCAACACCACAGTTCAAAAGCATCAATTCTTCGGCGCTCAGCCTTCTTCAGTCCAACTCTCACTTCCATACCGACCACAGGAAAAACCATAGCCTTGACTAGCGGACCTTAGTCGACAAAGTAATGTCTCTGCTTTTGAATATGCTATGCTATCTAGGTTGGTCATAGCTTTTCTTCCAAGGAGTGTCTTTTAATTTCATGGCTGCAGCCACCATCCGCAGAGATTTTGCCTCCCAAAATAAAGTCTGACACTGTTTCCACTGTTTCCTCATCTATTCCCATGAGTGATGGGACAGGTGCCATGATCAATTCTTCGGCGCTCAGCCTTCTTCATAGTCGAGTTCATTCCTAGGTGTTTTATTCTTTTTGATGTGATGGTAAATGGGATTGTATCTTTAATTTCTCTTTCAGATTTTTTATCGTTAATATATAGAAATGAAGCAATTTCTGAGTATTAATTTTGTATCCTGCAACTTTATCAAATTCATTAATGAGCTCTAGTAGTTTTCTAGTAACATTGCTTTCTAGTAGCAATGTTAGGATGTTCCATGTATAGTATCGTGTCATTGGAAAAGAGTGACAGTCTTGTTTCTTATTCTCTAATTTGGATTCCCTTTAATTCTTTTTCTTCTCTGACTGCCATGGCTAGAACTACCAAAACTATGTTGAATACAAGTGGGAAGAGTGGACATCCTTGTCTTGTTCCTGATCTTAGAGAAAATTCTTTCAGCTTTTCACCATTGAGTATTATGTTAGCTGTAGGTTTGTCATATATGACCTTTATTATATTGAGGTATTTTCCCTCTATGCCCACTTTCTGGAGAGTTTTATCATAAATGAATGCTTAATTTTGTCAGAAGCTTTTCTGCATCTCTTGAGATGACCACATGGTTTCTACCCCTCAATTTGTTGATATGGTGCATCACACTGACTGATGATTTGCAGATATGGAAAGATCCTTGTATTCCTTGGATAAATCCTACTTTATCATGTTGTATGATCCTTTTAATGTATTTTTGGATTTAGTTTTATAATATTTTGTTGAGAATTTTTTGTATGTTCATCACTGTTAATAATCTGTAGCTTTCTTTTCTGTGGTGTCATTTTTGCTTTGGTATCAGGGTGATAGTGGCCAAATAGAATGAATTTGAGAGTTTTCCTTCTTCTGAGACTTTTTGGTATAGTTTCAGAAGGCTGGATGGATGTTAACTCTTCTCTAAATATTTGATAGAATTCACCTGTGAAGCCATCTTATCCTGGACTTTTATTTGTTGGAATTTTTTTAATCACATGAAAAAATATGTATTCCAGGAAAATGGAAATCAAAGAAATCCTGGAATAGCAATATTCATAACATACAAAAGAGACTTCAAAATAAAGACTTGCAAGAGACAAAGAAGGACACTACATAAATGTCAAGGGATCAGTCTAAGAAGAAGTTATAAAAATTGTAAATAAATATGCACCAAACATAGAAGCACCTCAGTTTATAAGGCAAATGCTAAGAAATGTAAAAGGAGATATCAACAGTAACACAGAAATAATGGGAGACTTTAACACTGTATTTTTACCATGGGAAAGATCATCCAGACAGAAAATCAATAAGAAACACAGGGCTTAAATGGCACATTAGACAAGATGAATTTAATTGATATTTATAGAGCATTTCCTCCAAAAGGGACATAACATACATTCTTCTGAAATGCACATGGAACATTCTCTAGGATTAATCACATGCTGCACTACAAAATAACTCTCAGTAAATTTAAGAAAATGGAAGTAATATCAACCATCTTTTCTGACAGTAGTACTATGAGATTAGGAATCAACTATAAGCTGTAAAGAAGACAAACATGTGAAGGTTAAATGACATGTTACTAAACAATCAATAGCTCACTGAAGAAATCAAAGAGGAAATTAGAAAATACCTAGAGACAAATGAAAATGAAAGGACAATGATGCAAAGCCTATGAGATGCAGCAAAAACAGTTCTAAGAGGGACGTTTGTAGCAATATAGTTTTACCTCAGAAAACATGGAAAATTTCTTTATAACTTTATAACTAAAACAACTAGAGAAAGAAGAACAAACAATCTCAAAGTTAGTAAAAGGAATGAAATTATAAAGATCCAAGCTGAAATAAATGAAATAGAGGTGAAGAAAACAATAAATGACCAATGAAAGTAAAAGCTGGCTCTTTGAAAATATAAACAAAATTGATAAACCTTTAGCCAGATTCATCAAGAAAAAGAGGTAGAGGGCTCAAAACAATAAAATCAGAAACAAAAAGAAGTTACAACAGACGCCGCAGGAGTATAAAGGATTATCAGAAGCTGTGCGTGTATGCTAAGTCACTTCAGTTGTGTTCAATTTGTGACCCTATAGACTATATTACGCCAGGCTCTTCTATCCCTGGGGTTCTCCAGGCAAGAATACTGAAGTGGGTTGTCGTGCCCTCCTCCAGGGGATCTTCCACACCCAAAGATTGAACCCATGTCTCCTGTGGCTCCTGCATTGCAGGCAGATTCTTTACCACTTACCCACTGGAGAAGCTCCTATAAGAGATTACTACAAGTAGCTGTATACCAATAAAATGGACAACTTGGAAAAATGGACAAGTTCTTAGAAAGGTACAGGCTCTCAAGAGTAAACCAGAAGGAAATAGAGAACATGATTACAGGAAGTGAAATTGAAACTGTGACTTAAAGAATTATAACAACAAAAGTCTGGGTTTCATTTTAAATGTTAGTTGGTACTTTTATAAGTGATGGAACAAGTTTGGCGATTATAATATACAGCTCAAGGAAGAAAATATTTTCAAATGTTGGTGATCAGCTTCTGTATATTTTTTTAACCACATACTATAGATTTATGTAAGTATATGAATAGTTTGTATGTGATATCCAAGTATATTACCAAGTAGAAAATTTCATCTCAAATCTCTGCAATGTATTGAATATATAAATTAAACCTGAACTAACATTATTATATGATTATATATGATTTTTGTATTTATGGAAACTTTTTGAAAACTGCCAAAATATTGTAAATATCCAGTTGATTTTACATGAAATGACTTGCTAGGATAAGTCCTGAATAGAGATATGTTAGAGTTAAGTTTGTTCTAAAAAGGTGGGAAAAAGAGAGAGAGAAATCAAACTATGTAAATACATTTGAAAACATTTGTCATGCAGTTTATTAATGCATCTCTTAGCATTAGTATTAAACTATTATTGGCCAACATTATTTTCAAATTAAATGAAACCAGTAATGTGTATAGAAAATTATTTTTGAATAGTGTACTTTGTCACTAATCTGATAAAGCTTTAATCTTTGCTTAATGATTCAAAATCTTCAGAGTTAAAGAATGTGGATGTGGTCCAGATATTCAGAGCTGGTTTGTCTGGGTAAGAAAGTATAAACATTTGCAAATGCTTCTGGGTACTATACACTGGTTGGTGAAAAAAGACAACCTAATGAGCCCAGCATTAGGGAACAGTTCAACTCCTGCCCCAACCTGCTTAGTTCTCATTTGCTTACTTTCCAAGCAGGGGATATATTATGTAAACACTAGATGTTTTAGGAAAAACAACAACAACAACAGCTCCTTACAAAGAACTCCAAAAGAGCAAAAACTTGGTCTTTCTCTTCCCTTAAGGTTTTAGTGGCCTTAGGTTCCATGTTTTATTTTGTTTTCTTTTGTTTTTGTATATTTGTTCATTTTAGAAGTAACTGCAAACACGATATTGACCCCTTATTGGTCATATTATTTGCAAATATTTTCCCCTTCAGTAGACTGTCTTTTGTTTTCTATATGGTCTCCTTTGCCATGCAAAAGCTTTTAAATTTAATTAGGCCCCATTTGCTTATTTTTCCTTTTCTTTCCTTTGCCTTAAGAAAATGAAAGTGTTAGTTGCTCAGTCTTGTCCAACCCTTTGCAACACCATGGACTGTAGCCCAACAGGCTCCTCTGTCCCTGGAATTCTCCAGGCAAGAATACTGGAATGAGTTGTCATTTCCTCCTCCAGAGGAAGTTCCTGACCCAGGGATCAAACCGAGGTCTCCTGCATTGCAAGCAAATTCCTTACCACCTGAGCCACCAGGGTAGCCCCTGCTTAGGAGACAAATAAAAAATAATATTGCTATAATTTATCTCAAAGAGTGTTCTGTTTATGTTTTCCTCTAGGACTTTTACAGTTTTACATTAGGGTTTTAAAAGGGCCTTTTGAATTTATTTTTATGTATGGTGTGAAATTTGAAATGAAATGTTCTAATTTCATTCTTTTATTTGTAGCTATCCAGTTTTCCCAATATCACTAATTAAAGAGATTGTCTTTTTTCCATTGTATATTCTTGCCTCCTTTGCAAAGATTAATAGAACATAAATGCATGGCTTTTACCTATGCTCTCTTTTTGTTCTATTTATCTATTATCTATTTTTGTGCCAATATCATACAAGGGAACATTTCATGCAAAGATGGGCTCGGTAAAGGACAGAAATGGTATGGACCTAACAGAAGCAGAAGATATTAAGAAAAGGTGGCAAGAATACACGGAAGAACTGTACAAAAAGATCTTCATGACCCAGATAATTATGATGGTGTATGCAATCACTCACCTAGAGCCAGACATCCTGGAATGTAAAGTCACGTGGGCCTTAGAAAGCATCACTACGAACAAAGCTAGTGGAGGTGATGGAATTTCAGTTGATCTATTTTAAATCCTGAAAGATGATACTGTGAAAGTGATGCATAAAATATGCCAGCAAATTTGGAAAACTCAGCAGTGGCCACAGGACTGGAAAAGGTCAGTTTTCATTCCAATTCCAAAGAAAGGCAATGCCAAAGAATGCTCAAACTACCACATGATTGCACTCATCTCACATGCTAGTAAAGTAATGCTCAAAATTCTCCAGGCCAAGCTTTAGCAATACATGAACTGTGAACTTCCTGATTTTCAAGCTGGTTTTTAGAAAAGGCAGAGGAACCAGAGATCAAATTACCAACATCTGCTGGATCATGGAAAAAGCAGGAGAGTTCCAGAAAAACATCTATTTCTGCTTTATTGACTACACCAAAGTCTTTGACTGTGTGGATCACAATAAACTGTGGAAAATTCTGAAAAAGATGGGAATATACCAGACCATCTGACCTGCCTCTGGAGAAATCTGTATGCAAGTCAGGAAGCAACAGTTAGAACTGGACATGGAACAACAGACTGGTTCCAAATAGGAAAAGGAGTATGTCAAGGCTGTATATTGTCATCCTGCTTATTTAACTTATATGCAGAGTACATCATGAGAAATGCTGGACTGGAAGAAGCACAAGGTGGAATCAAGATTTCCGGGAGAAATATCAATCACCTCAGATATGCAGATGACACCACCTTTATGGCAGAAAGTGAAGAAGAACTAAGAGTCTCTTCATGAAAGTGAAAGAGGAGAGTGAAAAAGCTGGCTTAAAGTTCAACATTCAGAAAACGAAGATCATGCCATCTAGTCCCATCACTGCATGGGAAATAGATGGGAAAACAGTGAAAACAGTGTCAGACTTTATTTTGGGGGCTCCAAAATCACTGCAGATGGTGATTGCAGCCATGAAATTAAAAGGCGCTTACTCTTTGGAAGAAAATTTATGACCAACCTAGATAGTATACTCAAAAGCAGAGACATTACTTTGCCGACTAAGGTCCGTCTAGTCAAGCCTATGGTTTTTCCTGTGGTCATGTATGGATGTGAGAGTTGGACTGTGAAGAAAGCTGAGCACTGAAGAATTGATGCTTTTGAACTGTGGTGTTGGAGAAGACTCTTGAGAGTCCCTTGGACTGCAAGGAGATCCAACCAGTCCATTCTGAAGGAGATCAGCCCTGGGATTTCTTTGGAAGGAATGATGCTAAAGCTGAAACTCCAGTACTTTGGCCACCTCATGTGAAGAGTTGACTCACTGGGAAAGACTCTGATCCTGGGAGGGATTGGGGGCAGGAGGAGACGGGGATGACCGAGGATGAGATGGCTGGATGGCATCACTGCCGTGAGTCTGAGTGAACTCCGGGAGTTGGTGATGGACAGGGAGGTCTGGCGTGCTGTGATTAATGGGGTCGCAAAGAGTCAGACACGACTGAGCACCTGAACTGAACTGAACCGAACCATCCTGTTTCAATTATTGTAGCTTAATAGTATAGACTGAAGTCACAGCAATGATACTCCTGCTTGGTTCTTTGTCAAGATTGTTTTGACTGTTGGGCTCTTTTGTTTATTCATACAAATTTAAAAAAAAAATTTTTTTTTTGCTCTAGTTCTGTGAAAAATGTTCTGGATATTTTGATAAGGGTTGCATTGAACCTGTCAATGTCCTGGGTATTCTGGTCAATTTGACAATATTAATTCTTCAAATCCAGGAATGTAGAATATCTTTTCATCTGTTTGAGTCATTTTGTTTCTTTGATCAATATAATAGTTTTTGAATACAAGTCTTCTACCTCCTAGTTGGACTTATTTCTAAGTATTTTATTCCTTTAATGCAATGGTAAATGAGATTATTTCCTTATTTTGTCTTTCTGCTATGTTGTTGTTAGTGTATGTAAATGCAAAAGATTTCTGTATATTAATTTTGTAACTTGCAACTTTAGCAAATTCATTGATGAGCACTAATATTTTTTGGTGACATTTTTAGGATATGTAGAAAATCGTGCCATCTGCAAACAGTGACAGTCTTACTCTTTCATTTTCAATTTGGATCCCCTTTGTTTTTCTTCTTTGATTGCTATTTCTAGGACTTCCAACGCTATGCTGAATAAACTGATGAGAGTGAACATTCTTATCTTGCTCCCAGTCTTAGAGAAAATGCTTTTAACTTTTCACTGTTGATGTTAACTGTGGGCTTATCATATATGGCCCTTATTATGTTGGGATATGTTCCCTGTATACATATACAGGGAGCAATTTTAATCATAAACAGATATAGAGTTTTGTCAAAAGATTTTTATGTATCTATTGATATGCACATATGGCTTTTATTCCTCATATGTTTGGTAGAATTCACCTCTGAAATGATCTGGTTTGGGGATTTTGTTTGTTGGGATTTTTTTAAATTATTAATTGAATTTCATTACTGTAATTGTTATAGTCAGGCTTCCCCAGTGGCTCAGACAGTAAAGAATCTGCCCACAATTTAGGACACCAGATTCAATTCCTGGGCCAGGAAGATCTCCTGGAGGAGGAAGTGACAACCCACTACAATATTTTTGGCTGGAGCCAACAGAGGAGTCTGTTGGCTGCATTCAATGGAGTAGCAAAGATTCAGACACAACTGAGCAATCAACACATAATTGTTCTAGTCATATCTTCTATTTCTCCTGCTTCGGTCTTTTTGTTTATTTGTTTTATTTATTATTATTATATATATATTTTTACTTTACAATATTGCATTGGTTTTGCCACACATCAACATGAATCTGCCATGAGTGTACACGTGTTCCCAATCTCGAACCCCCCCTCACCTCCCCTCCCACACCATCCCTCCAGGTCAACCCAGTGCACCAGCCCCAAGCATCCTGCACCCTGCATCGAACCTAGACTGGTGATTCATTCCTTATATGATATTATACATGTTTCAATACCATTCTCCCAAATCATCCCACTCTCTCCTTCTCCCACAGAGTCCAAAAGACTGTTCTATACATCTGTGTCTCTTTTGCTGTCTCGCATACAGGGTTATCGTTATCATCTTTCTAAATTCCATATATGTGTGTTAATATACTGTATTGGTGTTTTTCTTTCTGGCTTACTTCATTCCGTGTTATCGGCTCCAGTTTCATCCATCTCATTAGAACTGAGTCAAATGTATTCTGTTTTTAATGGTGAGTGATACTCCACTGTGTATATGTACCACAGCTTTCTTATCCATTCATCTGCTGATGGACATCTAGGTTGCTTCCATGTCCTGGCTATTATAAACAGCGCTGCAGTGAACATTGGGGTACATGTGTCTCTTTCACTTCTGGTTTCCTTGGTGTGTATGCCCAGCAGTGGGATTGCTGGGTATAAGGCAGTTCTATTTCCAGTTTTTAAAGGAATCTCCACACTGTTTTCCATAGTGACTGTACTAGTTTGCATTCCCACCAGCAGTGTAAGAGGGTTCCCTTTTCTCCACATCCTCTCCAGCATTTATTGCTTGTAGACTTTTGGATCACAGCCATTCTGACTGGTGTGAAACGGTACCTCATTGTGGTCTTGATTTGCATTTCTCTGATAATAAGTGATGTTGAGCATCTTTTCATGTGTTTGTTAGCCATCTATGTCTTCTTTGGAGAAATGTCTATTTAGTTCTTTGGCCCATTTTTTGATTGGGTCGTTTATTGTTCTGGAATTGAGCTGCAGGAGTTGCTTGTATATTTTTGAGATTAGTTGTTTGTCAGTTGCTTCATTTGCTGTTATTTTCTTCCATTCCGAAGGCTGTCTTTTCACCTTGCTTATAGTTTCCTTTGTTGTGCAGAAACTTTTAATTTTAATTAGGTCCCATTTGCTTATTTTTGCTTTTATTTCCACTATTCTTGGTGGTGGATCATAGAGGATCCTGTGATGTATGTCAAAGAGTGTTTTGCCTATGTTCTTCTCTAGGAGTTTTATAGTTTCTGGTTTACATTTAGATCTTTAATCCATTTTGAGTTTATTTTGTGTATGGTGTTAGAGGGTGATCTAGTTTCATTCTTTTACAAGTGGTTGACTAGTTTTCCCAGCACCACTTGTTAAAGAGATTGTCTTTAATCCATTGTATATTCTTCCTTCCTTTGTCAGAGATAAGTTGTCCAGAGGTGTGTGGATTTATTTCTGGGCTTTCTATATTGTTCCATTGATCTATATTTCTGTGTTTGTGCCAGTACCATACTGTCTTGATGACTATGGCTTTGTAGTAGAGCCTGAAGTCAGGCAGGTTGATTCCTCCAGTTCCATTCTTCTTTCTCAAGATTGCTTTGGCTATTCGAGGTTTTTTTGTATTTCCATACAAATTGTGAAATTATTTGTTCTAGCTCAGTAAAAATGCCATTGGTAGCTTAATAGGGATTGCATTGAATCTATAGATTGCTTTGTGTAGTATACTCATTTTCACTCTTGATTCTTCTGATCCATGAACATGGTATATTTCTCCATCTATTAGTGTCCTCTTTGATTTCTTTCACCAGTGTTTTATAGTTTTCTATATATAGGTCTTTAGTTTCTTTAGGTAGATATATTCCTAAGTATTTTATTCTTTTCATTGAACTGGTGAATGGAATTGTTTCCTTAATTTCTATTTCTATTTTCTCATTATTAGTGTATAGGAATACAAAGGATTTCTGTGTGTTGATTTTATATCTTACAACTTTACTATATTCATTGATTAGCTCTAGTAATTTTCTGATAGAGTCTTTAGGGTTTTCTATGTAGAGGATCATGTCATTTGCAAACAGTGAGAGCTTTACTTCTTCTTTTCCAATTTGGATTCCTTTTATTTCTTTTTCTGTTCTGATTACTGTGGCCAGAACTTCCAAAACTATGTTGAATAATAGGTGAAAGCGGGCATCCTTCTCTTGCTCCTGACTTTAGGGGAAATGCTTTCAATTTTTCATCATTGAGGATAATGTTTGCTGTGGGTTTGTCATATATATCTTTTATTATGTTGAGGTATGTTCCTTCTATTCCTGCTTTCTGGAGAGTTTTTCTCATAAATGGTTGTTGAATTTTGTCAAAGGCTTTCTCTGCATCTATTGAGATAATCACATGGCTTTTATTTTTCAATTTGTTGACGTGGTGTATTACATTGATTGATTTGTGGATATTGAAGAATCCTTGCATCCCTGGGATAAAGGCCACTTGATCATGGTGTATGATCTTTTTAATGTGTTGTTGGATTCTGGTTGCTAGAATTTTGTTACGGATTTTTGCATTTATGTTCATCAATGATATTG
Source organism: Nanger dama (assembly GCA_917880005.1). Lineage (NCBI taxonomy): Eukaryota > Metazoa > Chordata > Mammalia > Artiodactyla > Bovidae > Nanger > Nanger dama. The sequence continues at coordinate 1,449,577 of CAKJTW010000043.1, read as the reverse complement.
GCCTCTAGTTTTTTTGTGGCATCTTTGTCAGGTTTTGGTATTAGGGTGATGGTGGCCTCATAGAATGAGTTTGGAAGTTTACCTTCCTCTGCAATTTTCTGGAAGAGTTTGAGTAGGATAGATGTTAGCGCTTCTCTAAAGTTTTGGTAGAATTCAGCTGTGAAGCTGTCTGGACCTGGGCTTTTGTTTGCTGGAAGATTTCTGATTACAGTTTCAATTTCCGTGCTTGTGATGGATTTGTTAAGATTTTCTATTCCTTCCTGATTCAGTTTTAGAAAGTTATACTTTTCTAAGAATTTGTCCATATCTTCCATGTTGTTCATTTTATTGGCATATAATTGCTGATAGTAGTCTCTTATGATCCTTTGTATTTCTGTGTTGTCTGCTGTGATCTCTCCATTTTCATTTCTAATTTTATTGATTTGATTTTTCTCCCTTTGTTTCTTGATGTGTCTGGCTAATGGTCTGTCAATTTTATTTATCCTTTCAAAGAAACAGCTTTTTGCTTTGTTGATTTTTGCTATGGCCTCTTTTGTTTCTTTTGCATTTATTTCTGCCCTAACTTTTAATATTTCTTTCTTTCTACTAACCCTGGGGTTCTTCATTTCTTCCTTTTCTAGTTGCTTTAGGTGTAGAGTTAGGTTATTTATTTGACTTTTTAAAATGCCTGTATTTCTATGAACTTTCCCTTTAGCACTGCTTTTATAGTGTCCCACAGGTTTGGGGTTGTTGTGTTTGCATTTTCATTCATTTCTATGCATATTTGTATTCCTTTTTTGATTTATTCTGTGATTTGTTGGTTATTCAGCAGTGTGTTGTTCAGCCTCCATATGTTGGAATTTTTAATAGTTTTTCTCCTGTAATTGAGATCTAATCTTACTGCATTGTGGTCAGAAAAAAAAAGCTTGGAATGATTTCAATTTTTTGAATCTACCAAGGCTAGATTTATGGCCCAGGATGTGATCTATCCTGGAGAAGGTTTTGTGTGCACTTGAGAAAAAGGGAAATTCATTGTTTTGGGGTGAAATGTCTTATAGATATCAATTAGGTCTAACTGGTCTAATGTAGCATTTAAAGTTTGTGTTTCTTTGTTAATTTTCTGTTTAGTTAATCTGTCCATAGGTGTGAGTGGGGTATTAAAGTCTCCCACTATTATTGTGTTATTGTTAATTTTCCCTTTCATACTTGTTAACATTTGTCTTACATATTGGGGTGCTCCTATGTTGGGTGCATATATATTTATAATTGTTATATCTTCTTCTTGGATTGATCCTTTGATCATTATGTAATGTCCTTCTTTGTTTATTTTATCTGATATGAGTATTGCTACTCTTGCTTTTTTTGGTCTCTATTTGCATGGAATATCTTTTTCCAGCCCTTCACTTTCAGTCTGTATGTGTCACTTGTTTGCAACATATATAAGGGTCTTGTTTTTGTATCCATTCAGCCAGCCTTTGTCTTTTGGTTGGGGCATTCATCCCATTTACGTTTAAGGTAATTATTGATAAGTATGATCCCGTTGCCATTTACTTTATTGTTTTGGGTTCAGGTTTATACACCCTTTTTGTGTTTCTTGTCTAGAGAGTATCCTTTAGCATTTGTTGGAGAGCTAGTTGGGTGGTACTGAATTCTCTCAGCTTTTGCTTGTCTGTAAAGCTTTTGATTTCTCCTTCATATTTGAATGAGATCCTTGTTGGGTACAGTAATCTGGGCTGTAGGTTATTTTCTTTCATCACTTTAAGTATGTCTTGTCATTCCCTCCTGGCCTGAAGAATTTCTTATGAAAGATCAGCTGTTATCCTTATGGGAATCCCCTTGTGTGTTATTTGTTGTTTTTCCCTTGCTGCTTTTAATATTTGTTCTTTGTGTTTGATCTTTGTTAATTTGATTAATATGTGTCTTGGGGTGTTTCACCTTGGGTTTATCCTGTTTGGGACTCTCTGGGTTTCTTGGACTTGGGTAATTATTTCCTTCCCCAATTTAGGGACGTTTTCAACTATTCAAATATTTCAATTGTTTTCTCATGGTCTTTCTTTTTGTCTTCTTCTTCTGGGACTCCTATGAGTCGAATCTTGGAGCATTTCATATTGTCCTGGAGGTCTCTGAGATTGTCCTCATTTCTTTTAATTCGTTTTTCTTTTTTCCTCTCTGATTCATTTATTTCTACCATTCTATCTTCTACTTCACTAATCCTATCTTCTGCTTCCATTATTCTACTATTTGTTGCCTCCAGAGTGTTTTTGATCTCATTTATTTCATTATTCATTATATATTGACTCTTTTTAAAATTTCTTCTAGGTCCTTGTTAAACCCTTCTTGCATCTTCTCAGTCCTATCAATATTTGGAATTATTTATCAGGTAGATTCCCTATCTCTTCCTCTTTTGTTTGGTTTGGTGGGCATTTATCTTGTTCCTTTACCTGTTAGGTAGTCCTCTGTCTCTTCATCTTGTTTATATTGCTGCGTTTGGGATGGCCTTTCTGTATCCTGGCAGTTTGTGGAGTTCTCTTCTCTCTGGAGTGCAGTGAAGTGTCCAGTAATGAGTTATGAGATGTCAGTGGTTTGGGGGTAACTTTGTATTTGAAGCTCAGGGCTGTGTTCCTGTGTTGCTGGAGAATTTGTGTGGTATGTCTTGCTCTGGAACTTGTTGGCCCTTGGGTGGTGCTTGGTTTCAGTGTAGGTATGGAGGCACTTGATGAGCTCCTATCGATTAATGTTCCTTGGAGTCAGGAGTTTTCCAGTGTTCTCAGGATTTGGACTTAAGCCTCCTGCTTCTCGTTTTCAGTCTTATTTTTACAGTAGTCTCAAGACTTCTCATTCTATACAGCACTGTTGATAAAACATCTAGGTTAAAGATGAAAAGTTTCTCCACAGTGAGAGACACCCAGAGAGGTTCACAGTGTTACATGGAGAAGAGAAGAGGGAGGAGGGAGTTAGAGATGACCCTAATGATCTGATGTGGAATCAAAAAGGAGAGAGCAAGCTAGCCAGTAATCATTTCATTGTGTGTGCTCCCCAGTCTGGACCGCTCAGAGATGTTCATGGAGTTATACAGAGAAGAGAAGAGGGAGGAAGGAGACAGAGGTGGCCAGAAGGATAAAAGAGGGAAATGAAAAGGAGAGAGACAGATCCAGCCAGTAATCAGTTCCCTAAGTGTTCTCCACTGTCTGGAAGACACAGAGATTCACAGAGTTGGGTAGAGAAGAGAAAGGGGAGGCATGAGACAGAGGCGACCTGGTAGAGAAAAAGGAGAGTCCAAAGAAGGAGAGAGCAGTCAAGCCAGTGATCTTGCTCTCAAGTAAAAATGGATACTGAAGATTGGGTTTTTAAAGGTACAAAATTGATAACAACTACCAAAAAAGCAAAGATTAAAAATCTAGAGTAGAGGTTGGATTTTCAAAAATACAATATTAAAGAAAAGAAGAAGAAGAAGAAGAAAACAAAGTCACAAAATTATTTTTTTTTAATATGAAGTTCGCTTTAAAAATAGGATCGTTTTTGAAAAGTAATAGATTATAAAAATGAAAATTAAAGGAGTAATAGAGGACTTAAAATTTTAAAAAGTTAAAAAGAAGATGAAAAAGAATGATTGTAATATCTAAAACTTTCTCTGGTGTTGTTGTGGATAGTGTGGGGTCAGTTCATTTTTGGATAGTTCCTTGGTCCAGCTTATATTTCTCAAGATCTATAGGCCCCTTCCTATGTAGTTGGTACTAATGACAGGGTTTTAATCTATTGCAACTGTCACTTTCAAGGCGGTTCCCTCTGTTTTAGCTTCTTCTGTTTGCTGGTCTCTTCAGTGTATGATTTCTGCCCTGACACAAGGGGGACGGTGGTAGACACTTTTTTTAGGCTCACTTGTTTGGTCACACTGTGGGGAGGGAAGGACGCTGCAAACAAATAACACTGGCGTGTGCTTACAGTGTCTCAACCACACTGGGCCTGCCCCAGCTCGTGGTGCACACAGCTCAGGCTCTAGGTTGCTCTGCCAGGAACCGTCCAAGGCCAGCCCTGGGCTGCATGCACCTCCCAGGTCTAAGCCGCTCAGGTTCAGGCACTCAGGTAGTCCTCAGGGGCGCAGACTCGGTTGGGCCTGCGTTTTGTGCCCTTCCCTGGTCCAAATAGCTCAGGTGTTTGGTGAACGCAGTCGCTGCAATTTATCACCTCTCCTATCCCTACTGCTCGGTTTTCTGGGTGTACAACTGGCACACCTTCTCAGGTGGATGATGACTGTCCAGAACCCCAAGAAGTCTTAGTTAGCAAAAGAGACTGCTTGACGTTTGATTGATAATGTCTCTCTGGGGCTGTGATTCCCCGCTTCTGGCCCTTCTGGCTCTGGCTGCCTGTCACTGGAGGGATATGGTCTGCAGCTGGCTAATTCTGTTCTGTCCTTTGTTCTGTGCGCCGTCCTGGAGGTGTCTTATGTTAGAGCTTTTCACATGGTAGCTATCCCACAGTCTGGTTTGCTAGCCCAACTTAGTTCACTCTGATTACACTCAGGGCATTCGGGCCCAATCCTTACTCTAAGCAATGCAGCCCACACCTCCCTGCCCAGCCCCGCTTGCTAGTGGTGGTTGCAGGCATCTATGCTGCTTCTCCGCTGGGGGAGTTACCACTGGGCTCATAATCTGTGGTTTTTAATTATTTATTTCTTTTTCCTTCCTGTTATGTTGCCCTCTGTGTTTCCAAGGTTCACCATAGACTCAGCAGTAAGAGTGTTTCCTGGTGTTTGCAAACTTCTCTCTTATAGAGCTCCATCCCTACCTCTTTTGTCTCTTTTTTGTCTTTTATATTTTTTCCTACCTCTTTTCAAAGACAATGGGCTGCTTTTCTGGGTGCCTGATGTCCTCTGCCAGCACTCAGAAGTTGTTTTGTGGCATTTACTCAGAGTTTAAATGTTCTTTTAATGAATTTGTGGGGGAGAAAGTGGTCTCCCCATCCTATTCCTCTACCATCTTAGGACCACCTTCCTGCTTTAGTCTTGAGAGATTATACATTTCTAGGAATTTGTCTATTTATTCTAGTTGTGCCTTTACTGTATACAAACAACTGTTTGTAGTTATCTGTTATGATCCTTCATATTTCCATGGTGTAGGTTAAAACATCTCCATTTTAATTTCTGTTTTTATTGATTTGCATCATATTTCTTTTTCCTTGATGAGTCTGGCTAATAGCCTATCAGTTTTACCTTTTCAAAGAATCAGCCATTAGTTTCTTTGGCTTTTTTATATTGATCTTTAATCTCTATTTCACTTATTTCTGCTCTGAACTTTATTATTTCTTTTCTTATACTAAGGGATCTTGTTTGACCTTTGATGAGTAAGATTAGGTTGTTTGAGAATTTTTTGTTTGTTTGTTTCCTGTAAACTTCCCTCTTAGCACTGCTTTGCTACATCTAACAGATTCTGGATAGTTGGTTTTTGTGGCTTTCAATGGATACTTTATGAAAATTTTTTAAATTGACTTCAGTTCAGTTCAGTAGCTCAGTTGTGTCTGACTCTTTGCAACCCCATGGACCAGAGCACTGATCAGGCCTCTCTGTCTTACAAAGTTATAATAGTTTCTGGTATACAGTATAGTAATTCAGTTGTCTTTTCCATATTCTTTTCCATTAGGGATTATTATAGAATACTGAATATATTGTAGTTTCCTGTGCTACACATAGGACTTTGTTTTTCACCTATTTTATGTATAGTACTTTGTTATCTGCTATTCTAAATTTCTGATTCATTCCTCTCACAATCCCTTTTCCCTTTGGTAATCATAAATTTATTTTCTACGTCTGTGAGCCTTTTTCTAATTTATAACTGTTTATTTATATTGTATTTTAGACTCCAAATAAAAGTGATATTTATCTTTGTCTTTCTGATTTACTTTAGTTAGTATAATATCTAGGTCCATCCATGTCACTGCAAATGGCATTATTTCATTATTTTTTATGGCTGAGTATATTTGCCTTGAGAACCACATGAACAGTATGAAAAGGCAAAATGATAGGATATTGAAAGAGGTACTCCCCAGGTCAGTAGGTGCCCAATATGCTACTGGAGGTCAGTGGAGAAATAACTCCAGAAAGAATGAAAGGATGATGCCAAAGCAAAAACTATACCCAGCTGTGGATGAGACTGGTGGTAGAAGCAAGATCCGATGCTGTAAAGAGCAGTATTGCATAGGAACCTGGAATGTCAGGTCCATGAATCAAAGCAAATTGGAAGTGGTCAAACAGGAGATGGCAAGAGTGAATGTCGAAATTCTAGGAATCAGCAAAATAAAATGGACTGGAATGGGTGAATTTAACTCAGATGACCATTATATCCACTACTGCGGGCAGGAATCCCTTAGAAGAAATGGAGTACCATCATGGTCAACAGAAGAGTCCGAAATGCAGTACTTGGATGCAATCTCAAAAATGACAGAATGACCTCCATTTGTTTCCAAGGCAAACCGTTCAATATCACAGTATTCCAAGTCTATGCCCCAACCAGTAATGCTGAAGAAGCTGAAGTTGAACGTTTCTATGAAGACCTACAAGACTTTTAGAACTAACACCCCAAAAAGATGTCCTTTTCATTATAGGGGACTGGAATGCTAAAGTAGGAAGTCAAGAAACACCTGGAGTAACAGGCAAATTTAGCCTTGGAATATGGAATGAAGCAGGGCAAAGACTAATAGAGTTTAGCCAAGAAAATGCATGGGTCATAGCAAACACCCTCTTCCAACAACACAAGGGAAGACTCTACACATGGACATCACCAAATGGTCAACACCAAAATTAGACTAATTATATTCTCTGCAGCAAAAGACGGAGAAGCTATATACAGTTAACAAAAACAAGACCAGGCGCTGACTGTGGCTCAGATCATGAACTCCTTATTACCAAATTCAGACTTAAATTGAAGAAAGCAGTGAAAACCGCTAGACCATTCAGGTATGACCTAAATCAAAACCCTTATGACTATACAGTGGAAGTGAGAAACAGATGTAAGGGCCTAGATCTGATATATAGAGTGCCTGATGAACTATGGAATGAGGTTTGTGACATTGTACAGGAGACAGGGATCAAGACCATGCCCATGGAAAAGAAATGCAAAAAAGCAAAATGGCTGTCTGGGGAAGGCTTACAAATAGCTGTGAAAAGAAGAGAAGTGAAAAGCAAAAGAGAAAAGGAAAGATATAAGCATCTGAATGCAGAGTTCCAAATAATAGCAAGAAGAGATAAGAAAGCCTTATTCAGCTATCAATGCAAACAAATAGAGGAAAAGAACAGAATGGGAAAGACTAGAGATCTCTTCAAGAAAATTAGAGATACCAAGGGAACATTTCATGCAAAGATGGGCTCGATAAAGGACAGAAATGGTATGAACCTAACAGAAGCAGAAGATATTAAGAAGAGGTGGCAAGAATACACAGAACTGTACTAAAAGGATCTTCACTACCCGGATAATCACGATGGTGTGATCACTCATCTAGAGCCAGACATCTTGGAATGTGAAGTCAAGTGGGTCTTAGAAAGCATCACTACGAACAAAGCTAGTGGAGATGATGGAATTCCAGTAGAGCTATTTCAAATCCTGAAAGATGATGCTGTGAAAGTGCTGCACTAAATATGCCAGCAAATTTGGAAAACTCAGCAGTGGCCACAGGACTGGTAAACATCAGTTTTCATTCTAATCCCAAGGAAAGGCAATGCCAAAGAATGCTCAAACTACCACACAATTGCACTCATTTCACATGGTAGTGAAGTAGTGCTCAAAATTCTCCAAGCCAGTCTTCAGCAATACGTAAACCATGAACTTCCTGATTTTCAAGCTGGTTTTAGAAAAGGCAGAGAAACCAGAGATCAAACTGCTAACATCTGCAAGGAAAAAGCAAGAGAGTTCCAGAAAAACATCTATTTCTGCTTTATTGACTGCCAAAGCCTTTGACTGTGTGTATCACAATAAACAATGGAAAATTCTGAGAGAGATGGGAATACCAGATCACCTAACCTGCCTCTTGAGAAACCTGTATGCAGGCCAGGAAGCAACAGTAAGAACTGGACATGGAACAACAGACTGGTTCCAAATAGGAAAAGGAGTACATCAAGGCTGTATATTGTCACCCTGCTTATTTAACTTATATGCAGAGTACATCATGAGAAACACTGGACTGGAAGAAGCACAAGCTGGAATCAAGATTGCCAGGAGAAATATCAATAACCTCAGATATGCAGATGACACCACCCTTATGGCAGTTAGTGAAGAGGAACTAAAAACCTTCTTGATAAAAGTAAAAGAGGAACGTGAAAAAGTTGGCTTAAAGCTCAACATTCAGAAAACGAAGATCATGGCATCTGGTCCCATCATTTCATGGGAAATAGATGGGGAAGCAGTGGAAACAGTGTCAGACTTGATTATTTTGGGCTCCAAAATCACTGCAGATGGTGACTGCAGCCATGAAATTAAAAGATGCTTATTCCTTGGAAGAAAAGTTATGACCAACCTAGATAGCATATTCAAAAGCAGAGACATTACTTTGCCGACTAAGGTCCATCTAGTCAAGGCTATGGTTTTTCCAGTAATCATGTATGGATGTGAGAGTTGGACTGTGAAGAAGGCTGAGTACCGAAGAACTGATGCTTTTGAACTGTGGTGTTGGAGAAGACTCTTGAGAGTCCCTTGGACTGCAAGGAGATCCAACCAGTCCATTCTGAAGGAGATCAGCCCTGGGATTTCTTTGGAAGGAATGATGCTAAAGCTGAAACTCCAGTACTTTGGCCACCTGATGCGAAGAGTTGACTCATTGGAAAAGACTTTGGTGCTGGAAGGATTGGGGGCAGGAGGAGAAAGGGACGACTGAGGATGAGATGGCTGGATGGTATCACTGAATGGATGAACGTGAGTCTTGAGTGAACTCCGAGAGCTGGTGATGGACAGGGAGGCTTGGCGTGCTGCGATTCATGGAGTCGCAAAGAGTTGAACACGACTGAGTGACTGAAGTGACTGTTTAATAATATTCCATTTTGATTATAGTACGTCATTTTCTTTATCCGTTCATCTCTTAACGGACATTTAGGCTGCTTCCACGTCTTGACTATTATTAATAATGTTGTTATAAATGATCAGATGCATGTTTTTTCAAATTGTAGTTTTTCACCAGATTTATGTCTGGGAGTGGATTTGCTGGATCATATGACAAGTCTACTTTAGCTTTTTAAGAGCCTTCATACTGTTTTCTATAGTGGCTGCACAAATTTACATTCCCACCAACAATGTAGGAGGGTCCTCTTTCCTCCAAAACTTCTCCAGTATTTGTTATTCATAGACTTTTTAATGATGATGGCCTCTCCAGGTACCTTTTGAGTTCTTTTATATCTTCAGAGATCTACTGATTGTTCAGTAATATATTGTTTTCCATCAATATGCTTGCATTTTGCTTTGGTTTTTCTGTAATTTTTACTTGTAGTTGATTTCTAGCCTCACAATATTGTGTTTAGAAAGACACTTGATATGATTTCAGTTTTTAAATTTACCAAGGCTTATGAAATCTATCCTGGAGAATTGTTCATGAGCATTTGAAAGGCATGTAAATGTTATATATATATATATATATATATATATATATATATATATATAAAAAGTCCATCTGGTATAACATGTCATTTATGGCCAGGGTTTTCTTATTGATTTTCTGTCCGTATAGTCTGCATTGACGTAAATGGGCTGTTAAAGTCTACCACTTGCATTGTGTTACCATCAGTGTCTCCATCTGTGCCTGCTAATAATTTGCTTTATGTATTTAGGTGTTCATATATTGGATTCATATATATTTACAATGGTTATATATTATTTTTGGAATGATCACTTGATAATTATGTACTGCTCTTCTTTGTCTCTTGTTGCAGTCTGTTTTCAGTTCTATTTGTTCTGACATAAGTATTGCCATTCCAGCTTTCTTTTGATTTCTATTTGCATGAAATCCTTTACCTGTCCCCTCAGTTTCAGTCTGTGTGTATCTTTAGATTTGAAGTAACTCTTTTTAGGAAGCATATATATATATATATATATATATAGCCTTTTTTTTTTTTCTTCCTGGGCCCATTTGGCCACTCTAGGGCTTCCCAGGTGGTGTTAGTTGTAAAGAACCCACCTGACAATACAGAAGACATAAGAAAAGCTGGTTCGATCCTGGGTCAGGAAGATCCCCTGGAGGAGGGCAAGGCAAACCACTGCAGTATTCTTGCCTGAAGCATACCATGGACAGAGAAGCCTGGAGGGCTACAGTCCACAGGGTCACAAAGAATTGGACACAACTGAAGTGACCTAGCAGCAACAGTAGCAGCAAACCACTCTGTGTCTTTTGATTGGAGCATTTAGTCTGTTTACATTTCAAGTAATTATTGATAGGTACATACAACATTTTGTTAATTGTTTGGGGATTGTTTTTTATCGTTCTTTTTGCTTCCTTTCTTTTTCTCTCATACTCTTCCTTTATGATTTCATGACTGTCTTTAATGTTAAGTTAAAGTTCCTTTATCTTTTTGTGTGCATATTTATCCAAAATGTATCAGTTCATACAATTCAAACTCAAAAACAATCCCATTAAAAATAGGCAGAAGACTTGAATAGACAGCGTTCCAAAGACTAGAAACAAGCGGCCAACAAGCATACAGGGCACTCAAAACTGCTAATCATCAGAAAAAATGCAAATTAAAACCACAATGAGATATCATCTCACATCTGTCAGAATGCCTATTATCAAAAAGACCACAAATAACAAATGTTGGCAAGGATGTGGAGAAGAGGAAAACATTGTACACTGATGTGGGAATGTAAATTGGTATAGCTACTGTGGAAAACAGTATGAAAGTTCCTCAAAAAGTAAAAATAGAAGCTATCATATGATTCATCAATTCCACTCGAGTATATATCCAAAGAAAATAAAAGTACTAATTCAAAAGATATATGCACCCCAATGTTCATAGTATCACTATTTACAATTGTCAAGATATGAAAGCAACCTAAGTGTCCATCAACAGATGAATGAACAAAGAATATTTTGGAGATATATATCTCCAAAATAATATTATATTTTGGAATATATTCAACCATAAAAAGAATAAATTTTGTCATTTGAAACAATATTTGTGTACCTGAATGATATTATGTTTAGTGAAATAAGTCAGAGAAATACAAATACTGTAAGTTATCACTTATATGTATAATGTCAAAACTGAAATGAATGAATATTTTAAAAAAATAGAAACAGACTCAGATATTGAGAACAAATTAGTAGATATCATTAGGAGGAGGGATGAGGAGATGCATGAAAGAGGTAGGAGATTAAAAGTTACAGACTACTGTGTATAAAATAAATAAGCTATAGTGATATATTGTACAACCCAGGGAACATAGCCGATATTTTATAATAATTATAAATGGAGTATAACCTTTAAAACTGCTAATCTCTATGTAGTACACCCATAATTTATATAATTATTGTACATCAGTTCAGTTCAGTTCAGTTCAGTCGCTCAGTCATGTCCGGCTCTTTGTGACCCCATGAATCACAGCACGCCAGGCCTCCCTGTCCATCATCAACTCCCAGAGTTTACTCAGACTCAACGTTCATCAAGTCCGTGATGCCATCCAGCCATCTCATCCTCTGTCATCCACTTCTCCTCCTGCCCCTAATCCTCCCAGCATCAGAGTCTTTTCCAGTGAGTCAACTCTTCACATGAGGTGGCCAGAGTACTGGGGTTTCAGCTTTAGCATCATTCCTTCCAAAGAAATACCAGTGCTGATATCCTTCAGAATGGACTGGTTGGATCTCCTTGCAGTCCAAGGGGCTCTCAAGAGTCTTCTCCAACACCACAGTTCAAAAGCATCAGTTCTTCGGTGCTCAGCCTTCTTCACAGTCCAACTCTCACATCCATATGACCACAGGAAAAACCATAGGCTTGACTAGACGGACCTTAGTCGGCAAAGTAATGTCTCTGCTTTTTTTATTTATTTATTTATTTATTTTTAAATTAAATTTATTTATTTTTTTAATTACAATACTGTATTTGTTTTGCCATACATTGACACGAATCAGCCATAGGTGAACACAATCTCTCAATGTCTCTGCTTTTGAATATCTATCTAGGTTGGTCATAACTTTTCTTCCAAGGAGTAAGTGTCTTTTAATTTCATGGCTGCAGTCACCATCTGCAGTGATTTTGGAGCCCTCAAAAATCAAGTCTGACACTGTTTTCACTGTTTCCCCATCTATTTCTCATGAAGTGATTATACATCAACTGTGCCTAAATTAAAAGACATGAGGGATTATATAAAAACATTAAAACTATTCAAGAGTTTCCCACATTAGATGGTGAATGTTCCAATATAAGAAATTTTAAACAATATGAATATCCAGTGGACAAGGAGGACATAGAAGAAGTTCCTTCCTTAGATGGTGAACTAGATTACATGCCCTTCAATACCCCTGTCTGCAATGTCTTTATGGCTTTATATCCACTTTCTGGGCATACTAATGCCAAGCAATAAGAGCCTGATGAGAGCCACAGTGCTAATTTGTTTGTTTGTAAAGAAGAAAGGAAGGAAGATTTATGGAGAAGAGAGGAACTTGAGTTGGGAAAACTGAAAAACACAAATTGAATTTAAGGTTAACTACACTTTATTTTTATTAATATTAGAATAATACACATACATTAATATACTATAAATTTAAAAAAAATTGCACTGGTTCTGCTCTAAACTCCTACACAGACCTCCCAAAAGCAGTTGTATTGGGTTATCTTGTTGGTGATCCTGTCCTCTGAAATGGTTCCCCTACTTCTACCCTCTTCTCAGATATCATTAACAGTGAGCCTGACAAGGCAGTTAGGGTGACTTGCAGAGGTGAAGGCTGCTGGTGTACACTGAGAGATCACCTTTAGTTAGTGTAAGGATTCATCCAGTGATGCCCCAGTGTAGGTTCAAGAAAGCTCTTACTGATCTCCCGACCACTCTATGTTAGTAGCATTAATGGGAAGGTTGTTTTTTGTGTGTGTTCCACCACATACACTCTGGAACACGCAATCCACATGCCACATATCACATAGACTGTGACATGCTTATTCCCACTTTCTGACTAGTTCCTAAACTCTGAGACTTGCATATCTTTTGCAGTTACTCCAGTTTTGTCTAAATTCTGTGCCATTGCCTTTATTGTTGTTTATATGATTATGCCCTCACTTCACTCTTCAAGTCTACATTTATTCTCTTTTCCTTAGGAACTAATTTGGCTAGTATCTTGAATGAAGACTTGCGTCTTTCTTTTGGCAACAAGGCGAGAGATGGCTTTGAATAGTGACAGGATTAGCTTCCACTATTCCCTACCATTGTATTTCTGTTCTTCTATCCTCTCCCTACTTCCATCCATTTCTAGCTCTTTCTGCTTTACTGGTGCCCTTAACATCTTGCAAGCTCCCTTGACCTCTGGATTCTGATTAGAGTTGAGCAAGTGTATGCACTAGTAAGTACTGATGAGTTCAAAAGGTGAGACATAGAGAAATCAGTTCTGTGGTTCAGATACAGGCTACCTCTTTTTATCTCTAATTTACTTTTTTGATCGAGGGATAATTGCTTAAGATAATTCTGTTGTTTTCTGTCAACTCTCAACATGAACCAGTCATAAGTATACATATATCCTCTCCCGCCTTAGGATGCTGTCCTTCCATACCTCTGACTCCTACTAGGTCCTGGAAATTTATTTTCTGCCCCTTCCTCTGCAGGTGGTTAGTTTCCTTTTGTTTTGCTAGTTCCTGAGTCTCTTGGACTGCAAGGAGATGCAACCAGTCCATCCTAAAGGAAATCAGTCTTGAATATTCATTGGAAGGATTGATGCTGAAGCTGAAACTCCAATACTTTGGCCACCTGATGTGAAGGACTGATTCATTTGAAAAACCCTTGGCTGGGAAAGATTGAAGACAGGAGGAGAAGGAGATGACAGAGAATGAGATGGTTGGATGGCATCACCGACTCAATGGACATGAGTTTGAGTAACCTCCAGGAGTTGGTGATGGACAGGGAGGCCTGGTGTGCTGTGGACCATGGGGTCACAAAGAGTTGGACACGACTGAGTGCCTGAACTGAACTGGAAGTGGGTACCTTACATCCTTTTTTGATTACCTTATTTGTGCTCACATCCCTATAAATAGTCCCTTCATTAAATTATCTTCAATAGTACCTTCTGCTTCCTGTTGGCATACTAACTAAAACATCTTCAGAACCCCTGCTGCTACTGCTAAGTCACTTTAGTCATGTCCGACTCTGTGCGACCCCATAGACAGCAGCCCACTAGGCTCCTCTGTCTCTGGGGTTCTCCAGGCAAGAATACTGGAGTGGGTTGCTGTTTCCTTCTCCAATGCATGAAAGTGAAAAGTGAAAGTGAAGTCGTTCAGTCATGCCTGACTCTTAGTGACCCCATGGACTGCAGCCCACCAGGCTCCTCCATCCATGGGATTTTCCAAGCAAGAGTAGCCACCCAAATATCCATCAACTGATGAAGGGATAAGCAAATTGTGACACTGTATGTACATAAAAACATGATATTCAGCCATAAAAAAGAATGAAGTTCTGCTACAACATGGTTGAATCTGGAAAACATGCTAAATGAAAGAAACCAGGCACAAAAAGTTATATATGACATAAAGCCATTCATAACAAATATCCAGAATAGGAAAATCTATAGTGATACACCCAAAGCAGTTGTTTCCAGGTGCTGGGAAAAGGAAATTGGGAAAAAACTGCCTAATGACATAGGGATTAAGAGTGATAAAATATTTTAGAACTAGATAAAGTTGTGGAACATTGTGAATGTACTAAATGCTACTGGATTGTTCACTGTAAAATGGTTAATTTTATATTATGTGAATTTTAATTAGTTAAAAGAAAAATGGAACCTAAGAGAGACAGAATTCTCAGTGCAGGAATGTGGAAACTCTTCCTGCCCATAATAAACAAGTGGAAGGCAATGCTTGCTTCAATCCCAACTCCCTGAGTACACATGGACCTGCCCCCACGATTGCATCCTGCCCTTTAAAGCTAATGCTGCTGTTATGCATTTGTCTTCACCTTCCTTTATCCTATTTACTGTCCCATTTATACTCACCTTTACATTATTTTTGACTTTCACATTCTGAAACACATCTGCTGAAGTTTATTTTCTAATATATCTTGGTTCTAACTTTGATTCAATGCCTATTCCAAGGCAAAATTAATATGCACATTTTTTCCCTTTGAAAATCCATTGTAATCTCATTCTTCCTGGCTACTTATTATTGGGTTGCTAAGAGCAGACCCACAACTGCTTGTGGGGAAATTTATTACATAGGTTAGCCTGCCAAAACTAGACCTTTCATCAAAAGCATGCAAATGTATTTTTAAAAGCCACATCCTTTAGCTTTCTTATTAATTCAGAATAAACAAGAATGTTTTGACTTTACAGAAAATGATGTTGAAAACCTTATAGGCAT
Source organism: Nanger dama (assembly GCA_917880005.1). Classification (NCBI taxonomy): domain Eukaryota; kingdom Metazoa; phylum Chordata; class Mammalia; order Artiodactyla; family Bovidae; genus Nanger; species Nanger dama. The sequence goes on along the minus strand of CAKJTW010000043.1, from coordinate 1,434,078 downwards.
TATTCCCTGGAAGCATTTTATAATTTGATTCAAACATTAGTAAAAAAAAAAAAAAAAGTTGATGCCTACAGTTTCCTATTTTTCAGAACTTTTTATTCTTTTCTGTTAGATTTTCCTTTCCTTTCCTTTTCATTAAGATTCATCAGTAAGCCTTGTGCTCTTTTTCTCATGTTGGACTCTCAGCTTTCTTGAATTAAAACCATTGTCTTCTTTGGCATAATCATATGACAGAAAGGATAATTTATTCAACATACTTTTGAAACATATTCTAAGGGCCAGGTATAGCCCTTCACATTTTTGGTACCAAAATGAATGTCTTGATCTTGGCTTCAAAAACTCATAGCCTAGTAAAAGAAGCAAATGAATAAAGAAATGCCCATTATAGGGGGCTTTTATATAGAGGTTCTAACAGAGGCAAAAACAGTGTGCAATAGAACTGCCTAACTCTATGAAGCTAGCATGGAAAAGAAAAGGGCAACCCACTCCACTATTCTTGCCTGGAGAATCTCATGGACTGAGGAGCCTGGTGGGCTACAGTCCATGGGGTCACAAAGAGTCAGACATCACTGAGTGACTATCACTTCACTTCACATGAAGTGAGCAAAGAGAGAGAAAGAAGGTTATAAGAAGACTGGATTAAAGAGAGAGCACAAAAGTGCTTCAAAGAGGTGATAATGTTTAATTGAGCCTTGAATTCTAAATAGTTTTCCAGGAGTATAAGAAGGAGAAAGGCACTGCAAACTTAAGGAACATCATGCACAGAAATTCCATGGCATAACATAACATGTCATTTTTAAGAGCTGGACATAGTTCAGCAAGACCACTCAAACATTAAATGAAAAAAAGGGTGAATAATGAAGCAGAAAAATTCATAATGGTTTGGTTACAAGGAATTTGGGTGCTGTAATAAAGGGTTTGGACCATGTCATTAGGTAAAGGAAAGCCATAAAATGATCTTTAACCCAAGAGTAAACAGTTTAAATTTGTAAAATATGGACAATAGGTAGAAGGAAACAAATACAGGTCATTAAACAAAGAGGCTCTTAGGATGGTGCAAGTGAGTAATGATGAAGGCTGGACCTAAGGCGCTGGTTGTGGGGACAGATACGGTAAAACCAAATAATGAATGCAAAGGTCATTGACAGGAGTGGTGAGTGATGGGAAATGAGACACACTTATAGAAGGAGTCATAGAAATTCCCAGATTTCTTATCTGGTTAATGGCATCACATTCATAAGGTTGCTCAATATAATGATGTCAAAGGTGAAGCAAATTTGTGTCAAGAGCAATGACAAGTTCATTTTTACAGCCAGAGAGTTTGGTTCAGTGGAATATTTAGGTAGAACAACCCAATAGGTTATTATATATACAGGGCTTCAGTTCAGGCTAGAGTCCAGAGATTCTTTTAGTCATTTAGTCATTTTCTCCACTCTGTTAGAGACATGAATATGTCTGAACTCTCAATTCTGGCTTGGGTCTTAGGGATTCAGGATATGTATGGAGTGAGAGAAACTAGACCACTGATTTGAGAATATAAAGCTCAGGACTTTGAATTGTGTCTAGGAATTTTAAAAAAGGATAAAATTATCAAACTATAATGCAGTTCAACCAAAACATTAATTTGAAGGTGTCTAACAGAGAAGCTGAGTCTAAGTACAAGGACACCGTACCAAAGCAGCAGAATTCAGATGGGAGGCGCAAGTCACAGAGCTTCCTGAGTCACCAAAATATTTCCCCAGGTTCTTTCAAAACCAAGTTAGCAGATGGAAACAGAGGCAGAGGAAGGATTAGCTCCCTAGAATCTTAAACAGTAGGTTTGGTATTCTTTCTTGACTTCCCTGGTGGCTCAGAAGGTAAAGAATCTGTCTGCAATGCAGGAGATCCATGTTCAGTCCCTAGGTTGGGAAGATCCCCCGGAGAAGGGAATGGCTACCCACTCCAGTATTCTTGTCTGAAGTTTTCCATGGACAGAGGACCCTGGTAGGCTACAGCCCACAGGGTCCCAAAGTGTCGGACACAACTGAGAGACTAACACTTTAACTTTCACTTTGGGGGGAATTCTTTAATATAAATTAATAGCAAAATAATGAAAGAATAGTTAAGTAGGAAATGACAATCCACTCCAGTAGCCTTGGCTGCAAAATTCCATGATTGAGCACACACACACACACATACACAATGAAAGAACAGAGTGAGAAATGTAGAGAATCCATAACAAAATGCTAGAGAATATGAATATACGTGGCTTTTACTTTGGATCCTCTGAAAAGCTGACACCAATATGGAATAAGACATGCAAGAAATGTATTGAGGCAAATGCCTTTGAAAGATAAAAGGTGAAAGCAGGACAGGATAGGTAGTTTCAGACTAGAAATTTTGTTTGTCCAGAGAAAGTTTGCCCAGATGATGGAAAGTTCCTGAGACAAAACACCCATCTAGAATAATGGGTCATGTTTAGCAAGGCAGAGGGAGGAGGGACTCAGTCAGGTCAGAGAAGGGGGTGGGAGTGGGCAAAGAGTGTGCAGAGGCTGCAACTGGGGCTTTTCAGCCAAAAACCCACCTCACACCAGGGGATCTGATAAGCGCATTTTTATGGCTGCCACAATAATAAACCAGGGGATTAAAGATTCTTAGAAGAAAAAAAGTCACAGTTAAGATTAGAGTCAGGAAAAAGTGATACATTTGAATACCTGGAGAGAGGATTTAGGGAGGAAGATGTAGTCGTGTAATGCAAGATTTGAAATTCTGAAAGGTGTTTGATAAATCTTTTCTCTCTTTCACCATATATTACATCAGAAGGTATTCCTAATCAATATTTTGGTGAGAAAATCTATTTTTATATATCTCTGTTGTCAGTGAAACTCTAACCAGTGAATTTTAATATTCTAAACAGAAATAACATAATTTACTCTTCTCTATACCAGATGCTCAAGTCACAGAATACTGATTTTATAAGGGCCTGCTTCCAAACAAAAATTTGGAAAGAACTTTCTATATGTCTCTCTTCAAATCATAACAGATTCACGTATTATTAGCATATGTGGTGGTCATGGAAGTGTGGCCACTCAGATCTCCTTTGAAAAGAACCAGCAATAGCAGAGATGATGGACTGATAGCCCCCAGCTACCAGCATTCAGATCCATTGCAGCATTCACTCTGAAGACAAACCTGCCACAGGGCTGGGGCCCAGGCAGTGCTAAGCATGGCGAGAGTTCTAGAGACGGGCCATTGTGGCCCAGTGTAGGGTTCTGTTCGATCAAGACTTTCTCTCAACTGCACTACTGTCTGAAGCCTTCCCTCTCATCTTTCACAGGCAATTTGAATGATCCTCCCACTTTCATTCTACTCTATCACTTTTTAGCCTTTATATCTTTTTATTTCTATTTTTAACCAAAATTATCTGCTTTGTACCTTTGATTCCCTTTTGGTATCTACTTCTCAAAAACCTCAGACTAATACAAAGCATTAAAATCTTTAAGTCTGAGAAATCTTTACAGGCAAAAAAATTACTTTAATTTTATTTAAATCAGTTTATTTAAAATTTTCCTGTCCTTTTCTTACAGGACAATGGCCATATCACAGAACTAGTAGAACATATTAAGTTCATCATTCTAATTCACTTAACCTTCTCAATTTTCTGGAATGTAATCAACTTTATCTTCCTACCTTTTGTCTTCTTAGTTTCTTGATGGAACTCTTCAATCATATTTCAGGTCCATACTCCACACCCTGCTGTTTGTTGAACTTAGTTCTAATAGAATTATTAAGTAGTTTCTAGGTATCATTTAAAAACTCAAATTCAATTTTAGCTGATTGTTGCTGCCTTGAAATTGACACTATTTATACAATTTTTAGTTAGTATGTAATCTCCCTATGCCTCTGAAATTTTTTTCAGATTTTTCTTGGTAAAATTGAACACTGATCATGTTCCTATACCTAGACACTGTTCTTAAGCTATGCATTAATTGCAAATTATCATTTATATAGAGGATGTCCTAATCTATCTGGGATCAGCATGCTGACTGGGTATAGCCAAAAATTGAATTCCTAAAGCATACATATCAGTCGTACACATATTCAACAGAAAGTCATTGAGAAAATTCAATATACCAGCCATACCCTGCAGTATTATTTGGGCTGTTTCTACTAATCCTCAGAGAAACTTAAATAGAAGGTATTACAGATCCCTGTTCAAGATCAAAGGATTCATTCTTCCACTTGCTTAAAGTGAAGTCAGCAAACAGCTCCCAAACATCATCATCTCAATTGCTTTAGTTAGAGTCACCCAAGATCATGTTCTCTTCAGGGGAAGTCCAATGATTGACTACCATGCGGGAATAAAGCCTGGCTTCCTCATCCTAGCTTGTGATACTCACAGTGCTGTTCTAGATTCAAAACTCCCCATGGGCCTCTGAGACTGCACGCAGCCTAACTTCTCCCTCAGTTCAAGCCTGCTTCTTTCTCTTCTCTTTCAGAGATGGTGATTCCAAAAGCACTCCATAATAATGCTTTACATGCTCATTTGCAATTCAATCTGCTTCCAAGGGACCCTATCCCATAACCTCCACCCAGTGACAGTTGGTACTCAGCACAGTTCAAGAAAACAGAGATGATGGTGGGATTTTGTAACTAAATCATTTACTATCTTACCAGTAATGAGGATCCCATCACTGGGAATTGTAGCTCAGATAGCCCTTAACACTGGTAACAATATAATTATTAAAAATTTTTATTAGAGGTAAAATGGAATGATAAATCAGTGGACAATAATTCACTAGCTAGTATAATATAAAAATATTTGAAATATGGAGAAAATAGAAACTACAAAGGCTATCAAATTGAGTGACTGTCACTAAGATCAATTAACCTTTGGGAAAGATAGAAAAAGGCTGAGAGTTTAGTGTGAAAAAGCTACAATGCCTCCTATGTGACATACTAAAAGGTTCTCATATGCTCTCACTGGAGGGTAGAGATAGCTGGGATGAGCCCAAGAGCCTAAACATAAAAATACCAGAACTCCAAAGCAAGTCACACTTGTGGCCAAAGCAACTCCACAATAGTGGTTAAAAGTGTGGAAACTTGACACATGGAGCAGGTATACCTGGTTTGGTGCATCTGCAAATCTGGAAACCTCAGTTTTCCTTGCAAGACAACAAACACGTAGCCCACTTTATGTGCCCTCCACCCTTGCCATATAGGCCAGCATAACATAACTAGAGAAGTGTTGGTCTATGTGATGGTTAATTTTACATGTCAACTTGCCTGGATCATAGGCCAAGCATTTGCCCAGACATTTGGCTAAATATTATTTCTAGATGATATTAGCATCTGAATCAGTAGACTGAGCAAAGCAGATTGCTCTTTCAAACATGGATGGACACTAGACAGTCTGCTGGGAGTCTGGACAAACAAAAGGCAAAGAAAAGAATTCACTCTCTCTTTTTGCCTGATTGTTTGAGCTGGGATTCAGTCTTCTGTCCTCAGACTGGGACTTACATTATCGGTTATCCTGGTTCTCAGGCCTTCAGACTTAGATGGAAAGACAACACAGGCTTTCCTGGTTACAGACTGTAGGGCTTCTCAACTTCCATAATCACATGATTCAATGCCTTATAATAAATCAATTTATAACATGTATATATCTATGTTTATTGACCTATTCTTGCCTAAAGGCTTAATTGCATTAGTCGCTTAGTTGTGTCTGATTCTTTGCAACTCTATGTATTGCAGCATGCCAGGCTACTCTTCCCATGGGATTCTCTAGGCAAGAATACTAGAATGGATATCATTCCCTTCTCCAGGGAATCTTCCTGATCAGAGGATTGAACCTGGGTCTCCTGCATTACAAGTGAATTCTTTACCATATGAGCCACCAGGGAAGCCCCTATAGGTATAATATATATTTATTAAACATGTTTTATATCTATATATAAAATGTGTGCATATACATATATATATATATAAATTGTATACAATGCACATATAAACCAATGCATATTTGTTCTCTTTCTCTGGAAAACCCTGATTAATGCAGTGCAATATGGTAGAGAAGGAAGTATAACTCCAAATGAGCTCTCTTTAAGAAAATTAAAGATACCAAGGGAACATTTCATGCAAAGATGGGCTCAATAAAGGACAGAAATGATATAAACCTAACAGAAGCTGAAGATATCAAAAGATGTGGCAAGAATACACAGAAAAACTGTACAAAAATCTTTATGACCCAGATAACCACGATGGTATGAACACTCACCTAGAGCCAGACATCCTGGAATGTGAAGTCAAGTGGGCCTTAGAAAGCATCACTATGAACAAAGCTAGTGGATGTGATGGAATTCCAGTTGACTATTTCAAATCCTGAAAGATGATACTGTGACAGTGATGCACTCAATATGTCAGCAAATTTGGAAAACTCAGCAGTGGCCACAGGACTGGAAAAGGTCAATTTTATTCTAATCCCAAAGAAAGGCTAAGCCAAAGAATGTTCAAACTACTGCACAATTGCACTCATCTCATAAACTAGCAATGCTCAAAATTCTCCAAGCCAGGCTTCAGCAGTATGTGAACCATGAACTTCCAGGTGTTCTAGCTGGATTTAGAAAAGGCAGAGGAACCAGAGATCAAATTGCCTGCATCCAATGGATCATCAAAAAACAAGAGAATTCCAGGAAAATATCTACTTCTGCTTTATTGATGATGCCAAAGCCTTTGACTGTGTGGACCACAACAACTGTGGAAAATTATTCTAGAGATGGGAAAACCAGACCACCTGATTTGCCTCCTGAGAAATCTGAATGCAGGTCAGGAAGCAGCAGTTAGTACTGCACATGGAACAACAGACGAGTTCCAAATCAGGAAAGGAGTATGTCAGGGCTATATATTGTCATTCTGCTTATTTAACTTATATGCAGAGATCATCATGCAGAGTACTTTGGGCTGGATGAAGCACAAGCTGGATACAAGATTTCAGGGAGAAATATCAATAACCTCAGATATGCAGATGACACCAACCATATGGCAGAAAGTGAAGAAGAACTAAAGAGCCTCTTGATGAACGTGAAAGAGGAGAATGAAACAGTTGGCTTAAAACTCAACATTCAAAAACTGAAGATCATGGCATCTGGTCCCATCACTTCATGGGAAATAGATGGGGAAACAGTGGAAACAGTGACAGGCTTTATTTACTTGGGCTCTAAAATCACTGCAGATGGTGACTGCAGCCATGAAATTAAAAGAAGCTTGCTCCTTGGAAGAAAAGCTATGACCAATCTAAACAGCATATTAAAAGGCAGAGATGTTATTCAGCCTACAAAGGTCCATCTTTTCAAAGCTATTGTCTTTCCAGTAGTCATGTGTGGATGTGAGAGTTGGACTACAAAGAAAGCTGAGCACTGAAGAATTGATGCTTTTGAGCTGTGGTGTTGGGGAAGCCTCTTGAGAGTCCCTTGGACGGTAAGAAGATCAAATCAGTCAGTCCTAAAGGAACTCAGTCCTAAATGCTCACTGGAAGGATTCATGCTGAAACTCCAATACTTTGGCCACCTGATGCGAAGAACTGACTCATTTGTAAAGACCCTGAGGCTGGGAAATATTGAAGGTGGCAAGAGTTGGGGATGACATAGGGTGATATGGTTGGATGGCATCATAGACACGATGGACATAAGCTCCTTGAGGAAGCTCCAGGAGTTGGTGATGGATAGGGAAGCCTGGTATGTTGCAATCCATGAGGTCACAAAGAGTCGGACACAAATGAGTGACTGAACTAAACCATCAGGGCCAGAAGAGTGTGCAAGGCATTGGATTTTGCCCTCATAGAATTTACAATCTAATGAAGGAAGGCAGAATGAGAAAATAAAAATGTCAATGAGGTAAATTTTATAGTTCAGTTCAGTTCAGTTGCTCAGTCATGTCCGACTCTTTGTGACCCCATGAATCGCAGCACACCAAGCCTCCCTGTCCAACATCAACTCCCAGAGTTCACTCAGATTCATGTCCATCAAATCAGTGATGCCATCTAGTCATCTCATCCTAGGTCGTCCCCTTCTCCTCCTGCCCCTAATCTCTCCCAGCATCAAAGTCTTTTCGAATGAGTCAACTCTTCACATGAGGTGGCCAAAGTACTGGAGTTTCAGCTTTAGCATCATTCCTTCCAAAGAAATCCCAGGGCTGATCTCCTTCAGAATGGATTGGTTGGATCTCCTTGCAGTCCAAGGGACTCTCAAGAGTCTTCTCCAACACCACAGTTCAAAAGCATCAATTCTTCGGTGCTCAGCCTTCTTCACAGTCCAACTCTCACATCCATACATGACTACTAGAAAAACCATAGCCATGATTAGATGGACCTTAGTCGGCAAAGTAATGTCTCTGCTTTTGAATATACTATCTAGGTTGGTCATAACTTTTCTTCCAAGGAGTAAGCGTCTTTTAATTTCATTGCTGCAGTCACCATCTGCAGTGATTTTGGAGCCCAAAAAAATAAAGTCTGACACTCCTTTGACTTTTTCCCCATCTATTTCCCATGAAGTGATGAGACCAGATGCCATGATCTTCATTTTCTGAATGCTGAGCTTTAAGCCAACTTTTTCACTCTCTTTCACTTTCATCAAGAGGGCTTTTAGTTCCTCTTCACTTTCTGCCATAATGGTGGTGTCATCTGCATATCTCTGGTGATTGATATTTCTCCCGGCAATCTTGATTCCAGCTTGTGTTTCTTCCACTCCAGCATTTCTCATGATGTACTCTGCATATAATTTAAATAAGCAGGGTGACAATATACAGCCTTGATGTACTCCTTTTCCTATTTGGAACCAGTCTGTTGTTCCATGTCCAGTTCTAATTGTTGCTTCCTGACCTGCATACAAATTTCTCAAGAGGCAGGTCAGATGGTCTGGTATTCCCATCTCTTTCAGAATTGTCCACAGTTTATTGTGATCCACACAGTCAAAGGCTTTGGCATAGTCAATAAAGCAGAAGTAGATATTTTTCTGGAATTCTCTTGCTTTTTCCATGATCCAGCGGATGTTGGCAATTTGATCTCTGGTTCCTCTGCCTTTTCTAAAACTAGCTTGAACATCAGGAAATTCACGGTTCACATATTGCTGAGGCCTGGCTTGGAGAATTTTGAGCATTACTTTACTAGCATGTGAGATGAGTGCAATTGTGCGGTGGTTTGAGCATTAGTTAGATGGTAACAAGTTTCATGGAATGGAAAATAAAGGAGGGTAGGTAGACTGAGAATTCACTATAAGGAAATATAATTTTTTTAATGTGTTTTATCTTCACTGACATAAGATTTAAACTACTAGTCCAAGAAGTTGAGGGCATTGGTGTGAATATCTGAGGAAAGCAATCTGGTTAGGTGGAAAGACACTGAAAAAGTCTGAGAGTGAGACAATGCCTGGCATGCTAAAGAAAAGCAAAGAAGAGTGAGAAAGAATATCCTAGGAAAAACAGACTGAGAGGGTGGTGTACTGGAAACCAAGAGAAAAAGCATCAGATAGAAAGAGAATAGATCAGCTGTGTCAAATTCTACTGCCTGCCAAGTTAAATAAAGACTGAGTAGACTAATAAATTCAGCATTACATAAGTTCTTGGTGTTCTTACAAGAGCAAAGAGTTATGGAGGCAAAAATCAAATAGGAATGGATTTAAGAGAGAATGGGAGAAAAGTAATTAAAAGCAGGAGAGGCAATAAATTCAAGGATTTTTTTTTTTTTGCAAGTATAAAGTGAGAATTAATATAGCACTTGGGAGTGGATGGGGCAATGTAAGCACAAGAGAATTTTTTTATTTCATTTTGTTTTGTTTGGCCATTTGATTTTTAAGCTGGTCTCTTAACTCAAGGAATAATCCCTTGGAGGAGGGAGAAAACTAATGATGTAAGAGAGAGAAAGGAAGAATTGTTGGAGCAATGTTTTTGGGTAAAGAATTGGATTTAACCCCCAAATGAAGAGGTTGGCTTTAGATAAGAACATAGAATATTATTCAGGTGAATAAAAATAACTTTGCTTATGACAGAAGAAGACTCTTGAGAGTCCTTTGGACTGAGAGGAGATCAAACCAATCAATCCTAAAGGAAATCAACCTTGAATATTCATTGGAATTGACTTATGCTGAAGCTGAAGCTCCAATACTTTGGCCACCTGATGTGAAGAACTGACTCACTGGAAAAGACCCTGATGCTGGGAAAGATTGAAGGCAGGAGGAGAAGGGAGTGACAGAGGGTGGGATGGTTGGATGGCATCATCGACTCGATGAACATGAGTTTGAGCAAACTCTGGGTGATAATGAAGAATAAGGAAGCATGGCATGCTGCAGTCCATGGGATTACAAAGTGTCAGACACAACTGACAGGCTGAATAACAACAGTAATTAGAATCACTAAAATTTCATACCACAATGTAGAAACATAATAGTATTTATATTCATTTAAATATGATAAAGTGTAAAAGATTTCTCAAGTAGACCTCACTAAGAAATCAATGAAGAAATCCTTAAAGAGATATGGTAAGAGAAATTCTTTATATAATATGATATGATCTGTAATGTCTTTATTCTTGAAATCTCAGATTCAGTTGATTCTATGTATTTCATTTTAACAATAATAGACTTTTTTTTTTTCCTGAAAGAATTCTTAGTTTGGTCACAAGTTCCTCACTCTGTGCTTATTAATCCTCACTTGATTAGGAAATTTCACTTTATGAATAGGATCTGTAGAAATGATATTTTAAAAGTTGTTTTTTACCCAGTAGATTTGGAATCTCTTTATGCATGGCTATACTCACTATCTTCTGCAGGATGTGATCTGCCCATTATAGCTAGTTTAATGAATTAATATTAAAATTAATGTTAGTCTCAAATTCAGTCATGCAAGAAATGTAAAAAAATATATTTTTATATCCATTAAATCTGCTTAAATTTAATTCCAAGCTTCCATCTCAGTGAACTAGGAGGGCATTCAATTTCAGTCTTAAAAGGGACCTTTTCCTTACTAGAGACTTCTTTCCTCCTACCTTATCCATTTCCCTTTTACTCTCCTACATTATCTCTTCCCTCTGAAAAAGAAAAGAGAACAAAGAGAACAATATGGACTCCAGTTTTTCATCTACTAAAAGTGACAATGTTATGCTCATTGTCCAATTTCACAGAGATCTCTTCTAGCTCAGTTTCTCTTTGCACAAGTATCCTTGCTGGGATGGGAATGTCTCATGAATGAGGTGCATATGTGCATACCACACAGCAGTTTTCTCTGAGGTCTGGTTATCTCCTCAGGACATTGCCACAAAATATCACCAGTTGATGGTTGATGATTTCAGCTGTTTTCTGGGGTCCTGGAATCTATCCTCCAGTGCTCATTTCTCCAGGCTTCCAATCTATTCTTCCTTTTCTTCAGGCTTTCACTTTTACAAAATATGGCAACAAGGCTGACTTTTTCTTTTAGTAGCTTCTGCTTATGCCTATAAGCAATCCCTGAGTAAAGAGGCAAAGTAGGTTCTAGTCAATTTCTTAAAATGAGAAGTGGAAGAAAAAGAGAGTGTAAAATAAAATAATATTTCAAAAAATTATCCTGCCACAAATTATAGCTTTTTCCAGAAAGGTATTAACTTGTATAATGAATTTGAACTGAAAATAAATTCACTGTCCTTGGAAAGAAATATGGATTGTATTATAATTCCTAACTAACATTTTGACATTTCCACATTCCTAGAATTTTTCCTGTGCAAGACTTTTCATATCGACTTCCCTCCCTAGTGAAAGAGATAGGGTTTACTGTAATTATATTTTATTCAGTGATTTCACTACTTTATTATAATTCACACTCCAAAATAGACCCGTGTGGATGGTCCATAAACATGTTTTCCCTCAACTAATAAAACATAAACAATACTGTCATTTATCTATATCTATCTATCTGTCTATTTGTGCATGTCTGTGTGTGTGTATGTGTTACTCGCTCACACATGTCCAGTTCTTTGCTACCCCCTTGGACTGTAACCTGCCAGGCTCCTCTGTCCATGGGATTCTCCAGGCAAGAATATTGGAGTGGGTTGCCATTTCCTTCCCCAGAGGATCTTCTCAACCCAGGGATCAATCATGGGTCTCCTGCATTGCAGACAGATTCTTTACCATCTGAGCCAACAGGGAAGCATTACTAAATAATTTGTGACCACATTTCCACAGACAAATCTTTAAGGGTATAAACTCTTCTTAACATGATTTTATCATTAATTCAAGAAGAATATTCTTTTGATCTCCTTATCTGTATTGATGCAAAAAGTGTAACACCTTGAGCTACTGATAATTATTATCATAGCCTCCATCTAATCAAAAATTTATGAATTTAGCCTTAATCATATCTAGGTACCCAAAATTTGACTATTTACACATAAAGTTATACCTTTTGCCTCTTAGTTTCTGGTCAGTTCTTCGCTTCAATTTAGAAAGGAAATATAGTTGTCTAAAGACATTTGGGTCAAGGAAATCATTCATGTTCAGAATAATTTGGAATTTAAGAAATAAAATGTTAAAATATTTAAATTTAAAAAAGCATTAAAATAATTTTCCATTCCTGGTGAAATCAAGGGTAATCACCAGTTAGACTTATTAAATTATAGCTTTCTTAATTATAATAATCTGTAAACTGTCTTCACTACTCAAGCTCCCTTTAATTGTTTTGTTTTTTAGTTTGTTTGTTTTTTACAAAAATTTGCTTGTCCTCTAAGTGTCACGTAGCCTAAATGATAAAATGTTTTGCTCAGAAAGTTGAATTCAGTTGTGTCCTTTTAAGTTCAAGCAAGTAATGACTAGTTGGGACAACTGACCCTTGAACTGTGCACATACAAGTGTCTAACTGGTGACCTTTAAACATCAAAGGAGAAAAAACTCCACCCTCAGTACATTAATAATGCCTTTTCCAAACATTCCTTCCAGGAAGAAGTTTAATCACCCTTGACCTGTGGCCACAGGATTGGAAAAGGTCAGTTTTCATTTCAATCCCAAAGAAATGCAAAGCCAAAGAATGTTCAAACTACTGCACAATTGCACTCATCTCACACGCTAGCGAAGTAAAGCTCAAAATTCTCCAAGTCAGCTGTCAACAGTATGTGAGTCGTGAACTTCCAGATGTTCAAGCTGTATTTAAAAAGGCACAGGGACCAGAGATCTAATTGCTAACATCTGTTGGATAATAAAAAGCAAGAGTCCAGGAAAACACCTACTTCTGCTTTATTGACTATGCCAAAGGCTTTGACTGTGTAGACCACAACAAACTCTGGGAAATTCTTCAAGAGATGGGAAAACCAGACTACCTTACCTGCCTCCTGAGAAATCTGTATGCAGGTCAAGAAGCAACAGTTAGGTCTGCACATGGAACAACAGACTGGTTCTAAACCAGGAAAGGAGTGTGTAAAGGCTGTATATTGTCACCCTGCTTATTTAACTTACATGCAGAGTACATCATGAGAAATGCTGGACTGGATGGTGACTGTAGCCATGAAATTAAAAGATGCATGTTCCTTGGAAAAAAGTTATGACCAGTCTAGACAGCATACTAAAAATCAGAGACATTACTTTGCCAACAAAGGTCCATCTAGTCAAAGCTATGGTTTTTCCAGTAGTCATGTATGGATGTAAGAGTTGGACTATAAAGAAAGCTGAGTACCAAAGAACTGATGCTTTTGAACTGTGGTGGTGAAGAAGACTCTTGAGAGTCCCTTGGACTGCAAGGAGATCCAACCAGTCCATCCTAAAGGAAATCAGTCCTGAATGTTTGTTGGAAGGACTGATGCTGAAGCTGAAACTCCAATACTTTGGCAACCTGATATGAAGAACAGACTCATTGGAAAAGACCCTGATGCTGGGAAAGATTGAAGGCAGGAGGAGAAGGGGCTGACAGAGAATGAGATGGTTGGATGACATCACTGACTCAATGGACGTGAGTTTGAGTAAACTCTAGGAGTTGGTGATGGACAGAGAGTCCTGGTGTGCTGCAGTCCATGGAGTCGCAAAGGGTTGAACATGACTGAGCAACTGAACTGAACTGACCATGGCCCTGCCCATCAAAATAAGGCCCAGTTTCCCCCTCAGTCAGTCTCTCCCATCAGGAAGCTTCCATAAGTTTCTTATCCTTCTCCGTCACAGTGCAGACAGGTTGAAAGTCACAATCACAGAAAACTAACCAAGCTGTTCACATGGACCACAGCCTTTTCTAACTGGAACTATGAGCCATGCTGTGTAGGGCCACCCAAGACAGATGGGTCATGGTGGAGACTTCTGACGAAACGTGGTCAACTGGATAAGGGAATGACAAACCACTTCAGTATTCTTGCCTTGATGACTCCATGAACAGTACAAAAGGCAAAAAGATAGGACACTGAAAGATGAACTCCCCAGGTCAGTAGGTGCCCAATATGCTACCGGAGATCAGTGGAGAACTAATTCCAGAAAGAATGAAGAGATGGAGTCAAGGCAAAAACAGCACCCATTTGCGGATATGACTGGTAATGGAAGTAAAGTCCAATGCTGTAAAGAACAATGTTGCATAGGAATCTGGAATGTTAGGTCCATGAATCATGGCAAATTGGAAGTGGTCAAACAGGAGATGGCAAGAGTGAACATCAATGTTTTAGGAATCAGCAAACTAAAATGGACTGGAATGGGTGAATTTAACTCAGATGACCATTGTATCTACTACTATGGGCAAGAATCTCTCAGAAGAAATGAAGTAGCCATGATAGTAAGCAAAAGAGTCCAAAATGCAGTCCTTGGATGCAATCTCAAAAATGGCAGAATGATCTCTGTTCATTTCCAAGGCAAACCATTCAGTATAACAGTAATCCAAGTATATGCCCTGACCAGTAACACTGGTTCTATGAAGACCTACAAGACCTTCTAGACCTAACACCTGAAAAAGTTGTCCTTTTCATTATAGGGGACTGGAATGCAAAAGTAGGAAGTCAAGAGATACCTGGAGTAAAAGGCAAATTCGGCCTTGGAGTAAAGAATGAAGCAGGGCAAAGGCTAACAGAATTTTGCCAAGAGAATGCACTGGTCATAGCAAGCACCTTCTTCCAACAACACAAGAGAAGACTCTACACATGGACATCACCAGATGGTCAACACCAAAATCATGTTGATTATATTCTTTGCAGCCAAAGATGGAGAAGCTCTATACAGTCAGCAAAAGCAAAACAGGTAGCTGTGTGAACTCCTTATTGTCAAAATCAGACTTAAATCGAAGTTCCCTGTACCTCAGCCTTATCTCACAAATATCTGGAGCCTCTTAGGGAGGTACATTTGAGATTTGTTCTCTCATCTTCTCGACTGGCTGCCTCATAAGTAACCAAGCCTTTTCTCTGGGAGGAAACTTGGTGTCTCAGCCTTTGATTTGCTGCCTGTCCTACAAATGAAACTGGTCCAGGTGACACTAGTGGTAAAGATCCCGCCCACCACTGTAGGAGACCAAGTTCAGTCCTTACGTCAGGAAGATCCCCTGGAGGAGGGCATGACAACCCGCTCCAGTGGTCTCACCTGGAGAATCCTCGTGGACAGAGGAGCCTGGGGGCTGTAGTCAATATGGTCACAAAGAGTCGGACGCGACTGAAGCGACTTAGCACACACAGCAACACTGGGAAGGGGCAGAATGTCCCAGTTTCTGTTCCTCCAGTTTAGTTGTAGCAGTACTAGTGGTTGTGGTTGTAGTAGGAGTAGCATCAGCAGTATATTTCAGGCCTGGGAAGGGAAGAAAGAGGGAGAAGACAAACCAACTGCAGAACATTAGACTCCTAATGAAAGTTTTTGTTTAGAATGACAGGTATATTGACTATAATGATTGATGATATTTATAAAAAGTTTTGCATGTGTATATGAGCCCTTGCAAATTTGAGAGTTTCCAAAATATGTAAAATCTTGCCTGGTGTTTATCAGTTATAATTGTTGATTTGTAGTGAGGTAGAATCCCCCCACCTAACATATGCACACTTTCATCCCTTTGAGGAGTCCTTCTTGTGCTTGTTTTCTTATGTATTGTAATAAAGTAGAAAGATGATGGGGGAATGGAGTATGGATGAGTGTAGATAAGGCGATATAAGCAATTGGATAGACTAGAGCCAAGGAAATACTTTCTAAAGCAAGGAATGGAAAATCATGGTGATTTTATAAGTATGTAAACATATTGAAGTCAAATCTCATACAAATATTTTAAAGTGTACTGGATTATAAATCATAGTGTGCCAATAAAATATGACACAACAGATGTGCTTCTGGCAGATGCTAAAAAAAACTGTTACTTTGTAGAACCACATCCTCCATAGTTATTGGTTAATTATATCCATGCCTATTGATGGAAATCACAGACTCCAGCTTCCCTAGAGCTTCAATTATGGTAATTAGTTCAATCTATAGACAAGCTGAGTTCACTGCACGTGTGTGTACCCTCAACACACATGGGTATACACATATCATTATATGATTTGAAAGCTTTCCTTTATGTGTTGGATTACAAATTTATCAAGTTTGTAGAAAATTATAAAGTATATAATTACTTTCTAACTAGTTAAAAAGTATTTTCTTCTGTTATTTGCCTTTCTTTTTTTATATCTTTCTAGTATACTTTTAAATTATTCTTAGAATCTCTATGTCATAAACCTTAGAGAGAAAGATAAGAATCAGGCATAGAGGTCTGAAAAGTATTACCTCTCAGGTTTATAAGTATTCCAACCAGATTTTACAATAATTCTTTTGTACTGTTCTATGTATAGTTTTAAAATTTGAAAGAACTCTTGTCTTATGTTGATTCTTTCTTTTTTTTTGATGTGCCAATACAGATGTGTATACTTTTTTATATCCTTTTATGGTTCAGTTTTACATATTGCTTTTTTTAGGTGTGAAGTTAAAAAAATTATATTTTATAGCATAGGCAAGCAAAATATCCTTGATCTGGAACTGAAGTTAGTTGAGATGAAAATGATTGGACAAGCACCTGTATCTGGGAAATGTGCTTGCAGCTTAAAATGTTCCATAACTGTTTCTGGCATCTGCACATAAACGATGTCAGTTAAAACAGATTTATGGAAATGCTACTTCTCTCCACATTCAGCTTTATGTCATTCTATATTCATAACAGACTTATTAGAAATGGTCTAAGGCCATATGAGTACCAATCGTGGTTAGGATGGCTTACTAATTCATTTCATTTTCAATTCTAACTGACTAGAACATAGTTTTAAACTTAGGATGACTGAAGTTATAGAGCTATATATGCAGATATTTAGAGTATCTGCAATAGAAGACATGTTTGACTCCTTTAAGAAGCAGATTTTATATTTGTCATGATGTTTGGTACCATTCAATTATGTCAAATCAATAAATGAGTTCACAGCCTTTATGTATACCTATATTATACATTTAGATACTTAGAAAAAGTCTGGAGAAAAAGTAGGTTAAAAACATTATTCCAGTCTATTGATACCCTTTGGGCTGCCCCTAAGTCAAAATATGAATAATTGAATATATTGGTTAAATTTTTGCTGAGAAGTACTTAAATACTAGAGAATCTCACAGAATATACAAAATTGAAAAATTGAGAAGATGAAGTAATCTCAGTGACCTAGAATAAATATTATAAGCACTGATGACTATAGCAAATGATCCTTAAGTCTAGCAGAATATATGATATCCAAGGTATTTTGTTTCAAGAGGCCTCGACATCCTCAGCCTCCAGAAAAACAAATCTTAACTTGCTATCACTTTAAATGCCAGTATTTAGCTTATTGCTTTTAGGTAGGGTCATGATATGGCGTGAACTATAATACATGAAACATATTAAATTGAGGAGTATAAGCTCAAACCCATTCTTTCTTATGCTTATTTGCAGATCACCCACACTAACTTCTATACCCCAACTGCCCAGTGGAAACTGTTGTAAACCATAGGATTCTAAAGAATTGCATTAGGGCATTGATTCCAAAAGACCATGCCATTGTATCTGTGTATTTGATGGCAAGAGAAATAACCCAAACCAAGCCTACTCTTTATTATAATACTAGAAATGAAAAGCTATGGACAGAGATTCATAACACAGTACAGTAGGCAGTGACCAAAACAACCCCAAAGAAAAAGAAATGCAAGAAAGCAAAGTGGTTGTCTGAGGAGGCTTTACACATAGCTAAGAAAGAAGGGAAGCTAAAAGCAAGGGAAAAAGGAAAAGATACACCCAACTGAATGCAGAGAACTAGAGAATACCAACAGAAGATAAGAAGGCCTTCTTAAATGAACTGTACAAACAGTAGAGGAAAACAACAGAATGAGGAAGACTAGAGATCTCTTCAGGAAAACTGGAAATATCAAGGGAATATTTCATGCAAGGATGGGTACAATATAGGACAGGAACAGTTTGGACTTAACAGAAGCAGAAGAGATTAAAAGGTGGCAAGAATACAAAGAATGACTGGGATAACCACGATGGTGTTGTCACCCACCTAGAGCCAGACATACTGGAGTGTTAAGTCAATTCAGCCTTAGGAAACATTACCGCAAACAAAGCTAGTGAAGGTGATGGGATTCCAGGTGAGCTATTTCAATTCTAAAAGATGATGCTATTAAAGCACTGCACTCAATATGCCAGCAAATTTGGAAGTCTCAGCAGTGGCCACAGGACTGGAAAATATCAGATTTCATTCCTATCCCAAAGAAGGGAAGAGCCAAAGAATCTTTAAACTACAGTAAAATGGCACTCATTTCGCACGCTAGTAAGGTTATGCTCAGAATCCTTCAAGCTGTGCTTCAGCAGTACATGAACTGAGAAATTCCAAATGTACAAACTGGATTCAGAAAAGGCAGAAGAACTAGAGAACAAATTTCCAACAGTCATTGGATCATAGAAAAAGCAAGAGAAATCCAGAAAAACATCTGCTTCATTTACTATGCAAAAGCATTTGACAGTGTGAATCACAACAAACTGGAAAAGGTGGGAATACCAGACTGATCACCTTAACTGTCTCCTGAGAAATCTGCATGCAGGTCAAAAAGCAACTGTCAGAACTGAATGTGGGACAACTGACTGGTTAAAATTGGAAAACAAGTACAAATTTTATGCAGACAACTTCAAGTGAAATACCAGGCTGAATGAACCACAAGCAGGACCAAGACTGCTGGGAGAAATATCAACAACTTTAGATATATAGATGATACCGATGGCAGAAAGTGAAGAGGAACTAAAGAGCCTCTTGATGAGGGTGAAAGAGAAGAGTGAAAAAGTTGGCTTAAAACTCAACATTTAAAAACTAAGATCATGGCATCTGGTCCCATCAATTCATAACAAATAGATGCAGAAATAGTGGAAACAGTGACAGATTTTATTTTCTTGGGCCAAATTCATTGTGGATGGTGACTGCAGCCATGAAATTAAAAGACTTTCTCCTTGGAAGGAAAGCTATGACAAATCTAGACAGCATATTAAAAAGTAAAGATCACTTTGCCAACAAAGGTCCATATAGTCAACTCTATGGTTTTTCCAGTAGTCATGTTTGGATGTGAGAGTTAGACTATAAAGAAGGCTGAGCTCAGAAGAATTGATTCTTTCCAGTTGTACTGCTGGAGAAAACTCTTGAGCGTCCCTTGGACTGTAGAGAGATCCAACCAGTCCATCCTAAAGGAAATCAACCCTGAATATTCATTGAAAGACTGATACTGAAGCTGAAGCTCCAATACTTTGGCCACCTGATGCAAAGAGCTGACTCACTGGAAAAGACCCTGGTGCTGGGAAAGATTGAAAGCAAAAGGAGAAGGGAATGCAGAGGATGAGGTGTTAGATAGCATCACCAACTCAATGGACTTGAATTTGAGAAAACTCTAAGAGACAATAAAGGACAGGGAAGCCAGGATGCTGTGATCAGTGGGGCCACGAAGATTTGGACAGGACTTAATGACTGAAACAACAACAACAAACATGATAGTCATGCTCAGAAACTCTAAGAAATAAAATTCAAGGGAATAGAAAACCTTGAAGAATACTAAGAAAAATATAAACAGTGAAAAAGTAGAAAATTTAAGACCTATAGACAATGAGAACATCTGACTAACATGAGGCTTTGGTTGAAGACCGCAGTGTCTAGGGGAGTAGCTTGTTATGGACATTTGCTTGGTAAAACACAAATCTCACTATTCCCCTAACCCTTTGATAAGCTTTTATTTTTTAAAAAAAGGCTAATTAAATTATTCATTTTAATAGCATAAATAAGGTAATATAAAAAATTAAAAGGTAAACAACAATAATCAACATTTATTAAGTGCTTGCTATGTCTCTGAAATTTTACCAACTGCTTTACTTATTTCATTTCAGTTCAGTTCAGTTCAGTTCAGTTCAGTCGCTCAGTCATGTCCAACTCCTTGTAATCACATGAACTGCAGCACATCAGGCCTCCCTGTCCATCACCAACTCCTGGAGTCCACCCAAAACCATGTTCGTTGCGTCAGTGAAGCCATCCAGCCATCTCATCCTCTGTTGTCTCCTTCTCCTCCTGCTCTCAATCTTTCCCAGCATCAGGGTCTTTTCAAATAAGTCAGCTCTTCACATCAAGTGGCCAAAGTATTAGTGTTTCATCTTCAACGTCAGTCCCTCCAATGAACACCCAGGACTGATTTCCTTTAGGATGGACTGGTTGGATCTCCTTGCAGTCCAAGGGATTCTCAAGAGTCTTCTCCAACCCCACAGTTCAAAATCATCAATTCTTCAGCACTCAGCTTTCTTCCGGAGAAGGCGATGGCACCCCACTCCAGTACTCTTGCCTGGAAAATCCCATGGATGGAGGAGCCTGATAGGCTACAGTCCATGGGGTCGCTGAGAGTTGGACATGACTCAGTGACTTCCCTTTCACTTTTCACTTTCATGCATTGGAGAAGGAAATGGCAACCCACTCCAGTGTTCTTGCCTGGAGAATCCCAGGGATGGGGGAGCCTGGTGGGCTGCCATCTCTGGGGTCGCACAGAGTCGGACACGACTGAAGTGACAGCAGCAGCAGCTTTCTTCACAGTCCAACTCTCACATCCATATATGACCACTGAAAAAACCATAGCCTTGATTGGACGGACCTTTGTTGACAAAGTAATATCTCTACTTTTTAATATGCTTTCTAGGTTGGTCATAACTTTCTTTTATTGCCTGGAAAATCGCATGGACAGAAAAGCCTGATAGGTTACAGTCCATGAGGTCGCAAAGAGTTGGACATGACTGAGCAACTTCACTTTCAAGCGTCTTTTAATTTCATGGCTGCAATCACCATTATTTCATTTTGACCTTGTACTTCCCTGGTGGCTCAGACGGGAAAGCATCTGTCTACAATGTGGGAGACCTGGGTTCGATCCCTGGGTTGGGAAGATCCACTGGAGAAGGAAATGGCAACCCATTCCAGTATTCTTGTCTGGGAAATCCCATGGACAGAGGAGCCTGATAGGTTACAGTTCATGGGGTCGCAAAGAGTGGGACACGACTGAGCGACTTCACTTTCACTTTCATAGTCTATATGGTAAAGGTACTATTATTTTCTTTTTGGTCAAGAGAAAATTGAGAAAGAAATAATACAGCATTCTATTTAGACTTTCTTTAAAATTTTTCTTAAAAATTTTAGACCTATTCTTAATGACTCAGAGGTCCAAGACAATTATTTTGCTTCTAGTATTTCTTCCACTTAATACTTTCAACTAATATAAAGACATATTTGTTAATATATTTTGATTCATTTTCATGTAACTATGAAAATATTTTAAGGTACTTATCAATTACATTCTCTTAGAGACGTTAATTATCAATCTCACTTTTAAAGGGAATTTTTACAGTTGTTTACTTTTTTTTTCTGTTACTCTATTTTAAGAGAAAACAGGATTTGAACACCAGTAGACTGATTTTAGGTTTAATTCTAATGCTTCATGGATTTGAATTATATTCAAAAGCAAAAGCCTTCCACAAAACCTAAAATGTTAACAAAAAATAGCTTAAAAGCTGTCTAAATGTAAGAGTTAGAGGAGTTACCAATATATCATTTAGAGATAAAAATAAATAAAGCTATAAATATATTTAAGCGTACAAAGTTAAACAAACTAAGAAAAGTAATGCAATGACTAAAACCAAAAGGTGGAGGAAAAGGAAAAGAGAAAAAAAGGAATTATGCTAATTTTCATTTTGTCTGTATAGGAGAATTAATAAATAGATCCTCAAAAGGAGGAGCCCAAAGTGTTTTTAAAAAGATAACCACTATAACAGAAAATGTTAATCTTCTTTAATAAAAATGTCCATGAATGTTTGACATGAATGCAAATGTGTTCTTGCACATGTACATGAAGGAAAACAAATAGACCACAGATGAGTTTTGTGGACTTAGAAAGGAAAGGCACAAAAAATAATATGATAGAACTGAGAGCAAACATTTCTATTATACCAATAACAGAAGATGAGCTAAAATGCTATATTAAACTAAATAACCTTAGATTTTATTTCAAAGCAAAATCTAGCTCTAAATACTACATAAGAAACTTCCAAATAACCTGACTGAAAATAAAAGAGAGTCACAATTTTATCAGACAAAAACAGAAAGCAGAAGTTATTGTCTGCATTTCTGACAGGGTTGAAATTAAGCAAAAGATAATAATAATAAATTAAAAAAAATAATGGCTCTGTAAAGAATTTTAAAGGATGCAGATCACAGGAGAGTCATGCACCAAACATACAAACTGTTTAAGTAAATAAAAATATAAAAGAAATCTGAATAAAGATATCAAATGCATTAGTTATAATTAAAATACCATATTTTAACATTCCTGGATAAATTAAGAGCTACATATATTATATTCATCAGTAATTGTTTGGTTGCAAGTGACAGAAATTCCACTTAAATTACTATAGGCTGGAAGCAACATTTGTTAGAAGACATAATCATGGCTAGGCTTCAGTGAAGATAAAAGCAAAACTGATACGCTGCCAGCACTAGCTTGGTCTCATGTCTATTTAAATTTCTGTCTCTACAGATCTGATCCTCCATGGAGGATACTCCAAGGATGAAACATCACTGATGGCAACCTGAAAGCCTCCCAGGTCCTCTACCAGAGGGTAACAGAATTGCGCTCTTTTAAAATTCCTAAAATATCCTCAAGAACAGTTCTCAGCAGCCCAGGTTTACCCGGGTGTCCATCTCTGGGCCAATCTATCCATGGCCCACCTAGGCATAGATTCCCCATCTGAAATAATCCCGATGAGCAGAGAAGAGAGAAGTGTCAAAAGATATCTGTTTACATTTGCCCAGCTGAGTCTGGTGATAGGAACAGGAAGATGACTACCTAAAGGTGAGCACTATCTGGGACAAACAGCAGCTGTCTTGTGACTCTAAAATGTTTATCTCTGGCAGTACTTATCAGAGCAAAAGGTTGAAAATAATTTGTTTAATAAAAAATATATAGTACATCTATTCTACATCAGTGACTCAACGCTTATGGAGAGCTTATCATAACAGAAGAAGCACTGTCATATAAAGTTAATGAAAAAAATTGTCATTGTATCTAAAAATCAGTGAATTTAAAAAATGGGAAAAAGACAAAAAAGCATTAAAAATGAGTACTATACTCTATGTGACTTTTTTTTCCTTTTCGATAATGTTTTCCTTACTAAGTATGCAATACTTTTATGACAGAGTAAATAATAAGCTTTTTTTATATAAAAAAAGAATCCTTACTTTTGCCAGTTCTTCCTTCCCTCACATATTTGGGAGGAGTCTTGGTGGGGTCATAATTAAAACTTAGACAAAGATTTTCTCAGATGAATAATCTAAGAGTCATGATATCATAGGAACTATGCAAGATATGGAGATTAAAGGACATCCTCATTCCCAACTCATATTTCTGTGATGTCTTTTATTATGTATTATGATTATAACTGCAGACTGCTTTGTTGAAGAATCTAAAAGTTCAGAGGAATAGAGAAGGGCACAAACTCTGTAAGATGTGAGATGGGTAGAGATTCCTTAAATCCCAAAAGGGAAGGGTCCTGGTTAATCTGAATAGTTTAAATAAGAATATAAGACAGAAATCATGATAAATTTAGAAAATGGCAATTTAAGTGCAGCATAAATAGTGTGCAAGTGCTGTGAATTTAAACACTTTTCCTGGTGTGAAATTTTCTTTTTAAGTGATCCCCTACTGTGACTTGTTTCTTTTACCTTTCTTGCTGCTTCTTTAATGAGGAGTCTTGGAAAAGTGTGTGACAACATCTAAATGCAAAAGCATTTGTCTGGGTACTTAGTGCACTTGTTGTAGATTTATTGCTAATTCTTGTATCTTGCTGGCATCATCAGGCACATAACTCTGCAGCTGGAAATCTGAAGTTTACTTCTACACTTTTATTTAAACCTTCTGAGGCAGTCTTGAGTTGATACCAGATAGGGCAACAGAGAGTTAGTTACACAAGAGATCTCAGTTCCCAGGACAATGATAACCTGGAGAAAGGAAACTCACAAGACTGCTGGCTTTTTGGATAAAGATGTGAAGCAGGCATTTCTTAAACTATTCTGACTTATTCTGGTTAGAATCCCAACAACTTTCCCTGGTAGCTCAGATGGTAAAGAATCACCTGAAATGCAGGAAAGCTGGTTTCGATCCCTGGGTTGGGAAGATGCCCTGGAGAAGGACATGGTAACCTGCTCCAGTACTCTTGCCTGGAGAATTTCATGGACAGAGGAGGCTGGCAGGCTAATATCCATTGGGTACCAAAGAGTCAGACACAACTGAGTGACTAACTTTTACTGCTTTCACTTTTAGAATCCCAACCTAAGTCAAATAGTTAAAGAAAAAAAAAAAAAAGAAATAATAGA
Source organism: Nanger dama (assembly GCA_917880005.1). NCBI lineage: Eukaryota > Metazoa > Chordata > Mammalia > Artiodactyla > Bovidae > Nanger > Nanger dama. Next base: position 1,409,228 of record CAKJTW010000043.1, on the reverse strand, counting down.
ACAATATCTGACCCAGAGAGCTGAAAAATATTTAAGTAATCCTTTCCTATATTTTTCTATTAGTAAAATATATAATATTAACATAATAAACATGGTATCTATATACATACTCACATATTTGCCCACATGTAATCATGTCTATATGCACATTGTGTGTTTATTCCTTAATAATGAAAAAAATCAGTTTTTAAGAGTAAGAATATATCATTTTGTATACAAAGAAAAGTGGAAATATTTTTCTATTTTCTTAATCTCAACATGTAGGTGAACACTAACATGGAAATAAGACTTCTACCCCTAATTCTCTGTGTTTATGTAACAATAAGAATTAATCTTCTGTGTGTCTCTTTGATGAACATCTTGGGCTCTGTTCAGTAAGCAAGGATCAATACCTGTTTCTGGAGGTATTTGCTTAAAGATTTGAGTGAAAGCAATTTTAAAAGCCATAGAGAGAACCTTTTTGTCCACTTTGTCTACTGCCCATATCCTCATTGTAAAAATCTGTCTTCATCTTTCTCAAAAATTAACCTGCATGTGAGCTCTCTTGTGAATCCAAGCCCCTGCATCTCCATTTTTGTCATCCCACTGAGATTTATGCAACCACTGTACTTAAACTAAATGTTCCACAGACTTATGCACTAGCCACATTTAATTACAGAATGGAGGAAATCAGAGTCCAAAGAATTGTACCTTGCCTCAAGGTCATCTAAGTCCCTCTTAGTATTTTATGTTGTGGTCTTCAGTACTGTATGGGGCACACACACACACATACGTACCACATAATTATTCAAAAAACAAAATGCATTTGTTTTCTTTCAGAACAGCCTGCAAAAGAGGAACCACTGTCCTTTTTAGATTGCTGCCACCATGAAATAGACAAAATTATAGGAAATTCAAATGTGTTTATAAATAATAGGTACTACAGCTCTTCTGGTGTAAGTCAATCTGAAGGAAATATTCTTATGGCCTCAAGGTCTGTGGGTCAGAATGAGTCCATGTTAGGAACTCTGGGGACTCCAAATGTGTAGATGGGATACAAAGCTAAGAGTTTCTTTCTTATTTTCAAGCTTTTAATAGATTTTTGTTATTACCTTTATGGGGATTCTCAGATGGTGCTAATGGTAAAGTACCTGCCTGCTAATGCAGGAGATTTAAGAGTCATGAGTTCATTCCCTGGGTGGGGAAGATCTCCTGGAGGAGGGCATGGCTACCAACTCCACTAATTTTGTCTGGAAAAACCCATGGACAGCGGAACCTGGCAGGCAGTGGTCCACGTGATCACAGAATCAGACACAACCTAAGCGACTTAGCGTGCATTACTACTATTACCATAATTATCACTGTGTTTAATATTTCATTTAATATTTACAATAGCTATAAAAATAAACATTGCTATACTAATTTTTCATATACAGCAAAAGATATAAAGAAACAGATCCAAAGTCACAGAGTCACCTATCATCACAGCCAGTAAGTTCTATGATAGAACTTTTAATTTTTATGGTTTTAAATGTAGAAAAAATGCAAACACATTAGTATCCTCATGTATTTTCATGTGATCTCTTGCCTTCCATTGGAATATTCCCTTTATACATGTTAGGAATATATTCAAATTATCAGTCAGTCAATTTATTAACTATAATCAATGATGCTGAAAGAAAACACACATCATTTTTCATCTCAAAATATTTAGAATTAAGATGTGGAAACAAAACAATTACTTTAAAAATTAAATATTTTTATAGAAACTATTCAAAACATTTTAAAATGTCAAAAGACATCAGGTTTATCATTAATTACTGAATTAATTATACAAACAACCAATCTGACAGGAATTCAAAAGCAAAACCAAAAGACAGCGTTAACATTTAATTTTCCCCTATTTTTATGCAAAATTAAGTCATTCATTCAGCAAATATTTTTGAGCACCACTATGTGCCAGGCACATACTAGGTAATTTAAAGACAACTATTAAAAAAAAATTGGCTGCCTGCAAGGAATTTGCAATCTATTAATTTCTCTATGTGACTTTTGCAACATAACATAAGAACTACTATAACTGTAGTAGGTAACCAATCTAGTAACAGAGTATTAACAAAAAAATAGCTATCAATTTTTCACATAAATCCAGATTCATGTGGATGAACTTTTACCAGTTAAAAGGCCTTTCCATGTGTCAGATAGCTAGCCTTTCACTGAATATTGTCATTTTTTGGTGTCTTTGTTCATACTACTCATTAAGCATACAGTATTTTTTCTTCCATTTATAATGGTCTAAATCCTACCTGTCTTAAGAAAAATTGTCAAACATTTCATATAAATGTAAATTGTTATCTTTCTAGACATCTACTGGCCAACATACATATTTCAGATCTTAAAGAATATTTAAAAATTTTTACCTACTTTCAGGAATGGTTAAGATATAAAGAAAAATTTGTACAAAATTGTAAGTCACAATATTATTTACAACAGTGAAAAACTGACAACAATTTAAATACATGAAAATAGGTAATCTTAGTTTCAAATACCATTCTATGCACACCTATTTAGACTTAAGTCAATTTTTATTTTTAAGACAGAAAGAGAAATTATTTAAACAGTGATGTTCATACAGCTCAATGCATAGCCAACACAGAAGTATAGGTCCTAGAGAAGTATTTGAGGGAAAAATCTGTCCCCCATCCCTATACTTGACCACTTGGTGGGGTCATCTTTTATGGTGAATGTGGTTTATGAAACTTCTGAACTTAGCTCAACTAAATCATTTATTATTCATTCAAAGAAATATTGTATTGATTACTGGAGATTACGAGTGAAATGACATAAAACACACAAGACATACGAGACATATAGGAGACACACACATACACTCCAGCCGGAGGAAAAGACTGTGCAAATAATTGCGGTTTATTATTATATAGCCCCCTAGGCAGAATTTTAGACTGTATGAATAAGCCTTTTAGTACAGCGCAGGTGCATACATGTTATCATACAGCAAGGGGAGTGAAACCTCTGTTTATTGCAAGGTCTGTCCAGAGCCCTCTTCTCTCCTTTCATCAAAAGAAAGGAATGTTCCCTTGTTAGCAAGGGACCATTAAACTCAAGGCTGTGTCCATACTTCTTGGCAGAATGCCTCGCTTGTCAGCACGTTCAGCCTTGAGCAGAGAGACCCGCTTGCATGCATATCTCCGCTTTCCCTATTGTAGCCACATTAACCCTTCACATTGATCAAGAGTTAACTTAACCCTTGGCAATTTTTTACTTACTTTCTAAATTGTTGATTTTATGAATTAAATCCTCCAATTCCAAAGAAAGATAATGCCAAAGATGCTCAAACTACCACACAATTGCACTCATCTCACACGCTAGTAAAGTAATGCTCAAAATATTCCAAGCCAGGCTGCAACACTATGTGAACTGTGAACTTTCAGATGTTCAAGCTGGATTTAGAAAAGGCAGAGGAACCAGAGATCAAATTGCCAACATTCAATGGATCATCAAAAAAGCAACAGAGTTCCAGAAAAACATCTATTTCTGCTTTATTGACTATGCCAAAGCCTTTGACTGTGTGGATCACAATCAACTGTGGAAAATTCTGAAAGAGATGGGAATACCAGACCACCTGACCTGCCTCTTGAGAAATCTGTATGCAAGTCAGGAATCAACAGTTAGAACTGGACATGGAACAACAGACTAGTTCCAAATAGGGAAAGGAGTACAGCAAGGGTGTATATTGTCACCCTTCTTATTTAACTTATATGCCGAGTACATCATGAGAAACACTGGGCTGGATGAAGCACAAGCTGGAATCAAGATTGGTGGGAGGAATATCAATAACCTCAGATAATGCAAATGACACCATCTTTATGGCAGAATGCCAAGAACTAAAGAGCCTCTTGATGAAAGTGAAAAAGTTGTCTTAAAACACAACATTCAGAAAACTAAGGTCATGGCATCCAGTCCCATCACTTCATGGCAAACAGATGGGGAAACAGTGGAAACTGTGACAGACTTTATTTTAGGGGCTCCAAAATCACTGCAGATGGTGACTGCAGCAATGAAATTAAAACATGCTTGCTCCTTGGAAGAAAAGTTATGACCAACCTAGATAGCATATTCAAAAGCAGAGACATTACTTAGCCTACAAAGATCCATCTAGTCAAAGCTATGGTCTTTTCAATAGTCACGTTTGGATGTGAGAGTTGGACTATGAAGAAAGCTGAGCACCAAAGAATTGATGCTTTTGAACTGTGGTGTTGGAGAAGACTCTTGAGAGTCCCTTGGACTCACAAGGAGAGCCAACCAGTCCATCCTAGAGGAGACCAGTCCTGGGTGTTCATTGAAAGGACTGATGCTGATGCTGAAACTCCAATACTTTGGCCACTTCATGCGAAGAGTTGACTCATTGGAAAAGACTCTGATGCTGGGAAGGATTGGGGGCAAGAGGAGAAGGGGACAGCAGAGGATGAGATGGCTGGATGGCATCACAGACTTGATACACATGAGTTTAGGTGAATTCTGGGAGCTAGTGATGGACAGGGAGGCCTGGCATGCTGCGACTCATTGGGTCACAAAGAATCAGACATGACTGAGCAACTGAACTGACTGATATATATATATATATATATGATATATATAAAAATACTCCAACAAAAACCTGCTCTACAGCACAAGAAACTATACTCAAATTTTGTAATGACTTAAAAGAGGGAAAAAACTGAAGAAGAATATATATATATATACATGTATGTGACTGAATCACTTTTGACACCTGAAACAAAAACAACAATGTAAATAAATTATACTTATATAAAAATTTTAAAGATTGTTGCTAATTAAAAAAGAATAGTTAATGGTTTTTAAATTATTATTAAAGAAACATAAAAGGCTTTTCTGCAACTTTAAGCAGTTATTGTTAATGAGTGTCTTGTATGTACCTGGAACTCTTCCTAGAATGTTTTTAACCTCACAAAAGTTCATATTCTTTTTAGAAAACAGGTATTAAATGGTAGTTAGACAAATAAATGAAGATTATAAAGGTGATGAATATAGAGATAGATGAAAGAAAGAAATTGATGCTGTGGTGCTGAAGACTCCTGAGAGTCCTTTGGAATGCAAGATCAATGCAGTCAATCCTAAAGGAAGTCAACCCTGAATACTCACTGGAAGGATTGATGCTGAAGTTGAAGTCCAGTATTTTGGTCACCAGCTGACGCATTGGAAAAGTCCCTGATGCTAGGAAAGATTTACGGCAGGGGAAGGGGGCAACAGAGGATAAGCTGGCTGGATGGCATCACCAGTGCAATGGACATGAACTAGCACAAACTCCAGGAGATGGTGAGGGACAGGGAGCCTCGGCATCCTGCAGCCTGTGGGGTCACAAATAATCAGACATGACTGGACAACTGAACAACAATAAAAAAGAGATAGAGCTACGTGATGATAAGTGAAAATAGAACCAAAATAAGACAGAGTGACAGTGGGGAGGTACAAGCACTGAAAAGTCTCTTCTTTCCTTTCTCCTTCCCTCCCTTCCTTTTTTTCCTCCTTTCTTCACTTACTTTCACTTCTCTCCTTTTATTTGCTTAGAAGGCAATGGTACCCCACTGCAGTACTCTTGCCTGGAAAATCCCATGGACAGAGAAGCCTGGTAGGCTGCAGTCCATGGGGTCCCTAAGAATGGATACAACTGAGCGACTTCACTTTCACTTTTCACTTTCATGCATTGGAGAAGGAAATGGCAACCCACTCCAGTGTTCTTGTCTGGAGAATCCTAGGGACGGAGGAGCCTGGTTGGCTTCCATCTATGGGGTCGTGTAGAGTCAGACATGACTGAATTGACTTAGCAGCACAGCAGCAGTGTTCACCAGGAATAGCAGGAATGTGCAAGGAGGAGTAGGATGAAAGAGCAGATTCTGCTGAGCCTTATATATCTTGATAACTGTGAAATTTGCTATGAAGCCAAAAGAAAAATTTTGGAGAGAAAAGTGAAATTGATCTGATTTGCTTTTTAATGATCTGATCTTCAGTTTAAACAAACTTTAAGTCACTGTGCTGGCTGCAAAATGAAGATAAAACTAAATCCCATTGGTGAAGGGAAGAATCCAGGAGTCCAGAAGAAATAGAGATATTTTATCTATCCTTTCTTTCCTCAAATATTTATAGGATACTTAATTTTCATCAGATCCAGGATTATAGCAATAAATAAAATATTAAAATTTGGAGCCTATATCCTAATGGAAATCCTAGTGGAAAGAAACCAACAGTAAAAGACAAAAGTATAACATATAGTATATTAGGTAGCAATAAATCCAGTAGAATAAAATGAAGAGGAGCTACAGATATCTAATATGCAGTTTTAAATTGAATGGGCAGCTTTATTGCTAATTTTGATGCCTCGCTGCTGCTGCAGCTGCTAACTTGCTTCAGTCATGTCCGACTCTATCGACACCATAGACGGCAGCCCACGAGGCTCCCCCATTCCTGGGATTCTCCAGGCAAGAACACTGGAGTGGATTGCCATTTCCTATTGGTATTGAAATAAAGGCCTGAAGGAGATGAAATGGTAAACTGTGTGGATATCTGCTGAGGAACCTACCAGGTAGATGGACACAGCAGTTGTTAAGACTGTTCATAAAAGAGTGACTGGTATGTTAAGGAGCAACAGAGAAAGAAGCCAGTGTCCACAGAGCAGAAGGAGAAAAAGAATAGAAGGCGAGGACAGACATAAACGTGAGGGGAAGGAAGTAAACTGAGTCTTAATAGGACACTCATAACTTCTTTGGCTTTTACTCTGAAGGAGAAGAGGAAATTTTGGAGGGATTTGATTAAAAATAACATGATGTGCTTTACTCTTTAAAGGGAGCACTCTTGTTGCCTTATTGAGTCTAAATCTTGTTGCCTTATTGAAAATAGAATAGGGGACAGTGGTAGAAACAGGGAGAAAAGTTCAGAAATTACTACTGTTATCCAGATTGTTGTTATTATTGTTCATTTTCTAAGTCATGTTCAACTCCATGGACTTCAGCACAAGTGGCTTCCCTGTTCTTCACTCTCTCTTGGAGTTTGCTCAAAATCATGTCCATTGAGTAAGTGAGGGAGACTAATTTGGGTACATCTCTTTTTCCTTTGCCAACAAAGGTCCATCTAGTCAAGGCTATGGTTTTTGCAGTGGTCATGTATGGATGTGAGAGTTGGACTATGAAGAAAGCTGAGCGCTGAAGAATTGATGCTTTTGAACTGTGATGGTGGAGAAGACTCTTGAGAGTCCCTTGGACTACAAGGAGATCCAACCAGTCCATTCTGAAGGAGATCAGGCCTGGGATTTCTTTGGAGGGAATGATGCTGAAGCTGAAACTCCAGTACTTTGGCCACCTCATGCCAAGAGCTGACTCATTAGAAAAGACTCTGATGCGGGGGAGGGATTGGAGGCAGGAGGAGAGGGGGATGACAGAGGATGAGATGGCTGGATGGCATCACTGACTCGATGGACATGAGTCTGAGTGAACTCCGGGAGTTGGTGATGGGAGGCCTGACGTGCTGCGATTCATGGGGTCGCAAAGAGTCCGACACGACTGAGCGACTGAACTGAACTGAACTGAAGGATACTAGAGAGGTTTGTTGAGAATAAAAATGAGATGATTTATAAAGTAATAATAGTAAATAGCACATAAAAACTCAATAATTGTTAGCCAGAAATAGTGATAGTAAGAGCAGTAGTTATATGAATGCAGTACCTATTAGTACATTTTAGGATTCTTAATTAGCATATATATTTATGAAATAAAGTTCTAGCTGAGATCTCATGCTTAGGCAATAGAAACTTTGCTTTAAAACTAATAGTTAACTAATTTTGTAGAAATTAGATTTCTCTTCAGGGAGACTATGGGTAGTTTAAGCTATTAGTAAAGAGCACACTCAGTTAATCAAAAGAAAAAGTGTGAGATGCTTAAAATATAAAGTTGGGTTGGATTTTCAACTGTTTGCTACCAATCCAAGTAACCATGTACTGATACTAACTTTACACTGTATCTGTGGACTGTGATAATCGGCTAGCTTATTAGCATAGAGACCCATTGATTGGCAATGACTCAGTCCAAGCCTGACTCAGAAAAAGGCTTTCACAAAGATACTTTAAGATTCTGAAATGCAAAATATACCCCAAATCCCTCCTACCAGTTCCAGTCTTCTCGCACTATAATTACCATAACTTTCAACTACAATACAATCTATCTTATATACATGAAATCTGCACCCATTTAATTTTTTATCTGCTTCAACATCTGACCTTCAGCATGGGTGAATATATGTTTTTCCATATTGGCACTTCATCTTGGCTCTCTATTCCAAATCTCAATCCTCCTAAATTTATTTTTAAGATAATTTCATGCCTTGCATACAAAAGGGATCCAGAGAGTTTGTGCATGCGTGTAAGTAGGCATACTAACTTAACTAGCCAGAATGAAAAGAAGCAAAGGAAATACAAATGTGTGGCTCCTCGGAGGTGTTCTGCATTAAGAAGCCTTTTCCAAGTGAGTGGGTAAGAGAATACAATTTGACAATTATCTGCCCCTTTTCAGTTCACTGTCATTTTAATTTTAGACCTCTTAAAATTATTAAGATTTTACGTGAACACACAGACACAGCCATATCCAAAAAAGTTTGAAGAAATGATAATTCTCTTTTTAAAGAAAAGTCATTGAATGTTCTACAGAAATCCAATTTGACACTAGTCTTTACAAAGCCACACTTAGACACAAGACATGTTGGCATTGCCAGGAACATTGTCCATTGAAGAGGATTAAACCTAGAAATAAACAAAGATTCACTAACTGGGGGAGGGGTGTACTCTCAGGAAAAAATGGTTGGAATAGTAGAATAGATTTTCCTATTTTGAAAATAACTTGTACTAGGTCATCTATCCTGTAAGCAAGTCATGAAAGTAAAGAATTAAGCTTTGGTCCCCCTCAGTGCAAGCAGGTTTTCTGATTATCCTCATTCTATTAGAATACCAGTGATATTCTCATCCTAAATACAGGGAATGGATAGAGTAAGATAGTTATTCTTTCAGGGATACATGGTTGGATTTTGGAACTTTAGCAAAGTCAGCCTGTGAACACAATTTTTTTTTTTTTTAAAGCAACATTCAAAGTTTTGAAGACCACAAAAGAACAACAACAGCAACAACAAAACGTGACAACAGTTAAAAGAGACATAGTATGTTCCATGGCTCAGTTGTGCATAATATAATCTATATTATATAAACACTATATAATGACCTTTTCCAAAATTTTTTATACATTTATATTCAGAAGATACAAAGATTGGACATGTGCATGTAAGTGGTGGTGGGAGCAAAGACTGGTGGTTGGGAAAATGAATGCTGAAAGACAGGCATTTCCTAACAGGAAGTAGATATACTCATTTCTGTTACTGCGTATAAAATTTCCAAGCTTACCAATTCTGCATAACTTACTCAATTTCTGCACCCCAAATTGCCACAATCCTTGTTTATTGTCATATAGCTTCTGAGGGTCACAAGCCAAGGTGCCCCTCGGCTGGGTCCCTCTGCTCAGGGGCTCCCGAAGCTGAAGTCAAGTTGTCGGCTACGCTGTATTCTCATCTAGAGGCTCCACTGTCAAAAGAGTCACATCTTAATTCCCTCAATATCTTAGCAGAACTCATTTCTTGTACTGCTGAATTCATGGCAGCTTCATTCTTCAAACCTATCAACATACATGCACACACACATACAACTGGGAGTGGTGGAAGGAGAAACACTTCCAATCACGCACCTCTAGACCATCTTTTAAAAGGGTTTCCTGATTTGATCAGGCTTACACAGAATAATTTCCTTTTTGAATAACTCAGCCGATTAAGGGTCTTAGTTACATACAGCCACACAAAATTCCTATACTCTTGCCATATAATGTAACATAATTGCAAGAGTGATATTCTTTAAGCTTTGCCATATTCTGTTGGTTAGAGCAAGTTGTACATCCTTCTTAAATTCGAGAGGAACTGATGTGGATCTCACAAAGGTGTGAATGTCAAGAGACAGAAATCATGGTTACCGTATTAGAATCTTACCTTTCATTGTAGATAAGCCCTAAAACTAAAAGATCAAGAAATAGCAGTATATGTGTGTGAATGTGTGAGTGTGTATTTTAATATGGAGACAGAATCTAAAGAATCAGCTAAAATATATATAAATGGTTAAATTGTAGGAAATGCAAGACATATGGGTTCAATCCCTGGGTCTGGAAAATCCCCTGGAGTAAGAAATGGAAACACACACAAGTATTCTTGACTGAAAAACTCAGGAGACAGAGAAGCCTGGTGGACTACAGTCCATGGGGTTGCAAAGGGTCGGACACAACTGAGGGACTGAGCTTAGCAGCACAGCATGGTATACCACTACAGAGTAGCGCATGGGGTGTGGGTGATTTATTTTGTAGTTAACTCTTTAAACTATGTGAAGGCATATATTATTTATTTTAATTGGATTTTATTTTTAACAGATAACTTGTTTTTCAGTCTCTCAGTCATGTATTACTCTTTGTGACCCCATGGACTGCAGCACGCTAGGCCTCCCTGTCCTTCACTATCTCCCAGACCTTGTTTAAACTTATGTCTATAAAGTTGGTGATGCTATCCAACCATCTTGTCCTCTGTTGTCCCCTTCTCATCGTGTCTTCAATCTTTCCCAGCTTCAGGGTCTTTTCTATTGAGTCAGGTCTTCACATCATGTGGCCAAAGTATTGGAGCTTCAGCTTCAGCATCCTTCCTTCCAGTAAATATTCAGAATTGATTTCCTTTAGGATTCACTGGTTTGATCTTCTTGCACTCTCAAGAGTCTTCTCCATATAATTATGGGGTCACATAAAGTTGGACACAACTGAAGTGACTTAGCACGCATGCATGCATGCACATACAGAAGGTGTTTAAACTTTTCTCCAAAAATAAAATGAAATGGTGGCAGAAAATTTGGGCTTAAAAGCAATTCCTGAGAAAATATCTGGGAGTTTTTGTTGACCATAAACTCAAAGTAAGTCAATAATAAGATATTGTTGTTATGAAAAAACAAATGTGATCTCAGACTTGCATTCATAGAAATATGATGAATAAATGGGGCAGGAGAGGCTACAGTATTCTTCATTGAAAATTTCATGTTTGAGGTTGTGTTCATTTCTAGGCCCCTAATTTAGTATTTTACTATTGTCAGAGCACCAATGGTTGATTTTTATTATAGATTCAGTATATCGTTTCTGTAGAAAAGTTTAGAAAAGAAAAAATTCAACAATATAAATACTTAAAAATACATATCGTAAATATTTTGGTGCTCATCTTTTACATGTACACACTGGTGCTGGATAAGACTCTTGAAAGTCCCTTGGACAGCAAGATCAAGCCAGCCAGTCTTAAGGGAGATCAACCCTGAATATTCACTGGAAGGTCTGATGCTGAAGCTGAAATTCCAGTATTTTGGTCATCTGATGTGAACAGATAACTCATTGGAAATGTCCCATATGCTGGGGAAGATTAAGGACAGAAGGAGAAGAGGTCATCAGAGGATGTGATGGCTGGACATCATCACTGATGCAATGAATGTGAACTTGGGCAAACTCAGGAAACTGATGAGACAGAGAGTCCTAGTGTGCTGCAGTCCATGGGGCTGCAAAAAGTCAGACTCATTTGAATGACTGAACAACAACACACATTGTATGTCATAGTATACTATACATGTACTTTGGATTTTGCTTAATTTATACTATATTATAGAAAACTTTATTTTCAGACAAAATGAAAGGCAGTGTAGTTATTGCATTGAGATACACAAATATGTTAGTGGAATAAAAGACAGAGTTCAGAAATAACCCTACTTATATGTTGTCACCAAATTTTCAGCAGAGATAAAAAGGCAATTTACTGTACAATAGACATTTCTTCAATAACAGTTTATAAATGGCCAATAAATACATGAAGTGGCAGTCAACATTAATAGGCCTCAGGGCAATGCAAGTTACAAAGGGATATTATTTCACATCCATTAAGATAACTATAATCAAAATACAGATAATAGCAAGTGTTGGTGAGGATGTGAAAAAATGGAGCCCTCATACACTGTGAGACTTTATGTTCTTGGGCTCCAAAATCACTGCAGGTGGTGACTGCAGCCATTAAATGAAATAATGCTTGCTCCTCAGAAGAAAAGCTTTGATTAACATAGTAAGCATATTAAAAAGCAGAGACATTACTTTGCCAACAAAGGTCCATCTAGACAAAGCTATGGTTTTTCCAGTAGTCATGTACGGATGTGAGAGTTGGACTATACAGAAAACTGAGTGCCAAAGAATTGATGCTTTTGAACTATGATGTTGGAGAAGACTCTTGAGAGTCCCTTGGACTGCAAGATCAAACCAGTCAATCCTAAAGGAAATCAGTCTTGAATATTCATTGGAAGGACTGAAACTGAAGCTGAAACTCCATTACTTTGGCCACCTGATGTGAAGAGCTGACTCATTTGAAAAGACCCTGATGCTGGGAAAGATTGAAGGTGGGAGGGAGAAAGGGACGACAAAGGATAAGATGGTTGGATGGCATCACCTACTCAATGGACATGAGTTTGAGAAAGCTCTGGGAGTTGGTGATGGGTAGGGAAGCCTGGCATCTGTGGTCCATTGGGTCACAAAGAGTCTGATATGACTGAGTGACTAAACTGAACTGAAACATCATTAATCATTAGGGAAATTTAAGTTGAAGTCATTATGTGATACTACAGTACACCAAGTAAATTTTTAAATGTAAAAGACTGGCTATACCAAGTAATAGCAAAAATAAAGAGCAACGAGAAGTCTCATGTACTGCTTATCAGAAGAAAAATTTTAGAACCACTTTGGAAAAATATTTATCAGTTTCATATAAAGTAGAAAATACAGTTCTTTTATTTATCATCTAATGATGCATAATAAAGAAATTATTAGCATAATAAAGAAATTATTATTATGCCCTTTGTTTCAGGGACAGATTCTCTAAATATTGGATTTCCCTGGTATAGTAGTGTCTTTGTTATCCGTGATGGGCTCTGATCGTACCTTCTGAGGTTATGCTAATAAAGTGACTCACTGTGGGCTCCTAGATGGTTTCAGGATGGAAGCTAACTTTGCCAGAAAGACCAACCTTGTGATTTGAGGATTGAGGTTTTAGAACCATGTGATATCAACCCAAACCCTCAGCCTCCAGGGAGTGGAGAGAAGATGAAGATCAAGCTTAATCGTGTAAACAGTGATTCAACAATCATTCTTACATAATGAAACTCTAGCACCAATTTTGAGTACCTGAAACTCAGATAAGTTTCTCTGGTTAGTGAAATATATCCATATACTGGAAAGCTGACACATCTCAAGGACATGAAAGCATTGAGACTCTCCCACACCTCTCCCTGCATGCCTCTTTTGGCTAATTTTGACTTGTATCCTTTTGCTGTCATAAAACTGTAATTGCATTTATAGCATTTTCCTGATTTCTATGAGGTGTTCTAAAGAATTACTCTCTAGAACAGTGGGAACCCTAAGTTTGTGGGCAATTGTTCAGAAGTGTTTGTGGCATGGGAACCCTCAATTTACTGCTGGCTGAGGGCAGTCTTGTGAAGACTGTACCTTTAACCTGTGAAGCTTACTACCTGCCTCTGTATAGTAAGCATCAAAATTGCACTATGCTCAAGATAATTGAAAACATATCCACATAAAATTAGCAGTTGTACGTAAAATAGCCCCAAATTGGAAAAAAACACAAATATCCATCTGCAATGAAAAAAAAAAACAAAGAATAAAGAATACATTCATTCAATGTAATGTGACCAGTTAGCAAAAAAAAAAAAATTAATAATTGATACATGGAACAAATTAGCAAATCTCAAAGGCATTATACTAAATAAAACAAGCCAGACACAAAAAGAATAACATTGTATGATTCCATTTGCATGAATTCTATTCACAGAAAAATAGATCATTCGTTGCCAGGAGCTAGAAATGGATTTATATTTGTTTATAAAAAGGACTGAGGGGATTTTCTGGAGTGATGGAAAGATTTTATATCATGACTGCTAATTTAAAATGTATATTTGTCTTGTTAAAGGATGCTCTTTTCCTCTGTTTTACTAAGATTATAAAACCAGAGAATGTATATTGAATTTTATCCAGTGCTTTATGGCAGTTATTGTAAAATCCTTTGATTTTCTTCTTTTGGTGAAAATTACTTTGTTATATTATTTTAGTTGATTGTTTACTTACCCTTGTCTACATTTCCAAATAAATCCTATTTATTATTATTCTATCCATATTCTGTAAGATTAAGTTTGGAAATATGTTTTTTAGTTCCTACACACCTTTATTCTATAATTTATTTTTCTATAATTTCTTAAAGATTCAGGATGCAGGACAATTCCATAATCATGAAAATAAGTCAGATCTTTATTTTGTTCTCAGTGTTCTAGAAACACAGCTAATATTGGATCTTTGAGGATTGAAAGAATTTGCCTATGAAAGTTTTGCGACTCAGACTCACTAAGATGAGAGATTTAGAAATTGTGCTCTTCTTGGGAACCAACTTATCTCTGCTGATTCTGAGAGATCAGAATCCAACTTGTTGAATTCATTGGGTATTCCCCTTCTCTGGACAAGTTGAAAGAGGCTGAATGATAGAGTTTTTATATAATCTCCTTTTTGATTTATCCAGCTCATTGTTATTCAGATACCTTCCTCATTAACAATCATTTTAGTCATATGGCTTCAAAGAACCTTTTCTCTGAGATATGGGCACAACAGGACCTGGGTCATCACCACAGAGGTGGTCCACAAACATGATCCCTGAAGAGAAACCAAAGATTTCAGGGTAGCAAATGCTCCACCAGCAAGGAAGATACAAACTCTGAACCATGGGATTGAGCCTAGATGGCCAAGGAAAGAGCTTACCTGTGTGCCAGGTAAAGATGTGTTGGAACAGATGGGACAGCGGAGAATCAGAACATAGGAGAATACAGCACAATCAAATAGAAAAAAAGAAAACACAGAGATCAACAAAGTTCCGCTCAGGCCATAGCTTACAAATACAAAGTGCTAGTCACTGAGTTTATTGTATATTTGCCTCATGATAGGTCAAATTCAAAGCCTTAGTATAGAAGGCTGCACATAATATCAATGAAAAATAGTACTTACAAAATGAAAATTCTACAGAACATTCAAGAGTAGTGATTGATGATCATAAATACACTTAGAATCCAAAGACTGGATTCAGAGAATCCAGAGAATGAGTTGGGTTTTCTGTTTTTGTTTTGTTGTTGTTGTTTACTTTTTCTTTGCATTGATTTTCTGTCTTTTCTGTATCCTCTTGAATGGAAAACTAGAAGCTCTTTCTTACTTGGGTTCCCTCCGTCCTTCCTACTCTACCTACTTTCTGGGCAGCTTCCACACTTTGTCTTGGTTCAGCCTCTAATATTCCATGCTGTGGAATCTCTTAAACATATTTGCATGAGTCTTGAGACCATCAGACTCTCAGTTTATTTTAGAAGGGCACCATTCTTCAATATTGAGCACATATAAAATAAAGCTCAATGTTTCTAAAATTCATTGTCTTCATTAAAAGATAAATTGACATATAAAAATTTTTAAGACTTTACTTGAGCAGTTATCCATTGAAATTGTTATTTTTGAGTACTAAGTCATGTATGACTCTTTTGTGACCCTGTGGACTGTATGTAGCCCACCAGGTTTCTTTGTTCATGGGATTTTTCCAGGCAAGAACACTGCAGTGAGTTGCCATTTCATCCTCCAGGGGATCTTCCTGGACAGGGGTCAAACCCATGTCTCCTGAGTCTCCTGCATTGGCAGGCAGATTGTTTACCACTGATTTAGCAGGAGATTGGTTATTGACCCATTGTTTAGGCCACCAGTCAGTCATGTCCAGTTCTTTTGCCACCCCATGGACTGTAGCCCATCAGGCTCCTCTGTCCATAGGATTTCCCAAGCAAGAATACTAGGGTGAGTTGTCATATCCTTCTCCAGAGGATCTTCTCAACCCAGGGATCAAACTCACATCTCCTGCATTGGTAGATGGATTCTTTACCACTGGGCCATCTGGAAAGCCTTCCTTTGAAAATGAGAAGAACAAAACGTAAAGTGGTGAGAAGCCAGGGAAAAGACAGAAAAAGTCCAAAGCAAAAAAAAAGCAAATTATTTGGTTATAGTTTAAAGCCTAGTTGGCTGTTTGTTATTGGTTTTCCTTAGTGGTTTCAATTTTGTAAACTTAAAATTCCTACAGTCTTGAATTTCAGTTTGCTTACATAGACCGTCTTGGTATTAGAGCCCCCCCTTGTCTAATGGCCTCCTTGTTCCATCAGTTTAACACCTCTCATAGTATAATCTTATTAACTTTTTATCAAAAAGACCTCTGTTTCACTAATGATGAAGATGAACAAATACTAAGGCTGCATTTTTCTTCAGTAATAATCATTTTAATTCTTCACCCTACTTTAAACTCTTCCAACCTTCTTTTGTGAAGGCTTGCTACATTCCATTCTTTCAGATATAGTGACTATGATTCAAATTTCATTAAACTGAAGAACAAAGCAGAGGAGATTTTTTTAAAAAAGAAGACACTGGCACATGCACACATATCTGGTTAGAAATCACCTTAAATTTACTATGCCTCCAACAACTTTAAGTGCAATTTAAAAAGTACAATCACTATCTTCACTCATCCCCATGACAATTGCTAAAAATAAGCATAAAACAAAAGAGCAGGCATATTAGCCATAGCAATGGCATGTTTTCTCAGCTTTTATTATATAACTAGGAAATCTACAGATAAATCCCTTGCAGATTTTAGATTAGCATTAATGAATAGCATTGCTGTTCTGAGTATATATTAAATGTAAAACCATTTTTATCTTCTTCTTAACCCTCCCCAGCACCTTCCCCAACTAAATTGCTGATTTTGTTTAGAGTTTAATAAATATTATTTTGTTATTTGCTCTGTGAAAGCCTTCCCTTAAACAGGCAAGAAATATATCAAAAACTAAATATTTTGTTCATATAAATAGCTTGAGAGCAATATTACATACTACTAAGAAACTCTGTTTATTAGGATCATTACTTTGGTAGTGAGAAAAATAAACTATTGCTGTTATTTCCCTTTGAGTCCCAAGCATTACATACTTCTTATGCAGAAACACTTCCTCATCCAGCCAATCATCCATTAAAAATATAAAATCCACTAGAAATAAGTAAACTTTAAGGTTGAAAATTGGTCAAGCAGTTTCATGATCTCTCACTTATAAATTCTTTTTCTGAGTGCCTCAGGCTGAATACTGTGTATTAACATGAAGGTAGAGAAGAATCAAATTCAAATTCATTTCATGGCAGGACTACTAGTACAGTAAAATTTAATGGATACCTTTTAAAGGTTTTGGTATGAGTCATTCTTGAAAAAATATTTCAATTTAATTTTCAGACTTCTTTCTGAAAGACAGAGGGAAAACCCACTCTGTCCTCAAAAATCAAAGAAAATAGTTTAATAGGCAGAGTACTTGTTATTTGACCAAAAACCCCTCAGATTTCTACCAAGTCAAGATAGAAAAGATCAATTCAACCTTTTAAAGAAGCAATGACTCAGAAAACCATCACATCAGTACAGGGCCTGCTGTTTAAACTGCTTAAATTTTACAAGGGGCTATTAGGTATACTTAAAGTTGATTGGCTCATAAATTGGAAAAAAAAAAATACCTTTGGTTTCTCAATGAAGGGAGTGTTTTTTTTTTTGTTTGTTTGTTTGTTTGTTTGTTTGTTTTTGAGTTCTAGAAGGCTTTCTCCTGGACAAGGGAATGAGGAAATTGTACTTCAGTTCTATTTCTTTATCTCCTATTTTACTACTATGTTTGGCTCTTTCTTTTCTTCTTCATCTAGGAAAAATAATTGGATTTATTACTACTAGTCCTGATTATTAAGAGACATATAAATCAGTGTTTAATAGATCTTTTATATATATAGGCAGTTCCATTTTGCTGAAGAGGATATGAAATACTTCTTCTACTTAAGTTTAATATTCTTGCTGTTGTTGTTCAGTTGCTAAGTCCTTTTGATTCTTTGCAACCCCATGGATTAGAGCACACCAGGCTTCCCTGCCCTTCACTATCTCCTGGAGTTTGCACAAATTAATGTCCACTGAGTCAGTGATGCTATACTGTCTAGAATAAACACAGGAATGAAAGACAGATATCAGGCATTAACTCTGAGTGAGGTATTTGTTGTTGAGCAGTCACTCAGTTGTGTCTGACTCTTTGCGACCACATGGACAGGAGTATGTCACGCTTCCCTGTCCTTCACTGTCCCCCAGAGTTTGCTCAAACTCATGTCCATTGAGTTACTGATGCCATTCAACCCTCTCTTCCTCTGTCATCCCCTTCTCCTCCTGCCTTCAATCTTTCCCAAGCATCAGGTCTTTTCCAATGAGATGGCTCTTCACATCAGATGGCCAAAGTATTAGAGCTTCAGTTTCAACATCAGTCCTTTCAGTGACTATTTAGGATTGATAGGATTGATCTCCTTGCAGTCCAAGAGTTTCTTCAAACACCACAGTTCAAAAACATCAATTTTTCACTGCTCAGCCTTCTTTATGGTGCAACTCTCACATCCATACATGACTACTGGAAAAAACCATAGTTTGAATAAAAGGACCTTTGTCAGCAAAGTAATGTGTCTGCTTTTTAAAATGCTGTCTACGTTTCTCATGCTTTCTTCCAAGGAGCAGGCGTCTTTTAACTTCATGGCTGCAATTACCATCCACAGTGATTTTGAAGCCAAATAATATAATATAAAGTCTGTCACTATTTCCATTGTTTCCCCATCTGTTTGCCAAGATGTGATGGGACCAGATGTCATGATCTTAGTTGTTTTTTTTTTTTTTAATATTGAGTTTTAAGTTAGCTTTTTACTCTCCTCTTTCACTTTCATCAAAAGGCTCTTTAGTTCTTCGCTTTCTGCCCTAACGGTGGTATCATCAGCATATCTGAGGTTATTGACATTTCTCCCGGGAATCTTGATTCCAGCTTGTGCTTCATCCAGCCTGGCATTTTGCATGATGTACTCTACGTATAAGTTAAATAAGCAGGGTTACAATATAAAGCCTTGGATTATTCCTTTCCCAGTTTTGAACCAGTCCAATGTTTCATGTCCAGTTCTAACTGTTGCTTCTTGACATGCATACAGGATTTGCAGGAGACAGGTAAGATGGAAGTGAAAATGTATATGTATCCCAAATATCTATTGTCACTTTGCTTATTTAACTTATATGGAAAGTACTCTATGCAAAATGTCACAAGCTGGAATCAAGATTGCTGGTAGAAATATCAATAACCTCAGATATGCTAATGATGCAACTCTAATGGCAGAAAGCAAAGAGGGACTAGGAGTCTCTTGATGAAAGTGAAAGAGTGCAAAAGCTGGCTTAACACTCAGCATTCAAGAAGAGAAGATCATCGCGTCTAATCTTATCACTTCATGGCAAATAGATGAGGGAAAGTAGAAATAGTTTCAGATTTTATTTTCTTGGGCTCCAAAATCACTGTTGACAGTGACTGCAGGCATGAAATTAAAAGACCTTGCTCCTTAGAAGAAAAGCCATAATAAACCTAGACAGCATATTAAAAAGCAGAGACATTATTTTGCCCACAAAGGCCCATGTAGTTAAAACTATGGTTTTTTCGGTAGTCATGTATGGATGTGCGAGTTAGACCATAAAGAAGGCTAAATGCTGAAAAACTGATGCTTTCTAACTGTAGTGTTGGAGAGGACTCTTTAGAGTCCCTTGGACTGCAAGGAGCTCAAACCAGTCAATCCTAAAGGAAATCAACCCTGAATATTCATTGGAAGGACAGATGCTGAAGCTGAAGCTCTGATACTTTGGCCACCTGATGCAAAGAACTGACTCACTGGAGAAGACTCTGATGCAAGGAAAGATTGAGGACAAGAGGAGAAGTGGCAACAGAGGATGAGATGGTTGGATGGCCTCACCAACTCAATGGACACAATTTTGAGCAAACTCCAGGAGATGATGAAGGAAAAGGAAAGCCTGGCATGCTGCAGCCCATGGGGTCACAAAGAGTCATACAAAACTTAATGACTGAATAACAACAACAATCCCAAATAGTAGCTCAAAAAAGGAGAGCATTTTAGTTAGAGAAACAATACAATTGACCTTTGAACAATGCAGGGGCTAAGGGTAACAACCTCACGCAGTTAAAAACACACATGTGACTTTATCATCTATATCCACCTACCTTCTAGTATCAATTTTGATAGATAAAAATATACATATTGTTTTTTCTTTTCCTCTCCACAACTTTATATTTATATGATACTAGTTAGAATGTCATATATCATATAGGAAATAGTAAATTTATCATTATAAATAGCACACTACACTCAAAGCAAAACAATTGTTAACCATTTACCTATATAAAGCAGATGTCTATATTGTTTTTCCTTTGTGAAAAAGTTTATTTATTTTTTAGAATATTTGATTATGCAAATACATTCAGCAACTAGATACTGTATTGAGTCATTTTTGGAGATTGAATAAGGCATTTGGATTGTGATTTGTATTTATATTTGTTTGAGTGTTTGTTTTAAAAAAGCTAATTTATAGCCATTATGTTTAGAATCAAAGTTAGAAAAATTCTGAAAAGTTCTACTGAAACAACTGTTGTGTTCCAAAGTGGTGATAAAATGTCTTCAGAACTGAAAACCTGTACCAGTAACAATAGTAGCCTATTTTCCAAAAACTCTTTCAGTAAGACTACAAAAATATTAGTAGAAAGGAAAATACCTAATTTCCACCCTCTGATGTATTCTTAATCTTAATATAAAGAGCACAAAGATGACTCTTTATCACAAGAAAATTATCATCATCTCTCTCATGAGAAGGTAAATGTCAGTTGTACTTACCCTTGAATTGTATATTTTGGCTCCCTTTGTTAATCAACACTGAAATTCCTATTGATGTGGTACTATAGAAAAAGATGGTTAAACTAGGGAAAATATTAGCAAATTGGAAATCCCCAATATATTTGCAATATGTTTAATTTTTCTCACCAGAGACTTATGTGAAATTCATGTTGTTTGCTATAATTTACTTTTATGTTCTTGTTTCTATTCTTCCCCTATTGACCAACTGATATTTGTCAGTCATTGAAAGGCTTTGTTCCTCCTCACACTCAAAACATGAGAAAAAAATAAATAGCAATTCTTCTTACCTTTCTACCCAACAGAATGTATTCACTTCTTTCTAGAGATTTTGTTCCTGCTTGCTAACTTTCTAACTAAATGGCATGTGGTTTTTGATCACTGTATAACAGGATTTATGTGAGGGTTAATACTCAATAGGATAAAGAGTTGAATGCTCACATTTAATTCTAAGGACATGCACTCAGGAATATTATTAATGTTGTTAGATTTGCCATATCCCCAGTTTCTTTGTTTCATGTATAAATCTTTTCAATGATCTCTAAAATCTGTCTTAATACAATGCATTCATTATGTGTTTATTTCAATAATTTGCTTTATGGCTACTGAAATATTCAATGTTTTCAAATACAATAAAATTCAAAAGCATGATTTTTCTTATTATCTAAAACTAGTGAAACAACTACCTTTACAATTCTAATTGCTTATTGTTCCAAATTACACATTCTACATTCTACTTAGGCAGCTAACACTGGACAGGAAATATTAAAGTCAAAATCATAAATTTTTAACTTTTAATATATATGAGTAATAATAGACTAGCACAAGCATGTACAAGGACAAATCTTGTCTATTTTTTCCACTGTTCACATCCTCCTATAGCACCTAAGAAACTAAGGTAACCTATCTGAACTTAGTCCCTGTTAAATAATGCATGAAGACAAATTCTGTATCAGTCTCAAGAATGAAGCCAAGGTGAAGGGACTCTATATAAATGTCTTCAATACCTAGAAGTAATTGAATAAAATTTTCTTATTTTTCTTCTCCTTTAGTTCAGATTTATTTGAAAGAGAAATGAGTTGACTAAACTAGGAATTATATCAGTTCAGTTCAGTTCAGTAGCTCAGTCATGTCCAACTCTTTGCAGCCCCATGAATCGTAGCAGGCCAGGCCTCCCTGTCCATCACCAACTCCTGGGGTTCACCCAAACTCATGTCCATTGAGTAGGTAATGCCATCCAGCCATTTCATCCTCGGTCATCCTCTTCTCCTTCTGCCCCCAATCCCTCCCAGCATCAGAGTCTTCTCCAATGAGTCAACTCTTCACATGAGGTGGCCAGAGTACTGGAGTTTCAGCTTTAGCATCATTCCTTTCAAAGGAATCATAGTGAAAAACAGTTATGTAAAACATATTCTTCTTTATGATGTTGGTTCGCTACTGTTAGTTCATCATGTATTACCTCTAGCATGTGAGTATCACTCATCGCACTGACATTCCCACCAGATGGAAATGTTAGGATTTAAGTTGTTAGAACAGGGACTTCCCTGGAGGTTCAGTGGTGAAAGCTCTGTTCTTCCACTCCAGGGGGTGCAGGTTTGATCTCTAGTCAGCGTGTTAAGATCTTACATACTGTGTGATGTGGCCTTCCCAACTGTTAAAAAAATATTTAAGTTGTAATTTGACCAATTATAGACATGTATTTATAGGGAAAATATTTCTGAATAAACTTGAATATTTCTTAATAAAATTAATTCCAATCTGCCCTCTGTTGAATTCACACATGTTTACATCATTTTAAAAATAAGTTTGACATTAACTTCAAAGAAAGTGATTGCTGTCATACTAAGGAATCACTTAATTTCATTGTTACTGATAGTCAGAAAAGCATCTTTTAAACTAACTCTTGAAAGCATTATGAAATGCTGAATATAAAATAAGATTTACCTGCAGTTTTATAATAACGAACCATAGGTGCTATTTGGAGATTGCTTAAGAATATCATAAATAGGGAAACAAGGAAAATTCCCTGTGATATTTGTATTAATGTCTAGAATATCATTGAAAAGTGGAATATAAGGAAAATAGGATTACTTATATTACACAAAATAAAAGTCAAGAAAAACAAAAGGAAGAGCAGAGAGTAACAGCTGCTCAAGTCTTTGCACTGGCATGCTACTCAAAGTCTATTTCTCTGGCCAGCAGGAAAATTTCCCAACTAAAAACTAATGTAGTTCTTGTTTCTTTGTTGTTTTGAGATTTTTTTAATTCTTTGTATTTATTAAGCAACTGATCTTTAGATAGGATTACAGTTTACACCAATCCTTCTCCAAGCATGGATCTGCAGACTGTGGTTGGTTCATAAACTATGTATGACTGATCAGTGACAAAATCATTTAGAAATTTACAGTAAATGTTCATGGCAACTTGGCATCGTAATTTTTGTCTGCTGAATCTGAGAGTTAAAAACGGAGCATTATTTTGTATTTCTTTTTTCAGTAATTCATTTTAGTAATTTAATTTTGTATTTTACAAAATTAGTAATCCAGAACAGATTAGTAGGGGAAGGGGGTGAAACTAGTCTTTTACTCCAAATTGTCTGAGAGACACTGGCTTATACCTTACATAGATATCTTTAGAGTGATTCCAGATCTTTCATCTTTACAGCTATGACTATGATGCACAATTTCTTTCTTTTGGATACCACAACCTTTCCTTTCTATTGGTCTAATATTGAACAGGTAAGTAGAGCATATTTTACACTGAAGTCATACAGCTAACAATGAGGTTTTATATTAGCCTGTGCCTTTTTCATTTCCTGGTCACTTAAAATCAAACTTCTTGGATATTAAGAGTAGACAGAAGTCACATTAAATTAGGTAATAAACCTAAGATGTAACCATCAAGAAGCAGTTATTAAGCATCTACTTCATATTCTACAAAGCATCAACTTAATATTCTACAATTCTCAGTCTTCAAAGACTGGAAAACCCTGATTGGGTTAAAATAAATCCATTGGAAACAATAAGAGGCCACGGGTAAGTGACAACTTTCTTGCTGCCAACTCTAAGTGGTGGAGGAATTCAGGCAGAAACATTCTTTATCTGTATAACCAGGTAATGCCTCTACTTCACATGAATATGAGTTCACATATATGACCTCCTGTCCAATGTTAGCATACAGTAGGTGCTCATTACTATTTTTGTTTTATTGTTTTAGAAAAAGAACTTGATCAGGGAATTTTTAAAGGGGTAAATAAATTTATACAAGCAAAAAGGAAAATTCTATATGAAAGATTTTGCTTTTGCAAAGATACTCTTTGATACTGTGAAAATTCGTGTAGGAGAACAGAGGTGAATAAACCCCAGCATGAAGACAGAGCTCCACAGATGACATTTTGTTTACTCTGATCTGTAATCTCTGGTCTCTAATATTAAATTTTCAGCTACCTCTGTGATCAAGCTACTGTATACACCAATGCAGATTTCACTATTTCCCTATCTTTGCGATAAAAACATTTAGATTGATACATTAGAATAAGATTGGGCAATTATTCTCATTCTCCTTGAATAAGAAAGGGTAATGATGTTTTTTTTTTTTTCAAAAATAAAACTACTGATGTAAGTGATGACACAAGTAACCTAATCATTTGTTTCCTTCCAGTTAGTTTAACCAAAGTGGAAACTGTGAAGTGAAGCATAAATAGTAATCATTATTTCCTGCCTTTCAGCCTTTCCCCCGTCCTTCTGCCTGTAAGTCAGCAAAGTTCTAAGGCTTTCTAAACTTTCATCTTTTTCCTAGCTCTGTAACTGGAGCTTGATTGCTCCCTCTCTGCTGTGGCAGAAAAGCATATCTGTAATCTTAAAAAAAAAAAAAAAGTTTAAAATAAAATCTTATTTTAAGTGACTTGAATCATGAAAAAAATGTAAGGTCTAATTTGTTTCTATTTATCCTTCCTTTTCATATTTTTCTCTGATAGAGTCCATCTTTGCACCTGAGTTTATTTCCTATAGGTAAACCAGCCAGGCATTGGCTCCGTACAAGATTTTCCTTTAAATGCTAACAGGAGCTTCCACCACAAATAGATGCTTGGATCTCTCTGTTTTACTAATAGTGATTCCAGATGGCTGCTTCTAGAGGAAGCAAGAATTTCTGACTCCAATATGATGTGGTAACAGAAACCTCCCCCAACTGCTCTTAAGTGGGAGAACCATATGCTTTAAACTTATTGATTGATCAAGAAAACTTCTGCTGTTAGGTAGATTGCTTTGTGGGAGCACTGTAGTTGGGCTCTTGCTGATGCAAAAACCTCCGTGAGAAAAATACTAAATGTATTTTTTCTCTCAGCACCACAAATGATTGTTAACTGTCAATCTTTGTGTATTCATAGATGAATGAATAACATGAAGTTCAAGTTCTGAAGTCAGCACACGGAGCTCGAACTTTAGGCAAAGTTATGAAAGACACAAACATATAACACCAAAGGAAGTGAGAGGTGGAGATCAAAGCCCTGGTATACATTTGATACCAGTTCCTGTTATCTCCTAAACTATTGCATAGAAAATACTGCCACCAAGTTTCTCATCTAAGGCTTACAAAAGACCCATAAGGTTGGACATGTAGGTATTTTACCTCTGTTTTATAGATGAAGAAACGGAGTCTCTGCAAGGTTAGATGAGTGGCTAACGGTGACCAAGGCACGAGTATCTATCTATATGTTTCTCTTCTGAGGCTCTTTGCAGAACACCAGGCTACCTCACTACATTAGAACCAAAGGAGAGATGAACAGAAAAAAAAAAAAAACCTAGTAAAAACAGTTGTGACCAAATAATAATAAAGTTACATATAGCTTTTTTTTTTTTTTCATTAAATTTGGTGGTCTAAAACTTCCTATTCTCTATGAAGACCTAATCTAAAAACCCACAGTCTATCTTTTGCTATGACCATAATAATTTGGTTTTTGTAAAAACAGACTCCTACAGTGAGAAGGTACAGCAGTGAGCAGAGAAAAGAAGAGGACCAATAAAGAAAGCATTAAGGGAAGGGATTACTCATGGTCTATCCCCATAGGGGAATCTTCTAAGAGAATACATAAAGCAAAATAGAATTGTCTCACTAAGGGAAACTGAAACTACACACAAACTCTTGTCTCTTGTTGGCTGAGGGTTGCTCATGAGCCATTAATGGATCTGGGGCCACACTGCTTCATACTGACTAAGCAGACTCAGGAGAGAGAGAAAGCCCTCACAAAGAGAGAGGCATAAAAACCACAGTGAAGAGCGGCTCCAGAGAAATATGGAAATATGGAAAAGGTACCAACAGCATCTGCTAAAATGACCTGGGAGGAAATTGACACTAAAGGTTTTGATGACTGCATAACAGACTGAGCCGAGTAGTGAGGCCAAGAAATCGATTTTTCCCCCTGCCTAAACACTGGTTATTGGAATATACATGCATGTTGCATGTGTGCATGATGTGTATGAAAGTAGATTGTTTTAATTTTTCTTTCTTTTCTATTCATTTCCTGCATTTCTTGCAAGGCAATATACTATTTTTATAGTTAGGAAAAAATTCTTCAATCAAAATTAGTAGCATATTTCATATATAGAAACATCATCGAGCGTTTAGATCATCTAACATCATCTCTGAACATTTTGTTTACATACCTGTATCTCTTAAAGTAGCATCATTTGAACAAGTTCTACTGCTGTAATGTGTCAAATAAGTCCATATTCATTATGTTTGCCCTGCCTTATTCTTATGAACTTAATCTTTTCTTTTCCAGGACAAACAAATGCACTCAGTATTTCTCCTGTAGAAGTTTGTTTTCTTTGCTACTGGACTTTTTAAAAAACCTTTAAATCATTTTTGTAGATTTGTAATCACAAGTACATATAGAGTTACAAGTATGGGCTCACTAAAGCTTCATAATTATGTTTTGTTTAAATGATAACTTGTTTAACTTTTCCCTCTCAATATATAAATGAACTAACCACAATGTAATTTATTATCATTTCTTCCATAAGCCACAAGTGGTCTTAGCTTATTAATTCCATACTTAAATAAAACAATCAAAAGCAGTGTAGTATGATGTCAAGGGCAATGAACTCAGTCAGGAACTCAGCTTCCAGTGAAAGCAGCATTAACTCACACAAATGGGATCAGTAGATATGTAATAGCTTACCTCTTAGGGTAATGCTATACAGTGCACTCACCACAGTTTTTCCCTAAGTGCTTTTAACTTCAAGGACATCTAGGAGATAAAGAAGAATTTTTCATATCATATGTTGTTCACATAGCATGGTCACATCAGCTTGCAAAATGTTTAGAACTCATGAAATACATAAATGCTACCATATTAAACAGGCATAGTGTGAGCACTAACCATACTTTTAGTTTCATTCTGCTAAAACAGTTGCAGGCCATTGTTTCCACATAGGTCTCCGTGGCTTATACCATGTAATACAGTCACCATGGTCTCAATTAAATGGAATTGAAAACAGTGCCTGACTGCAGGCAGCTATTTTTAGGTGCTGGTGGAAGTCCTATAAAGATAATGATTAGTTGATTTTAAAAATTTATTTTTTACCTTATAATTTTGTAAACTATGCACGCACACATGTGCGCGCACACACACAGAGCCCTATGGATATCATAGAAACTGAAAAATACTTAAGACAGAGACAGTAAGCAGATGCAACAAAGGAGTAAAAGCCATGATGAAACAGAAACCACAGTACGGAAGCAAAATAGATACAAACACAGAGAGAAGCAAAGACAGAAAAGCAAAGTGT
Source organism: Nanger dama (assembly GCA_917880005.1). Taxonomy (NCBI): domain Eukaryota; kingdom Metazoa; phylum Chordata; class Mammalia; order Artiodactyla; family Bovidae; genus Nanger; species Nanger dama. Next base: position 1,381,420 of record CAKJTW010000043.1, on the reverse strand, counting down.
CCAGAATGGCAAAATTCTACAGAGACTATTGCATCAGTAGGGTTATTATTGTGTCCAGAATAAGATTACAGTTTTCTCTGGAACTGGATGACTTAAGTGCTGAGATAAGAAATGTCCCTGAGTAACTGATAAACCGATTCATATCATCACCTTAGGAAGAAGATATTTCTTGAAATCCAAGAGCATTCAATTAATTTAACTGCAGAGTTATACAACTAATAAGGGAGGCTAAGGGTTAGAAAATAAGCCAGGTAACTTCCCTAATATGATGAAGAAACACATGAGTATATATGATTTCATTTTATTTTTAAAAATGCATCCCTATGCTAAAATTCAACAAAAGTCCATTTTTAATCCTGATGTTTAGTTATAAGACTGCACTTACTTGTAGACTTGAGTTGGCAATGTGAGGACTTACAAGGTAGATTTGACCCTCGATTACATTCTTTTAACATCAAAACAAAAAGTACAAAGGAAGGTATGCTTCTATTGGTAGAACTGCAATTTTAAGATATGAGTTGTGTTCTAAAAGTCCATAACATCATATTGGCCCTGAAATTTAAAAGTGTTGGTCGCTCAGTCATGTCCGACTGTGAGCCCATGGACTGTAGCCTGCCAGGAATTCTCCAGGCAAGAAGCCTGGAATGGGTTGCCATTTCCTTCTCCAGGGGATCTTCCTAACCCAGGGACTGAACCTGGTCTCCTGCATTGCAGGCAGATTCTTTACTCTCTGAGCTACCGGGGAAGAGCCACATACTGTCCTAGCTAGGTACAGATGTATGCTCCTAAACTTTTGTGTTTTTTTTTTTTCCCTCTCAATGCTGAAGCCCCCTCCCACCTCCCACCCCACAATACTGTATTGGTTTTGCCATACATCGACATGAATCAGCCACAGGTGTCCACGATCTCCCCATGCCGAAGCCCCCTCCCCCTCCCACCCCACATCCTCGCCCTGATAAATGTTCTTTCCTCAGTATTTTGTTGTTGTTGTTTAGTTGCTAAGTAATGTCGGACTCTCTTGCATCCATGCATTATACCCCTCCAGGCTCTTCTGTCCATGGGATTTCCCAGGAAAGAATATTGGAGTGGGTTGCCATCTGCTTCTCTAAAGGATCTTCCCAACCCAGGGATCAAATTCACAACTGCTGCACTGGCAGACTGGTTCTTTACCACTGAGCCGCCAAGGAAGCCATTTTCTCAGTATACAGGTGTAGTTAATGTGCTAATTTTGGTGCAGGGGTTTTGATTTCTGTCTTCATGTCTCTTGAGATTTTCTCCGTTTCTGTATTTAAGATTCTTTCACTCTCATTATTGATAATCAGATTCTAATAAATATCTCAATCTCTGGTTTAATGTATTTTTAAATTTTTTTCTCCCCCCATCTTTATCTCTTTGTTGTCCTTTTTTTAAAAAAAAAAAAAAAAGCAGGTAAAATACAGAATTAGAGAGAAATACTAAACAGAACATTATGTTTACTTCTTGACTTTGACATTCACATAGTAGAAAGTAATCTCATTGACACTAACTTATACTGAGAGAGAAGTTTGGAGCTTATTTTCACATGTACAGAATGATACACATGTATATTCAACTTGAGGACTTCAAGCAAAGGGTAACAGAAAACCAGATAGCAATGATTGCTTTGCTTTGAAATATAATAAGCAGAAAGGAGAATGTAGTGATGGTCTTTTAATTTTCAGAACACTTTTAATACTGTAGAAATAATTTTATGTTTCCTTTTTTACCTCACACATGTTATGAAATACAGGATGTCACTGTCAAAATTCAGAAATGAGTGCTGTGAGGTCACTAAGAAAAGGAATGGATGAGCCAGGAATAAAATCGCTTAACACTTCATATCTCTTTCCTTCCTTCCTTCCTTCCTTTATGCCTACCAATATAATTTTTTTTTGTTAATCTCTGGGAGAACTACTGGTTTTGCTGCAAGAAAAATGAATCCAGATAGAGATGATTGTTCTAATTTAACTCTTTATTATGCTTTAACAATGAATAGCATTTTTCTTTGTGTAACAGGAATTGATTACAATGATAGCAATTGTTTGTATATATTTATTTGGAAAATGTCTTTTGGTTGACTCCTATGAAATGTTGCTTTTAATTCTGACTCATAATCATACACGAAAGAAACTTATCTAACCCCGGTTCTAATACAATCATCTGAGACTAATAAAAAAAAAGAAAGAAATTTTCATTGAATTGCTAATACATGCCAAATATTTTCTCAAAGTAATTTACTACTTAACTGCTTATTCATGCTATGATAAATGTACTGTTTTTCTCACTTTTCCAGTTCACAAGTTGGAGATTCAGTTGTTCCAGGGATCTGCCTAAGCCACTGTCTAAAGGAATGTGCACAACAATACGACGTCATCTCAAAAAAGAGGTTTGTTTTTGTTTTTAGTGAATTAAGGCAATTTTGTTTTATTAAATTATGGCAAATTAAACTGCTCTGATTTTTTTTCCACTTGAACCGTATTAAACAGGCCAATCCATTTGACGTGGCCTCCCTTACCATTCACTCAAATCAGAGCTCATGAATTGACAATATTTGTAGCATTTGAGAGCAAATATAAGAAAAATTCATGGTCATGAACTTTATTTTTAATCAGAGTAGATAGTTTTTGTCCTTGGACCAAAAAAAAAAAAAAAACTAACTCTCACATTCTCTTGTGAGAACTATGTAGAGGTTGAGTCAAATTCTTGTTAATTTTTTTTTCTTTTTTAAAAGGGTTATTTTATTTTTTTATTAAATTAACTTATTTATTTTAATTGTAGGTTAATTACTTTACAATATTGTAGTGGTAATTTTTTTTTCTTTAACCAACTTAGTTTGGATAACAAGCATTGTTTCCAAAGGTTTATTTTTTATTTATTTAATGTTTGCTTGTTATGATTTTGCCCAACTATTTATAGAACAATTTGGAATAATTAAATCAAAACCAGAGGTGAAGTTTCAGATGACTTTAATTCCCCTCTGATTCCCAATTGAAACATGATGTTTTGAGGAAGCAGCCAAATAAGGCACATGTTCTTCTGGGTAGCTGACTTAGAAAATGATCTTAAGAATAGACTAAGAATTTGGTAAAAGAGGAACAAAAGTAGGACATGTATAATCCTAAAATATGAGATTCTCATTATCTTGTCTACTCTTTGGCTTATTTTTTTCAGTATCTCTTTGATATGAATAATCCTTGTGAATAATTCATCCATATCACCTGAAATTATAATGAGGTGTACACATTTATTTAATCTGTATTTGTTCCATGAGTATTTCAAGAATAAAGTTAAAATAAAGCGGTATAACATTGTCAAAGTTTGATTCTTTCAACATTAAATCATTATTGAGCACCTTGTTTGTGCTATGGACTGTCAAAAAGACACTGGGAATATGATGGTGTCTTACTAGTGTATTTAAGCTGCTTATAACAAAACCCTACAGACTTGGTGGCTTATAAACAACACAAATTTATTTCTCATAGTCTTGAAAACTGGAAACTCCAAGATTATGTTGCTGGAGAATTCAGTGTCTGGTGAAGACCCTTTTCAAGTTATAGACTGCTGACTTCTTTCTGTGCCTTCTCTGTGAAAGGATGAGCTAGATCTTTGGAGCCTTTGAAAAATGTCATTTATTAAATTCATGAAGACTCTACCCTAATCACCTCTCAAAGGCTCTAGTTCCTAATACTTTCACATAGTACATTAAAATTTCAACATATAAATATTCAAATATTCTAACATATACAAATATTCATCCCATAGCAAATGGTGACTGAAACCAGAATATTCCTCTTTTATAGATTTTACAACATAGAGGGAATGATGAATTGGTACAATAACAACAAGTGAACGTAAAAATGTAAATAGAGCAAGTGAAAAGAGAAGTGTTATGTGTAAATTTCTATAAAAGAGTAATTTGCCATTTTTAGAAAGATCAGGAAAGGCTTCCATGAAGAAAAGATTATTGTGCTGAAGAAACTGAAAATGGAGAAGGGTTAAATAGATAAACAGAGAAGACAGATCCTCGCTACAATGAAGAAAATAAAAATCCTGTGGTGACAGAGAACAAGATGAAGGTGCAGAAAGTCCCACATGCCTGGAGAACAAAGATAGAGGCAGACTGTGGTGTGAGATAAAGACAAGAGAAGTAGGCAGGCCAATACCACGCAGGGCCTGGTGGGCTGTGAGAAGTTTTGACTTTATCCTAAGAGCAATGGAACTTGGAGAAGGCAATGGCAACCCACTCCAGTACTCTTGCCTGGAAAATCCCATGGATGGAGGAGCCTGGTGGGCTGCAGTCCATGGGGTCGCGAAGAGTCAGACACGACTGAGCGACTTCACTTTCACTTTCATGCATTGGAGAAGGAAATGGCAACCCACCCCAGTGTTCTTGCCTGGAGAATCCCAGGGACGCGGGAGCCTGGTGGGCTGTGGTTTATGGGGTCACACAGAGTCGGACATGACTGAAGCGACTTAGCAGCAGCAGTAAGAGCAATGGAAATGTTTGCTTTTTCAGAGATGTGATATTAAATGTGCTTTTAAAGAAAAATCACTCTGGTAAAGTCTTCAAGAGTTAATTATAGAGTATCTAGAGTAGTAAAAGGTATACTAGTTAAATGGTGATTGTAACTGAGCAAGGAATTTATTACAGTATATTAAATGACTGGTGGTGGTAGAAACGGAGAGAAAATGTTGATGTAACTTGGTGGTGGGTTGAATGAGAAACTTGAGGGACAGGCACCTGTCAGGACTGTCAGACTGACTCTGAGTCTTCTGGCTTCTGGAAAAGGGTGGATGGTGAAGCCAATCACTGAGGAAAAGAATGCTAGAAGAGGATCAGGGATAAGTAGGTAGATTTGGTTTGGGATACACTGATTTTGAGATGCATTAAAGGAACTCTCAAGAGATCACAGTAAGCATTAGGTATATGACTCTGGAGTTTAGAGGAATAGACTTTTATAGAAATATAAATGTGTAAGTTATCTGCATAAAATGTTCACTGAACCCACAGTTGCAAGAGAAATTTACATAGAGAATGAGAAGAGGAGCAAAGACAGGTGTAGAAGTAAATATACCTTCAAAACTTACCATAGATACTTGGGCAAACCACTTCTTTCTTTCTTTCTTTTTTATTTCTATTATTTTTTGAACTTTATTTTCCTTACCTGAAAATGAGTATCTTCCTAGGATTGTTTTTACATTAATTAAGTCAGCATATGAAGTAGCATGAAGTGATGGGACCAGGTGCCATGATCTTAGTTTTCCAAAATCACTACAGATGGTGATTGCAGCCATGCAATTAAAAGACGCTTACTCCTTGGAAGAAAAGTTATGACCAACTGAGACAGCATATTAAAAAGCAGAGACATTACTTTGTCAACAAAGGTCCATCTAGTCAAGGCTATGGTTTTTCCAGTGGTCATGTATGGATGTGAGAGTTGGACTGTAAAGAAAGCTGAGCACTGAAGAATTGATGCTTTTGAACTGTGGTGTTGGAGAAGACTCTTGAGAGTCCCTTGGACAGCAAGGAGATCCAACCAGTCCATCCTAAAGGAGATTAGTCCTGGGTGTTCATTGGAAGGACTGATGATGAAGCTGAAACTCCAATACTTTGGCCACTTGATGCGAAGAGGTGACTCATTTGAAAAGACCCTGATGCCAGGAAAGCTTGAGGGCAGGAGGAAAAGGGGACGACAGGATGAGCTGGTTGGATGACATCACTGACTCAATGGACATGGGTTTGGGTGGACTCCAGGAGTTGATGATGGACAGGGAGGCCTGATGTGCTGTGATTTATGGAGTCGCAAAGAGTAAGACATGACTGAGCAACTGAACTCAGCTGATGAAGTAGCATCCATGTGGCTTGTAAATAAAAGTTTAATCAATGGTAGAATGAGGATGTTGTTGATGGCAATTGGTGGTGGCAGTGCTGACTTTATTTCTACTGACCAGATAGTTATGTATAAAAGCAACAAGAACTTTTTGGTTAAAGTGCTAATCCTTTGAGTTAAAATCTTTCTGAAAACTTTTTAGACAGTTCATCAAATGTTTTTAAACAAAGAAAACTGAAAATCATTTAACTTCTCATTGATGACTCAAGATCACCACTTGATTGCTATTTCTTTTTAATGGGCTATTGTATTTTCAAAGGTAAAATATTTAAGCCCTAATACTAATTAGGTGATACTAGTGATAAAGAACCCATCTGCCAATGCAGAGATGTAAGAAATGTGGATTCAATCCCTCGGTTGGGAAGATCCCCTGGAATAGGAAATGGCAACCTGCTCCAGTATTCTTGCCTGGAAAATTTCATGGGCAGAGAAGCCTGCAGGCCTACAGTCCATGGGGCCACAGAGTTGGACAAGACTGAGTGACTGAGCACTATACTATTTAGAACCAAATTGCTATACTAATTTACATATCTTAGCACCCTTAGTGTTCTGTCTTGACCACTCCTAATATTTTTCTTTTAATCTGCTTAAAATCAGATAACCAAGTTTATTAGAATTATTGACTAAAAAAAAAGGAGATAAAGTACAACTTAATGGACTCTAGGAAAAGTGCATGAATTTTATGACATTTATTGGGATAGATGAGGAATCATAATTGCTTCCTTCCTGATTGTTCGCTGTCTTTCAGATTGTTGAGATTGCTGGATGGTATATATACGTGGGTGAGCCTGTATATTAATTCACATATATATATTGAATCATTTTTCTTAATTACAAATTCTCTTTACTTGAAATTATATGTGGATATATATGTTATATATTTAATTTAATTCACTTATTTAATATGCTTTTTTCATACCTATTAGACTAAACTATCTTCATATATTATCTTAGTTCAAACTCAGGAAGACATGAAACATTTAACAGAAAAACACACATACATTATATCTATGCCTAGTTTTCTCAACAAAACAAAATAAAAATACAATTAGAGATGAAAAATGTGGAGCATGGAAGAATGTCCTATCCAATAGTAAAAGCAATTTTATGATATAATCCCATTATGAAATGTTAAGGTTATGGGTTGAGGGAGGGAAGGTAGGTAGGTGTGTGTGTTTTGATAGTGCAGAAAGAGGTAAGAAACAATTCATCAAAATACTGATGGTAGTTATCCCAGGGTGGTAGAATTTCAGATTCTCCATTTGTTATAATATTAATACTTTTATACTTATTCAGTTTATTTAAGATGGGCAATTTATTTAAGATCAGCAAAACTGGATGAGAATGCAAAACAAAATTTTAGAAAGAACTATAATAGATTTATAAAGTGCTTAGTGAGCAAGACATTACTTTGCCGACTAAGGTCCATCTAGTCAAGGCTATGGTTTTTCCTGTGGTCATGTATGGATGTGAGAGTTGGACTGTGAAGAAGGCTGAGCACTGAAGAATTGATGCTTTTGAACTGTGGTGTTGGAGAAGACTCTTGAGAGTCCTTTGGACTGCAAGGAGATCCAACCAGTCCATTCTGAAGGAGATCAACCCTGGGATTTCTTTGGAAGGAATGATGCTAAAGCTGAAACTCCAGTACTTTGGCCACCTGATATGAAGAGTTGACTCATTGGAAAAGACCCTGATGCTGGGAGGGATAGGGAGCAGGAGGAGAAGGGGATGACCGAGGATGAGATGGCTGGATGGCATCACTGACTCAATGGACATGAGTCTGAGTGAACTCCAGGAGTTGGTGATGGACAGGGAGGCCTGGCGTGCTGTGATTCATGGGGTCGCGAAGAGTTGGACACGACTGAGAGACTGAACTGAATTGAACTGAGCAAGAGTTGATATTTAGAAATTAATAACCAAATACTCATTTTTATTTTTAAAAGACCGTCACTCATTATATGTATTTTCTTTTTATATATATTTTTCAAAGTAACACATAGGCAAGGTTTAAAATGAAATAGTTTGGAAGGAAAATAAAAATCAACATTATATTGCTTTACTCTCATGACAAGAGGCAACTACTTTATAGTCTTTTACATGTTTCTACTGTTTGTTACCTTCAGATCTCTAAATATGTTTTTACTATCCTGGTTTATGTATCATGTGGACATCATCCCATGATAAGCTGGAATTTGATTCCGTCAGAGTATCCCACATTCTCTTTTTCATCTGGCCAGTATTATTAGTATGCTATTTTTAATTTACCTTATTTGTTTTTTTATAGATTTAGGTAACTTATTTAAACCTTTTTTCCTTGTTACATAAACAGGGTGTCTCACATTATAGGATGAAACTATTAATACTGTTACCTATCCTTTGTTCTATTTCCCACATCTACTCCACCTCCCAATCTCTCAGTTTTACAATGTCACATTTCAAAAGATTTAAATGCATTGTAAATCAATCAATTCTTTCTTATGCTTTGCCTATGAAAGAAATGAAAGTGAAGTTGCTCAGTCATGTCTGACTCTTTGCGACCCCATAAACTGTAGCCCACCAAGGATTCTTCAGGCAAGAATACTAGAGTGGGTGGCCATTTCCTTCTCCAGGAGATCTTCCCAACCTAGGGACTGAACCCAGGTCTCTCACATTGTAGGCAGATGTTTTACCACCTGAGCCACCAGGGAAGTCTAATACTTTGTCTGTAGGCTGATTCAAATACAGAAACAAATGAAAAATGTTAAAGTTCTTAAAGCTATGTATGAGTTATCTATTGCTGTGTAACAAATTATCACAAACCTAATGACTAAAATAACACGGTATTGTCTCACAGTTCCTGTGGGTCAGGAGTTCGGGCAGATTATCTGGGTTCTAGGCTGCAGTCTCTCACATGGCTAGTCAAGTTATTAGCCAAGATTCTGGAGATCCCAGCTTCCAAGTTTACACAGCTGTTGGTAGAATTCTCTTCCTTGCAGGTTTTGGGGCTAAGAGTCTCACTTTCTTGCTAGGGTTTGACCAATGACTACCCTTAGTTGCTCATGGTAGGGGTCTCTCTGTAGAGCAGCTCACACCATGGCAGCCTACATCATCAAAGCCAGGATGAGAGAGAAGTTAGCAAGACATACTTTACAGTGTTCTATAATGAAACCATGGGAATGACATTCTGTTACTTTTGCCCCTTTGTTATTAGTTAGAAGCAAGTCACAGTACTTGATTCAAGGGGATAGTTTTACACAAAACTATGAGTACCAGAAGCAAGGATAATTTTGGAGTCTCTTCAAGTTTTTCCACCACAAGCTATAATATATAATTTTGTTCTCTGCAGCATCTACTAATTTGATTATGTCCCTTTGTTTTATAATTTTTTTCCAAAGTTTATCATTGTTTTATCCTTTTGTGTGTATTATCTTTATTCTTCTCCTCAGAATGTGGTTTCCAATCAAATTTTGTTTGTGGTTTTGATTTCAGAGATCTTCCTGAGAACCTCTACTTCCTGCTCCTATTTGGACTAGGCTTGCTGCACCAAACTAGGCTTGTGTTCACTATTTTTCTATGTCAATTCCATCTTTAACTTTTGCTACAACCCCTCTTCAATCTAGATATCTTCAGTCTATAAGTATTTTTTGGTTGCTACCCTGGTGGCTCAGGCAGCTAAGCGTCTGTCTACAATGTAGGAGACCCAGGTTCGATCCCTGGGTTGGGAAGATCCCCTGGAGAAGGAAATGGCAATCCACTCCAGTACTATTGCCTGGACAATCCCATGGACAGAGGAGCCTGGTAGGCTACAGCCCATGGGGTCGCAAAGAGTCGGACACGACTGAGTGACTTTACCTTACCTTACCTTACCATGTGACCAGGTACTGTCCTAAGCTCTTGGTATCCAGTAGTGGAAAATGAAAGTAAAAATTCCTGTACTTGTAGAACTTACATTCTTTTAGAAGGAGATGAAAAATATAAAAGTAAATGAGAAGACTAAATAGCTTGTCTGATGTTGATAGATATTTTTAAGGAAAATGAAGTAGAAGGATAAGGATTACTTGTGCATCAGGAAGTGTTAGAAAGGTAGCCAGATAAATTTTAAATTCAGTGAGTAGTGAAGATCTCTCTGAGAAAAGGATATTTGAACATAGATGTAAAGGAGGTAAGGGAATGAGCCATATGTGTATCCTGGAACTCTCTCTAAGCAAAGTGACTCATGATACGAGGAGGCTTTACATTGAGGTAATGGTGGTTTGTACAGCGGCACACTGCCATCTCCATCAAAATGATGGGCTCAGGAATTACTGTCTGAGCCAAAGAAACCACCGTGTCTTTGTGGGATAATTCTGACAAATGGAGGTGTTCTATACTAGGATGGGACTTAGCCAATCAGATCTTCTAAAGGAGAGTCTGGCCATGGCACACACAAAGACTGATTAAAGGGTTGGGTGGTTGAGAGGGAGCCAGCAGAGGCCAGGAGGAAGCAGCACTCGTGTTAAAGTAGAAGCCAAGCTGTGGAGGAGCAAAAGTTGAAAAATAAGCAGAAGGGGGAGAAACAGAGACAATAGAAATCTGAAACTAGAAGATGCTGAACTCCCAAGTTGCTTATAGTAGAGTAGCTAAGAGAGTATGACCGTTAAAGTGTTATTTGCTCAGTCTTGTCCAATTCTTTGCAATCCCATGGACTGTATAGCCCACTAGGCTCCTCTATCCATGGAACTCTCCAGGCAAGAATACTGGAGTGAGTAGCCATTCCCTTCTCCAGGGGATCTTCCTGACCCAGGGATCAAACCTGGGTCTTCTGCATTACAGGCAGATTCTTTACTGTCTGAGCCACCCGGCATGAACAGTGTCCAAATCTCCCCAACTTCTGACAGATTTGTTTTCTCTATTTCTTCTGGGTTTTGCCATAAAACTCTGTTTTCTGAGGTAACTGAAGCTGTCTACACCCTGCAAAAGAAGAGAATCACTAACAACAAAGCAGTTCTTTCTGCTTTCCTTAATTGCCTGGGTTCTTTATTCAATTATTACTTTTTCTTTAATTATTATTTTTCTTTAACTTAAAGAGCTCAAAACAGATTTGGAATATATACATTTTGAGCAGCATGAAAGTCAGTCTAGCTTGTAACCATCCACTTGCTTTTTCTATGCTGGGGGTATCTAAGAGGTGTTTCCCCGAGTCCCACCAAAGGATTTCTGTAGTCCCTCTATCAACGTGAATTCTCAGGTTCTTGTCTACTCCCTTGTCTGTGCTTGTGGTTAAGGTTGTGGATGTATGATGTCTGTAAATTTCTCCTAAACTCTTAGCAAACATTGTTTCCCACCCTCTTTCATTTTATTACTGACTTGAACCTCAATCCATGAAAGCAACTGTGGGAGATGAGTGTGCACTTCCATCTTGGGCAATTGTCACTATAACTTCTCTTCTCTCTTTCTGCATTAGAACTTCAGAGCATGCTGTTTGTGAATTTTCTACTCCAGGAAACTAATGCACTTATAATATCTTGCAGCACAAATTAGACCGGTGAGTGTATGACTGCTGCACTTTAAATAGTCCATTGCTTAAAGACAGGAGCAATTACTGATAGCTAGCTGTGAAGCAATGCTTTACATTTGTACATTTAAATTGTTCCTTGTTCCAGTGGGATAAGTAAAATAAAATATCATTTCTTTTCCTGTTTTCTTTCTGGTAAATTTTTAGCTTTCATGTTACAATAGTTGGGGAATAAGTGCACCCAATAAAATGTGCTTAAGTGTGGTAATTCAGCAGAAACATTCATGTTAGTTACTGAAGCTGGCTTTTAGCAGTCCACATTTTTCCTCATGAAAAGAACTGAATAAAATTATGGTAACAGATTATAATGCATACCACAATTATTCTGCTAAGCTTAGCCTCTGAAGTTCAAAAATGTCTATGAAATTTAAAAATATTTGAGCAATTTTTAACTCATTTTGGAGGATTCTCTCACCCATGGTTTCTTTTCTTTTCTTTCTTTTTTTTTTTTAAAGAATTTGGGTGATTATAAAGCAGTTTTTGCACTCATAAATTCCTTGATCTGTTAGTATTATATTGTTAAAACTCTTGTTGCTGCTACTTTGTGCCCTGGATTTTTGGAAGTGATGGGATGACTTCCCTATTTGTCAATCCAAAATCTTGAATTCTCCAGAGCGTTAACTTAAATCATTATTTCCATAGTTGAAGAATTTCTATTGTTATAGACAGTGTCCTTGAAATTATATCAACTCACTATGTGAGAATTATTGGCTCACAGGGGAGAAATTCTATCAGGACCAAAGCCATATCCCAAGGACTATAAACCCTACTTTCACGTAGGCACATTTGAAGAAGTGGATAGGCAGAGGAGTAAGAGAATAGATGATAGATGGTCTAAATGAAGCTGAGTGCTTTAGAGTGAGATTAATAATATAAAACTGTCTGTGCTTATTGAATCAATTGATTAGATCCCCCTGGTAATGCATTGAAGATTTCTGATTAAATATTTGCATGGATCATTAAGTTTTGCACAATGGATAAAAAATGTTTTACAGAACTTCCTCTAACTTCAACATGTCATCTTACAAGCATGAAGTGATGGGACAAAAATATTTGATGGTCCCACACAAATCTCAGTCACACCCATGATGACAACCCCAAGTGCGGGTCCCATAGAGAGTGGCCAATAGCCTTTTGTTCCTAAGGAAACACATATTTAATATTGTTGGAAAACCCAGGTTCTGCTATTTATTCTAGAAAGCATTTTACAACTATTTTTAAATGAATAAATGTCTGATTCTATGAGCTTATATGAAGCAGTCAATTACACAGGCACCTGCAGAAATAGAGAAGGTATTCATAAAGGCAAGACAGAAATAGAGATAAAGGTTAGATGTACTGATAGAAGCAGCAGCCTGAAAAAGCTTTCCAGAATTTTGCCTGATTAGCCTTTCACTTGTTCTATATAAGCAATGTTGAGAGAAAGGTGAGGTGAAATGTTCTAATCAGAAAAAACCATGTGAGCAAAGGTCCAGAGTAAAAGGAACTCTAGTATTTTAAAATTACATAGTTTATTCACTAAGGATAAGAACTTCCCTCACTATTATATTATACCTTTCATATTATCTTAACTTCAAGTTATTTTCAGGGACTCAGGCAACACACTGAGAAAAATACTTTGATCTGAATCTAAAATTTACAGATAATTCTGCCTTAAAAAAATCATTGAACAGATACACATTACTGTGTATAAAATAGGTAACTAATCAGGACCTGCTGTATAACACAGGGAACTCAACTCAATATTCTCTAATGGCATATATGGGAAAAACTAAAAGAGTGGGTATATGTATATGTATAACTGATCTACTTTACTGTACTCCTGAAACTAACACATTTAAATCAATTATATTACAATAAAATTATTTTTAAAAATACATGCCCATACAGGAGTGCTGGGGTCCAGCCCCAGTGGATCCAGGGTGATTCGAAGGTGGGGGGCGGAGTCGGCGTCCTTGGAAAAACACATATTTAATTACAGATATATAGAGAGATTAGAAACAGATAGTGTAGTAGGAAAATTAGTGGAGAAAAAGAGGCTGAATAACTTGGTTTGCATGGAATAGCATCCATGCTCCAGATGGGAATTCAGCCAGAAAAATGGGGGAGCAAGAAAGAACGACATGAGGGAGTCAGTCTTTCCAGGAATTGATCCCATTTTTTTTATTTTTCAGGTTTTCTTATATGCCTTTTGTTACATATAGGGATGAATACAGAGTCACACGGGGGTCAGCAGTCCTGACCTTTATCAAAATCAGGTGCTTTACATAAATGTATAAAAAAGGTCTTAGGGATTTTTACATCATCTTCTGGCCATGAGGCTTGCTGACATTTATGACCCTTTCTTTCTGATAACCAAAACATTTTTTCCAAGGGTGTTTTTCTTAAACCAGGCACCACCCTCCAAATAAAGTTGCATTCCTATAGGGTGAGGGTGTAGTGAGTTACAATCAAGAAAAGAATTTATTTAACCCAAGGTTTACATGATTAATCTTAAAGGTTAATACTTATTTCTCCTGTACGCTAATTATATTTATTATAAAGGTAGGGAATATGGAGACTTAGCAGCAAACATCAGCCCAGCAAATGAAAATCCATTCACCAATGTTCCCCTTAAGATCTACTTAGTCTTAAGATAGTGATAAAGTTACATTTTCATATAGCAAGGGCACAGTGATTTATAACAAAGTACAGTGATCTATTACAAAAGAGAAAATTCATTAACTCAAAAAGTCTAGTATTGTTAACCTTAAAAACTACTATATTTCCTTTTCTATATTTCCAAAACATTGATTAATATATTTCCAGATGCCTAAGGATATGGATGCCTGGCAGCAATCATTGACTCAATAATGAGAAAAGCCCTATGCTAATACTCCAAACTCTCTGTGCTGTTTATGGTTGAGAGGTAGTAAACAATCATGTGCTAGTGACAGGAGTATGAATAATCCTGTCACACAAGCTAGTCTGTCAGCATAGAGGTTTGACCTGAGACATCCCTGTCCCACCTAGGGCAGGGAGTTAGCAGCAATTATTGACACAACAAATGAAAAACCCTTCACCACTATAATTCCCAACCAATCCACTATACTAATAATTTCTAACTTCCCACAAGAATTTGCCTTTAGTAAGTCTAAAACATTTCCTGCCTCTCACAGTTGAGGGGTTGTAAACAATCACCTGTGGCCGGACAAACCTATACAGGCAGGCTAGATAAACTTCAGAGTTCATAAGTTGAAACACTCTTGTCACGCCCAGGAATTTTTATTGCCTTGGAGCTGCACATTTACTCCTTCTCCAAGAGAAATGTTTATGGGGAGAGCTCCCCGGAAAGTCAAAGGTGTAGGTGAGAGCAAAAAACAGACTCTGGTTTTGAGGTAGGTGCTCGGGAGCAGAGGGTTTCCTGAGGCTTAATCATGCCTTTGCGTATGCCGAAGCCTCCTTCCTCATGCTTTGCCGTGGACGGAGTTCCTCACGCTGGCCCCCAGCACAGGAGACTATAGTCAATATTCTGTGGTAAACCATAATGGAAAAGAATACGAATGCATATATATATATATAACCGAATCACTTTTCCATACAGTAAAAATTGACATTGTAAGTCAACTATATTTCAGTAAAATTAATTTTTTAATGTGAAAAAATTCCTTTGATTTACATCTGAAAAATTTTTAATCTGAAAAAGTGTATTTCTGGATCACTGCCCCCAAATCCACCACAGCCGGGCCCCCCTTTAGTGCACACTTCTCTTGATCTTGTGGACCTACTTTTGTGGTAACTGAAAACACTGCAGTCAGTTTTCTCCTTTAGTTTTACCAGTCCCTGCTAACACTGCTAGATATTTAGGGAAAGGTATTTTGGTGGGTTTTTTTTGTTTGTTTGTTTTTTAAATTTACTAGAGCTCATATAAAGATCACCCCACCTAAATGAATTTAAAGGTTTGCAGAAAAAAATATCTGAGAAACTGGGCAAAATTATAATAGTGCCTGGAGGAAATAACACTTTGTTATGTTGAAATAAGAGCAAATATCAAGTAAAGAAATAGTTCATAATATAAACCGCTAAATAACTTGAAATGAACTTGATAGTTAGCAAGGTAAGAAAGGCTTTTAATATTTTTAAATGGGTGATTGAATGGAAGAGAAGAGAAGTCTATCTTTTATAATGTTGATGCATGGAATCTATATATTAATAATATCTCTGATCTAGCCCACAAAACTTCTAGAGATGTTAGTATATGGTCAATATTTTGTCAATTTATAAAGTTGTAATTTAGCAACACAAATGACACAAGGTCAACCCAACTGGGACATGAAAATGGAAACAAGAATTGCATATTCAAATTTACCACAAATTTTCTTATATTTATTTTGTTCCCACTCCCACATTTTAAATCAGTACCAATATACTGAATTAGAATAATAGTTTAAGAATGATCACCTGAAAGACTGTTCTTCCTTCTTCGCTAATTATATTGCATATTTCCAGTTTTGTTAACATGCAATTAATGTATAACATTGTGTTAGTTTGAGGTGCTGCTGCTGCTAAGTCTCTTCAGTTGTGTCCGACTCTGTGCGACCCCATAGACGGCAGTCCACCAGGCTCCCCCGTCCCTGGGATTCTCCAGGCAAGAACACTGGAGTGAGTTGCCATTTTCTTCTCCAATGCATGAAAGTGAAAAGTGAAAGTGAAGTCGCTCAGTCGTGTCCTACTCTTAGCGACCCCATGGACTGCAGCCTACCAGGCTCCTCCATCCATAGGATTTTCCAGGCAAGAGTACCGGAGTGCACAGCATAATTATTTGATATATGTATATATTGGGAAATGACTACCACATAAGTTTGGATACTATCCCTCACTGGACATTATTACAAATTTTTTATGTGATGAAAATTTTTTAAATCTATTCTCTTATCAACTTTCAAATGTACAGCAGTTATAAACTGTGGAGTGCAAAGAACTGGATGTGAATGAGCAACTGAGCGCACAGCACACATTGTTAACTAGAGTGACCATGCTCTTCATTCCCAGAAATTATTCATTTTATAACTGAAGGATTGTACCATTTGACCACCTTACACTCATTTCCCCCACTCCCGCATCCCCCACCTGGCAACCTACAATTCATTCTCTATTTCTATGATCATTTCCCCCACTCCCACATCCCCCACCTGGCAACCTACAATTCATTCTCTATTTCTATGACTTTGTTTAAGATTCTGTATTTAAGTTAGTGACACAGTAATTGTCTTTTCTTTAGACTTATTTCACTTAGCATAATACCCTCAGAATTCATTCATTTTGACACAAATGGCAGGACTTCCACCTTTC
The DNA here is from genome assembly GCA_917880005.1 of Nanger dama. Taxonomy (NCBI): domain Eukaryota; kingdom Metazoa; phylum Chordata; class Mammalia; order Artiodactyla; family Bovidae; genus Nanger; species Nanger dama. The sequence continues at coordinate 1,364,647 of CAKJTW010000043.1, read as the reverse complement.
TGTATGGCTGGCTAATATTCCATTATACATATATTCTGCATTTTCCTTCTTCATTCATCAATTATTGGACAGATAACATTGTATATTTCTATACCTTGCTTATTGTACATAACGCTGTGATAAACATGGGAGTGCAGATATTTAAGATAGTGATTTTGTTTCCTTAATACACACACACACACACACACACACACACACACACTGAGAAGTGGAATTGCAGAATCTTATGGTAGTTCTATTTTTAATATTTTAAGGAAGTTTCATACTAGCTGCATCAATTTACACTCCCACCAACAGTGCACAAGGGTTTCCGTTTTCCTATATCTTTGCCAACACATGTCATCTTTTTGATGGCAGTCGTTTAACAGATATGAAGTAGTGTCTCACTGTAATTTTGATTTGCATTTCCCTGATGATTAGTGGTGTTGAGCATCTTTTCTAGTATCTGTTGGCCATTTGTATGTCTTCTTGGAGAAATGTCTATTTAGTTCTTCTGCCCATCTTTAGGTCAGATTGTTCTTGGGTACTTTTTGTTGGGTTGTATGAGTCCTGTATATTTTTGGGATGTTAACTCCTTATCAAATATATAATTTGTAGATATGTTCCCATTTCTGTAGGTCACCTTTTCCTTTTATTAGTAGTTTCTTCTGCTGTGCAGAAACTTTTAGATCCATGTAGTACCACTTGTTTATTTTGCTTTTATTGCCTTACTTTTGGAATCAAATGCAAAAAAAAAAAAACATTGCCAAGGAGTTTACCCTCTGTTTTATTCTAGGAGATTTATTGTTTAGTCCTTATTATTCAAGTCTTCAGTTCTTTTAAGTTGATTTTTGTGTATGGTGTAAAATAGAGGTCCAGTATCATTCTTTGCATGTGGCTTTCCAGTTTTTCCACCAGTTACTGAAAAGACTATTCTTTCCTTAGTGTATATTCTTGGCTCTCTTGTCATAAATTAGTTGACTATATATGCATGGTTTTATTTCTGGGACATGTGTTCTGTTTCCTTGATCTTGTTGTATGTTTTTACCTCAAATACTGTTTTGATTACTATAGCTTTGTAATATAATTTGAAGTTAGTGAGGGTTATACCGACTACTGTGGGCAGGAATCCCTCAGAAAAAATGGAGTACCATCATGGGCAACAAAGGAATCTGAAATGCAGTACTTGGTTGCAATCATAAAAACGACAGAATGAACTCTGTTCATTTCCAAAGCAAACCATTCAATATCACAGTTATCCAAGTCTATGCCCCAACCAGCAACGCTGAAGAGCCAAAGTTGAAAGGTTTTATGAAGACCTACAAGATCTTTTAGAACTAACACCCAAAAAAGATGTCTTTTTCATTATAGGGGACTGGAATGCTAAAGTAGGAAGTCAAGAAACACCTGAAGTAACAGGCAAATTTGGCCTTGGAATGCGGAATGAAGCAGGGCAAAGACTAATAAGGGTTTTGCCAAGAAAATGCACTGGTCATAGCAAACACCCTCTTGCAACAACACAAGAGAAGACTCTACACATGGACATCACCAGATGGTCAACACAGAAATCAGATTGATTATACTCTATGCAGCCAAAGATGGAGAAGCTCTATACAGTCAACAAAAACAAGACCAGGAGCTGACTGTGGCTCAGATCATGAACTCCTTATTACCAAATTCAGACTTAAACTGAAGAAAGTAGGGAAAATCGCTAGACCATTCAGGTATGACCTAAATCAAATCCCTTATGATTATAAAGTGGAAGTGAGAAATAGATGTAAGGGCCTAGATCTGATAGATAGAGTGCCTGATGAACTATGGAATGAGGTTCATGACATTGTATGGGAGACAGGGATCAAGAGCATCCCCATGGAAAAGAAATGCAAAAAGCAAAATGGCTGTCTAGGAAGGCCTTACAAATAGCTTTGAAAAAAAGAGAGGCAAAAAGCAAAGGAGAAAAGGGAAGATATAAGCATCTGAATGCAGAGTTCCAGAGAATAGCAAGAAGAGATAAGAAAGCCTTCTTCAGCGATCAGTACAAACAAATAGAGGAAAAGAACAGATTGGGAAAGACTAGAGATCTCTTCAAGAAAATTAGAGATACCAAGGGAACATTTCATGCAAAGATGGGCTTGATAAAGGACAGAAATTGTATGGACCTAACAGAAACAGAAGATATTAAGAAGAGGTAGCAAGAATACATGGGAAAACTGTACAAAAAAGATCTTCATGACCCAGATAACATGATGATGTGATAACTCATCTAGAGCCAGACATCTTGGAATGTGAAGTCAAGTGGGCCTTAGAGAGCATCACTACGAACAAAGCTAGTGGAGGTGATGGAATTCCAGTGGAGCTGTTTCAAATCCTGAAAGATGATGCTGTGAAAGTGCTGCACTTCATATGCCAGCAAATTTGGAAAAGTCAGCAGTGGCCACAGGACTGGAAAAGGTCAGCTTTCATTCCAATTCCAAAGAAAAGCAATGCCAAAGAATGCTCAAACTACCACACAACTGCACTGATCTCACAGGTCTCCTGCATTGCAGGCAGGTGCTTTAACTTCTGAGCCATCAGGAAGGAGGCCACATGCTAGTAAAGTAATGCTCAAAATTCTCCAAGCCAGGCTTCAGTAATACGTGAACTGTGGACTCCCTGATGTTCAAGCTGGTTTTAGAAAAGGCAGAGGAATCAGAGATCAAATTGCCAACATCTGCTGGATCATGGAAAAAGCAAGAGAGTTCCAGAAAAAAACATCTATTTCTGCTTTATTGACTATGCAAAGCCTTTGTGTGGATCACAATAAACTGTGGAAAATTCTTCAAGCAATGGGAATACCAGACGACCTAACCTGCCTCTTGAGAAATCTGTATGCAAGTCAGGAAGCAACCTGGACACGGAACAACAGACTGGTTCCAAATCGGAAAAGGAGTACATCAAGGCTGTATATTGTCACCCTGCTTATTTAACTTGTATGCAGAGTACATCGTGAGAAACGCTGGATTGGAAGAAATGCAAGCTGGAATCAAGATTGCCGGGAGAAATATCAATCACCTCAGATATGCAGATGACACCACCCTTATGGCAGAAAGTGAAGAGGAGCTAAAAAGCCTCTTGATGAAAGTGAAAGAGGAAAGTGAAAAAGTTGGCTTAAAGCTCAACATTCAGAAAACGAAGACCATGGCATCCGGTCCCATCACTTCATGGGAAATAGATGGGGAAACAGTGTCAGACTTTATTTTGGGGGGCTCCAGAATCACTGCAGATGGTGACTACAGCCATGAAATTAGAAGACGCTTACTCCTTGGAAGAAAAGTTATGACCAACCTAGATAGTCTGTTCAAAAGCAGAGACATTACTTTGCCGACTAAGGTCCGTCTAGTCAAGGCTATGGTTTTTCCTGTGGTCATGTACGGATGTGAGAGTTGGACTGTGAAGAAGGCTGAGCGCCGAAGAATTGATGCTTTTGAACTGTGGTGTTGGAGAAGACTCTTGAGAGTCCCTTGGACTGCAAGGAGATCCAACCAGTCCATTCTGAAGGAGATCAGCCCTGGGATTTCTTTAGAAGGAATGATGCTAAAGCTGAAACTCCAGTACTTTGGCCACCTGATGTGAAGAGTTGACTCATTGGAAAAGACTCTGATGCTGGGAGGGATAGGGGGCAGGAGGAGAAGGGGACAACCAAGGATGAGATGGCTGGAGGGCATCATGGACTCGATGGACTTGAGTCTGAGTGAACTCCCAGAGATGGTGATGAACAGGGAGGCCTGGCGTGCTGCAATTCATGCGGTCGCAAAGAGTGAGACACGACTGAGCGACTGAACTGAACTGAACTGAGGGTGATACCTTCAACTTTGTTTTCTTTCTCATAATTATATCATTGCTTTGTGCAGTTAATTAAATAGTAGAATTAGTGAGAATATATTTTACTTTATGGTTTTTCCCTTTAACATAAGCAATACACAGGCGATCTAATATAAACAATTTTTTCCTTAGGAAATAATAGATTGATTTAAGGAGAATCTCTTGGGCTTGTCAGCATTTCCTATGTAGCAGACTCAATGGAAAAGTAAATTAACACCTAGGATTCTTGAGCAAATGAATCCTGTAATCCTCTATCATAAGGACTTTAGTTTTCAATATTTGATTTTTAATATTATTTAAAAATATTATAATTTATGTAAAATAATGCATTTTAGATTACAAAAGGTTACATTTTCATCTTAATTGTCTTACATACTTAATTTTATCATATGTTGTGCACATTAATCTTTTGAATTATATTAACCTTAAGAGTTAAGACCTGACATTAATGGGTTTTTTTTTCCTTTTAAATCAGAAAGAAATGGAAAAACTTGTTGAAGGAAACACAAAAGTTTAGTGATGGATCCAAAATTCACAACCAGCTTTACTTGGAAAAAGATCTAAATTCTTTTCATTACATTACAATAAGGTGTTTTTTTTTTACTTTTTTTACTTTGCAATATTGTATTGGTTTTGCCACACATCAACATGAATCCACCACGGGTGTACACATGTTCCCAGTCCTGAACACCCCTCCCATCTCCGTCCCCATACCATCCCTCTGGGTTATCCCAATGCACCAGCCCCAAGCATCTTATATCTTGCGTTGAACCTAGACTGCTGATTCATTTCAAATGTGATATTATATATGTTTCAATGCCATTCTCTCAAATCATACAACTCTCTCCCTCTCCCACAGAGTCCAAAAGACTGTTCTGTACATCTGTGTCTCTTTTGCTGCCTTGCATACAGAGTTATCATTACCATCTTTCTAAATTCCATATATATGCGTTAGTATACTGTATTGGTGTTTTTCTTTCTGGCTTACTTCACTCTGTATAATCGGCTCCAGTTTCATCCACCTCATTAGAAGTGATTCACATATATTCTTTTAACGGCCGAGTGATACTCCATTGTGTATATGTACCACAGCTTTCTTATCCAGTCATCTGCTGATGGATATCTAGGTTGCTTCCATGTCCTGGCTATTATAAACAGTGCTGCGATGAACATTGGGGTACACATGTCTGTTTCAATTCTGGTTTGCTCAGTGTGTATGCCCAGCAGTGGGATTGCTGGGTCATAAGGCAGTTCTATTTCCAGTTTTTTAAGGAATTTCCACACTGTTCTCCATAGTGGCTGTACTAGTTTGCATTCCCACCAACAGTGTAAGAGGGTTCCCTTTTCTCCACACCCTCTCCAGCTTTTAACGCTTGTAGACTTTTCACACAGCCATTCTGACTGGTGTGAAATGATACCTCATTGTGGTTTTGATTTGCATTTCTCTGATAATGAGTGATGTTGATCAACTTTCATGTGTTCGTTAGCCATATGTATGTCTCTTTTGAAGAAATGTCTGTTTAGTTCTTTGGCCCATTTTTTGATTGGGTCATTTATTGTTTTGGAATTGAGCTGCAGGAGTTGCTTGTATATTTTTGAGATTAGTTGTTTATCAGTTGCTTCATTTGCTATCATTTTCTCCCATTCTGAAGGCTTTCTTTTCACCTTGCTTATAATTTCCTTTGTTGTGCAGAAGCTTTTAATTTTAATTAGGTCCCATTTGTTTATTTTTGCTTTTATTTCCAGTATTCTGGGAGGTGGATCATAGAGGATCCTGCTGTGATGTATGTCGGAGAGTGTTTTGCCTATGTTCTCCTCTAGGAGTTTTATAGTTTCTGATCTTACATTTAGATCTTTAATCCATATTGAGTTTATTTTTTGTGTATGGTGTTATAAAGTGATCTAGTTTCATTCTTTTGCAAGTGGTTGGCCAGTTTTCCCAGCACCACTTGTTAAAGAGATTGTCTTTACTCCATTGTATATTCTTGCCTCCTTTGTCGAAGATAAGGTGTCCATAGGTATGTGGATTTATCTTTGGGCTTTCTATTTTGTTCCATTGATCTATATTTCTATCTTTGTGCCAGTATCATACTGTCTTGATGAATGTGGCTTTGTAGGAGAGCCTGAAGTCAGGCAGGTTGATTCCTCCAGTTCCATTCTTCTTTCTCAAGATTGCTTTGGCTAGTCGAGGTTTTTTGTATTTCCATACAAATTGTGAAATTCTTTGTTCTAGCTCAGTGAAAAATACCACTGGTAGCTTGATAGGGATTGCACTGAATCTATAGATTGCTTTGGGTAGTATACTCATTTTCACTATATTGATTCTTCCAATCCATGAACATGGTATATTTCTCCATCTATTAGTGTCCTCTTTGATCTCTTTCACCAGTGTTTTATAGTTTTCTATATATAGGTATTTAGTTTCTTTAGGTAAATATATTCCTAAGTATTTTATTCTTTTCATTGCAATGGTGAATGGAATTGTTTCCTTAATTTCTCTGTTTTCTCATTATTCATGTATAGGAATGCAAGAGATTTCTGTGTGTTGATTTTATATCCTGCAACTTTACTATATTCATTGATTAGCTCTAGTAAATTTCTGGTGGATTCTTTAAGGTTTTCTATGTAGAGGATTAGAAGGAAAGAAAGCTTAAAAATTAAGGCAGAAATGAAATGAAAGAGACCATAGCAAAAATCAACAGAACTAATAGCTGGTTCTTTGAAAGGATAAATAAAATTGACAAACCATTAGCCAGACTCATCAAGAAACAAAGGGAGAAAAATCAAATCAATAAAATCAGAAATGAAAATGGAGAGATCACAACAGACAACACAGAAATGCAAAGGATCGTAAGAGACTACTGTCAGCAATTATATGCCAATAAAATGGACAACATGGAAAGAACAGACAAATTCTTAGAAAAGTACAACTTTCCAAAACTGAACCATGAAGAAATAGAAAATCTTAGCAGATCCATCACAAGCATGGAAATTGAAACTGTAATCAGAAATCTTCCAGCAAACAAAAGCCCAGGTCCAGACGGCTTCACAACTGAATTCTACCAAAAATTTAGAGAAGAGCTAACACCTATCCTACTCAAATTCTTCCAGACAATTGCAGAGGAAGGTAAACTTCCAAACTCATTCTACGAGGCCACCATCACCCTAATACCAAAACCTGACAAAGATGCCACAAATAAAGAAAACTACAGGCCAATGTCACTGATGAACATAGATGCAAAAATCCTTAACAAAATTCTAGCAATCAGAATCCAACAATACATTAAAAAGATCAAACACCATGACGAAGTGGCCTTTATCCCAGAGATGCAAGGATTCTTCAATATCCACAAATCAATCAATGTAATACACCACATTAACAAATTGAAAAATAAAAGCCATGTGATTATCTCAATAGATGCAGAGAGAGCCTTTGACAAAATTAAACATTCATTTATGATAAAAACTCTCCAGAAAGCAGGAATAGAAGGAACATACCTCAACATAATAAAAGCTGTATATGACAAACCCACAGCAAACATTATCCTCAATGGAGAAAAATTGAAAGCATTTCCCCTAAAATCAGGAAAAGACAAGGGTGCCCACTTTCACCACTACTATTCAACATAGTTCTGGAAGTTCTGGCCACAGCAATGAGAGAAGAAAAGAAATAAAAGGAATCCAAATTAGAAAAGAAGAAGTAAAACTCACTGTTTACAATAAGTTTTAAAAGTGAAAAATATGATGTATATGTTTGAGGAACATTTATCTTATTTTTTTTTTTTTTTTATTTATTTATTTATTTTTTAATTACAATACTGTATTTGTTTTGCCATACATTAACATGAATCAGCCACAGGTGAACACAATCTCCCAATGCCGAAGCCCCCTCCCACCTCCCACCCCACATCATCTACCTGAATCATCCTGTGCACCAGCCCCAAATATTTATCTTAATGAGACTATGGTTGCAAAGAATTTGCTTAAATTTTAGTGTATGTGTGCTGCATACTCAGTTGTGTCCAACTCTTGATCACCTCACGGACTTTTACCCACCAGGCTCCTCTGTCCATGGGATTTCCCAAGCAAGAATACTAGAGTGGATTGCCATTTCCTTCTCCAAGGGCTATTCCCAGGGTTCAAAACTATGTCTTCCCCAAATCCTGCATTGCACATGGATTCTTTAACACTGAGCCACTGGGAAGCCCAAAATTTTAGGATAGGAAATCACAAAAAATATTTTAGTTACTTAGATGAACAAAAAACAGCAGATAGAAAATAAAGCTAAGAGAGAGGCTAGAAATTTCATTATTTGGAAAAATCAAGGTGTTTCATACTTTCCTAGAGATTAGGATTATCCCACCATGATTGCTCCTTGCCCTCAGCTCTCACATTCCAGTAATGAAAGAGGTTTTTCATATGCATTATCTTTTATTCTGCTATATTTGTGTATTACTTACAAGTATATTTACTGGAAGAAAATCTTTTCCTCTTCTCTCTTAAGTTCTCAACCAAATAAACTGACAAATGATAGGTTAACAGAATGAAAGAAACATACTTTATTTTAAATGTTATATGTACAGAAACCGCACAGGAAAAGAAAAAAAAAGTCCCAAAATGCAGTTGGATTTGGGAACTTACATACTATTTTATTTAACAAAGGACAATAAATTGTGGAAAGTGATCAAAGGGAAACGGTTTTAGGCTCCGAAGACTGGTAAATTGTAAGAAAGTAAATATATGGGGAAAGCTAATGGTAGATTACGGTTACTTAGTAAGGTTTTTTATTCATACTCATCTTGGTTTCATCTCCACCTCTGATGATGTGTTGTTTTCCTATTTTTTGTGCAGTTTCTTTTCACACCTTCACAAGTGGAATTTAGTATCTGCTTTTAGGCAGATGAAGAGGACAGAGCTCTATTCCTGTGACTGTTCTCAATAGCCTTTAGCTCAAAATAATCTTTATGATAAAATTGTATCTTTTAGAATAGCATATTCAGATCCCCTTCATACCTAAATTTCCACATGAAGTTCAAATACAGTAATATTTTCTTACAAATCTACTCCATCCCTAAATATTAAACTCAGATGATGTTCTTTTTCCAGCTTAACTTTGCAGCATTCACTTAAGAAACTTTATTATGTTTTTAGTTGAGAAGTCCTTTTTATTTCTGGATTGAAGGCAAAGGTTTGGGTAATAATGACCATACGTTCTAAAAGAAAAGAGATTATAATTGAAGGCTTGGTTCACAAACTCTAAACTATTTATATATGTTCCTTTATAGAAAAAGTTTGCCAGCCTTTTGAGATTGGATTTACTCAAATCGAGATTCTTTCTTTGGAATTCAGAATGCACTTCAGAATATTTAAAAAGAGTAATAAGCACAAAAACTTACACTGATCTCTCTTTCCTGAACTTAAGTAAAACTCGGCATGCTTTTTGGCATTGGGATATTTGTGTGTTGTAGTATGAGTATGTAGACAAGCATGTGTCTATTAAATATAATCTCATTTTCGTTCTTCACCAGATTTCAGGCTTAAAGAAGGCAGAGAATCCTTTCATAAACTCATTTCATTTACTGTGGATGATAATATTTTGATACTAGCCAAGATTTATGCTTAATGAATACTATATAAATAAATGCTGAAAGGAAACGGAATTTTAAATCAATTTTCAATCTTAGACAAAAAAAAAATATTTCATGATCACACATATTTTAGTTCAAAGTGAAAATTTTTATCTTCAGCTCTCTGGAGCTTAAGAATTCTCAGTGAGATGAAAACTACTGTAAGGAGGACAGAACTAGAGCTGCAGTGCACAGCCCCTGAGGAGGCCTGCCCCTATCTCTTACCTCTTACACAACCAAGGCGAAGCGAGACATCCTTCGGAACTTCTTTCCCCACGTGGCTTGACGTGGACAATATCTGAGTTTCCATCAAGTTCTGAAAATCTGGGACTTACAGGTGGCAACCTGTCCCACCAGTAAGTTGTGTTTCTAGTCATAAGTATTATTATTCAAAGGGATACTAGTTAGATTCTTTTTCTGCAAAATATCAAATTTGTTGACTGTTAACTTCTTGTTAGGAGCTAGACATTATGCCTCAGTGCTTCCTGGTATTCTCATTTAATTTCCAACTTGAGGTAACAACTATTGCTATCGGGGTGGGGTGAGGGGCGGTGAGGAAATTAAGCACAAAAGAGATTAAAGTCATCTGCCCATGTTCATAAAACTATGAAGTATCAAAACTGGGAATTAAACATGATTTTGCATTAAAACCTAAACTACAGATCCCTGAGCTTATGTATTTTCATATCTTAATGGTTCCCCCTGAAAATCTTTTTATTTTATAAATTTTAAAAAGTCTCCTTTGAAAGACAAAGACCTTAAATTTTTTCCAGCCTAACATTTTATCTCTTAATTATCCTTTGACAAGAATCTGGGATGGTAGGAAGGCAGAGGAAATATCAGAAGGAAGTGGCTGTCCTGACAAAAGTATATGGGTACCTGGCAAAAAGGAACTTTGCCTTACTTATTATGTTGTGTAAGACAGGCCATATATCCTGCCTTAGACTGTTCAAACTGGTATAACAAAATACCATAGACTGGGGTGCTTAAAATAGACAGCGGGGGCGGGGGGGCTTAAACAACAAATCTTTATTTCTCACAGTTCTGAAAGGTAAGGCCAAGATCAAGGAACTGCCAGATTTGTTTGCAGACGGCCATCTTTTCATATGTCCTCAGGTTCACTTGAGAGACAGAGAGATTTCCTGACTCTTATTCTTTTAAGGACATTAATCTCATAATGAGGACTCCACCCACAAGACTTAATCTAATCCTAATTTATATTCCAAATGCCCCACCTCCAAATACTATCACCTTAGGGTTTATGGCATCAAAATATGTATTTTAGAGGGACACAAACTTTCAGTCCAAAACATATCCATTCATAATTTTAATAGAATCTTTTTACTAAGAGTTTATCTACTCCATGTCCTTTGGAAAGAACACTCTACCTCGACGATTAACAAATCTTATAGTTGAACTAGTGTGTCTGAAATCCCACTGAAACACATAGTGTATCTATGCCCAGGACCTAACCTCAATGAATCTCTTGAATTACTGCAATTGGCTTTCAGTCTCTTTTTTCTTTTTTCAGTGAAATCAAACTACCAAGTTTATATATTTATGATCTCCTACTTTTACCTTCCTCCAAAATACATAAAAGAATATATACTTTCATGTGTGTACATATACACATATACATATATTTGAATGATATAAAAAGAATTTCACTTTATCTCAATTATCTTTTGTAACAGAAATCATTCTGTTTTAATTCCCAGTGAAGTGATATGAACAAGTATTTTTAGAGTGTGAGGGAGAGGGTAGAAACAGGAGGTGGGTGGATGCCACACCCAATTTGATGCACTTTTAGTAACCAAACAAAGCATCTTGCAGTGAGGCCTCTGTTCCAAAATGCATACATGGGTTTATTTTTATGTAAATATTGCTACCAGTACATAGTATAATACTTGGTTAAAAAAAAAAAAAAGTCAGTGAAAAAAGAGTCCCTTCTAAAATTTGTTAGATCTCCACACAAACCAATAAAAACTTATTTTCTATATACAGTTTCAGGGTTGATAATATACAATTAGTTACAGTGATCTTACTGTTTTCCTTTTTCATTGGGCACAGTTTATCTTATCCAAGGCAGAGTTTGCCAAGACAACTGAATCTAGTGTAGAGCACTTTAATGTGGTTAGGAAGTACCAAACACTGAACAAGTGTGTGTGTCAGGCTGTATAACTAGCCATGTTTCCTCTCTCAGAGGTCTTTTCTTTGCTTCTTTGAGTCATCACATTGTCAGGAACTCTCAGAGTAGTACCTCTGATAGAAGAAGGTGATATGCCTCAGTGCTAATCTTCTACCTTTCTTGAACTTAGTGTGTCCTACAGCAAGACTTGTCACTTCTCTGCCTATTTCCTCCTGTGAAAACTGTAGTTTTTCTAATGCTGTGCAAGATTACAAGTTGACTAATAATTAGTAAGATCAGTTGTCCTTGTGGGTAAAGAATTCTGCAAATGCCAAATTGCATTAAATTGTTGAATAATACAAAGCTTCCAAGTCAAGAGTTAAAGAAAGCAGTCAAAATGCCCAAGGCATTTGTTGTATATTTTCAGAGCCTGAATCAACTCATGGAACCAGAAGTCAGATAAAGTAAAAAATAATAATTCCTTACTATTTTCCAGTCACTGTGGTAAGTGAGTTATATGTATTAGTTTAATCTAAAGCTCATAACTTCATGGCAAATAGCTGGGGAAACAGTGGAAACAGTGGCTGATTTTATTTTTCTTGGCTCCAAAATCACTGCATATGGTGACTGCAGCCATGAAATTAAAAGACGTTTACTCCTTGGAAGGAAAGTTATGACCAACCTAGACAGCATATTCAAAAGCAGAGACATTACTTTTTCTACAATGGTTCATCTAGTCAAGGCTATGGTTTTTCCAGTGGTCATGTATGGATGTGAAAGTTGGACTGTGAAGAAAGCTGAGCGCTGAAGAACTGATGCTTTTGAACTGTGGTGTTGGAAAAGACTGTTGAGAGTCTCTTGGACTGCAAGGAGATCCAACCAGTCCATCCTAGAGGAGACCAGTGCTGGGTGTTCATTGGAACTGATGTTGTAGCTGAAAGTCCAGTACTTTGGCCACCTGATGCAAAGAGCTGACTCATTTGAAAAGACCCTAGTGCTGGGAAAGAGTGAAGGCAGGAGGAGAAGGGGATGACAGAGGATGAGATGGTTGGATGGCATCACTGACTCAATGGACATGGGTTTGGGTGGACTCCAGAAGTTGATGATGGACAGAGAGGCCTGGTGTGCTGCGGTTCATGGGGTCACAAAGAGTCGGACATGACTGAGCGACTGAACTAAACCTTACTGAACTGAAACCTCATAACAACCTGTGAGGTAAGATAATAGCAATCTATTATCTTAGGTTAACAAATTAGGTAATTAATTGGCCTAAGGACACCAATTGATAAATGGTGGCAGGAGAGTAGAACTCAGGACTTTCTAGTTTTAAATTAGTTAAATCATATTGCTTGTAAGGTAATCACTCCATTTGACTTCTAATAATAAAAAAATTCTTGCCAATGTCATTTAGAAGTTCAGAATGAGCTCTGAAATAAGAATGCCAGTCATTAGCTGTGCACTGCTGGGCAAGTTATATTATTTCACCTGTAAAGAAAGGTCAGTACCTGCCCCTTCCCAAAGGATTGCTGTGAGAAAATCCACATGGAGCACATAAGCTAGTGCTCAGTACTTAGGGAGTATTCAAAACATTTTAGGTTCTTTTATCACTTAATGATAGTATCACTTCTAATAATCACATTACCACTTTCAGCTAGAAAGCATGTGTACAAGTAGACATTAATTCACAGGTCTTCCTTGACCTATGGTTCCAACTGGCTGATACAATCAAAATAAGAGCAATAATTCAGTAAAGCCTCAAATACAGATAATTTTCAGGCTTGGTTGTAAGATTTATACTTCAGTTTCTATTTCTATCCAAAGCTAATAGTTGAATGAGCTAGTAGTTTATTTGTGTGCATTTTAGGAGAAATGATAAAGCTGAGTGAAGTAAAGGCTCCATTATGCACAGTAAGTATTTGGATTCTGCATGGTCAATGAGTAGGTAAAACCTGGAGTTATTTTAAACCCTCCTTGTAATTCTATCTCTCCATCTTCTGTGTAAGCAGTTAAGAGCTACCAAAACCTCTAATTAACCAAAGAATAGACGTAAGAAACCATGTGTATTTACATGCGTTTCCAAATGGCCTATAGAAGCTACAGGCAGTGTATGACCTAGCAAAAATACTGCAAATTTCCTAGGTTGGTTCAATGCTAACTCCCTAACTTTAGGCCTCCAGAAATTCAGATTTAGATAGTCTTATATTTGAATTCTAATCCTGTCATTTAACTACAGGTGTGACCCTGACTCTGAACAAGTCTGTCTAAGCTTCCATTTCCTCAATGGACATGTGTCAGTGATAGCTGTACCTTCCTCATGAGTAATCATGACCTTTAAGAAAATCCACGTAATTAGATGAACTACATCCTATGGCATTTTATGTTCTGAATAAGTTTCAGCAATTGTGATGCTCTGAGTATTGTTTCTTATTCCACTTGGAATTGAATATGACTATAATTTTAGCCTGTTTTTAGATTCTGCATAATTTGAAAAGGTTAAAAAGGAAACAAACCATGTTCTATGCAAGTTAAAATACTTTAGAAGAGTAAGAAGATGTGCCTTTTATTTGCAGAATCTTATACTCCCCATAATTTCCAGGCAATAAAAACCAATTTTTGCATAAAGTCACAAACTTTCTACTAACAGTTATGATTACCTATGTGGACATGTCACTATGCTGGGTACTATAATACAATAATTAATAATGATATAATCCATAAGCAGCATTTTTCAAGGTTTGAAATGTAGTTGTGAACTAATTCATCTCAGTCTTTGAATATTATTTTAGGAGGGACTTGAGGCTTAGTTTTAAAAGACAGGATTATAAGCCAGAAGGCAGCTAAATTCTTCTAATACCAAATCCAAGTCCAGATTTTAGTCCTTAAGTGAGAATATCAGATATTTTATGTGCTTCCTATTTAAGTTGAAAAGTTTACATGTTGAATAAAAGAAACACATGGAAGAGGCCTTTAAATCTATATCTTCTTACAGTTTCACATAATGTTCTTATACGAAGACTATCCTTGGACTTTCTAGAAGTAAATAGTAGTTGCCTTCTCTCTTCAGTTCAGTTGCTCAGTTGTATCCAACTCTGTGCAACCCCATGGATTGCAGCAAGCCAGGCTTCCAGGTCCATCAACAAATCCTGGAGCTTGCTCAAACTCATGTTCATCGAGTCGGTGATGTCATTCAACTATCTCATCCTCTGTCGTCCCCTTATCCTCCTGCCTTCAATCTTTCCCAGCATCAGAGTCTTTTCCAATGAGTCAATTCTTCTCATCAGGTGGCCAAAGTATTAGAGCTTTGCATCAGCTTCAGCATCAGTCCTTCCAGTGAATATTCAAGACTAATTTCCTTTAGGATTGACTGGCTTGATCTTGCAGTCCACGGGACTCTCAAGAGGCTTTTCCAACACCACAGATCAAAAGTACCAATTCTTTGGCCATCAGCTTCCTTTATGGTCCAAATCTCACATCCATACTGACTACTGGAAAAACCATAGTTTTGACTAGATGGACCTTTGTTGGCAAAGTAATGTCTCTGCTTTCTAATGTGCTGTCTAGGTTGGTCATAGTGTTTCTTCCAAAGAGCAAGCACCTTTAAATTTCATGGTTGCAGTCACATTTGCAGAGATTTTGGAGGCCAAGAAAATAAAGTATCTTACTGTTTCCTTGTTTCTCCATCTATTTGCCAAGAAGTAAGGGGACAGGATGCCATGATCTTTGTTTTCCGAATGTTGAGCTTTAAGCCAGCTTTTTCACTCTCTTCTTTCACCTTCAAGAGAGTCTTATAGTTCTTCTTCACTTTCTGCCATAAGGATGGTGTCATCTGCATATCTGAGGTTATTGATATTTCTCCCAGCAATCTTGATTCTAGCTTATGCTTCATCTAGCCTGGCACTTCGCATGATGTACTCTGCATTTAAGTTAAATAAGCAGGGTGACAATGTACAGTCTTTATTTACTCCTTTTCCAATTTGGAACTAGGCCATTGTTCCATGTCTGGTTCTGTTGCCTCTTAACCTGTATACAGATTTCTCAGGAAGCAGGTAAGGTGGTCTAGTATTCCCATCCTTTTAAGAATTTTCTGCAGTTTGTTGTGATACATATAGTCAAAGGCTTTGGCGTAGTCAATAAAGCAGAAGTAGATGTTTTTCTGGAATTCTCCTACTTTTTCAATGATCCAGCGGATGTTGGCAATTTGATCTCTGATTCCACTGCCTTTTCCAAATCCTGCTTGAACATCTGGAAGTTCACAGTTCCCATACTGTTGAAGCCCAGCTTGGAGGATTTTGAGCATTTCTTAGCTAACATGTGAAATGAGTGCAATTTTGTGGTAATTTGAACATTCTTTGGCATTGCCTTTCTTTGGGATTGGAATGAAGACTGACTTTTCCAGTCCTGTGGCCACTGCTAAGTTTTCCAAATTTGGTGGCATATTGAGTCCAGCACTTTTACAGCATCATCTTTCAGGATTTGAAATAGCTCAACTGGAATTCCATCATCACCTCCACTAGCTTTGTTTGTAGTGATGGTAGTGATGTTTCCTAAGGGCCACTTGACTTCTCATTCCAAGATGTCTAGCTCTAGGTGAATGATCACACCATTGCGGTCATCTGGGTCATGAAGATGATTTTTGTACAGTTCTTTTGTGTATTCTTGCCACCTCTTCTTAACATTTTCTGCTTCTGTTACGTCCATACCACTTCTATCTTTTATTGTGCCCATATTTGCATGAAATGTTCCCTTGGTATCTCTAATTCTCTTGAAGAGATCTCTAGTCTTTCTCATTCTATTATTTTCCTCTATTTGCACAGATCAATTAGAAATGTTTTCTTATCTCCCCTTGCTATTCTTTGGAACACTGCATTCAGATGCATATATCTTTCCTTTTCTCCTTTGCCTTTTGCTTCTCTTCCTCTCTCAGCTATTTGTAAGTCCTCCTTAGACAACCATTTTGCCTTTCTGCACATCTTTTTTGGGGGATTGTTTTGATCATTGCCTCCTATACAATGTTATGAACCTCCATCCATAGTTCCTCAGGCACTCTATCAGATCTAATCCTTTGAATCTATTTTTTACTTCCACTGTATAGTCATAAGGGATTTGATTTAGATCATACCTGAATGGAGAAGGAAGCCTGGTGTGCTGCAGTCCATGGGGTCACAAACAGTTAGACACTGGGCGAACTGAGTGATCTAGTGGTTTTCCCTATGTTCTTCAATTTAAGTCTGAATTTTGCAATCTCAGTTTAGCTTTCTCTCATAGCAATTACAAAAGAAATGCTTTGAAAATGTGAAACACTTGAAAAATATATCAGTATCTGAACCTTCCCAATCTTTGCTTTTTTCTTGACTTGGATTTCTTTTGTCTCTAGAAGAGCACTGTTATTTTGAGAAGAGAGCAGACAATGTAACCTTATCAGAAAGCATACATGTCTTGTCTTCAGCCACAGAGAATTGGATTTAGTTCCAAACCCACTAAGAGGTATGTGACTCTGGTAATCAGATAGGCTCTTTTGCCTTATCTCTACTTTCTATCCTTTGCCTGTTATCTCTAGAGTAGGGATAATACTCTCAGTGTTACAGGTTTATTTTTAATGTTATTATAATAGTTGGAATTTAAAACAAAAAAACACTTTTTTGTCAAATCCATTTTCAAATATGCTATCCATTTTCATCAAAAAGAATCTGTATAGCTGTACCATATCCAGGAAGCTTTAGCAACAGATTTATGGCCATACTGGAATATTTGATTCATTTTACAGTTTATAACTACTATAACTATCACATTGATGATTCTCAAGCTAGACTACATATCACAGTCACCTGAGAGCATTAAAAATACTGATTACCAGGCCCCATCCCTAAATAACCAAACCAAATAACTGGGAATGGGGCCCTTGGCAGTCATTGGCATTTCTTTAAATGTGAAAAAAATCCATCTTTCATGTTATCATCTCAACGTTATAGATTTTTAACCTTATTGACAATACCATTTGAGGCTGAAAGTGTTATTTATTGCCTTATTAATGAGGCACTGTTTAAAAGTTGAGTATATTTGAATATATTATAAAGAAATACAGATTTGACTACATTTGTATTAATAGATTTCAAGGAAATTCAAACATGAAATCTAACAAGATGTGTTCACAAATCTCAAATTTGATTTATACCATGCTTCAAACTTTCCTCCTGATCATGAAAGCCTATTTTTGTTATTTTCTTTTAACCTTTTGGTAAATAGAAATTTTACTACTTCCTTCCATTTGCAGCCTAAATATTCCTCATTCCTGAATTTTTGTTTTCTTTCTGCAAAGTAGAAGAGTAGTATCTGTAGAATTGCCTAAATGCAGTTAGATACTCCTGGATTCATCTAAACAAATATACTTTTTTTTTTTTTTTTGGTATGGCAGTTGTGATTACTTGAGATTTCCCACAATTTTTGCTCCAGCTAAATTATTATTTTTCTTATTTTTGTATTTTTCTACCATATTTCTAGATATATAGGGGAGAAACACCAACTCTGAACCTTAAAATCAGGGGAGGAAGATGCATACAGGCACTAAGGCTTGGAAAAGATGAAGCTTCTTTTAACTATTCAAGGCGAAAGGAGAAATTGTTGTCTCTCTGCCTCCACTGTAGCCAATGGCAAGTGACTGCTCATTGAATAGAGTTCACAGCGACAAAACTCATCTGGCTTTGTGAAACAAAGCCTACAAGAGTAAAAGTGCTAGAGAACTGTGTTATCATGTTTTATTTTTTTCCCCCATAAAATAACATAGAGGAGAAATACACAAGGGAAACAGGTACGTGAATCTGTGGTGACTTCCCTCATCACAATACAGACACATCCTAATTAAAGAGAATCTGTGATTTGCTCTCTAATTAACATTCCAAAGTTTCATAGCTTTGAGAACTCTGTACAGTTTTCTCTCTGTCACCTGTGATCTGTATTTCTTAATAATTAAATTTACTCATTTTCTTAAGTTAAATTGTTTTGGGGTAAGCATTTAAGAAGTAATGCCTTCATTGAAGAAGTATAAAGTTTAAGCCACCCAAACTAAAGGTATAGCTATTTTGCTAAGTTAATTAGGAATATAATTATATAGTATATATAGCATATAAGGCATTTGATAACATACAAATTCAATTACAAAGAAACAGCTTGCACAAACCTGTAAAATATCCTAATATCAATCTTAAAAACTGTGTTCAGCACCTTTCTTTATTCTTATCCCAGTTTGATCCATTTTGAATGAATGGGGAGCATACAGAACCCAAGTCATTTAAAACAAATCCTCTTTTTCACCACCTATGATTCTATACCTAATTCATCACCAGAGTCTGTTCATAGATAATCTAGATACATCTGTTCTCTATCTATATCTGCATTTTCACTGCCACACCTCCAGACTGGATTGCTACAGACCTCTGATAAGTGGTCTACTGACATCCATTCTTACCCCTTTCATGCATTTCCCCATTGCATCGAAAGGGACCTGTACAATCATTTCAACACAAATCTAAGTTGTTCACTTTGTCCTGAATCCCCTCTCTTCTCAGCCTTTAATCCTTTCATCTCCCACTCAGTCTTCAGGATAGCCCTCACTCTCCCTCCCTATCTTTCTGCATTCCCTTCCCTTACTTACTGAGCCCCAGTCCCGTGTGCCCCTTGGGTTTCTCACTCAATACCACCCCACCTCCAATTAGGATACATACGATAGGACTCTTCTTTCCTCTCCTCAGTCCTAATTTGCTTCTATTTGCCCTTCAGATTTCAGGTTAACTGTCACTCCCCTAGGGAAATGTTTCAAACTCTTTCTGCATAGGTTAACTTCCTGACTACTTTATCTCAGAGCAGCATAGATCCTAGCATCTATCACAATTGCACTTTTACAGCTGCTACTGACTACTTGATTAATAACCCCTCCACTAGACCGTGTTTTTTTGCCATTGTATCTTTGGTGCCTTGTACAAGACTAGCTCTCTGTAAAGCACTCAATATAGTAAATATTAATTGAATGAATCAATGAATCAAAAGGCTCAATCTGTACATATATGAAGCATTAAAAAGAAATCCCACAATTAGGGCACACCTAAGTTTCTATAAATGTTAATGAAAAAGTAACATACAGACAGGCAGCTACTACATGGATTGCAGTAATCTCTCATTTCCTGCTTAATAGGAAACTGGTCCTTGTGAAGGAAAAAAACACAATTATGAAAGATGGCAAAATGCCAAATGGGTTACAATCCAAAAGACTCTGAGGTAATATAATCTAAATTCCAAGGTTGGCCAAACTAATTTCTAAACATATATCTTATATTTGAAAAAAAAGTGCTTAACACTTAACCCTAAATATGTGTGAAATTGCTCAGGAATCTCATGTATCAAAGGTCAACTATGTACTTTCCCAATTAATTTGTCTTTTCAAAAAGCTTTTTCAGGAAGTATGGTTGATTTAACAATGTTATGTTAATTTTCACAGCGGAGTGGATCAATTATACATACATATATAGCCACACTTTTAAAAGTTATTTTCCCATATAGGCCATTCTGAAGTGCTGAGTAGGGTTCACTTGCATGCATGCGTACTGTCACTTCAGCCACGTCCAGCTCTTTGCAGTGCTATGGACTGGACTGCTCCAGCCCTCCTCTGTCTGTGGGATTCTCCAGGTAAGAATACTGAAATGGGTTGCCACTTCCTCTTCAAGGGGATATTCCTGACCCAGGGATAGCACCCGTGTCCTCTGCATCTCCTGCATTGGCAAGTGGGCTCTTTACCACTGTGCCACCTGGGAAACCCACAGTAAGTCCTTATGATTAGTTATCAATTTTATATATAGTAGTATGTATATGTCACTCCCAATATCCTTCCCAGCTTACCTCCTGGTAACCATAAATTTGTTTTCTACATCTGTGACTCTGTTTCTCTTTTTAAATAAGTTCATTTCTACCCTTTTTTTAGATTCCATGTATAAGCAATATCATATAATATTCATCTTTCTCTGTCTGAGTATACTCAGTATGAAAATCTTTAGGTACAGCCATGATGCTACAAATGGAATTGTTTTGTTCTTTTTGTGGTTAAATAATATTTCACTGCATATATGCAGCACATCTTCTCTATCCAGTCCTCTGTGGATGGGCATTAGGTTGCTTCCATGTCCTGGCTGTTGTAAGTACTGCTGAGATGAACATTGAGATGCATATATCTTTTGAATTATTATTTTCTCCAGATATATGCCCAGGAGTAGAATTATTTTCTATAGCAGCTGTATCAATTTACATTCCCACTAATAGTGCAAGAAGGTTCCTTTTTCTCCATACCCTCTCCAGCATTTATTTTTGGTAGATTTTTTTTGATGATGGGCATTCTCACTGTCATATAATGATACCTCATTGTAGTTTTGATTTTCATTTCTCTAATAGTGATGTTGAACATCTTTTCATGTGTTTTTTGGCTATCTGTATGTCTTTTGAGAGAACTCTCTCTTAGATCTTACACTTATTTTTTGATTGGATTATTTGTTTTTTTAATATTAAGCTTCATTAGCTATTTTTATATTTTGGAGATTAATCCCTTGTCAGGTGCTTCATTTGCAAATATTTTCTACAGTTCTGAAGGTTATCTTTGTATTTTGTTTATGGTTTCCTTTACTGTGCATAAGTTTTCTTTTAATTAGGTCCCATTTGTTTATTTTTGTTTTTATTTCCATTGCTCTAGGAAACAAATCCAGAAAGATATTACTGATTTTGTCAAAAAGTTTTCTGCCTATGTTTTTCTCCAGGAGTGGTAAAGTATCCAGGCTTACACTTAGTATCTTTAAACCATTCTGAGTATGTTTTTGTATATGGTGTTAGGGAGTGTTCTAATTTCACTCTTTTACATGTAGCTGTCCATTTTTGCCAGCACTACTTATTGAATAAATTTGTCTTTTATGAATCCCAAACTATTATTGGAACATTAACTTGGAAAATATTTTTAGAAATTAAGATTTTTTTAATTTAAATTTTTTAGATTTTGGGGTGGGGAATCTCTGCTTTGTTAGCCATCTTCAGAGTATTTAGAATTCAACACTAAGTCTAAATCCCTAAGAGTGAAATCATGGAAACATCACAGATTCTGAGTTGTTAGTTTTAATTTTGAACTCTGGTTACTGTACTTATATCATACACATAATTTAGTTATCTTTTTATCTCCACACTTCACATGCCTCATCAATCAAGTAAAGTAAGGCTAAATTTAATACTGTATGAAAACTATCTACCATAGTGTGAAGGGTACACTGAGTTCCTAAACAATGATAACTCTTGCTCTCATTTTTCTCATCATTTCAACCATTTAAGACTTTTGAACAGTGTGGAAATCTATATGCCAATTTGTGTATGTTCAGTTTCATATCACATTTTATGTCATCTTTCCAGGAGATGGATAGAAAAGATCTCTCAACTGAGGATTGGGATGACGTTTTCATTCTAAGTACATTTCTTTATAGAAAGATACCAGTCAAAAGCACATGTGAAAACTGAAAGACATTAAAACCTTTTAAAAAATTAGAGGAAGAAGCACATGTAACGTGTCATTTTTAGATTGAGGTTCTCTGTTGTGTGGCTTACCTAAGGGAAATAATAAGTGATACCAAAGATTTTTATATAACCTTTTCTACATCTGAAGTGTTCTCTCAAAGACCACCTTGGTGTGGAAATCTGAGTCACATACCCTACTTCTCTGGAAAGAGTAATTTTGAAACCAACAGCTAACTTCCTCCAGTCAGTTAAGGGAGTTGGCCCTTTGGCCATGTAACATATAATAGAAAGAACAATTCTTTTTCCTTTCAGTAGCATAGTATTTTTAAAACATAGTGAAAAATCACTTAAACCTTCTTAGTCAACAATATCTCTTTTACAAATTAAAGTGAGAATTTGAGGGTTTAAATCTATAAATAACAAAAGCTTTCTGATGAGACTTTGTCTCAGCCTTTCAAATAAAGTTTCTGTGTTTAGTCTTAAATAGATTTTAACATTGAAGTATCCACTGTATTGATCCCTTTGTAACAGCAACAACAGCAACAACAACAACAAATAAGTAAGTAGAAGTACAGCTTTGAATACAAATCCAAAATAATCACTGAATAAAATCTAAGTTGGAATATAATTGAATTGCTGGCATTTGGAAAAGTCAGCCAGCTAACTCTTAGTCTGAGGTGATTAATAGTATCTATAAAAATGAAATTCTCTGGCTTAGATCCCCTTACAAATAAAGATACCACTCTGTATATAATGACTTCATTCCAGAAGTGATACTTGCACCAGGAGATGGTTACATTACTTCTATGTATTACTGTAATATTACTCAGTAGCATTGCTTAGGAGTTAAGAATATGGACTCTAAATTCAGTTTGCCTGAGTTGAAATACTGGGTCCATCCATTACTAACTGTGCGACCCTGGTTAGGTAATACTTTTGTTTTCTCATCTGTAAAATGGAGATAGTAGTAAAATCTTGTGGGATTGTTAAAGCTTAAATAACAAAGCATGTACTATATATATTAGTAACAGATGTCAGCTACAACTTGATCATAAAGTTTGGAAACATAAATAAATGTTTACATTAAGTGATCAGTCAATGAATTAATGCTGAGCTGGGCAAGCCAAGGGAAGGACACTTAGAAGAGTTCCCATAGGATGCTGCATCACCTCATTATGTCAAAGTGGTGAGGGACTAAGTGGGTGAGATTTCCAAATCTGCATTGCTCATGTGGCCATGTGGAACCTATTACACACTCACAAGATTTTAACTTCCTTGGGTACTTTTTCTAGGGTATACTAAAGGTAAAGATTTATTTGGAATAAATCTGAGCTATAATGCATCACAGAATGCCCTAGACTATTATCTTGAAGTTGGAAATGCTGTGTAAAAGATGTAGCTTTGCTGAAGTTTCACAGCCTGTAGATCTATGCATTGCTAATATGGACTGCCAATGGAACATGCTGTGCAAAATCATTGACCAAACCATAAATAAGTGTTATTATGTAAATCTCCTTCATGTTCAGGTTTCTGCTACCCAGCCCAGCATAATATACATAGTAGGCATGTTTGTTCTAATAGTAGTTTATCAGGATTTTGCCATCACCATTAGTAATATTCCAGGGGATTTTCCCTTGCCCACATGTTAAAAAAAAAGCAGGTGTTATGGAGATGAGCCTTCTCCTAGGTGTATTTGTCAAAGGCAATATGTGAAATAGATAATTTGTCATTGTTGTTCATAAGATATCAAAAAAGATGAGAGTTAAAAGTCTTTCCTTTCTAAGAGTTTAAATATAGGAATCTTAGCATCTCTTGTTATAAGGTTCAATTCAGTTCAGTTCAGCTGCTCAGCCATGTCCGACTCTTTGCAACCCCATGAACTGCAGCATGCCAGGCCTCCCTGTCCATCACCAACTCCCAGAGTCCATCCAGACCCATGTCCATTGAGTCGGTGATGCCATCCAGCCATCTCATCCTCTGTCATCCCCTTCTCTTCCTGCCCCCAATCTTTCTCAGCATCAGGGTCTTTTCAAATGAGTCAGCTCTTCGCATCAGGTGGGCAAAGTATTGGAGTTTCAGCTTCAACATCAGTCCTTCCAACAAACACTCAGTACTGACCTCCTTTGGGATGGACTGACTGGATTTCCTTACTGTCCAAGGGACTCTCAAGAGTCTTCTCCAACACCACAGTTCAAAAGCATCAATACTTTGGCGCTCAGCTTTCTTTATAGTCCAACTCTCACATCCATACATGACCACTGGAAAAACCATAGCTTTGAAGATGAACATTCATTTTCAAAGCAAGACCAAATTAAGATCAGAGTAATGATGGTGAAGAGAATGTAGAGATTCAGAGCACATGACACTGCCTTGGGAAGGTCAGACTAAGATCTTTCCAAAATATCTGGTAGAAGCAGAATTTGAACTCAGATTTATCTGAAAAAGTCTTTTCTTCTTCTGCCACAAATTTTTGTCTCTGGAGATAACTTACAGCTCCTCTGAGATGGTATGAGTCATGCTAGGTGAGGTGCTGTCAGTTTTAGCAAACGAAAATACACGATGCCTAGTTAAATGTTTAGAATATGTATGTCTCATGCAATAATTAAGACATACTTATACAAAATATTAATATATGGGTGTACTATATTTCATCTGGCAACTCTATATCTATATATAACTGGTAATATTACTTGTCTATCAATATAGAAGATTATGTAATTTATACATACTATATTAATATAGTACATATATATCTATAAAATCTGGAAAATCTACACTGAGATTTTATGCATAATAAATATGCATATATGTTACGTGTATGTATATATATTCCTTTTCAATGAAAACTTACAAAATTTAGAAAAAATTGTAATTTGTTCAAGTAGCTAATAACTAATCAATTTTGAATTGAAACCCTGGTTTATCATCTCACATTCTGAGATGGAAGAGTTTAGACTTCCCTATAAATTGAACATGCATGCTGTGTAGTAAGTCTCTTCAATCATGTCGCACTCTTTGTGACCCTGTAGGCTGTAGCCCACCAGGATCCTCTGTCCATGGGATTTCCCAGACAAGAACACTGAAGTGGATTGCCATGCCCTCCTCCAGGGATCTTCCCAACCCAGGGATCAAACCCATATCTCTTACATCTTCTACACTGGATTTTGGTGGGTTCTTTTACCACTATTACCATCTGGAAAACCCATAAATACAGCAAAGGTTACAGAAAAGGAAAGGCAATTATCCATAGGATAAAATTCCCCTAGCTTATCATTTTGATTAGGGCTCTAAAACTGCACTCCAAGCTTTCTCTTAAATCCAGTAGCACTCTTTGCCCTAACTACTCTACAAGCTTAATTAAATGGGAAAGAATAGGCAGAGGTTCCTTCTCCTGTAAACCCACAAGTTCAGTCACTCAGTCGTGTCCAACACTTTGTGAACCAATGGACTGCAGCATGCCAGGCCCTCCTATCCATCACCAACTCCCAAAGTTTACTCAAACTCATGTCCATTGAGTAGGTGATGTCATCCAACCATCTCATTCTCTTTCGTCTCCTTCTCCTCTTACTTTCAATATTTCCCAGCATCAGGGTCTTTTCAAATGAGTCAGTTCTTCACATCAAGTGGCCAAAGTATTGGAGTTTCAGCTTCAGCATCAGTCCTTCCAATGAATACTCAGGACTGATTTCCTTTAGGAAACATTATGCCAATCTTCTGAATCAAAATTCAGGATACACAGTCTGAAAATAATCTGATGAATGGATAAAATATTGATAATAGCGGTCATTCAGACCATAATTCCAATTACTTTCAGTTCAGTTCAGTCGCTCAGTCGTGTCCAACTCTTTACGACCCCATGTGAGCACACAATACAATGCATTCTCTCATTTGGTTGTATGGTGCTGCAGTCAGCCTGCCATATCCATGGGTCTCACAACCATGGCTGACTATTTGTTGTATCCTGCCATTTTATATAAGGAATTGAACCCCAGTGGGTATCAAAATCCATGGATACTGAATGATGACTGTACTCTCTTTATATGAATAATACTCACTGGTATTAATTATTTATGTTTAGTGTTTGCATCTTCCATCCATCGGTATCAAGATCCCTTGATTAGATCAAAAGCTTTCAAACGAGAGTTTTACAAAATGCCTATGAATCCCTCATAATAATAAAGCACCTCCAACTTTAATTCATTTCAATATTTCTCTTGGTTATTACAAACTAAATCAAAACTTTTCATAGAGCACTAGAGTTCAAGGGAACTCTGAACTAGAGCTTCATATGATGATTCCTCTTTTCGTGTAATAAACCAAACCTGAATACATACATTCTGAGGTTTTGGAGTTTGCTTGTTTATTTGTTTTTCCTGAGCAGAGGTAATCTTTTATGTATACCCATCACTCTCTCATCTGATACTTTTCATAACAAATGATCTACCTTGGTAGGATGTTGAATCTGGGTTTCTGCAGGAAAGATGAACATACTAATTGGAACAATTGAGTCTCAGTAAGAAATGTTTACCTAGTTATATGACTTGAATAAAATAGATGCCAAAGGACTACCTAAAATGGATCCTGATTTATAAATGTCCATTTATTAATGGGAAGATACCCTGAAGAAAGAAATGGCAACCCACTCCAGTATTCTTGCCTAGAGAATTCCATGGACAAAGGAATCTGGCAGTCCATGGGGTTGCAAAGAGTCAGACAGCTGAATGACTATCACTCATTTATTAACAGATTTTTTTTTTTAAAGCTAAGGTTCATTTCTGACACTAATGTTTTTATTGTTGATTTATAAAAGTAACTACTAAAGAGAATGAGTTTTTGTTGTTTTTTTTTTTAATAGTACAGATCATGATTTATTAGCAGGTTTAGAAAGCCGTTTAGAATAGAAAATATCAGCAGGTACTGTATATAAAACAGGTAAATATTATTTTATGCTCTTTAAATACATAAGTCAGAGTCAAAAATATTTGAAAGCCATTGTACTAGAGTGCTTGGCCAAAAAGTTTTATCTGGTGGGTCTGTCCCCTTATAATCTTATCTGAAGGGAAAATTTAGCCACACTTATTAGAAAATCAGAGTTATGGATACCTTAAAGAGTTAAATTTCACTTTTATTCTTGTTTTTGGTAGTTTTGTCCAGAGTTTTTGGTATTTTGTTATTCTCATTTTTGGTAGCTGTGTCCAAAGAGAGTCTTGAACAATACATGTATATCCCAGCTGTGGCTGTCTCAGTCTCAAATACTGTGAGATCCTTTCAGATGTGAAATTCCTCCTCCTAATGCTGTTTCTGGAGATGAAGAATTGGCATTTTTTTTCTCTATGCAGTATCTGCTATTAAGCTCTCTTCTAGCCCAGACTTCTCTGTAGTCTTTCAATATAACCTATTATTAATAAGAGGCATATCTTTCTCAATCTCAGTGTCTGCCCACCCTCAGCTCTCTCCCTTCCATTTATTGCATCCAAAAGCCTAAAATGCTACATGACAGCTTATGCCATTTGACTTTTCCAAAAGATCCCTAAGGTGGAAGAGAATGATGGGAAGAACTCCAACTGATTCCATTGACTTGCCTACCATATGCTAAGCACATGTACTGATGCCGTGAGGTATAATCCTCAAAATAGGTTTGTGAAGAAAGATATAATTGCCTGCCTATGATAAGTCATCACACTGACACCCAAGGTAGCAAACTGGGTTGGATAGATACTGTCTTCACCTCTTACACACAAATCAACTGAGATGCATAGAACAAAGGTCACTTGCACAAGTCCCAAGAGAAAAGCAGTAAAAGCAAACCTGAATTCTAGTTTAGTGCTTGATCTCTTCCTCTGGACTGCTGCTGCTGCTAAGTGGCTTCAGTCGTGTCCGACTCTGTGCGACCCCACAGATGGCAGCCCACCAGGCTCCCCCGTCCCTGGGATTCTCCAGGCAAGAACACTGGAGTGGCTTGCCATTTCCTTCTCCAATGCATGAAAGTGAAAAGTGAAAGTGAAGATGCTCAGTTGTATCCGATTCTTAGCAACCCCGTGGACTGCAGCCTACCAGGCTCCTCCATCCATGGGATTTTCCAGGCAAGAGTACAGGCTGGAGTGGGTTGCCATTGCCTTAGAGGAGTGTTTATATACTGTTTGTACAGTTTTGAAGAAATGTCATGAGTCTGGCAGAGTGACTATATTATAAGAATTTCCTTCTAATAATGCAGTGGCTTTACTATGTACATATTCTAAAGCGTAAAGAAATTTTGCAGCTTAAAAAAATTAGAGTGATGTGTATTGCTTTCTTAGTCCAGCAGTGATAGCAATAATAATAATAATAATAATTGATTTTTCTGGAGTATTTTTGTTTTTGTTTTGTTGTTTCATTTTGACTAACATTAAAAGCTAGATGATAGAGCTCTGGGCATTTAAGCTGTTTCTGTAATGACAAAAATTGATTTATCTTACTAGTCCTGAAGTGCAAAGTTTTGAGATTATATATGATTCCATTTTCAGCAGTCTTCAACCTCTAATCAAGTCTGAACTGGGTGAGACTGTCATATTCTGAGATTTGAATCACAGGCTGTTCTGATGAGGAGAGTGCAAAGCACATAAAATAAATGATATGCCTAAGGAATCCACATTTATGATTGATTATGGATCTCTTGAAGGGCTTTCTAAAGTAGAAAAGATTCTGCAACCCTATTCTAGAACACAGTCTAAACATCTTTATATACGACCTTAACATTGTAACATTATTTTAAGACTTGTTTAGGAAGAGGGCTGTAATACCTGGTGACTCTTTCTCATTTTAGGTGACTTCTCTGCTGCACTTGACACGGTTGACAACCTGTTCTTCAAAGTCTCTCTTTTCCAGGTTTCTAACACTATTTTTCTGGTACATCCACTTGCCTTTTGACAAGTTCTTAATTGGGTCTTTTTCCTTCTACTTTCTAACTCTGGAAAACTTAGTCTTTGCCCCCTTTGTTCATTTTATTTTCATACTCTCAGAAAATTAACCTCCTTCTCTGTCTAGCAGTTTTTCACTTTTTTTTCCTCTAAATTACTCCTGGAAGGAACAGTGAATTAATGCAGCTTCTTTCTATCCAATGTTTCACCTTTAAATGTTATCTTGTTTCTGTTTCATAACATTTTATTGAAAATGTGCATTACAATTTTTTGGAATTACAAATATTTTAAAACATTTAGGTCATGGCATCCAGTCCCATCACTTCATGGGAAATAGATGGGGAAAAAGTGGAAACAGTGTCAGACTTTATTTTGGGGGCTCCAAAATCACTGCAGATGGTGATTGCAACCATGAAATTAAAGATGCTTACTCCTTGGAAGAAAAGTTATGACCAACCTAGATAGCATATTGAAAAGCAGAGACATTACTTTGCCGACTAAGGTCCATCAGGTCAAGGCTGTGGTTTTTCCAGGAGTCATGTATGGATGTGAGAGTTGGACTGTGAAGAAAGCTGAGCACCAAAGAGTTGATGCTTTTGAACTGTGGTGTTAGTGAAGACTCTTGAGAGTCCCTTGGACTGCAAGGAGATCCAACCAATCCATTCTGAAGGAGATCAGCCCTGAGATTTCTTTGGAAGGAATGATGCTAAAGCTGAAACTCCAGTACTTTGGCCACCTCATGCAAAGAGTTGACTCACTGGAAAAGACTCTGATGCTGGGAGGGATTGGGGGCTGGAGGAGAAGGGGACGACAGAGGATGAGATGGCTGGATGGCATCACTGACTCGATGGACATGAGTCTGAGTGAACTCCGGGGAGTTGGTGATGGACAGGGAGGCCTGGTGTGCTGCGATTCATGGGGTCACAGAGTCGAACACGACTGAGTGACTGAACTGAACTGAACTAAAACATTTTCACCAATTTTGGAATATGCTCCCCGAAACTGTCTCACTATATCTTGTGGCTTTATGTACTCCCTGGCCTTTTGCCATGGGCTCTTAGAACAGACGTACGATCTAAAAAGCTTTGTCTGAAACGATCTTTATCTCCAGCCCTGACCTACATCGCAAATCTAGCCAAAACTCTGTTCAGTCAGGATTTTACTTAGCAAGTTTGGCAAATACCTGACATGCAACATGTTTAAAGCCAAACATTTCACCTTTTCTTCTAAACTCACTCCTGCCGCTCTGGAAATGCTATCACGATGCTGTTAGCGACACAAGACTAAGATTTCAGTGTTATTTTCAATTCCTCCTTTAAATTTTCATCTGTAATAACTAAATCTTATTTATCACAGTCCAGTTCCTTTCTGTAGTCTGTCATAGTCTAGCATATTCTATAATACATACAAGGATCTTTTAACCTTTGGAGGAATCATGGACTGTATCAGAAGCCCCTGTACCCTCCCCCAAGAGGATCCATGTCATATGTACAATTTTTAGTGGTTTCAAGCTCCCACCCCAATTAAATGGCTTACCAGCTAGTGTCCTTTCCTCCAAGACTTCTGGCAAATTGCTGCCAGATTTACCTTTCTTGTGCTGTGTGTTGTGCTGTGCTTGCTCTTGCTCAGTCACTTCAGTCATGTCTGACTCTCTGTGACCCCATGGACCACGATCCACCAGGCTCCCTTGTCCATGAGATTCTCCAGGCAAGAATACTGGAGTGGGTTGCCATTTCCTTTTCTAGTGATAAAGTATGAAGTGAGTGAAATGAGTAAAGTGAGTGAAGGGAAGTCACTTCATCTGTGCCTGACTCTTTGTAATCCTGTGGACTGTAGCCCACCAGGCTCTTCTGTCCATGGGATTGTCCCAGGCAAGGGTACTGGAGTGGGTTACCATACCCTCCTTCAGAGGATCTTCCCAACCCAGGGATCAAACCCTAATCTCTTATATCTCCTGCCTTCACAGGCAGGTTCTTTACCACTAGTGCCACAAACACTGGCTTTATCAAGTCATTAGATAAGTGATAGATAGTGAAGCCGCTCAGTCGTGTCTGACTCTTTTACGACCTCATGGACAGTAGACCAGGCTCCTCCATCCATGGGATTTTCCAGGCAAGAATACTGGAGTGGATTGCCATTTCCTTAGCCAACTCAAAAATTTTTATAGCACTCAACTACACAGGATATAAAATAGAGTTGAATTATATTTTAATGTGTATTAAGGGTTTATATGACTCAGTCACTTTATCCATATTATTATTGTTGGCTCATAATAAACTCATACAGTAATATCTTCTTTCTATAAAGAGGAAAAAGAGACTCAAACATATTTAGGAGAGCAAGGATTAAATACAAGCCTGTCTTACTCCACAGCTTATGATTTTTCTTTTGCTCCACGTTGCCTTCATCATGCCATTCAATCTAAAATCCAAACATCTTGCTTTGCATAAATGGTTTTTCCTCAAAAATTTATCTTCCAGCTTTGTCTTCCTTGACTCTCTTATTATAGTCACCACTCCAGATGGCATTATCTTTTGATTTTCCCCCAAAACTTATCTTCTTACCTAAGGAAAGGAAAGAATAATCAAAGGCCTTTGCTCTTTCTATCTAACTCCTTGTTATCTTCCAAGGCTGACTTTAATTTGTGATTTCCTTCTCCATAAACTTACCCGCTTAATTCCAGTTGTTAGTTTTAAATATACACTTCATCATTTCCTCTTAGTATTTTACACACTCATCTCTACTGTTGCTGGCTTAGTGCTGTGTGGTATCCTCCCATCCCATTTAACTATAGCAGTTGAGGGAGCCATATAAACAGCAAGGCTCCCTGTATTTATGAAAGGAATTCTTGTACATGTACGCATCAGTGAGCCATTTTCCTGGCATGCAACCCAGCCACAATTATTTAACCTTTATTTTCTCTAAGCTGATCCCTTTGTGAATTCTTTATGAAGTGGAATAACAGAGTGCTGATTTTTCATTTTTAAATTTTATTCAAGTATTTACTTTAATTACACTGGAAATATGTGTTGAACCCTAAAGGGAGTCTATTTAAAATGGTGGAAAGGGAAATTTCACCAACTATATGGTTCTCAAAGAGACCATTAGGCTTTCCTTCTGTAAATACTTATATTCAAAATAAGAAACTGCTCTGGCTTGCCTTAAGAAATAATAGAAATAGACCCTGTTTACTTTTAAAATCTGCTATATCACAGTGTTGACTAGTTTGGCCACTGACATGGAATGTTGAGAACAATGCCCAGCATTCTCATAGATTCACCATCTTCGTGATCCTAAATAGAATATTCCCATTAACTGAGCTCTGTGCAGCTATAAGCCAGGAAATATGTATAGTGCTCTTTTCAGAGAAGCAGGGAAAAATTTTTCTCTAAACATACTTAGTAAATCAAAGGTAGGGCCTAATATTATTTCTTTTCCTCTAGTTTAAATACAGCATAGTTTTTCATCTCTATATGTAAAACAATGGGCACCCTAAAGAGATCTGAAAAATAAGAATTTATGTTTCTTTATTCAGTCCTGTATTTGAAACTTTCTTTATCAGTAGGAAATGGCAACCCACTCCAGTATTCTTGCCTGGAGAATCCCACAGACGGAGGAGCCTGGTAGGCTACAGTCCATGGGGGTCGCAGAGTCGGACATGACTGAGCAACTTCACTTTCACTTATCAGTAGGAAGAATAAAGAACCAGTTCATTTGTCCTTTTAATAAATATTTATTGAATTACTACTCTAATCTCTGTTTTTCTACCAATTATGCATTTAGCCTTAAGCAAAACATTAAGCCTCTCTCCTTAAATCATTCATCATTCACATCTAGAGATCACTGAGAGCTATAGGTTTAACTCTTTCAGTCAACATTAGGATATGCTTTTCTTTCAGACCCTCACAAGTCTGTATATGTTTTAAAAATCCTAATTGAAGTATAACATATATACCATTCTATTAGTTTTCATACAGGAATGAAATCATCAACCAGTTCAGGAAATTGAACAATACCAATATCTCTGAAGCTCCCCTGATAATCCCACCTAAACTCCATCCTCTTTCTGAAAAGGTATAATCACTTCCTTGATTTGCCCATTTTTTAAAAAAAAAAATTTCTTAAAATCTGGCTCTTGTATTTACCCCAAACTCTTGTCATTTGTATCTTTAAACCTATTAAGCACAGTTATTTTTGGATCTCTACTTGATAACTACAATATCTAGTTCTTCCATGGGTCTGTTTCTATTGTCTGCTTGCTTTCTTTTACTTTGGTCATTTAATGTTAAGTCCTAGTATGGTTGATAGTATTTTGAGTGTCAAATATTATATATGGAAAATTTAAATGATGATTTGAAGCTTTGGAAGGTAAAACATTCTTCCAGATTCAATTTTTTTCACTTTGGGAATTTAATTTGAGATTGAGTTTTTCTTATCCACATTGATTTACTGAAATATACCCTTATTCTAGTGGGTAAAAAAAAAAAAAGATCGTTTCTTTATAAATTGCCAGGTATGCTCTCTTCGTTGAGTAATGAAAACTGTGTGGATTCAGTTTTGTGTTTCATGAAAAATACCAAGAATTATAGCTTTAAATGCCATGTTCTACTGTAAGCATTCCACCTCTCCTACCCTCGACTACTTTTTAGCTCTTACCTTTTTATGCAAATTTGTGGTTTTATTATGTTGTTATTTCTTATGTAAGTTTCCTCAAATTATTTGTAGAAGTGCATGAGGTAAAACAAAAAAAACGTATTATATGGGGTTTGAAAAGTGCTTTGGTGGTATTTCAAGGTTGTACCACTAGGTACTTCTAATTTTATTGTTATTGTTGTTCATTTGTTTGTTTCCATTCGGTTTATTCAATATTTCTTCTCAGTAATTTTGTATAAGATTTGCATTATTTGAAGAACTGCGCTTCTCCGACTTACTGTTTTGGGTAGATGCCTTAGTTTCCTAGGGCTATTGTAACAAAGTACCATAAATGAGGTGGCCTCAAAACTAAAAAAAAAAATTCTGTTCGGGTAGCCATAAGTCGTAGTTAAGGTGTCAGCAGTTTTGGTTTATTCCCGGGGGCTCAGAAAAAGAGCCTTTCTTCTAAAGTCCAGTAGTTGCTGGCAATCCTTGACGTGTGGATACATCACAGTCTCTGCCTCCTTCATCACATGGTGCCCTCCCTATGTGTCTTCACACTGCCTTTGCGTATGTCTGTCTCTGTGTTCTCTTCTGCTAAGAGTATTAGTCATATTGTATTAAGGGCACGTTCTACTTCAATACATGGCTTCCCAGTTGGCACAATGGTAAAGTCTCCTGCCAGTGCAGGAGACACAGAAGTGGGTTCAATCCCTGAGTTAGGAAGATTCCCCCGAGTAGGAAATGGCAACCTGCTCGTGTATTCTTGCCTGAAAAATTCCATGGACAGAGAAGCATGGTAGGCTACAGTTTATAAAAGATCACAAAGAGTTGGACATGACTGAGTAACTGAGCACAGCACATAGCTTCTTCATTACAGTCTCATCTTAATTAATTAAATCTAAAATGATACCATTTCTAAATAAGGTCACATTCTGAAATTTCAGGAAGACATGAATTCTTGGGAGCCACCATCTAACCCAATGGGATGGTGTTTATTAGCCACATCTCATACAGTGGGATGACCAACAACAGTATTCAACCTTTTGGTTATTAGCCAATCAGACTCCTTTGGGGATTTTGCATATGAAAACTAGTACAGAAGTTTTCTCCCTTTTATTTTATTTATTTTTTTTTTTGTGGATTATCACAGGGAGACAATGTAAGCCTAAAATCTTTTCTCAGCAATCTTTTTAAGAGAATGAGGCTAATATAAACGGAAAAACAGAACTGAAAGATGTGAGAAAGAGAGATTACAGGGATGGGGAAAGGAAAGCAAGATCTGGACATCTTGACACTGAGAGCAGGAGAAAATAAGCCTCTTTACTTGCTTATCGATGAAGGTGTTTTCGGCTACTGAAAACTGTTTGTTCATTTTAATTGAGAGCATTTTCAGTGGAACCAAGTATTCTCTTTTATAATGGCAATTTTAAGTCTTAGGGAGAGGGCAAGTGAGAGAGGGAGAAATGTGTGAATTGAAAAACATTTTCAGTATACCAATTGTTTTTATAATACACACTTCATAAAGTTAAGATTGTCAGTTTTAATCATTGGCATTGTTTCCAGTTTTTCTTTCTCAAACAGCCTAAATGTGCACCAATAATGGAAAGATTGAACAAATGAATGTAATTTGTGTTCTGAATATTATGAAGGAATATAAGTTATGTGGCAGATCTATGTATAAATGTTTATGTGAAGAGAGCTGTATTTTTATGTCAAAAAATTATTCATAGAACAAGCTATGTATTTTGGTGCCATTTATAAGAATTTTGTATTCATGCCCATGTTCTTACACACACACTTAGAAATATGTACTGGAAAGATATCTACAAAACAAATACAGCTGGTAAACATAGGGATGGAGAATTTAGGGCAAAGATAGAAGATTTCTAATTTTATTATTCTATATATTTATTCTTTCTTTGTAATTCTACATATATTCATTTACTACCCTTATTAAAATCAAACAGATCAATGACACAAAATAATCTTGGTAGAGTTTCTTGCCTTCTTAAGCAGCATTCTCCTTCATTTTCATGTGCTCCTATAGTTGAAGAAACATTGCGCTTTGAAAAACATTTGTGTGCGTTACACACATAAGTACATGCAAGGAACAAGAAAGTATCAGCGGTGAATAAAGAGTGTGGAGCTGAGACGGAAGTGAACAAGAAAACGTGTTCTCTATCTGAAGTGGCTAAGTGTTCCTTAGCTTCAGGCTAGTGCTGATCTGGAGCCATTATGACCGAGTGCTGTGAATCTTTATACATATTTCTTGGTACACATTTGTCAGTCTGTAGGATAAATTCCTAGAAGTTGTACTGCTGGGTCAAAAAGAAGTCAATCATTATTACTCTTTTAATGATACTGAATGCTAAAGGCTTTCCTCTAACTCTGGGTGACATGTGGATCTGGTTAGATCTTGGTGCGATCTCCCTAAATATAATGTGGCATTTTTATTTAATAAAGAATTGGCTTTGGTTATGTTCTCCCTAAGTGCAAATTTAAACTGTTTAGTGTCAAAAAGCAAAGAATAGCATCCACTGCTTGCTTTGCGTCCCCACTCACAACAAAGATGGTAAAGCTGTCTGTGAAAAGTAGATAAGACATTTTTCATTTTTGATGAAGACAATAGAGACAGAGCTGATCTTCATAGCAACGAATCAGATGCCATGAGGAGAGCCAAGTGGAACAAAAGTTGGCCCTTGTGTCAAAAATCCTGAGTCAGGAAGTGCCTTGGGATGTGCTCCAGCTGCAGCGGAAATGTAAGAAGCCTCAAATGGTTAAAAGGAAACAGTTTGCCAAGAAGAAACTCCTGTACTTCAGAATGTATAGCTACAAAGAATTTCTCTAGCTCTTTGTTGTGAAGTTA
Source organism: Nanger dama (assembly GCA_917880005.1). Taxonomy (NCBI): domain Eukaryota; kingdom Metazoa; phylum Chordata; class Mammalia; order Artiodactyla; family Bovidae; genus Nanger; species Nanger dama. Next base: position 1,328,125 of record CAKJTW010000043.1, on the reverse strand, counting down.
TTTACTATTGTGCATATCAATTTTCTTTTTCCTGAATTTTCCTGGGTGCAATGGGGGCGAGGCCATGGTAGACAGATATTGATTTCACCTATTCTGCTGATGTAGCACCATCTCATCTTGCCTGTAACATCCCCACGAAAACACTATTGAGGGGTCAATGAGCTGTAAAATGGTTACTTTCATCCTCCAAAATAATATTTCACTAATGTCTATACTTGGAAATTCATACAATATTTCAAGGACAGAGATTTATTATGAAATGTAATCTTTGCACTTAGGCAAGGCATATACTTTTATTAAAGAAAAAATTTCATCCAACAGGCAAATATAAACAGAGATGAATGGATTCATTAGTTTAAAATCTATATACTGAGGGAAGGGGCAAATAGCATTATTCTTATTGAAGGTTCTATATTTGATAAAATGAGCATCAGCATGTTGTGACCTTAACTGAATATAATCAGAGATGAAATCTGGAATAGTCATAACAACAGCTTTTATTTGCAAAGTATCTGCAATTCAAAAAGCACTTTCACAAACCCTCACTTGCAATTTATGCCGATTAGCAACCTTGTGAGTTTTTCAAAGTAGGCGTTAAATTTGATTCACCAGTGTTACCTCAAGTCCCTCTGCAAAAGGGTCAGAGTATAAAATTCAATAAGCAATCTTGAGATTAGAAAACAGAGAAGTTAAGCATATTACCCAAGGTTATACTAGTTCATCATAGAGCAAGGCTTACACTTCTGCAGAGCTCAAAGGAAAACTTCTGAAGTCCTACCTGCTTTCATCTGTCTTCAGAGTGTGTTCTTTCTTGGAGATTTTTCTCCTGTTCACTCTGTCAATAATGGGTATTATGAGTTCAGAGTCACTGTTCACAATAAGAACTGTTTCCTCATACAGAACTACTTAGTGTCATTTGGCATTAGCTGTGCTGTTTGACTCCATTGGAGGAAAATTATTTTCAAGTTGAAAAGATAAAAGATACTTGAAAAGGTACAGTAGATCCCAGACACAGGTGAAGAGAGAAAATAAAACAATAGCTATCAGCTGTTTAAATTTTTTAATTTATTTTAATTGGATAATTACTTTATGATATTGTGATCACTTTTGCCATACATCAGTATGAAGTGGCCATAGCATACGTGTGTCCACTACATCCTGAACTGCCTTCCCATCTCCCTTCCCACCTCATCTCTCCAGATTGTCACAGAGCACCAGCTTTAGCTACCCTGCATCATACATCAAACTCCCGATGATATCTGTTTTACATATGGTAATGTGTATGTTTCAATTCTATTCTCTCAGCTTATCCCACCCTCTCCTCCCACTGAGTCCAAAAGCCTGCTCTTTACATCTGTGTCTCCTCTGCTGCCCTACTCATAATATCATCTGTATCATCTTTCTAGATTCCATATACATGCATTAATGAGCTGATACCTGTAAGGCCAAGAAATTTTGGTGTGATAAGAGCAGAGGTTATTTATCCAGTTTGGGTTTGAAATCTGACTTTTCCATTTCCTGCTGTGTGAAATATGATCAAAATAGTTCTTAGCTACTTTGAATCTTAATATCTTCAATGATAAAGTGACAGTGGTAATAGCTAAGACATGGAGTATTTCTAAGAGCGAAAATAAAGTGTGTGAAGTGATGGTAGTTCATAGTTACTTTGTAAATTGTAGCTATATGACTAATACAATATGCAATTAACTTGCTAAATTGACTTAGATACAATGTGATTTCCAGAATACACTCTAATCAATAAATGATTTATCAGAACTTTGGGGAAAATAAGTGAGAAATAAGACTTAGAAATTATTGACTAAAGACAAGTCATGATGTATTAATCTCACTTCCTTTATAATGGGTGATACTAGATCAGGGATCAGCCATCTTAAAGCTTATGTGCCAAACCTGGCATGCCTGCAGCCTGCTGTTGTATATGCTGAGAACCAAGAAGGTTTTACACTTTTAAACAGTTGAAAAAAATCAAAAAAGGATATTTCATACCCTGTGAAAATTATATGAAATTCAAATTTCAATGTCCATGTGAAGTAAGTCAAAAGGAGGAAAAAAGTATATAGTATATTCTTGCATGTATATGGAATCTAGAGAAAAGTATTGATGAACTTATTTGCAAGGAAGGAATGGAGTTACAGATGTAGAAAATGGACTTGTGGACACAGTGCGGGAAAGAAAAAGCAGGACAAATGAAGAAAGTAGCATTAACATATATACACTATTATGTGTAAAAAGATAGTTGGTGAGAAGTTGCTGTATAACACAGGGAGCCCAGTTTGGTGTTCTGAGATGACCTAGAGAGGTGGGATGTGGAGAATGGAGGGAGATTCAAGAAAGAGGGGATATATGTATAATTATGGCTGATTCTGTGTAAGGCAGAAACCAACACAATATTGTAAAACTTAAAAAACAAAAATAATGAAAATAAAACACAGTCACATTCATTTATTTGCATTATGTCTAAGGTAGCTGTCCCATCAGATGACAAAGTTGATTAATTGCAATGGAGATTATATGACCTGCAAAGCCTAAAGAACCTGTAGGCTCTTACAGAAAATGTCAAGACCTCTGTGCTAGAATATTAGGTCAGAGAAACACCCCAGTCACAGTATATCTGTACTTCAGAAAATATTTATCAAAGCAACCCATAAAAGACAAACACAAGCATTTTCTCCCTATATGCTTGACATATCCCTGAGAGGTACTGTCTGTTACTTTTCATGCTTCTTTCTTCTGGTGTGGCCATGTGACAAGCTTTTGCCACTCAAATGTGACTAAAAATATGTAGCATTTCCAGGAGAGGGTTTTTAGGCAGCAGTTCTACTTCCAATGCATTTTACGCAGCAGACCCTAGCAGAAGGCCGAGCCACAAAACGTAAAGATCTTGTGTCCCTGGATTGGATATGAAGTAGAGTCACCTGCCTATCATAAGTACTGATTTTAGATTTTTTTTTACTAAAAAAATGAAGTTCTCTTATAGTATCACTGAAACTGGGCAGTTTGTTTTGTTGGTGTTTCTCTAACTCACTCTTAAGATGTCCTCCTAGATAGGAATATCAGACCCCCTGACCTGCCTCTTGAGAAATCTGTATGCAGGCCAGAAAGCAACAGTTAAATCTGGACAGGGAACAACAGACTTGTTCCAATAGGAAAAGGAATATGTCAAGGCTGTATATTGTCACTGTGCTCATTTAACTTATATGCAGAGTACATCATGAGATGTACTGGGCTGGGTGAAGCACAAGCTGGAATCAAGATTGCTAGGAGACATATCATTAACCTCAGACATGCAGCGGAGCAGGCAATGGTACCCCACTCCAGTACTCTTGCCTGGAAAATCCCATGGATGGGGAGCCTGGTAGGCTGCAATCCATGAGGTCTCTAAGAATTGGACACGACTGAGCGACTTCACTTTCACTTTTCACTTTCATGCATTGGAGAAGGAAATGGCAACCCACTCCAATATTCTTGCCTGGAGAATCCCAGGGACAGGGAAGCCTGGTGGGCTGCCATCTATGGGGTCGCACAGAGTCAGACACTATTGAAGTGACGCAGCAGCAGCGGCAGCAGCAGATATGCACATGACACCACCCTTATAGCAGAAAGTGAAGAATAACTAAAGAGCCTCTTGATGAAAGTGAAAGAGCAGAGTGAAAAAGTTGGCTTAAAGCTCAACATTCAGAAAACTAAGATCATGGCATCTGGTCTCATCACTTCACGGCAAATGGATGGGGAAACAGTGGAAACAGTGGCTGACTTTATTTTTGAGGGCTCCAAAATCACTGCAGATGGTGATTGCAGCAATGAAATTAAAAGACACTTGCTCTTTGGAAGGAAAGTTATGACCAACCTAGACAGCATATTTAAAAACTATGGTTTTTCCAGTGGTCATGTATGGATGTGAGAGTTGGACTATAAAGAAAGCTGAGAGCCAAAGAATTGCTTTTTAACTATGGTGTTGGAGAAGACTTGAGAGTCCCTTGGACTGCAAGGAGATCTAACCAGTCCAACCCAAAGGAGATCAGTCCTGGGTGTTCACTGGAAGGACTGATGTAAAAGCTGAAATTCCAATACTTTGGCCACCTGATGAGAAGAGCTGATTCACTGGAAAAGACCCTGATGATGGGAAAGATTGAGGGCAGGAGGAGAAGGGGATGACAGAGGATGAGATGGTTGGATAACATCACTGACTCAATGGACATGGGTTTGGGTGGACTCTGGGTGCTGGTAATGGACAGGGAGGCCTGGTGTACTGTGGTTCATGGGGTCACAAAGAGTCGGACATGACTGAGCAACTGAACTGAACTGAGTATGTATAAATATCTTACATGGATTTAAAGATGAACAACTGTGCTCAATTAGAATTTGTTAATCAACTGATCCCAACATAGGTGGAAGAGGCAAAGTACCTCAGAGTTCTTCAGTCCTTGACCTAAACTAGTTTTAAGAGACAAAACTAGCAATTTTAAATGCCTTGTGGTAGCCTTGGAAAAAAAAAGTTATGACCAACCTAGACTGTATATTTAAAAGCAGAAACATTACTTTGCCTTCCGGCTAGTCAAAGCTACGGTTTTCCCAGTAGTCATATAGGGATGTGAGAGTTGGATTATAAAGAAAGCTGAGTGTAGAAGAATTGATGCTTTTGAACTGTGGTGTTAGGGAAGACTCGAGACTCCCTTGGACTACAAGGTGATCCAACCAGTTCATCCTAAAGGAAATCAGTCCTGAATATTCATTGGAAGGACTGATGCTGAAGCTGAACTCCAATACTTTGGGAGTATCAACTCCAGTACTTTGGGAGAATCAACACCTGACACGAAAAACTGACTCATTAGATTAGAACCTAATGCTGGGCAAGATTGAAGTTGAGAGGAGAAGGGGATGATAGAGGATGAGATGTCTGGATGGCATCATCGATTCGATGGACACGAGTTTGAGTAAGCTCCGGGAGTTGGTGATGGATGGGGAAGTGAGGCATGCTGCAGTCCATGGGGTCACAAAGAGTTGGACACGACTGAGCAGTTGAATTGACCTGAGATTAACACATGCTCTAATTTCTCGTTTTTTAAAAAGATTCATCATTAAATGTAATCTTGCTTTAATCATACACTTACAATTTAGTTTCATGAAATTCAAAGAAAGGCATTTTTACCACTTAGACTTTCTATAAATTGACTGTGTACAGGTTTCAACTATACAACTTAAGGATGCTTAATTGTTATTCATTTTGTCATTCAGTAGATAAAATTACCCTTGGAATAGGAAGATAAGTAGGAGGATTTGTGTATTTTTAGGATGTTTCCAATTACAAATAAGATAATATCAATTAGCAGGGGCTTAAATAATGTAAATATTTAATCATTTCACATAAAGAAAGTTTGTACATTTCTGGGACCACATGAGCTAAGAGATCAAAGTGGCTATAATATGCATTAAGATATATTAGTAATTAGGTAGTAAAACATAGTAACATTACATACCCTCTGATATGATGCACTTTGCAAAGGGCTCATCATTTTTTGTTTTTCTGGCCAAAAATGTACACACAGAGTGTGATCTCCACAATAGCCAAAGAGATCTTTTCAAATGTAATTCAGATCATGAACTCGCCCACTAAGAACTCTCTCAGTTCAGTCAAAGGAAAATCCCCTACCACAATGGCTTTTAATGTCATATGAGATCAGCTTCCTTCCACCTCTCTCCTCTGCTAACTTCTCTCTTCCTGAGGCACTGTCAGCCACAGAGTTCCTGGTTGTTGCTGTGTGCTCTTCTCTCAGGGTCTTTGTTTTGCTTTCCTCCACCTGCAACTTTCTTCCATCCGATACCTTCCTGACATGTTCCTACACTTCCTTCAGCGCAAATGCTAGCCTTCCTTGACCCTTCTCAAATAAAGCAAGATAAAATTCCTTCCTCATTATACCATCAGCACTGCTTATTTCACTTTTTTTTTTTTTTTTCTAATAGAACTTACTATTTAGCAATATATGTATTTTTCTATATATATTTATTTTGCCGACTAAGGTTCGTCTAGTCAAGGCTCTGGTTTTTCCAGTGGTCATGTATGGATGTGAGAGTTGGACTGTGAAGAAGGCTGAGCGCCGAAGAATTGATGCTTTTGAACTGTGGTGTTGGAGAAGACTCTTGAGCGTCCCTTGGACTGAAGGGAGACCCAACCAGTCCATTCTGAAGGAGATCAGCCCTGGGATTTCTTTGGAAGAAATGATGCTAAAGCTGAAACTCCAGAACTTTGGCCACCTCATGCGAAGAGTTGACTCATTGGAAAAGACTCTGATGCTGGGAGGGATTGGGGGCAGGAGGAGAAGGGGATGACCGAGGATGAGATGGCTGGATGGTATCACGGAATCAATGGATGCGAATCTGAGTGAACTCCGGGAGTTGGTGATAGACAGGGAGGCCTAGCATGCTGCAATTCATGGGGTTGCAAAGAGTTGGACACGACTGAGTGACTGAACTGAACTGATACTTATGTATACATATGTGTGTATATACACACATAAGCCCATTTTCTCTCATTAGAATATGTCCTCCTTAATGCCACAGATTTTGTTCAACATTATATCGTCAGTGCCTGGAAGGGTACCTGGTACATAGGAGGTATTCCATAAGTGTTTCTTTCACTTTTTTTTTTCCACACTAGGTGGTATGAGGAGTTTCCCCAACTAGGGACTGAACCCATGCCCCCTGCATTGGAAGCATCAAGTTGCAACCAATGGACCACCAGGGAAGTCCTCCATAATTGTTTCTGGAACCAATGAATCTATGAATATGAATTGAATGTAAACCTGGAAAAATGCTTTATAAAGGTTATGTTCCCCTGGGATTTGGGAAGATGTCTTCACATGAAGGAAGCAGAGAGAATTTGAACACATGATTTCATTGTCCACTGAAGAAGTTCCCCAGAAAAGGAAAAGGCTCTGCTTACCAAGTATTTTGTCAACATTCCCCTCCCAGAGCCAATGTGAGCAGAGACTTCTGGCCAGAGGCAAGAAACAGGGAGCCGGAGACAAACTTTATGGTTACTCTAAGTCTGTGGTTATTTAATTTTTTTTTTAATTTTTAAATTTAAATTTAATTTAAATAAATTTTTACTGGTAAGTAAGCCAAAATGTAAGCAGGAATGCTTTATGATACCCTAGATACACCAGGAGTGAACCTTCCCCTTACTTCATGCATTGCTGGTATGTCAAGGACAACATTTCACACTTGACTGAGGACTATCAAAACAATTACCAGGTCATTAATGAGGGCCAATGACTAGTTTTGAAACCATATTAGTGAGAAAAATTAGCTTTGATGGGCTTATTAGTACAGAGGGTGGCATGGATTGGGACAGTTTCCAACTTTAAGGCTCTCTTCTCTGGTTTCTTATCTATTCCTTGGATTCCTGAGGACATTGCTTCAGTAGGTATCCAAGGAAAGACTTTCAGTTTTCATTAAAACTCCATACAGTTTTACCTGAACAAGCAGAAGACCATGCTAGAATGCCTTGGTTTCTGAGTATCCAAATTCTGACCATTCAGAGAGGTCACAGGAGAATGAGGAACTGAAAGAAATAGAGTCCCTTTCTTGTCCTCTAGAACAGATGTCTCCAATCGCTGGTCTAATGCCTGATAATCTGAGGTGGAACTGATGCAATAATATAAATAAAGTACGTGGTAAATACAATGCACTTAAATCATCCCAAAACCACCCCCACAAACACCAGTCCATAGAAAAATTGTCTTCCATGAAAACTGTCCCTGGTGCCAAAAGGTTGGAGACTGCTACTAGAGGGCCCAAAGACAGGAGTCAATTAGAATGCCTGCCCCATCCTTTAAAACCTTTTTATGGAAACTACCACGTGACTCTTGGGCACAGTTTTCAAGTCTGTGCAATTTACCTTTCCTTAACTAACTTCTCTTCTTACTTCTCTCACAGCCTGGGTCCTTCTCTTCTCTTACCTCCAGCACCCCAATATTCACTATCTTCACATGGTCTGTGGCTGTCCTAAAGCTCCACAGAAGCAATGTGCGCTGCCTTTCCTCTCACGGAGCCACACTTGCTTCTAAATCCCCCTGGAGGCAAAGCTTCTATCCCTTCTGTACTAACTTGGTATAGAGAACATATATTAATATTCTATTCATAATCATTTATACAGAAATAGTAAGTTATTAATAGATATAACTATAGTAGACTAAATAAGTATTTGTTCTATAAAGAGAAGCCTAGGGACTTCTCAGGTTATCCAGCAGTTAAGACTGGGCTTTCATAGCAGAGGGTGCTGGTTGGAACCCTGACTGGTTACTAAGAACCCACATGCTACCTGAAAAAAAAAAAGAGAGGGAGCGAGAGAACCCATTGTGTATCTTGTTAGCTCTGAGGAAAAGAGTACTGTTTTTATTTCATTCAGGAAGAAATTAAAGAGCACAATAATACAGAGGGCAGTTTGGAAGGTCTTGATTCTCTCTGAATTTATGACTAAATGAAAAACTTAGCAATAGCCATTCTTACCAGATGTGCTTCTCTCTGCCTCCCCTTCCTACAAGGTGGAATTTTTTTTTTTGTAAATGGGCCTGACATGTAGAGATATAGAGATGAATGTGTGTGCTAAGGGGGCTGACTATGATATAGCTGAGATCTGACAGCTAGACAGGTGGCCATTGTAAGTGGGTGTTCTGACCCTTTGCCACTTTCCGCAGGACGTCTGTGACAACTTTATTACTCATGTGAGACACTGAGGAGGAGTCTCTTCTTACTCATTTATGAAAACATTAAACAATTAGCCAATACGATTTTTAAATGACATTTTTTAAAGGAGAGAATATATAGATATTATGTATTTTCTTCTATTGCAGATACCAAGCCTGTCTCCAGAAGGAGATAGAAATTTTGTTGAACTTCAGTTCATAAGCAATCCTCAAAGTCTGACTCTTTGAGTCAGACTGATATGAAGACTCAGACCCCATTTGGGGATTTTTATAGTCTTACAGAACAAGTAACAAGTATAGATTTGGTTAAGAAAGTCTCCTTCTTCTTTTCACATCAGTTTTTCTGCTAATACATCCACTCCCACTGAAAATAACTGAGTAGAAATCCGATCTTAATATTCTACTCATAGAGTCTGGCTGCAATCAATTGCAGCCCTTACAGAAAACAATATTGCTGCAAGTTTTGTTTCATTCCTTTGTTAGACGATCTAAGAGATCTGTTTCAATATTTTGAAAAAAATACAAGGTGTTTAAAGTCTGTATAATATTGTTCAAAGCAAATTATAATAATAGCAAAATAAAAGTTGAACTCAATTTCGATCATTGTTTACAGTAACTAAACAAAACTCTATGATTTTCTGATGAGAATGCTGTAAAGTTCGAAAATCCAGCTTTTTCCAGACATAAATGCATAAACACAGATGCTAAGTTCCTTCTACTATACATTTTTCTTTGTTGTCATTCAAAACATATAATTATTTAATGTTTGTTTTTTTCTCATGTGATAAAGTAAGCTGTAGTAATTATCTGGTGTTGTATAAAAATTCACCTCATCATTTAATGACTTAAAACATTTCTTCTCTAACAGTTTTTGTGGGTCAGGGATTTGGAAGCAGCTTAGATAGATGATTCTGTTTGCAGGGGAGGGATGTCTTTCTTACAAAGCTTCAGCTAAGGTAATGGCTTGGACCATATTAATCTGATTACTTAACTGGGCAAGGAAGAGTTCAGTCTAAGATATCTGCCTCTTAAAGGTCAGTTGGTGCTAGCTGTTTGTAGGAAGACTTGGTTCTTCATATCATGGACCTGTCCACTGGATGCCTTGAATAACCTCCTTATATAGTTGTCTGTGAGAGTTAATTCTCAGGTAGGTTAGTAAGAAGTCTGGGGTTGTCAAGAAAGAGAAAGAAGTCAGAGGCTCTCAATCAGGAGAAAACAATGAACTTTTTTTTTCTACATTATTTTGTCTTAGTTACAGAAGAAGTTTTTCTTAAACTCTGAGTTGCTATGACAATAGTCTTTAAGACTTTCTTTATGCTCAGAGTTAATGACTCATTCAGTTCAATCACTCACTTGTGTGTGACTCTCTGCAACCTCATGGACTGCAGCACACCAGGCTTCCATAATCATCCAAAATCATCTGGAGTTTGCTCAAACTTATGTCCACTGAGTTTGTGATGCCATTCAACCATCTCATCCTTTGTCATCCCCTTCTCCTCCTGCCTTCAATCTTTCCCAGCATCAGAGTCTTTTCCAATGAGTCAGTTCTTGGCATCAGGTGGCCAAAGTAATGGAGCTTCAGTTATAGCATCAGTCCTTCCAATGAGTATTCAGGACTGATCTCTTTTAGGATTGACTGGTTGGATCTCCTTGCAGTCCAAGGGACTCTCAAGAGTCTTTTTCAACACCACACTTCAAAAGCATCAATTCTTCAGCACTCAGCTTTCTTTATTGTTCAATTATCACATCCACATAGGACTACTGGAAAAATCATAGCTTTGACTAGCCGGACATTTGTTGGTAAAAGTAATGTCTCTGCTTTTTAATATACTGTCTGGTTTGGTCATAACTTTTCTTCCAAGTAGCAAGTGTCTTTTAATTTCATGGCTGCAGTCACCATCTGCAGTGATTTTGGAGCCCTCAAAAATAAAGTCAGCCACTGTTTCCATTGTTTCCCCATCTATTTGCCATGAAGTGATGGGACTGGATGCCATGATCTTCATTTTCTGAATGTTGAGCTTTAAGCCAACTTTTTCACTCTCCTCTTTCACTTTCATCAAGAGGCTCTTTAAGTCTTCTTCACTTTTTGCCATTAACAGATATCATCTACATAACTAAGGTTGTTGATATTTCTCCTGGCAACCTTGATTCCAGCTTGTGATTCATCCAGCCTGGTATTTCACATAATGACTCTGCATATAAGTTAAATAAGCAGGGTGATAATATACAGCCTAGTCATATACCTTTCCCAGTTTCCTGAGACACATCTACAACCGAGCATCATTTTCACTTTGGTCCAGCCACTTCATTCTGTCTGGAGCTATTAGTAATTGCAGTCCACTCTTCTCCAGTAGCTTATTGGACACCTTCTGACCTGGAGGACTCAACTTCCAGCGTCTTATCTTTTTGCATTTTCATACTGTTTAGGGCTTCTCACAGAAAGAATACTGGAGTAGGTTGCCATTTACTTCTCCTTTGTATCATGATTTGTCAGAACTCTTCACTATGGCCTGTCTTGAGCAGCGATGCATTGCATGGCTCATAGCTTCACTGAGTTACACAAGCCCCTTTGCTACAAGAAATGTACCACAACACATCCATGAAGGTAATATATATGTCCATATATCCCCTCACTATTGTAATCACAAAATTTCCTAGAACTTTCAGAAATGTAACAAATTTATCCTTCTTGAAGTTAAAACTTTTTTTTTTAATTCCCTCTGTAAGTTTTCTGTCTCCACTGAAATAATATTTGCTTATCATTAACGAGTCCAGAATGAGCTGTTCAACATGCAATTTTCTACCTAGGGCCATTCTGTTCCATGTTTATTGTTACATTTTATCATTTCCTCCAAAAAATAAAAATAGAAGCTGCTTACCTGCAGGCATGACAAATGAAATTCACCACTTCTTGCCAGTAATCATGAACTTCTTTACACATTCCATTTCTCCAAAGTAATATCCTTTTTGGCTATGGTGTTCAAATCTCTTTAAAATGTCTATTTTTGTTATCACAGGGTTACTTAAGCTAGCAGAGAGCAAGTTTTAGCATATTGATTTTATGTATAAATAAACTGACAAAAGTTAATTGATTTGCCTAGGGCCTCACTACAGGTACAAGTTGGGACAGAGATTAGAAACCTAATTTTTTAACTTCCAGTTTAAAGCATTTTAAATTAGAAGGAGGACCTCACACATGCATAGTTTACAAGTGGTATGCAGGTTGCACAACTATCTCAAGCACCAGACGAGATTATAGGAAATCCACCAATATGACTGCCTTTTGTTTTTTTTGCTTTAGCACCTCAGAACTGAAATTTTCACAGGTACTTTCTTTATGTGTCAGATTTTGTTCTTCCCCAGGAAGTAATGTCATATTGAGAAAATCTAAAAGGGAAATGTACCTGATATATATATATATATATATATACACATATATATATATATATACACACACACACATATATACACACACACATATATATATATACACATACATTTATATATATATATACACATTTATATATAAATATATATAAAATATGTATACATATATATATATAAAGCCTATATATATATTTCAGGAACATGTCCCTTTTAGATTTATATATATATATATAGGCTTCCCAGTTGGCACTAGTGCCTGCAGACACAGATTCCATCTTTGGGTCAAGAAGATCTCCCCCTTGGAGGAGGGCATGGCAATCCACTCTAGTATTCATGCCTGGAGAATCCTGTGGACAGAAGAGCCTGGCGGGCTATAGTCCATAGAGTTGCAAAGAGTCAGATATGACTGAAGCAACTTCACACACACACACACATATATATATTTATATAAAATTTTGGAATAAAATAACCAGTGCCCTTAACTCAAAATAATGATTTCAATAATGGCCTTTGTTAAGGAATCAAATATGTATAGAATGTAATTTGGATAATAAAGTCTCAAGATTAGTCTTCATTCCAATTCAATCTAGAGAGCTAACCCCTAACCCCTAAACAAAGTCAGAACCTCAGAAGAACCATTCAGGTTGGGATACCCCTGATCTAATCAGATTTCTCAGACTTACCCTCTGCTTTGAAGACCTCAACATAATCTAAACATGGTCCTGGGGAAACATATTTAGGCAGTTTCTGTAGATAAGTAGGCATACTCACTTTCAAAGTCCAGTTGTACCAGGGAGCCATTTCTGATTCAATCAACTGGTGTTTAGAAGAAGCCCAGTTTAGCAATACATCTTCTGGGAACTTGGCAAGGATGTCTCTTAATTATAACGTCTTCAAAATGAACATGTTGTTGTTGTTGTTGTTCTTTAGTCACTAAGTCATGTCTGACTCTTGCAACCTCATGGACTGTAGCCCACCAGATTCCTCTGTCCATGGGATTTCCCAGGCAAGAATACTGGAGTGGGTTGCCATTTCCTTCTAAAAGGGATCTTCCCAACCCAGAGACCAAACCTGAGTCTTCTGCATTGACAGGTGGATTCTTTTCTGCTGAGCTACCAGGGAAGCCCTCATAATGAAGGTATTGAACTAAATAAATTCCCAAATCTACTTGAGCTCAAAATTCTAATTTCTTAAGTTTTTCCAGAACAGCATTACAATGACAAAATAGTAGAGGTACAAATTGTCTTGGATACTATTTGGCCCAGTGTTTTTAAATTATAATCTAAAGAATCCCTCCAAAATCACAGTAATTAGAGAAGTGAAAGATTTTTTAAAACCTGTATTTCATCCCTCCCAACTGATGGAAACTTCCCAATGATGAAACTCTTGATTTTGTCAGTTGTATGCTGTATACTCTGCTTCCTTCTGTGAAGTCATAGAGTTTTGAAATAAGTTATTCAGTCCAATAACCTACTCATAGATGAAAACACTAAATCCCAGAAAATCTACATAGCTTGCCTAAGATCACACAGCTATTTGAAGGCAGCATATGAACAGTACATCAAAACTGGCAACTTTTGTTTTTCTCAGAATTGTGTTTAAAGTAATTTTAACTTCATTGGGTTTAGTTTGTTAAACACACAAGCTTTGTTTCACTCCAGTATGTCATTGTCTAGTGCAAAAATCTTGAGAAGAAAAGGATGAGAAAGAGATCTGTATGTTCAAGAGTATGTAGCAGCAGCAGCCAGAGAAGGAAATGGCAACTCACTCCAGTGTTCTTGCTTGGAGAATCCTAGGGACGGGGGAGCCTGGTGGGCTGCCATCTATGGGGTTGCACAGAGTCAGACATGACTGAAGCGACTTAGCAGCAGCAGCAGCAGCAGTAGCTATTAAGAGATGAAGTAAATGATTTATTATCTAAATTCTAAGAATTAAATTTTTAAAGCTATTTCTAAATTGTTCCTTACAATTTATTGATACTGCATAATTAACACATGGTTAACTATGAATGAAGGCTCATGGCATTGTACAGCAGACAGGGATCAAGACCCATCCCCTAGAAAAATAAGTACAAAAAGAGCAAAATGGCTGTCTGAGGAGGCCTTACAAATAGCTGTGAAAAGAAGAAAGCAAAAAGAAAAAGAGAAAAGGAAAGATATTCTCATTTGAATGTGGAGTTCCAAAGAATAGCAAGAAGAGATATGAAAGCCTTCCTCAACAATCAGTGCAAAGAAATAGAGGAAAACAGTAGAATGGGAAAGACTAGAGGTCTCTTCAAGAAAATTAGAGATAACAAGGGAACATTTCATGCAAAGATGGGCTAAATAAAGGACATATATGTTATGGACCTAACAGAAGCATATTAAGATATTCAGAAGAGGTGGCAAGAATACACAGAGGAACTGTACAAAAAAATACCTTCACGACCCAGGTAATCATGATGGTGTGATCACTCACCTTGAACCAGACATCCGGGAATGTGAAGTCAAGCAGGCCTTAGAAAGCATCACTACGAACAAAGCTAGTGGAGGTGATGGCATCCCAGTTGAGCTATTTCAAATCCTAAGAGATGATGCTGTGAAAGTGCTGCACTCAATATGCCAGCATATATGGAAAACTCAGCAGGGGCCACAGGACTGGAAAAGGTGTTTTCATCCCAATCCAAAAGAAAGGCAATGCCAAAGAATGCTCAAACTACCACACAATTGCACTTATCTCACACACTAGTAAAGTCATGCTCAAAATTCTCCAAGCCAGGCTTCAGCAATACGTGAAATGTGAACTTCCAGATGTTCAAGCTGGATTTAGGAAAACCAGAGGAACCAGAGATCAAATTGTCAACGTCTGTTGGATCTTTGAAAAAAGCAAGAGAGTTCCAGAAAAACATCTATTTCTGCTTTATGACTATGCCAAACCCTTTGACTGTGTGGATCACAATTAACTGTGGAAAATTCTGAAAGAGATGGGAATACCAGACCACTTGACCTGTCTCTTGAGAAACCTGTATGCAGGTCAGGAAGCAACAGTTAGAACTGGAGATGGAACAGACTGGTTCCAAACAGGAAAAGGAGCACGTCAAGGCTGTATATTGTCACTCTGCTTATTTAACTTATATGCAGAGTACATCATGAGAAATGCTGGACTGGAAGAAGCACAAGCTGGAATCAAAATTGCCAGGAGAAATATCAGTAACCTCAGGTATGCAGATGACACCACCCTTATGGCAAAAAGTGAAGAGGAGCTAAAGAGCCTCGAGGAAAGTGAAAGAGGAGAGTGAAAAAGTAGGCTTAAAGCTCAACATTCAGAAAACGAAGATCATGGCATCTTGGCATCACTTCATGGCAAATAGATGGGAAAACAATGGAAACAGTGGCTGACTTTATCTTTGAGGGCTCCAAAATCACTGCATATGGTGACTGTAGCCATGAAGTTAAAAGATGCTTACTCCTTGGAAGGAAAGTTATGACCAACATAGACAGCAAATTAAAAAGCAGAGACATTATTTTACTAACCAAGTTCCATCTAGTCAAAGCTATGGTTTTTCCAGTGGTCATGTATGGATGTGAGAGTTGGACTATAAAGAAAGCTGAGTGCCGAAGAATTGATGCTTTTGAACTGTGGTGTTGGAGAAGACTCTTGAGAGTCCCTTGCACTGCAAGGAGATCCAACCAGTCCATCCTAAAGTAGATTGGTCCTGAGTGTTTAATGGAAGGACTGATGTTGAAGCTGAAACTCCAATACTTTGGCCACCTGATGCGAAGAACTGACTCATAAGAAAAGACCCTCATGCTGGGAAAGATTGAAGTTGGGAGGAGAAGGGGGTGACAGAGGATGAGATGGTTGGATGGCATCACTGACTCAGTGGACATGAGTTTGGGTAAACTCAGGGTGTTGGTGATGGACAGGGAGGCCTGGCTGTGCTGTGATTCATGAGGTTGCAAAGAGTCAGACACAACTGAGCAACTGAACTGAACTGAATATCCTAAATATACTAGCAG
Organism: Nanger dama; assembly: GCA_917880005.1. Classification (NCBI taxonomy): domain Eukaryota; kingdom Metazoa; phylum Chordata; class Mammalia; order Artiodactyla; family Bovidae; genus Nanger; species Nanger dama. The sequence continues at coordinate 1,312,014 of CAKJTW010000043.1, read as the reverse complement.
AGTGGTTCAGAGTTCAAATCTACTGCGAATCTGTACTCTACAGAAAAATAATAGAAAAACAAAGTAAAACAGAATTAACAAAACTCTACACTATAGTTATAAAATACACACTACAGTGGTTATTCTATACTTTGTCAAGTTTAGAAGGCCTGGTGAAGACTGTACCTAACTTTGAGAATGAGAAATATTACACCTCAAAAATGTTAATCATATGTTTAAGAGTCAAGGGGAAAATCTTAACTTGGATATTTTATTTGAAAAAATATACTAGTTTTCCTCACAGAGAACTGTAATTTCACATTTAAAAAGACAAATATTATGTTTTACTTAGAAAGATTCTTAAACTTTGTTTCAAAATGTTCGCATACAAATACACAGAGCAGGCTTTGAAATCCTCTGAGGCCTTGGGCAGAGGAAACTAATATTTTATACAGATACCAATTGCCTTCATTGTTCTTTTCTTCTTTAAAATTTTTTTCCCGTTTATAATTTTTAAGCAAATATTGGGACATCTGGAACAGTTGTGTTTTTGTTAGAGTTCTGACAGGATACCAGAAAAAGCCTGAAAATTCACAAAGTGTCTCTAGAAAAAAAATATATCACTGGTTTCAGGACAGATTCTTTGTCAGGCTAAAAACTTATTGTTTTTGTCCAAAAAAGTAACTAAAATAATTTAAATCACAAATTTTCTCACAGAAAAATATTTTTAAATTATTATTATTATTTTTGGTAAGGAATTTATGCCTATGATTCCTGATGCTGCCAAATAACCTTTTTCTTGGGCTGAGCTTTGGCAAATTCCTTTGGTAGTACTCATGTTCCCTAGACAACTAGATAATGAAAAAATATCTATTGAGGTTCATACAACACCAAAGAGACCAGCCTGGGAAATGAACTTTGTCTCACTTGTTCAGCAGTTATTCCTCTGAGATAGAAGCATCTGGCCTCACTGATTAAAACTGTTTCACCTGCCTGGAGGCAGTTTATAATCCAATTTTAATCTAAATCCAAGAATTTCACTGCTGTGATTCTTCACACTGAAGAATCAGTATGCCTCTGCTTGAGAAAAGAGTTAGCTTTAAGTTTAACAGAATCCCATGGTGCTCCAGGCACTGTGACCTAGGATTCAATCGATGCTTTGCATTGTGGCCTGGCACTCTAGAGTGTGTTTAACCAGCCGTGGAAGAAAGTAGATTGCTATAAATCCAAATGAATGTGTTCCTTAAAAGTCTCACATATACCAGGCAGCTGCTCCTCTTACACTAAGTACATAAAAACTTACTCTCCTCAGCTTGGTATCAGGTGCCGGGTGAGTGTGGATAAACTAGTCTTAAACAGACTATGCGGAATGTAAGAAGACAGGCCACCACAGGAGAAAATGTGGCTCTGTTACGGTCAGTCTGGCTGCAGCTGGCACTTCGCAAGAATTCCTGGCAGTATCTGATGAGAATGAAGCCGGGAAAAAGAAAAAAATTAAAACTTTCCAAGAAGTTATGAGTAACTTTTTTAACATTTCAGCTGATAAATATTTAAAGAACAAAAATATCTACCCTGGGGTAGACTAACAAATGAGAAGGACAGAGGCCTGACATTTCCTAGAAATCTTGTCAATTAAAAAGAAAACCAAGAAAAACAAAACCAAAACTGTTACCAATCTCTTACTGATGTGAAAATCACCATCAGCATTTAATAGAAAATTTTAAGCAAGAAGTTTTAGATCAAATGTTTGTTGCAATGTGTCCTTACAGAAATTGTTATACCTGAATGCTAAATGTATATGACCTTTAGTTTGGTTTTTTTTTATGCAAAATTCTGCCTGAGTCATCAAAGTCTAGGAAACAAATAAAAGAAATTCCTCTTTCTTGAATTGTTAAATGCTTTTTTCTGATACCTGAATAAGTGTTTGGATTAAAATCTCAGAATTGGGTTCAATTCTCTGTTAAAAGAAAATGAGAGGATTTTGTTGTTGTTCAGTCCCTCAGTCATGTCCAACTCTTTGCAACTCCATGGACTATAGCCCACCAGGTCCCTTTGTCCAAGAGATTCTCTGGGCAACAGTACTGGAGTGGGTTGCCATTTCCTTCTCCAGGGGATCTTCCTGACCCATGGATGGAACCCTCATCTCTGTATCTCCCTCATTGTATGAGGATTCTTTACCATTTATGCCACCTGGGAAGAAATTGTTTATATACGCAATGTATATTATTGATATACGTTAACTCTTCTACCCATTTTTTCTAGATGAGTAAATGAAACTATAGTAAAGTCTGACCTAGCCCGGTCCACTACTTAAGGGCTCAGTTTTCATATACTTCTCTTCCTGGCATTTCCATGCTGACATTACTAATGATAGTATTTCCAGTGTGAATACTAGTCATTTAACTGTAAAAATCTCAGGTTCAAAGTACATTCAAGTATTCATTTATCTAACATGAATCAGTTATTTAGATTATTTCCGATTTAACATTGACGGCACACCTTTGGTCCAGATAGAATAGTCTATTTCACTTCCTGGGCCCACCGAGGAGGCCAGATGTTGCTGTTTTCCTCTGGGTGTTCTTTCTTAGAATGGGGTGTAAAGAGCAAGCCTATTTTCTCACCGATGGAAACCTTCCTTAACCCAGCTCTCCCTTTCCTGAGCTCCTTTTGCCTGAACAAATTCTTTTCAGTAGTTTTCAAGGATTTTCTGGCTCAACTACTTCTGAGCAACCAATGTTTGTCTTTCAAGATACCCCAGCAGGCCTTCCATATTTATCAACTCCATCTGTTTTCTATTCCAGCTCCTCTAAGCCCCTTTTTGCTTCTCAGCCCTAATCACTCCCCTGACATTGTCTCCTCCCTAATCTTAGTTTGTCTGGGTTTCCCAAGAGACAACTGCCATGTTAAGTCATCTGGCAGGATCGTTCCTTCTCTAGGAAATGGTCACAGCAATATTTGTAACCCTGTTTTACAACGGATAATTTTTATGTGAAATAAAATTTTTTTTTTTTTTACAAAGTGAAAAATCGAAAATATGTACCTAAATATAGCACTTTTCACCAGAGTGGGCAACTGAATTTCCTAAGGTCACAGCCAACACAAATTACAGATATCTTACTGGTACTTTGGCTTTTTGTTTTCTAATTACAGATTATGAAAGTAAAAAATCATTTTTACATCTCATCAGTCTCTTCTTAGAGAAAATGACAAGTGCAGAGTATATTGAGAATTGAAATGTAAATGTTAAGTCATTATGTCATGGTTAAAACTACTTATCAGATGAGTAAAAATAACACTTTTTTATGTGGCGAACCACTTAACTAGAACTGTATAATTCTACATTATTTGCTCTTTATTTTCTTTTTTAAAAGAAGCCAAACATCTCTAGAACAAACATTTTCTCCGTGTCGATTAGATTTAGAATGCCAACAAAGTTGTGTTTCTTTTCTTTAAAGCATATTTATTTTTAAACCTTTCAAGCCACTATTGCAAACAGATGTGCTCTTTTTTCCTTCACATGGAAGAAAATAAATAATCAAGGTTCCAATTCCCTTTAAATACTAAAAAAAAAAAAGAAAGAAAGAAAGGAAAAACAATAGGAGTTTTATTTCAGAATTCTGCCCTGTGCCAAACATCTAGTCTGTAAAACATTTTTCCCTGTTGGTTTGGAGATAGACATCTGTGCATGAGGCATCAATCTGTTCTTATGAAACCCAATTCCAGTTCACAGAGCTTTGATCTACTGAGTGATCAGTACAATTTTCTGAGGCTTCTTTTTAAGAGGCAGAAATATTGAGAGTCCAAATGAAAATACCTTAAGAAAAACCTTTACTCAAATAAAAACAACAGTAATAATAGCTACTATTTATGAAACCTCACAATGTTCCAGACTCTATGCAAACTAATATATGTATAATATCTCAGTTAATATTTACTTTTGAAGATTGGAGCCAATATTATCTGCATCTTATAGATGAGAAGGTAGAGAAGAAAATGGCTCTATATTTTGGATAAATCACTTGGCCATTTAGAGTCCTAACCACATAAGATCCACTCTGTCTCCTAGTTCAGGCATCTTTTCTCTAAAATGATCTACTTCTCTCAATTAAATTGCATATTGTAATAAAAAGGTGAACCTAATGTGAATCAGATTCATGCAAAGATAGGCTCATTAAAGGACAGAAAAGGTATGGACCTAACAGAAGAAGAAGATATTAAGAAGAGGTGGCAAGAATACACAGAAGAACTGTACAAAAATATCTTCATGACCCAGATAATCATGATGATGTGATCACTCATCTAGAGCCAGACATCTTAGAATGTGAAGTCAAGTGGGCCTTAGAAAGCATCACTATGAACAAAGCTAGTGGAGGTGATGGAATTCCAGTGGAGCTGTTTCAAATCCTGAAAGATGATGCTGTGAAAGTGGTGCACTCAATATGCCAGCAAATTTGGAAAACTCAGCAGTGGCCACAGGACTGGAAAAGGTCAGTTTTCATTCCAATTCCAAAGAAAAGCAATGCCAAAGAATGCTCAAACTACCGCACAATTGCACTCATCTCACATGCTAGTAAAGTCCTGCTCAAAATTCTCCAAGCCAGGCTTCAGTAATATGTGAACTGTGGACTCCCTGATGTTCAAGCTGGTTTTAGAAAAGGCAGAGGAATCAGAGATCATATTGCCAACATCTGCTGGATCATGGAAAAAGCAAGAGAGTTCCAGAAAAACATCTATTTCTGCTTTATTGACTATGCCAAAGCCTTTGACTGTGTGGATCACAATAAACTGTGGAAAATTCTTCAAGCGATGGGAATACCAGACCACCTAACCTGCCTCTTGAGAAATCTGTATTCAGGTCAGGAAGCAACAGTTAGAACTGGACATGGAACAACAGACTGGTTCCAAATAGGAAAAGGAGTACATCAAGGCTGTATATTGTCACCCTGCTTAACTTCTATGCAGAGTACATCATGAGAAACACTGGACTGGAAGAAACACAAGCTGGAATCAAGATTGCCAGGAGATATATCAATCACCTCAGATATGCAGATAACACCACCCTTATGGCAGAAAGTGAAGAGGAGCTAAAAAGCCTCTTGATGAAAGTGAAAGAGGAGAGTGAAAAAGCTGGCTTAAAGCTCAACATACAGAAAATGAGGATCGTGGCATCCGGTCCCATCACTTCATGGGAAATAGATGGGGAAACAGTGGAAACAGTGTCAGACTATATTTTTTTGGAGAGGCTCCAAAATCACTACAGATGGTGACTGCAGCCATGAAATTAAAAGACACTTATTCCTTGGAAGAAAAGCTATGACCAACCTAGATGATATATTCAAAAGCAGAGACATTATTTTGCGGACTAAGGTCCATCTAGTCAAGGCTATTGTTTTCCCAGTAGTCATATATGGATATGAGAGTTGGACTGTGAAGAAGGCTGAGCACCGAAGAACTGATGCTTTTGAACTGTGGTATTGGAGAAGACTCTTGAGAGTATCTTGGACTGCAAGGAGATCCAACCAGTCCATTCTGAAGGAGATCAGTCCTGGGATTTCTTTGGAAGGAGTGATGCTAAAGCTGAAACTCCAGTACTTTGGCCACCTGAGGCGAAAAGTTGACTCATTGGAAAAGACTCTGATGCTGGGAGGGATTGGGGGCAGGAGGAGAAGAGGACGATCGAGGATGTGAGGGCTGGATGGCATCATGGACTCCATGGATGCGAGTCTGAGTGAACTCTGGGAGTTGGTGATGGACAGGGAGGCCTAGCGTGCTGCAATTCATGGGGTCGCAAAGAGTCGGACATGACTGAGCGACTGAAATGAACTGAACTGAACTGAATGTGAATCAGATTAAATTATGGCAATAAATTTCTTTTAGGGTCAGCATGAGAATCAGAGAAAGAGAAAGGTGAGATTCTGTCCACTGCATCTTCAGAGGTCCAGGCACTACCTTACATATTTACCTAGAACTTTTTTATTGAATAGAAATAATGGTAATACAGACATTTCCTCGGCATCCATTCAATACTCACTTATTATATATAAAGTGAAGTCTTATCATCTGAGTTCAGAAGCATAAAATGGTGTATAGTTCAACAGTCCCCTTCTTTAGGTTTTGCTTAAAGCTATGAAAGGCGATTCTTTAATATTCAAGCAATTTAAATATTCCTCTCTCTTTAAGAGCTCTAAGTACTTTTAAGGCATTACCTCATTTAACTTCGCAAAAACTTTATGTAGAAGAAATGAACTTCACCTTTTCTGGCCTCACTCAGTGCTAGTAGGAAAGTTTGCATTTTCACATTTCAACTTAATTTTCCATGCATCTTCCTATGCATGGAATTAAGACTTCCAGAATCCCAATCTGGCTTTCCCATTAACTTTGGTCACTGTGGCAGCCCCTTAGCTGCCCTTGGCTGGAGTTCCCCGGTATGCAATGAAGGGGTCAGGCTAGGTAAGCACAAAGTTCCCTTCCAGTTCTACTGTTCTAGGATTCTAAGCTAGTGGAATATTAGTGGTATTTGAAGAAAGAATTATCTTCAAATTTAAAGAATTCTGGACTCAGTTTGCTTCTTCAGCTATTAAAATTGCCTCTGTGTTTCCCCAGTAGCCAGACTGTCACATAGCAAGATTCTCCAAAGGCATTGGCAGGGCTGCTGCTTAAGAAGCAAAAACTGGGCAAGAGGAGAGGAAGAATTGGAATGAAGAAAAGAAAAGGAGAGTTGTTACAGAGAGAAAGTGAGGGTAGAGAGTGGGAGGAAGGGGGAAGACAGAAGGGAAAGAGAGAAAGGGAAGAAAAGGAAAAATGGAGGGAGCAGGAAAGACAGGAAGTTAGTAAGGACAAAGCCCCTAAAACTGGGGGTTTTCTCTATTATTATTATAATAATGCCATTGTTACACTGGAGAGGAGGCGGCATTGGTTTAATTAAAGAGATGAATTTTAGAGTTAGACTACACTTGGGCTCAAGTTCTGATTCCTCCAATGACTACCATTATGATGTCCCTAGGCAACTCTCTCAAACTTAGTTTATTTTTAATTATAAAACTAAGATAACATCTCTCCAAAGTTTTTGTAATTTATATTAATAATACAAGTTACCTAGCACAGTAAGTGCACAACATTGTTATTTATAAGTGATATATAGTAATCATCCTTCATTTGCCGGTATTGATATTAGCTGCATCTAATTAAAGAACACACAAGGAAAGTTTTATACATTTTAGAATACCACTGGTTCCTGCATCCCTGTCAGCCTCATATACCAGCCATTAATTTCTGCTGCAATGTGTATGAGTGCTAATGGCCATGGACCCTATATTTTGGGGACATCTCTCCCTGTTCACTTTATTGCTTCCTACCAGTAGATGAAGTAATAAATGGAAACAGCACAAGGACATCACTGAGACTTCCTGGCTTGCCCTCTGTTTTGGGACTTCCTTTGTCTCTGCACACGAAAAATATTGAAAGCTTTTTTGAGGCCACAATCTTCAGAAAATTTGAAAACTCCATGACCTATGTATTTACTAACTTACTCATCTGTGCCCAAGTGATTCCCACTTTAATTAACCCCCATGACTGCTCTGTGTATTCTAAAAGAAGAAGATATGTGTCAGAAAATAAGCATTTCCAGCCTAGATCTCTAGAGAGACAGTGAGGCCTATTGGAAGACAAATTGCGTTGTAAGCCTGAATTCTTAACTGAAGAATATAAATGAATGAAAAAAAAAGACACAGGCATCCTTTTCAGAATTAATGCATACAATCTCTTCATGTACAGAACCACTCTACTTGCATCATTTCTTTTTAAAAATTTTCTTATGACTCATTCAACTAGCAAAATTTTATTGAGCTAATTGGGGGAATGATTGTGTCACTAGGGAAAGGAAAGGGTTATGACAATACATGACCTTTGCTGTCAAGAAATTTGTGGTCTATTTACACACCTTCAGGTGATTTAGTTTTTTCATATAGTGTGTAATAATTGACATCATTTAATTTATACCTACTGGGTCAGCCCTGAGATTCCTTACAAGCCCACTCTGTTCATATCACTAAGATAAATGACAAGGAATAGTTTGGCACAGCACTATCTGGTGGAAATAAAATAGTATAGACAAAAATTACATGGATAATCTTTAAATTTTCTAGTAGTCATAAAAAGTTTAAAAAACAAGTCAAATTAATTTTAAAACTAATTTATTTAATTGTATCTAAACTATTATCTTTTCAACATGAAATTAGTAAAAATGTATTGATAAGTATTTGCATTTTGCTTTGCATTAAGTTTTCAAAATCCAGTGTGTATTTTTCAAATGTATAGCATATCACAACTTGGAGCAACCACTCTTCAAACAACCATGTGTGACTAGTGGTTCTGTATTAACAACACAGATCAAGAATTTCCTTTGAGTTACCAAGTAGTTTATTTATTTCCATTATCTATCTATACTCAACCATTCTATCTCAGCATTTACCCTTAGATTTAAATCTTCATTATTTTAAGGAACAGAGAGGTGTGTCCGTATTTGATAATGCCAGGGACAACAAGGTAGGACTCAGTTTTCTTGAATGTATAGTCAGTGTTTTAACTGGCAACCCACGATGCTTTGATATTGTCTTACTAACGGTATTTAGATATGTTTAACATTCATGGTAGAAGAACCATAATGGCAACATAAAATTATGGTCTTTGAAAGGAAATGTCAACGGGTGCTGTAAGCAGCTGAAAGAACACCCAGAGTTTAGGAAAGCAAAGGATATAATTGTTGTACTCAGGGCAGCATTTAACTGGGTAATGCCCTTCTAGTTACCTTTCAAGACCACCAACAGTGACGTTCTCATATTTATTTACTGCTTTGATGAGAACATGGAGCTGTATCTTCAGTTAAAACATCTCACCATAATTGGCTAGGAAATAGACTATCCACACAACCTTTAATTCCATTTCTCTGGCTTGTTCTGATCTTCCTTAGGGCTCCTCACAGTGCCACTCAGAATCCCTAACATAACTGTCACAGCTAAGGATGGTAGGAATGTACTATGTGAACCTTGGCAATTGTCAAGAACTGTTGTGAGTCTGGGATTTTACTTTGCTTCCAATCTATTAACTTAGCTTGCCACTGTTTCATAGTTGCTAGCAGATGGCCAGAGACTCCTGGGTCGGAAACAAAGGACTTTATTACACTGATCACATGTTCTCTTCGGTTCCCCTTGCCTCTCAAGTTCCATAAGGTGATACCCAAATGGATGTTATGGTCACTGTGAGGACACATTACATCTTAAGAATCTCAGGTTATGGAACTCTCAGTCTTCCAAAAAGTCTGTTGGTAAACCTACCCAACCTTAATTTTGGAGGGAAACAATGTCTTTATCATCCTGGCTGCTGCTGCTGCTAAGTGGCTTCAGTCATATCTGACTCTGTGCGACCCCACAGACAGCAGCCCACCAGGCTCACTCATCCCTGGGATTCTCCAGGCAAGAACACTGGCTGCTGCTGCTGCTAAGTTGCTTTAGTCGTGTCTGACTCTGTGCGACCCCATAGACAGCCCACCAGGCTCCCCATCCCTGGGATTCTCCAGGCAAGAACACTGAAGTGGGTTGCCATTGCCTTCTCCAATGCGTGAAAGTGAAAAGTGAGAATTAAGTAGCTCAGTCGTGTTGGACTCTTAGTGACCCCATGGACTACAGCTTACCTTGCTCCTCCATCCATGGGATTTTCCAGACAAGAGTACTTGGATGGGGTGCCATTGTCTTCTCTGTATCATCCTGGAGAGCAGAATAATAACAAATCTTTCCTCTGCCCTAAAAGAAGATATTTTCTCCATCTTTCAAGACTATTTACCATACAAATACCCTTGAAAAGATACCTAGGGACAAAAGCTATCAATGGCTTTGCTCAGAAAATATACAGAAATGAGAAGAATCCATGGAGAAATATCTCATTACCCCCTTGTATTAAAACCCCTCACTGGCTCTTTATTATCTATTAGATAAACTCCTCATCTTGTCACAGTAATCAGTATTTATTTGTTGCTTGTTATTAAACTTGAATGATTATCAGATAGCTGTAAAAACTAAGATCTAACAAATATAAAAGATATAAAAGGTAATCAAGGTAAAAATTAAAAGGACAATTCTAGTAATTCCCATAAATAAGTATTTAAAGAATTAATGGATCTTGTTATGACATCTTAGTTTCCTCAAACTCGAACAATCCTAAAATCTGTGAGAATTCAGGTTTTGCTTATTATTACATTTTCTTTGTGCCCTGATTTGAGTTTCAGAAAATATAACTAATAGAATAATATTTAATCTCATGTGTTCATATGACATTATATCACATTCTTCATTTTTTCTAACAGAATGATAAGTATATTTCATAAAACATATCTAGATTGTACAAACTCATATTGAAAGCTTCCTGTGTGTGTAGATTATATTTATATACCTAAGCAACTATTGTGTGAATTACTAGTATTCATTACCTTATATAGAATCTACAACTTTTTAAACAGCTGTGCAGAGAGCTATGTTGCTTAGGATAGTTAAGGAAGTTGGAAACCATATCTAATTTAAGTTTTGGGGAGAATATAGGTCATAGAGGTTATTCTTTAAAATGCTATTGGAAAGCAATCCTAGAACTATTGCCCAACTAGGACCTCCTTTGGAAGACCAGTCAACTTGTGCTATACTCTGTGATTTGTGGAGACCTCAGAGAGGCCTAGGTTTGGCTCACTTTTCAGCTGACCATAAGAAGACTTGAGAGTAGACTGTCACAGGCAATAGTCCTACCCACTGAATGAATCACTGACTATTTCTTGCGGCTTCTTGGTGTTTTTGAGTGACTTAGTCATCAAAATCTTGACCCTTAATGGAATCAGTTCTCAAAGTTCACATAGATTGTACTTCTATGGTAGATTGATAATTTTCTACTCTAATGCAAAATACTCAACCAGCATTCTAAAAGTCATCATTGATGACCATATGGTCTGTATAAAAGAATATTGGATGAAAGTTAGCTTTTGAAGCACATCTTAGTTTCACCACTAGTTAACTCGAGCCACTAGCCACTGTAGTTGCCTGGTTTCCCACTTACAAAATGGCCAGAGCTGAAAGGGAGCTGTGATTCAGTGGCCTCTCATGTCTTTTTAGTCTAACCTTTGTAGAATTCTATCTCATTTAAGATCTAGCCTTGGAGAGCGTGTACTGAAAGGAGCACATCTAGATGCTTTCAATTTCGGCTGCTGTTGCTAGTTTATGAAGTAAGATACTTGTAGTCCTGTTCAGAAAGCATCATGTATAGAGCTTAAGAAATGTGTGCGGCCATTTGTCAGCACTGGTATCTCTTCTGTGACACTTGGATTGCACAACTAATTTTTCTTCTTTTGGAGTGACTCAAGTTTTCAGGGTGTTCCTCCTGGGTGACATGTCACATGGGAATATGAAGTGTAAGGCAGATATTGTCAGTTTAACCAGAAGGTAGAGGAAAAATACAATCACCCTCCAGTCCACTCATTCTGAATCTTCTCACAGGATCAAAGAGAAACTCAGAGATAGATTTCTTGCAATTTTCCCCTTTGATAGAGTGGGATACCTCAATCAGATGAATAATACATGTGTTTGCAAGCAACACAAATTTAAAAGAATCTGGCATTTACAAAGCAGCTTTACTGGTGGGAAGAGTAAAGGCTTTGAATATTCTGTCACTTTGGAAAGAGGTTCTGTGTCACCCTATCAGGTCACACAAACCATCTGATCGACTACCCCTGGATGGAAGTATTTATTAAAGTCAGAATAGGGAAATATCAGTTTGAGGAATGGAAAAAGGCTGAAAGATTTATTTTTAAACCTCTAGGAAGAGAAAGGGGTGAGATTTCTGTTTCTAGAGTGAAATAAAATATGAAATTTGGTTTTGATTCAATAGGGGAAAAACATAAATCCTAAAACAGTGAATTGTTTTTAAGTCTTAAGAATTTTGCTTCCACAAAAATGGAGTTGGAGGTACTTTATCCTATTCCTCCAAATAAATGCAGCTAATAACTCTAGGTATTATGTAGGAAACAAATATAAGAAGACTGAAAAGTAGAAAGAAGAAAGTTTGCTAACTGACTTCAGGACACAAGGAATGACACGGTCGCGATTCCTTGAGTTTTCTTTTTGCCATTATATTCGAAAAGAGATGGTCACAACTGAGTGACTAACACTTTAACTTCACTTTTTAAGACTTGGAGCTGAAGAAGTTGGTAACCCAGGAATACCAGCAGATGTAGCCCCCAAAAGACCCCTCAGAATCCTACTCTCTCAGGTCAAAGTACCATGAATAAGGCAGACTGGAAAAATGTAAAACTGTTTCATAATAACTGCTCTACTCTAGACAAATAACACAGAAAAAACTGAGGTTCCCACCTCTACCTATGCCAGCAAAGGCTGAGTGGGGAAACCAGACTCCATTCTGTCCTAGCTATAATGAGATATTCCCTACACTCCCACAAAGGTCATGTCAGAGAAGGTCGAGTGTGGACCTGGGGCTTCCACAAGCCTCACCAGTGATGGTGAGAATGGCCACCATCCCTGTCTTGGAAACCACATGGCAAGCCTGGACTTTTCTAAGCCAACAATAATGAGGTGCTCCTCAGTCTTCACTGGGGTGAATCAGAAGAAGCCTAGTGTAGATCCAGGACTTTCAACCAACAACATTGAAGCCACTCACACTGTGGTGTTGGTGAGAAGCAACGGGGAGCCGGAACTACCATATCCATCAAGCAGCTGCAAGGTTCCCCTTATATCCGGTGGCAAGGGCTTCCCAGACCCAGGTTCAATCCTGGGTCGGGACAATTCCCTGGAGAAGGAAATAATAACCCACTCCAGTATTCTTGCCTGGAGAATCCCATGGACAAAGGATCCTGGTGGGCTACAGTCCATGAGTAGAGTGCAGTAGAGTAGAGTACAGTAGAGTAGAGTACAGTAGAGTACAGTAGAGTCCACAGAGTCGAACATGACTGAGCGGCTAAGCACACACACTGGAGACTGTCTAGGGAACCTGGACTCTGCCTTCGCCTGGCAGGAAAGAGGCAGATACTGATCAGTGTCAGAGAAATCCACCTGAAACAGAAGGTTAAAGTGAGACCCAAAGTCTTCTAACGGAAAATGAATATGATCCACAGTCTTAAAACTTAAATTGTTGATATAACAACATAGTCTGATAATTAAAGTTTCAATGAAATTTCTACATTTCAATTTAAAAAATCAAGCATATGCCAAACCAGGAAGTTATCAAACTGACTAAAAAGATTATTGATGCATTACCAGCACCAAGATAACAGAGATGTTAGAATTATCTGACAAAGATATCAATATTGGCCACAAAAGCATGCTTTAATAAGCAATTATGAACATGCTTGAAACAAATTTTAAAAATGGAAAATAGCAATGAAATAGGAAGTTGTAATAAAGACATATAGGAAATCAGCAACAGAAAGACAGCAGAAAAATTTCCAAACACTTGGAAACTAAATAACATACTTCTAAATAATCCATAGATCGAAGAGGAAATCTTAAGGAATGAAACAAAATAATACACTGAACTGAATAAAAATGAAGACACAACATGAAAATAAAAGATATAACTAAGACAGAGCTGAGAAGGAAATTTACAGCATGAACTGCATATATTAGAAAGAAAAGAAATTTTAGTAAGCTCCCCTGTCCCTGGTGGCTCAAACGGTAAAGCGTCTGTCTACAATGCAGGAGTCCCGGGTTTGATCCCTGGGTAGGGAAGATCCCCTGGAGAAGGAAATGGCAACCCACTCCAGTACTCTTGCCTGGAAAATCCCATGGACAGAGGAGCCTGGTAGGCTACAGTCCATGGGGTCGCAAAGAGTTGGACACGACTGAGTGACTTCACTCACTTTCCCTTGTCAGGATCCTAGAAGAGCAAAATAAACCCAAAACAAGCAGAAGACAGGAAAAAATAAAAATAAGAGCAGAAATGAAATTGCAAACAGAAAAAAATAGTAGAAAAATCAATAAGCAAAAAGCTAGTTCATTGCAAAGATCACAAAAGAAAATGACAAACTTCTAGCAAGACTAGTAAAGCAAAAAGAGAGAAGACATAAATTACCCATATCGGGAGTGTAACAGAATATTACTATTGACCTTTTAGACATCAAAAGAAAAATAAAAGAATACTACAAAAATCCTTACACACATAAATTTGACATTTTAGATGAAATAAATCAATTTCTTAGAAAAGATAAACTACTAAAGCTTATTCAGTATGAAATAGATGATTTGAATAGGCCCTCAAAATGGCTGGGCATTACCTTGTATTTAGTAATGATTATTTAAATAAATGGCATAGATCATTTATGGAAGGACTGGATACTCACCACTATATTTTTTTCCCCTGAGGCTGTAAAGTGTTTCCCCTTGGGAAATAGATCCCTTGTTCAATTAAGATTTTGAGTCTAAGCCCTTATTCAGGGAAATATGTAAGGAGTATGAGAGCTCATCTGGTCTTCACATTTTTTGGTTATATACTAAATAATACCCTTGCGGTCTATGCATCTGCCTTCTTCCTATAATAGTATGTTATACTGAGCATTTTTAATTGATTTTGTTAAATCAAGTCCTCCCAGCTGTCATGAGGACCAAACTGCCCTTTATAGTAATTACACTTTCTTGACTTTTGATTATTAAATACTGTTACCTGTTCTTTGCTACTTCAGGACTCTGTCATTCCCAGCACTGCTTAAAAACTTCAATCTGTTAATAACATGATTTCTTATAAGGCTCAATGTACCAAAGACAGCCATCTCTGACCTTGATACTGCTGTCTCTACACACACACAAGTCTTCCTTATTATGTTCTTAAGTATAGTGCCCTATGGGCCCTCCCAAGGAAGTTATTAGGACAAACCTATGAGGAAGTAATCAGGATACAGCAGGAGAAGAAGCTCAATTAATATGTAATTTTAGCACCTGATTCTATGGAGAACTCTGGAGCACAAATTACTTCACAAAATTGTTGCATCTCAATGCATAAAAGATGAGCTTTTTTTTTTTTTTTTTTTTTAACCCTTATCAGTCAGTTCTGGCTGTCATCCTCCACTGGGAAGAGTGGCATGACCTTCCAGGAGTCCTGGGGTAGGATGCCTCCTGTTGGCCAAAGATAACTCTTCAGAGAAATGTATAGTTGTGAGTTATTACCAGCCAACACTCATAGTAGCTGCCATATGTGTTCCCTAACCAAGTAGTTTTAGGCAGGGCACCATGTTACTGCAGTTTGGGGGCTACACTGGTAAGACCAAGCTGCATAGCATCATGGCTTTAGCTTGGATGTACAGAATGACTAGAGCTATTTAGCAGCTTCAGTGCAAGGGTTAGAGGTAGAGGTAGAGGTGAAGTCGCTCAGTCGTGTCCGACTCTTCGCGACCCTGTGGACTGTAACCTACTAGGCTTCTCTGTCCATGGAATTCTCCAGGCAAGAATACTGGAGTGGATTGCCATTTCCTTCTCCAGGGGATCTTCCCGAACCAAGGATCGAACCCAGGTCTCCCTCATCAAAGGCAGACGCTTTAACCTCTGGAGCCAGGGAAAGAGGCAGAAATGATTATAGTATAGAATTACTGGGGAATAGGACTCTAGAATCCAGACATGACCTAGTCAACTACTAATATCCTTTTTTAATTACTTACTATTTCATTTTTCTTTTGAATATATACATATTCACAAACATTCAAAATTTTAAAATGTGGAAAAGCTTTAACTTTGCATACCTATTCTTTCTTTCTTTTCCTTCTTTCCTTTCCTCTCAACATATTCGTTAGTTTTGTTTTCATTGCTTTATTCCCCACTTGGCACTTTGCTTTAGTTTTGTTTTCCAGTTTGTGCTTTAGTTTTGTTCTTAACTGGTAAATATAATTTTTTATTTCCTTTGTTCACCAGGTCAATCTACTATATTTAATAGTTGGGCTATTTTGACTTTTCTTATTGGGGGAATATGTATATGTGTATATTCCATTATTTTAATATTATCTGTCTGCCTTTGTAACTGCCATTTGTCTGGAGTTCATCTTTGGCTTCTTGCTTCGGGGTATTTGTTTTATGCTCACTTAATGCCATAACAATCCACTTGTAGATCTTTGTTCCTGACCAGAGATCAAGCCCTGAGCCTTCAGAGTGGGAGCATTGACTCCAAGACCCTAGACTACCAGAGAACTAACCCTAGGAAATATCAAATAGTGAGAACTCACACAAAGGAAACCACTTGAGTACAAGAGGGGGCATCACCCAACAACCAAAAGCACCCTGTGCAGGATGCCTCATCTAAACAAAAAACAAAGCAAAAATACAAACCCAGTCAGCAGCAGACAGGATTACCACCTCACTCAGCCTTGCCCAACAGAGTAAAAGCAAAAAACAAACAAAACAAAACAGCAAAAATCTCACCCTATATGAAACGTACACAACCCACTGGACCAACCTTAAAGGGTAGAAACCAAAAGGAAGAAAGAATTTAACCTTGAAGCCTGGGAAATGGAGACTTCAAACACAGTAAGTTAAAAAAAATAATAATGAAAAGGGAGAGAAATACTAAACAAATGAAGGAACAAATTAGAAACACAGAAGTTCAAACAAATGAAGAGGAAATAGCAAACTCCCTGAAAAAGAATTCAGAAGACTGAAAGTGAAGATGATAAAAACCTTAAGAACAAAATGGAGAAAATGTAAGAATCAATTAACAAAGACCTAGAATAATTAAAAGAATAAACATATAGAGACAAACAACAAAATTACTAAAATTAAAAATACTCTGGAAGGAATCAACAGCAGAATACATAAAGAAGAAGAATGAATCAGTAAGCTGGAAGAGAAAATGGTGGAAATAACTTATGAAGAACAGAATTTAAAAAAAAAATGAAAAGAACTGAGGAGAGTCTCAGAGACCTCCAGCACAATATCAAATGCACCAATATTTGAATTATAGGGGTACCGGAAGAAGAACTATGAACCATGAAATTCCAGATGTTCAAGCTGGTTTTACAAAAGGCAGAGGAACCAGAGATCAAATTGCTAACATATGGTGGGTCATTGAAAAGCAAAAGAGTCCCAGAAAAACATCTATTTCTGCTTTATGACTATGCCAAACCTTTGACTGTGTGGATCACAATAAAATTGTGAAAAATTCTGAAAGAGTTGGGAATACCAGACCACTTGACCTGCCTCCTGAAAAACCTGTATGCCGGTCAGGAAGCAACAGTTAGAACTAGACATGGAACAGACTGGTTCCAAATAGGAAAAGGAGTACGTCAAGGCTGTATATTGTCACCCTGCTTATTAAACTTATATGTAGAGTACCTCATGAGAAACACTGGGCTGGAAGAAGTACAAGCTGGAATCAAGATTGACAGGAGAAATATCAATAACCTCAGATATGCAGATGGCAGATACCACCCTTATGGCAGAAAGTGAAGAAGAACCAAAGAGCCTCTTGATGAAAGTGAAAGAGGAGAATGAAAAAGTTGCTTAAAGCTCAACATTCAGAAAACTAAGATCAAGGCATCTGGCCCCATCACTTCATGGCAAATAGATGGGGAAACAGTGGGAACCATGGCTGACTTTATTTTGGGGGCTCCAAAATCACTGCAGATAGTGACTGCAGCCATGAAATTAAAAGGTGCTTACTCCTTGGAAGGAAAGTTATGACCATCCTAGACAGCATATTAAAAAGCAGAGCATTACTTTGCCAACAAAGTTGCATCTAGTCAAGGCTATGGTTTTTCCTGTGGTCGTGTATGGATGTGAGAGTTGGACTGTGAAGAAAGCTGAATGCTGAAGAATTGATGCTCTTGAACTGTGGTGCTGGAGAAGACTCTCGAGAGTCCCTTGGACTGCAAGGAGATCCAACCAGTCCATCCTAAAAGAGATCAGTCCTGGGTGTTCATTGGAAGGACTGATGTAGAAGCTGAAACTCCAATACTTTGGCCACCTGATGTGAAGAGCTGACTCACTGGAAAAGACCCTGATTCTGGGAAAGATTGAAGGAAGGAGGAGAAGGGGACAACAGAGGATGAGATGGTTGAATGGCATCACCAACTCGATGGACGTGAGTTTGAGTAAACTCCAGGAGTTGGTGATGGATAAGGAGGCCTGGCATGCTGCAGTTCATGGGGTTGCAAAGAGTCAGACATGACTGAGTGACTGAATTGAAATCAAAATTGAACCTAGGCTAATGGAGCAGTCCCTTTCCAGGCAAGCTAGGTTTTTGGTAGAAGGTAAACAGGACATGATTAAGTTATATGATAGTTCTTAGAGCTTCTGCTTAAAAATAGTACATGTCACTTCTACTTATATTTCATTTGACAGAGAAGGTCATGTGGTCTAGTCTGACATAAGTAGAATATGGATATGAGCTTCTTTACCTATAGGAATGGGAAACAAATAACTAGAATACTAGCACAGTTCACCACAGTGAGTGGATATATTTTATAAAGTTGAAAGATGTCAAACTGTTATCTCTAAACATACTAGAAATTTAAAATCATAAAATATATATGAGTGTCTCCACCATTCTCTCACTGATACATTTTGATATCAGACTGTTGGTCATCTGAAAGGGGAAATGTATTTTGAAGTAAGCTTTATAAGAATTTTCTTATTCTGAATGAAGTTCAGACTGTGTTCATATACATATTCAAATACGTTTTATCATAGAAATATGTGAGTGTCCTCTTTCATTAACAGTCATCCTTTTATTCATTTCAGTTCAGTCGCTCAGTCATGTCCGACTCTTCGCGACCCCATGAATCGCAGCACGCCAGGCCTCCCTGTCCATACCATCTCCTGGAGTTCACTCAGACTCGCATCTGTCGAGTCCATGATGCCACCCAGCAATCTCATCCTCGGTTGTCCCCTTCTCCTCGTGCCCCCAATCCCCCCCCAGCATAAGAGTCTTTCCCAATGAGTCAACTCTTCGCATCAGGTGGCCCAGAGTACTGGACTTTCAGCTTTAGCATCATTCCTTTCAAAGAAATCCCAGGGCTGATCTCCTTCAGAATGGACTGGTTGGATCTCCTTGCAGTCTAAGGGACTCTCAAGAGTCTTCTCCAACACCACAGTTAAAATGCATCAATTCTTTGGTGCTCAGCCTTATTCACAGTCCAACTCTCACATCCACACATGACCACTGGAAAAACCATAGCCTTGACTAAACAGACCTTGGTTGGCAAAGTAACATCTCTGCTTTTGAATATACTATCTAGGTTGGTCATAACTTTTCTCCCAAGGAGTAAGCGTCTTTTAATTTCATGGCTGCAGTCACCATCTGCAGTGATTTTGGAGCCCCCAAAATAAAGTCTGACACTGTTTCCACTGTTTCCCCATCTATTCACCATGAAGTGATGGGACCAGATGCCATGATCTTCATTTTCTGAATGTTGAGCTTTAAGCCAACATTTTCACTTTCCTCAAGAGGCTTTTAATGAAGAAGCCTTTCTTATCTCTTCTTGCTATTCTTTGGAACTCTGCATTCATATGCCTATATCTTTCTGTTTCTCCTTTGCTTTTCACCTCTCTTCTTTTCACAGCTATTTGTAAGGCCTCCCCAGACAGCCATTTTGCTTTTTTGCATTTCTTTTCCATGGGGATGGTCTTGATCCCTGTCTCCCATACAATGTCATGAACCTCATTCCATAGTTCATCAGGCACTCTATCAGATCTAGGCCCTTAAATCTATTTCTCACTTCCACTGTATAATCATAAGGGATTTGATTTAGGTCATATCTGAATGGTCTAGTGGTTTTCTCTACTTTATTCAATTTGAGCCTGAATTTGGTAAGGGGTTCATGATCTGAGCCACAGTAGGCTCCTGGTCTTGTTTTTGTTGCCTGTATAGAGCTTCTCCATCTTTGGCTGCAAAGAATATAATCAATCTGATTTCAGTGTTGACCATCTGGTGAGGGCCATGTGTAGAGTCTTCTCTTGTGTTGTTGGAAGAGGGTGTTTGCTATGACCCATGCATTTTCTTGGCAAAACTCTATTAGTCTTTGCCCTGCTTCATTCCACATTCCAAGGCCAAATTTGCCTGTTACTCCAGTGTTTCTTGACTTCCTACTTTAGAATTCCAGTCGTCTATAATGAAAAGGACCTTTTTTGGGTGTTATTTCTAAAAGGTCTTGTAGGTCTTCATAAAACCGTTCAGCTTCTTCAGCATTACTGGTTGGGGCATAGACTTGGATAACTGTGATATTGAATGGTTTGCCTTGGAGATGAGCAGAGATCATTCTGTCGTTTTTGAGATTGCATCCAGGCACTGCATTGGGTGAGCCAGTTGCGCACTGAGCGTGGCCGAGAGGAGCTGCCCCATGTCCAAGGTCAGGGGCAGCAGCCTAGAGTGCCAGGCTGCGATGGTGCAGGAACTGCACGAGAGGAGCTACCCCACTTCCAAGGTCAGGGGTGGCTGGAAGAAGCCACCTTGCACTGGAGGCCAAAGGCAGTGGCCATAAGGAGCCACCCTGAGCCCAAGGCCAAGGGAGGTTGCTGGGAGGAGCCACCCTCACCCGAGGCCAGGGCCGGCAGCCAGGAGGAGCAACCGGAGGAGTGGTGGCCGGCCTAGAGGAGCTATCTCACATTGAAGGTCAAGAACAGCGGTGGTAAGGAGATACCCCTCGTTCAAGGTAAGGAGCAGTGGCTGTGCTTTGCTGGAGCAGCCATGAAGAGATACCCCACGCACAAGGTAAGAGATACCCAAGTAAGATGGTAGGTGTTGCAAGAGGGCATCAGAGGGCAGACACACTAAAACCATACTCACTGAAAACTAGTAAATCTAATCACACTAGGACCACAGCCTTGTCTAACTCAGTGAAACCAAACCATGCCTATGGGGCAACGCAAGACGGACGGATCATGGTGGAGAGGTCTGACAGAATGTGGTCCCCTGGAGAAGGGAATGGCAAGCCACTTCAGTATTCTTGCCTTGAGAACCTCATGAACAGTATGAAAAGGCAAAATGATAGGATACTGAAAGAGGAACTCCCCAGGTCAGTGGGTGCCCAATATGCTACTGGAGGTCAGTGGAGAAATAACTCCAGAAAGAATGAAGGGATGGAGCCAAAGCTTAAACAATACCCAGTGGTGCATGTGACTGGTGATAGAAGCAAGATCCGATGCTGTAAAGAGCAATATTGCATAGGAACCTGGAATGTCAGGTCCATGAATCAAGGCAAATTGGAAGTGGTCAAACAAGAGATGGCAAGGGTGAACGTCGACATTCTAGGAATCAGTGAACTAACATGGACTGGAATGGGTGAATTTAACTCAGATGACCATTATCCTTTTATTTGGATACTATATTTCTATTAATTCAGCCTATGATCAATAATTTTCTATTGTTATCAAGTCAATTTGTGCCTTTTGAGATCCAGATTTTTTCCCACATACTGACAGCTGATAAATCTGTTCCTTATAGCTGATAAGCTGTGTCTCCACTGTTTTGTGTTTTTATAACAGATTTTTTGAAATAAAGCATGAACATACTTTTTAAATCTTTCTTTTGAATGTCATTTTATTGTGTTTAGCTAAATACTCAAACCTCTTCTGTTCCTTTTGCATATTTAAAATAATTTTTTCTTATTAAAAGTAATACATATAAAAATATTGAAAATACAGGAAAAAATAAAACTAACTCCTATGCTTATTTTTCTTAGATAGCATTTATTTTTAATATCTGTTACATTTCATTTTAGTCAGATCACCTGAAATAGAGTCATCTGGGAATTTGATAAATAAGCTTCCCAAGGCTTTATTTATATCATTAAAATAATTAATAGTACCAGACAGATTTCCAGCTTTCCCTCTTGGCATCTTCTCATTTGGCAATTATCAAACAAATGGATAGTGATTAAAATACACTATGTGCTTCCTATAAAGTTTTCATACCATGGTAGGGTACCTCTTTCCTTGGACTTTGGGGGAGTGATTAAAATTGTCAATATGGGTTTAAAGTGGCAAAAACAAAAAGTGAGGAATACTAAATTATTTGGATTAACTCTGGGGCAGAATTTTTTTTTCTAGAAACAAAATAGAAAGTCAGACAACAGTCCACTGTGTAAAGTCAAGCATCCCAGATAGAATAGATCATTCACCAACAAAGAGTCTAAAAGGTCCAAAATGAGAATCAAGGTTTGCAGTGGAGAATGTTTGGATTTAGAGCTTTGTCAAGGAAAGATCAACCAACATTACTTGGGAACAGAGAAAATTGAAAAGGTGGTCAATTTCCTTGAATATTTAATTTGCTCTTATAGGTCTGGAAGTCAATATCTGGGCACACAGGAAGTCAGAACTGTTTTAAAAGTTCATTTTATCAGAATCACTTGCTGCCTCCTATGTGTTCTAGTCCTTAGATCTAACAGGTACTTAATAAGGAGGTTTACATTTATTGCTCCAAACAAACAAAAAAATTTTTGAGAAGTAATAATGTGGTGTTCTAGAATGGGACCTGGAAAAGCTCCTAGTTGTCCATCAATTTCTAATGATATTAAATGATTTTAGTAAAGCTCACGAAATCTCAGTAGCAGAAACTTCAAAAGTTATATACTGGTGCCTGAATACCAAACATCTGATATTCAGAATCCAATAAAAAACTTTTACATAAATAAATTCATGCAGTTAAATCCAAAAAATAGAAAAATGATTAAAGGAGTCCTTCTGATCCCTAAAGTTAGTAATTTTTGCCTGCCATCTTGATCTTCTCTTTCTCAATTGCTCAGTTGCAAATTCTATGAATAAGTGGCTCGGTTTAAATGCAGCCTATCCATGCAATTTGTTTTCTGTCATGACCTGTGACATTGAAAACTATTTTCTTTGTATTTATTTCTAGACTAGTTGTCTTATAATTTTGACAAATGCCCTATGCCTGTCCTTATAAGTAAAAACATGTGGCAGTTTTTCTAATGAGACTCTCTATTTGTATCATCTTCACAGTTCAGAGGATTATGGTGACAAGTGATTGACAGAATAGAAATAGAGTATATAAAATGTTTATTTCACAAAATATAACCATTGATGAGGTCTTGAACTAGGCTGTGAATGGGGATAGAAAAGAAGACATCATGGACTTGAAAAAAAAAAAAGTTGACAAGATTTGGGGATTGATTGGCTTTGAGGAATGGGGGAAGATGTAAGGAAGGGGAGGATTTAATTATGATTAAGGTTTGGAAGTGAAGTGAAGTGAATTCGCTCAGTCTGTCCAACTCTTTGCAACCCCATGAATTGTAGCCCACCAGGCTCCTCCCTCCCTGGGATTCTCCAGGCAAGAGTACTGGAGTGGGTTGCCATTTCCTTCTCCAGGGGATCTTCCCAACCCAGGGATTGAACCCAGGTCTCCTGCATTCCAGGCAGACGCTTTAAGTAAGGTGAAAGAATTGAAATAATAATTATTTGTTTGCTTGTTTTCTGGAGGTAGTCAGAACTTTGAAAGATAATTAAAATGCCTTCATAAACATTATTGTCATGACATGAAAACCACATACCTAAGGAAACTGGATTTTAAAATTACCATGCTAGTCTTATGAAAATAATGTGAAAAGAAATCCAGCTGTTAACTTCTAATAAAAATATATTGTACTTGCTGTATAGCTATACTGACAACTAGAGGAAATTATTCATCCAGTTTTCTCTCTACATTTTTAAACAAAGGACCATCCCTTAATAAAGAAGTGGCAAACTAGCTTGTTTAGCAAATCTAGCCCACTTCCTGCTTTTGAAAAGTTTGCAAGCTAAAAATGATTTTTAAGCTATTGAAAACATCAAAGGAAAAATAATATTTTATGATATGTGAGAATTATATAAACTTTGCATTTTAGTGTTTATAATTAAAGTTTTATTGGTACACAGTCATATCCTTTCCATGGTTGCTTTCATTTACAATGGTCGAGTTTAGTAGCTTTAACAGAGACCAGATGGCCTACAAAGCCTAAAATATTTATTACTTGACCCTTTAAAGAAAACATTTGCCCACCCTTGCCTTAATATAAGCTATATATCTAAAGATAAGTTAGGAAAAAATAACACAATTTGAAAGCATAACTAGAAAAAAAACAGTAGTTTAATTTTAGCAATATTTTCTGCTGGCCTATTCACTCAATAAATATTTGTGAAGAGCATACTATTATGTCAATCACTATCTGAAATGCTAAGGACACACATTAATTTAAACATTAAACAGATTTAAACATTAGTCCACTTCTTACTATATTGAAGCACTCTGAAAATGAGTCTTCCTTTTGATTATTCCTGGCAAGAAGATGGAAAGGAAATAGACTGCAGTTAGAACAGACAGCTTCTCCTTAAGACTTAGTATATTTTGCCAGAATCACTCTTGGTGAAACAAGAAGGAAGATGAACACTGAATAAAGTGAATATATACATGGTTTTGAATTTGTACATGTTAACAACAGGTAGAAGTTTTCCTATTCTTAGTGCTATTCTAGTATCTATTTAATTTTTATTTCTATTTCTTTAAATAACTCCTGCCCCCAATCCCTCCCAGCATCAGGGTCTTTTCCAATGAGTCAGTTCTTTGCATGAGGTGGCCAAAGTATTGGAGTTTCAGTTTTGGCATCAGTCCTTCCAATGAACACCCAGGACTGATTTCCTTTAGGATTGACTGGTTGGATATCATTGCAGTCCAAGGGACTCTCAAGAGTCTTCTCCAACACTGCAGTTCAAAGGCATCAATTACTTGGCACTCAGCTTTCTTTATAGTCCAACTCTCACATCCATACATGACCACAGGAAAAACCATAGCCTTGACTAGATGGACCTTTGTTGGCAAAGCAGTATCTCTGCTTTTGAATATGCTGTCTAGGTTGGTCATAACTTTCCTTCCAAGGATTAAGCGTCTATTAATCTCATGGCTGCAGTCACCATCTGCAGCGATTTTGGAAGCCCTAAAAAATAAAGTCTGACACTGTTTCCCCATCTATTTGCCATGAAGTGATGGGACCAGATGCCATGATCTTCATTTTCTGAATGTTGAGCTTTAAGCCAACTTTTTCACTCTCTTCTTTCACTTTCAAGAGGCTCTTTAGTTCCTCTTCAGTTTCTGCCATAAGGATGGTGTCATCTGCATATCTGAGGTTATTGATATTTGCTTAAGTAAAGCAAAAATCTAACCCATAAATATGTTTGGATAATGTACATTTATTGGAAATGGGAAAGCATATTACATCACAGACTTCATAAATATTTCTTTTAAACACCTCTTTTCCCCTAAAGATCCTCACAAGTTCTCACTTTTAAAAAATTGTCAATACATAGGAAGGCACTGATTGGCTTGTTTATCAATTTCTTACTATAGACTATTTTATGGATCAAGTATAGATATATGTGTGTTTCTTTACAAAATATTGTAATTATTATACTGTTTTAAAAAACTTGAAGTTTCAATGGTGGTTGTTTAAGTTTTACAAATATTACATATAACTATATATAATATGTACTATATTTTTTATATATTACGTTTTATTGAAATAGAAATATAATGCTCAAACTTTCAATTAAGCAGGGATGGACTGTCCATATATATTTACTTCTTTTCTTTCCAAAACTAGAAAATATCAGTAAAGAAATTCTAAAATGTAAATTCAAAAAGATAGAAAGGATAAAACAAAGAAGATTAGGAATAGCCTTTTGCAATGTGGAATATATCAATACCAGTATAAATGATAATTTGGGATTTAGAAGGCCCAAATATGCTGAAACCTAATCAGGCAGTGGGAAAATTCAAGAAACAATCTAAGAGTACATCAGAATTCATAAAAGGCTGAGAAATGACAATGGCATAAATATCAGATGAGGTAAAGGCATGAGTAAAGCAAATGGAAATGATAAATTTTCTGTCTGAGAAGCATTTGGAAGTCCAAATCCCACCCAACACCGCAGTGGAAGACTGGAGGAGGCTTATTCTCTGGTGACGATAAAATAGAAAGTTCTTGATTGCCTCAGGAAGCCAAGTACTAGAGTGGGAAGAGTACTATTCTCAAAACAGGAGTATATATGCAAATTGAAACTGACCAGATATCTTTCCCCACTCAATTTCCAGGAGATTGGCAGCCATTTAGAACTTTAGGCAAAACTATTTTCTAAGTAATGACCAGAGCTAAAGAAAAGATCCTGCTATTTCCAATAAAAGATTATAACCAGATCACTACAGTTCAGTTCAGTTCAGTTGCTCAGTTGTGTCTGACTCTTTGCGACCCCATGAATCACAGCACACCAGGTCTCCCTGTTTATTACCATCCCTCGGAGTTCACTCAGACTCACATCCTTCAAGTCTATGATGCCATCCAGCCAACTCATCCTCGGTCGTCCCCTTCTCCTCCTGCCCCCAATCCCTCCCACCATCAGAGTCTTTTCCAATGAGTCAACTCTTCACATGAGGCGGCTAAAGTACTGGAGTTCAGCTTCAGCATCTTACCTTCCAAAGAAATCCCAGGGTTGATCTCCTTCAGAATGGACTGGTTGGATCTCCTTGCAGTCCAAGGGACTCTCAAGAGTCTTCTCCAACACCACAGTTCAAAAGCATCAATTCTTCGGCGCTCCGCCTTCTTCACAGTCCAACTCTTACATCCATACATGACCACTGGAAAAACCATAGCCTTGACTAAACAGACCTTAGTTGGCAAAGTAACGTCTCTACTTTTGAATATACTATCTAGGTTGGTCATAACTTTTCTCCCAAGGAGTAAGCGTCTTTTAATTTCATGGCTGCAGTCACCATCTGTAGTGATTTTGGAGCCCCCCAAAATAAAGTCTGACACTGTATCCACTCTTCCCCCATCTATTTGCCATGAAGTGATGGGACCGGATGCCATGATCTTAGTTTTCTGAATGTTGAGCTTTAAGTCAACTTTTTCACTCTCCTCTTTCACCTTCATCAAGAGGCCCTTTAGCTCCTCTTCACTTTCTGCCATAAAGGGTGGTGTCATCTGCATATCTGAGGTGATTGATATTTCTCCCGGAAATCTTGATTCCAGCTTGTGTTTCTTCCAGTCCAGCGTTTCTTATGATGTACTCTGCATAGAAGTTTAATAAGCAGGGTGACAATAACAGCCTTGACGTAATCCTTTTCCTATTTGGAACCAGTCTGTTGTTCCATGTTCAGTTCTAACTGTTGCTTCCTGACCTGAATACAGATTTCTCAAGAGGCAGGTCAGGTGGTCTGGTATTCCCATCTCTTTCAGAATTTTCCACTGTTTATTGTGATCCATACAGTCAAAGGCTTTGGCATAGTCAATAAAGCAGAAATAGATGTTTTTCTGGAACTCTCTTGCTTTTTCCATGATCCAGCGGATGTTGGCAATTTGATCTCTGGTTCCTCTGCCTTTTCTAAAACCAGCTTGAACATCAGGGCCACAGTTCACGTATTGCTGAAGCCTGGCTTGGAGAATTTTGAGCACTACTTCACTAGCATGTGAGATGAGTGCAATTGTGCGGTAGTTTGAGCATTCTTTGGCATTGCCCTTCTTTGGAATTGGAATGAACACTGAACTTTTCCAGTCCTGTGGCCACTGCTGAGTTTTCCAAATTTGCTGGCATATTGAGTGCATCACTTTCACAGCATCATCTTTCAGGATTTGAAACAGTTCCACTGGAATCCCATCACCTCCACTAGCTTTGTTCATAGTGATGCTTTCTAAGGCCCACTTGACTTCACATTCCAAGATGTCTGGCTCTAGATGAGTGATCACATCATCATGATTATCTGGGTCATGAAGATCTTTTTGTACAGTTCTTCCATGTATTCTTGCCACCTCTTCTTAATATCTTCTGCTTCTGTTAGGTCCGTACCATTTCTGTCCTTTATCGAGCCCATCTTTGCATGAAATGTTCCCTTGTTATCTCTAATTTTCTTGAAGAGATTTCTAGTCTTTCCCATTCTGTTCTTTTCCTCTATTTCTTTGCACTGATTGCTGAAGAAGGCTTTCTTATCTCTTCTTGCTATTCTTTGGAATTCTGCATTCAGATGCTTATATTGTTCCTTTTCTCCTTTGCTTTTTGCTCCTCTTCTTTTCACAGCTATTTGTAAGGCCTCCCCAGACAGCCATCTTGCTTTTTGCATTTTTTTTTCCGTGGAGACGGTCTTGATCCCTGTCTCCTGTACAGTGTCACAAACCTCATTCCATAGCTCATCAGGCACTCTATCTATTAGATCTAGGCCCTTGAATCTATTTCTCACTTCCACTATATAATCATAAGGGATTTGATTTAGGTCATATCTGAATGGTCTAGTGGTTTTCCTTACTTTTTCAATTTCAATCTGAATTTGGCAATAAGGAGTTCATTATCTGAACCACAGTCAGCTTCTGGTCTTGTGTTTTTTTTTTTTTTTTTTTTTTTTTGGAGTGTATAGAGCTTCTCCATCTTTGGCTGCATAGAATATAATCAGTCTGATTTCGGTGTTGACCATCTGGTGAGGGCCATGTGTAGAGTCTTCTCTTGTGTTGTTGGAAGAGGGTGTTTGCTATGACCCATGCATTTTCTTGGCAAAACTCTATTAGTCTTTGCCCTGCTTCATTCCACATTCCAAGGCCAAATTTGCCTGTTACTCCAGGTGTTTCTTGACTTCCTACTTTAGCATTCCAGTCCTCTATAATGAAAAGGACATCTTTTTTGGGTGTTAGTTCTAAAAGGTCTTGTAGGTCTTCATAAAACTGTTCAACTTCGGCTTCTTCAGTGTTACTGGTTGGGGCATAGACATGGATTACCGTGTTATTGAATGGTTTTCCTTGGAAATGAACAGAGATCATTTTGTCGTTTTTGAGACTGCATCCAAGTACTGCATTTCAGACTCTTTGTTGACCATGATGGCTACTCCTTTTCTTCTGAGGGATTTCTGCCCACAGTAGTAGATATAATGGTCATCTGAGTTAAATTCACCCATTCCAGTCCATGTTAGTTCACTGATTCCTAGAATGTTGACGTTCACCCTTGCCATCTCTTGTTTGACCACTTCCAATTTGCCTTGATTCATGGACCTGACATTCCAGGTTCCTATGCAACATTGCTCTTTACAGCATCGGATCTTGCTTCTATCACCAGTCACATGCACCACTGGGTATTGTTTAAGCTTTGGCTCCATCCCTTCATTCTTTCTGGAGTTATTTCTCCACTTACCTCCAGTAGCATATTGGGCACCCACTGACCTGGGGAGTTCCTCTTTCGGTATCCTATCATTTTGCCTTTTCATACTGTTCATGGGGTTCTCAAGGCAAGAATACTGAAGTGGCTTGCCATTCCCTTCTCTAGTGGACCACGTTCTGTCAGAACTCTCCACCATGACTCGCCTGTCTTGCGTTGCCCCACAGGCATGACTTGATTTCACTGAGTTAGACAAGGCTGTGGTCCTAGTGTGATTAAATTGACTAGTTTTCAGTGAGTATGGTTTTAGTGTGTCTGCCCTCTGATGCCCTCTTGCAACACCTACCATCTTACTTGGGTTTCTCTTACCTTGAGCATGGAGTATCTTTTCATGGCTGCTCCAGCAAAGCACAGCTGCTGATTCTCACCTTGAATGAGGCGTATCTCCTTACCGCCACGTTCCTGACCTTCAGTGTGGGATAGCTCCTCTGGGCCCTCCTGCTCCTGAGCAGCCACCGTTCTTCGGTTTGATCCTCCAGGCTGCTGGCTGGCCTCGGGGGTGGGTGGCTCCTCCCAGCTGCCGCCCCTGGCCTTGGGCTCACGGTGTCTCCTCAGCATCACCACCCCTGGCCTCCAGCGCAAGGTGGCTTCTTCTGGCCGCCCCTGACCTCGGACCTGGGGTGTCTCCCCCAGCCGCCCCTGGCCTTGGACGTGGGGAAGCTCCACCCAGCCGCTGCCACTGGCCTCAGACGCGGAGTGTCTCCTCTCGGCCACTGCCCCTGACCTCAGACACGGAGTAGCTCCTCCCAGCCGTCACCCCTGACCTCGGACGCAAGGTGCCTCCTCCCGGCTGCCACTGACCTCGGTTGTGGGGTAGCTCCTCTCGGCCGTTCCTGCGCCATCGCAGCCTGGTACTCTAGGCTTCTGCCCCTGACCTCGTACGTGGGGTAGCTCCTCTGCTGCGAGAGGCAGGCCAGTGCCCTAAGGGCGGATAGCTGTGAGAGCTGGGCGGGTGCACTAACCGCTGCTGAGAGGAGCTACCCCACGTCCAGATCACTATAGTAAGGTTAAATTCAGCAAACTTATAGCTTCTAAACTTTTTTTTGTAACCATTTAATACATTAATAAACATTAAAGAATCAATAGACTCTTCATTCAAGCATGTAATGAATGATAGACTCAAAAGACAGAAATGTACAAACAGAAAAAGCATTAAAAGGAAGCATTACTTAAGAAGGGGTAAGTTCAACTGTATATGTCCTAATAATTGTAGAAGAATAAAAAGAGACACTGCCTTCATGAAACAAATATAGAAATATACATGTATATAAATGTGTAGAATATATATATACACATATGCTTCCTGTTTGTATCTTGCATATATTTATATAGTAATACACTTTATATAATAATTTATATATAATGTGTTTGTTCAGAGAATAAGAAAACCATTTAAAGATTAAAAATATAACAGAAAAAGAAGAATTCAGTGCAACATTTAGAAAATCAAAGAAATCTCCCAGAGAGTAGAGCAAAGCAGCAAAAAGATGAGAGTTAAATGAAAAAAAAATTAGAAAATTAATGATCCAGTCCAAAGGAACAACAGCTCAATAATAAAAATTCCATGAAGAAAGAACAGAAGAATCAGAGCTTAAGAAATTCTTACATAAACAATCAAGAAAATTTCTCTGAACTAAAAGACATGAATTCAAAGGCTGTAAGTGTCTATCAAGTGCCCATTGAATAGATATGCTGGATTTATTCCACAGCACATCAGTGTGGAAATTCAGACTCACAATTTAATCAGAAGATTCTAAAGCTTCCAGAAAGATGAAAATAAGTCACAAATACGGGATTAGAAAACTGGATAGTTTGGGACTTCTCAAGAGCAGTGCTGGAAACTGAAAGATAATGAAAATATAATTTCAGAACTCTGAAGTAAAAGGATATTGATTTTCTATTTATAGACAAACTAGCAAATCAAAGACAAAGACAGACATTTTCAGATGTTGTAGGTCTCCCTAAAATGAAGAAGTAACCAAGAAAAAGAAAGATAGGGAATCCAGAAAATGGAATTTTCCTTCCTTTAAGAAAGAGGCAAAGATTATCTCCAGGATGAAGATGATGAAATATAACAGGAATGTAGCAAATCACTGGTCAGAAAGAGCAAGAATAGAACAGCCTAGAAGTTTCCAAGAAGATTATCTTTAAAAAAATAAAAATGATAGAATATCTGATATAACTGGGAGAGTTTGGACATTTTTCAGTGATTAGTACATATAAACTAAAGCCAAAAAAATAAAACAAAAAGTCACTTAAAGAAATAAAAACAATCATGGTTTATACACAGCTTCTCTGTGACTAGTTCTTGCATAAACATAATAATGTTGTCTGAAAATTTTTAATCAAAATTATGCAATAATTTTAGTGGGAGAATAGAGGACATGGGAAGTATGTGTTTTTACTGCTGGGGCCTAGTGCGTTAAAGAAAGTTCAATCCTTCTTTTCCATTATAGGAGATCAATAAATACTATCTGAAAGGGAAAGATCAAGAAATAACAATATTTTTACTTTACTTACACAAGTGGAGGAACATTACCAAAAATAACAGCTAGTTAGAAAGCTTAAACAGTTAAGAAAAGATTGCCTGTGAGAAAATGGAAATAGCAGGAAGTTTGGGGTATAGCTGTTTTTCTTATTAAGAATGACAGAGTTGTTTCACTCTTAAATGTGTGAAAAATAACTTTGACAATCATAAAAATCAAATGTAGGAAAATGTTTACACTGAAATGTGCTGATTTTTAACAATTAGAGTCATCGACTTATGCAGCCAAGGTAATCGATTTTTGATAGAAATCTCATATTGCAGCTTCTCTTAAAATATCTATTCACATGCAACTTATTGTTGTTGGGCCATTAATTTAAAAAGTGTAGCTTGGTGCTGTTATTACTATCATTATTATTAAGTCACAGTCATTAAATTCAAGATGGCATATGTCCATTCACCTAAAATTGTGTGATTGCCTATTAACTACTTAGGTATGGGACATAGGCTATCCCTCCCATAACAAATGTTAAACTGATATAAAACTGAACAAAAATCTGAACACAGAGTGATATATAGATGCCACTCTCATCTATAATCTGTAATTACAGATGTTTATTGAAATGACCTTGTTGAAATTACTGAATGTTAGAGCTCATTTGAAAACATGGACATTGAGGCCCAAGAGGAAGAGTGGCTTGCCTGTGGTCTCATACCTGGAGGAAATGGCAAATAGGGAGAAACAGAACTCAAGTGCTGCAGTCCATGGCATGGCAGAGTCGGACACAATTGAGGGAATGAACAATGATGACAAAAACTTTTTTTTTTTCAGAATATCTGATAACAAAGGGTAGTGTTTACGATATGAAATGGTACATTGTAACTTTATTTTCTTGGATTCCTTGCAAAATGGCTTTGTATCATTTAGGAATTTTTGACTGTAAGCAGAAACGGATGCCGGCTAGCCTAAGCAAAGGCAGGTGTGAGAGTCTAAGGATGCATTGTGGAGGTGAGAAGACCATTGACTGGACTAGAATTAGCCTGGAAGAGCCAGGAAAACTTCAGAGGACTAAGAAACCAAATGTAGGCCTGGACTGGACAAGAGAACAGTCTGATGAGGCCACCACCACTGTGAAGAGGAAACTAACCCGTTCTTTTTCTTTTGCATCCCGTGCTGAAGATTCGAGTTTCTCTCAGTACAATTCAATTGGCTGAGCTTCGCCATTTGCTCTCCTCTTGGTTGACTAAATGGTGAGAGGAAGGATTGGCCTTTCTTTGGTAAATTACCGGTGAATTTACTTCTCTGCCACCAAACTGCAAGGCTGGGAAAAGCAAGTAGGAAATGAGGGCTATTAAAAATGCCAAAAAGTAGCAAATATCTATTTTATCCTTTGTGTTAAACATGTCTGAGCTATTGAGTTTGCTCAGTGGTCTGCTGATAAGAGTGTGCTTCCTTGTCAGAGAATAACTGGTTTAGAATGCTACATTTTGGGCAAACTGATACTGAAAACCTTTCAAGGTGACATAAGTTCTGGCAAGCCAAACTTGCTTTCTTTTTTCAGTAAAACTTCTGGCTTGAATTAAAGTTAGTATATCTATGCAGACATAGAAAAAGGGGGCATTTACCCAGTGGTCTATGTGGTGATGCTTAAAGATATGCCTTTGGGTATGGTTCAGCATGTACGTGTGTTAAAGGAATAGAAAAGGCCAGAGCAGCCTGAAAATTCTTTAAGTATATTGACACCAAGATAATAAGCTTAACCTGCTTTAAAAGGCTGTCATTTCCTGTTGGTCTCTTAAATTCATTGATTTTTTACAGTGTTTGCTTTATTGTTTCTCATTTCATGGTAAAATAACAGAGCAGTAAGTCACTTCCTTAGTCAGAAAAAAAAAATGATGATTTTGAGAATTTTATGATTTGCAATGCTTGGGAAAGAGCAGGAAGATATATGCTAGAGGTGGAGAGGAAGGGAAGAAATGACAAGAACAGACAAGGCTTGTGCTTCAACTTTTCTACACCAGTAACTTTTTCAGCACTCTGTTTTAATAGTTCTGTGATTTTTCCCCCTGTACTTTTAATTCCAGCAGGGAATTTACTGAAACAGCAAATTATCTTTTCTACAGACTTGAGTGTCAGAAAGCTCAGTGAAGTGTGTAGAAATAATAAAGCAAGTGAAGGGGCAAAAAAGAAACTGATAATGAGGTGAGAAAATATTTTCGAATGAGATTTAAAATCAAGAGAGAAACATGTGAACTAGATCTTCAAATAGACCAGGAGCAATGGAAGTCATTTAGGAAACCTGCAGATAAAGATTTTAAACGTTTTATAGAAGTGAGCAAAGTGTCAATGAGTCTCCTCAAGTTGGGTAAACATTGTTTGAAGCCAAATCTTCTGGTGAGGTGAGAAAATATAATTCTGTAGTCACTTATTGCTCATTTATCTGTACTGGTTGAGGGTGGCTGGCTTTTTTCCTATTGCATACAGCATCAGCACATTCTGAGGTCACCTACAAAGTTATGTGTGCCTCAGATTTATTTTAGTCTTTGATCTGATGAGAGTTTAGCAATGTAAAGGGCTTTAAAACACAGTGCATTCTTATATTGGCTAGACCATAAATAACTTTTGAAAATAATTACAGTGAGCATATATTTTACAAAGGCTAAAGCAAAATAAAACACAACAACGTTACTCAAACGTAGGTTGCAAATACCAAGATTAGCTTAAGCTTAGGATTTGCAACAGTAGGACAGAATGTAACTCAGGAGAACTCAGGTAAAAATACTATCATAAAATGTAGCTGTTCCTAAATTTGTTATTAAGTTTTATATGTTCAACAAAAATATATATACAGGTGGTTTAATGGGCCACACATTTCCATAACAATTATGGAAAAGTTCTATCCTCCCTGACGCCTGCATTTCTCACAACTCTAAGGTCCCTTTTAGTACTCACTTATGTATATTTACCTCCATATTGTCACATAACATTGTTACATGGTTAGCGTTAAGAAGAATTTTAAGCATCAGTGTATTAATTTCCCACTATGGGAAATGAGGAATTAGTGTTTTTTCACGTTCTAACTCTCATTGCTGTAAAAATTTACCCATGCTGCTGCTAAGTCGCTTCAGTCGTGTCCGACTCTGTGCGACCTCATAGACGGCAGCCCACCAGGCTCCCCCGTCCCTGGGATTCTCCAGGCAAGAATACTGGAGTGGGTACTTAGATCAGTATTTAGGGTTCACATAATTATGTTTTTGTAAATGTTGGCAGTACTGCATTTTATGCTAGGATTATGTTTGCTTTCTTGAACAACTCTCTTGCTGTTCAGTGTCTGCCTGTTTAGTCACTCAGTCATGTCCAACTTTTGTGACTCTGTCCTTGGAATTTTTCAGACAAGAATACTAGAATGGGTTGCTATTTCCTCCTCCAAGGTATCTTCCCAACCAGGGATCAAATCCACACCTATGTCTCCTACATTCCAGGCAGATTCTTTACCTTAACATGTTAAATGTGCGTGTTAAGTTGCTTCAGTTGTATCTGACTCTTTGCAACCCCATGGACTGTAGCCTACCAGGTTCCTCTGTCCAAGGGATGCTCCAGGCAAGAATACTGGAGTGTGTTGCCATTCCCTTCTTCAGGAGATCTTCCCCACCCAGGGGTGGAACCTGTGTCTCTTTTGTCTTCTTAGTTGACAGGCGGGTTCTTTTATCACTGGTGCCACCTGGAACTATTTTTTATTGACCTGGTTTTCTATGCCCTCACTTTCCCTGAATTGTTCCAGATTGTTAAGATTGTATCAGGCTTTTCAAACTGGATCAGTTATGCTGTATGCCTTAGAAATGCCATCATCCCAAGGTCTACTTTCAATTTAAACCTAGAAAAATTCCATTCTCTTTCCTGAATTGAAACTCCCATTCTCTACATCTCATGCTTTCCTTTTTCTTGATTTCCTCTCTCATCAGGGTGAAGTAACTTTACCAGAGGCTTTGTGAGAAAGACAGTATAAGAAATAAATAGTTATGGAGGTTGCACATCTGAAAAATATCTATAATCTACCCTCATGTTTGACTGGTAGTTTCACTGGCATGGTGTTAATTGATTCAAAATAATTTTCTTTCCTCTATATTTCAAAGGCCTTATTTCTTCCATTGTCCTCTAGCTTTAATGTAACTTTGAGACATTAAAGTCCTTTCTAATTTCTGATCATAGAGGCTTTTAAAATCTTTTCTTATCCTCTAGTCCTGAAATTTTACAGTTAAATGCCTTTGAATCTACTGATTTTCATCTGTTGTGCTGGGTCTAATCTAAGATTTCATATCCTTTTATGGGAAATTTTTTTGTTTTATTAGTGATCTTCTACTTTCTAGTTTTTCCATTCTTTCTATCTGAGTTTCCTCTTAGTCACATATTGAATCTTCTAAAATGGGCCTCTGATTTTCTGTTTATTTAAAAAATTTTCGATGTTGTAGGGTCTTGGAGAAAAAATGTGTTTTGTTTTGCTCTACTTTCTGGAAGAATTTCTTTTATCTTTCAAGACTTTTTCTCGAGGTTCTATTTCTGCTGTTTTTAATTTTTAAGAGCCAACTATTCTGTTTATTTTATATAGAACTTTATTGTTCTTTATGGATGCGATATTTTTCTTAACTGAGAGCATAGTAGTAAAATGTAAAAGTTTCCTTCAATCTGCATAATATCTTCTTCCTCCACATTGCTTGTTCATTTTCTTTCTCTATTCATATCACAAGAGATCAATTTAAAGATCTTTGAGAAGTACACAGTGACAGTGATTTTCTGTTGTAGACTGTGCTGTATGAAGATCTGGCTGTACTGCTTTATTGAGAGACTCTGAATTTTAGTATTTTAGATCTTTCTCTTGGTGTGTTAAAAATTTACAGAAAATAATATTTCAGCAATGTTTCCCTGCCAATATTCTGAAAACTGAATGAGAGAAGAAGGTTAAGAGGTTCTCTACATTCCTTATATAAACATTGACTCCTCCTAACCCATAACTTGCTCTCAACTATAGCTGCTCATCTCCTATAGAAAGACCTTTCGTTTCACACTTTTCAGAGAAAAAACACTACAGTCTTCTGTCTTGGTCAGTGTAGTTAATTCACCCACAGACTGGGTGGCTTAAAAAACAGAAAGTTATTTTCTTCCAACTTAGGAAGCTGGAATTTCAAGCTCAAGGTGCCAGTAAGGTTGGTTTCTCCTGGGGCCTATCTCCCTGCCTGCAGACAGCTGGCTGTGCCGTATGTTGTTAAGTGGCCCTTCCTCTGAGAATACACTCCGGATCTCTCCTCCTTTTTTGTGAGGCTGCTAGTCCTACTCTATGACCTCATTATTAGGGCTTCCCAGGTGGAACTGGTGGTAAAGAACCTTCCTGCCAACACAGGAGATGTAAGAGACTCGGGTTCAAATCTTGAGTCAGGAAGATCCCCTGAAGGAGGGCATGGCAACCCACTCCAGTAATCTTGTCTGGAGAATCCCATGGACAGAGAAGCCTGGTAGTCTACAGTCCATAGGGTCACAAAGAATCAGACACAAATGAAGCCATTGAGCATGGATGTGTGCACTATATGTTACAAAATATTTTATTTCATTTCTCAGTGTACCATTAAAATGTAGAGCCCAGAACAAAATATAATCCCACCGTATGATACAACAAGCACAGAGAAAGACTTCCCAAATCTACAACTTTCTTGGAAACTAAATTTTGATTAACTCACTCCGAGATTATATTTACTTCTTAACTACTACATCTCGATATTGACTTTGGGGGAACTAAAACTTTTAGGTCTTTTTGACAGCCCCATTAATCATTTAAATTGACATCCAGGTCTTTTCATTTATTCCTGTCAAAACATATCTCACTGATTTTCACCCATTTTAAAAATCTAGTTAACTAATTTCAAATATTGACTCTGCCATTCATTATTTTAGCTATTCCTCTAAATTTTGAAACTTTTTAAAAATTTAATACAAATGGATAACAATTTGTTGAAATAAGATATTGCCATAGGGCAGAATAGTGTCATCACCATCAAATTCATTTCATTGTATATTTAACATAAATATGTGTATATATATATATAAAGTAAGTTTTGCTGAGTTTTTATTATCTATCAGATCCATATAACATCTTTTTATACATTACTTTGTTACATTTTCATGGTAATGCAGATACTCCTAATATCCCCATTTTATGCATAGAGTCTGAAGACCAAAGAAGCTAAATTAAAACTCGGGTAGTCTTACTCCATAATTGGTACTTTTCTACTAAGATGAATTGCTTCTTCCTAAGGGAATGTTAAAAAATATTTATTTCTAAAGGAAAATCTTTTTCATTTAATTTCAAAAGAAGGGATTAGGACACAGTGAAAAGAAGTACAGTCATAAATTATGAGAATTTGATTTGACTTGAACTTTTAAAGCAGTTCAACTCTGAGAATTATATGTATACACTGATAGTGAGCATGACCTTAAGGGTAAGGTATTATGACTGTGAAAAAGCTAAAGGAAAACAGGAGACAGCCATACATAAAGTAAGTGAGGAAGGAAAACTGCCTAACCACTGAAGTCATTTTGTCCAATTTACTGGCATTTAGTGTCAGAGTATTTTAAAAAGGAAAAATTTTTCCTTCTACCCATCTTAAGTTCACTGACTGGGGCCTTGGAAATTAGACTAACAAAAGACAGATTAGCAAGGGAAAAACAAGTTTACTAACACGTTCATCCC
Source organism: Nanger dama (assembly GCA_917880005.1). NCBI lineage: Eukaryota > Metazoa > Chordata > Mammalia > Artiodactyla > Bovidae > Nanger > Nanger dama. The sequence continues at coordinate 1,273,615 of CAKJTW010000043.1, read as the reverse complement.
GCATACACATGGGAACATTCAGAGAAGAGTAACTGAAAGCATGGTTAGAACTTGGACTTCTATAGCAGCTTCATAAAAGACCAATAAATTGTTAAAGAAGTGACAAGACAAAGGAAAAATACTTTGAGCTTCTAGTGACTGGCAAACTGTGGGAAGGCAAACATATGGGGAAATTAATGATGGATTAGGGCTAGTTTTAACAAGGTTTGTTAGGCAGATTTCTTTGATTCCCTTTATGAGCTGATAGGGGTCTAGGGTTTTGTGATTAACTTCCGTCTGGGCTGGCTTGGGGGTAAAACACAATTATTCTGCTTAGCTGTGGTATGCAGGATCCAGTTCCCTGACCAGGAATTGAACCCGGGCCCCCTGCATTGAGAGCGTGAATTCTTAACCACTGGACCACAAAGGAAGTCCCTGCATACTCTGCTATTCTTTAATATAAATGGATGTCAGGCTCAGGAAGGCATAATTAACTTTATTTCCCATGTAGAGTTCTAAAAATGTGTGTGTAAAGGAGCTGTGTAAAAATGTGTGAAATGTGTGAAAAATGTGTGGAAATGTGTGAAAAATGTGTGTAGATAAAACACTGAAAATGTACAAAAGCTGATGGGAAGTGGTGAACTTAATGCCAAGAGCTCTTAAAGAAGAATACTTACCAAAACTCAGTGGCCTTGGGTTCTTTCACCTGCCATCAGGGCATCTAAAAGTGCCTCTAGAGAACAGAGAATAATGAGATGGGAAGCCATATTGTCTTTGGCTGTCACCAATGGCTGAGAAAGTTACTGGCAATTAATATGAGCACCGAATGTTGGCCAATGAACAAGAATAGTCCTGTCTACAACTGTCAATGACTCCTGTCTACCATTGTTTACTTTAACCTAAGACTTCTGGGAAACCATCTCTTAAAGAGTGAATTTAATTTTAAGGCTATAGTCCACGTTTTGTGAAAGAGTATAACACCAACAATAATTTGTTTTAAAGAGATTCTTTTCCTTTTCTACTATCATGATTGAAGCAGTGGGGAAAATTGCTTAAACTCTAAAATGAGAGCTAAATACTCTGGCTCTTATTGGTAATTATCTACTAACATAGAGTATGACCTTGGGCTAGTTATTTACTCTTGTTTTTCATGTATAAAAATGAAGATAAAGTTAATGTCATTGCTAATATATTAACAATGATGAAGCATATTTGAAAATGTAATGTCATATTTCAGTTTATAGCTTCAAATAATCCATGTGCCACCCAGTTGCAACAATGCTCCACAGTCACTAAGGATCCATAACAATTATTAAATGTTATGTATCAAACATTATGAGCCCTCCCACCTTATGAAAATGTTTCTGACTTATAAACCTGAGAGTTATGCCTACGTAGCAAGTCAGTAAATTGAGAATAAATGATGTAATTGCCTAATACGTGTTCCACAGTCCTCATTTTTAGCCTGAAGGAGGAATGAGCTTTTAAACTTTTCCATAACAATGTTATTTTTCAGAGTTAATGATCTACAGATATATCTGGTCATAAAAATAAGACCAATTGATTTCAAAACAACTCAAGCCTCAATTAACAGGATTCAGGCTCCCCCAAGGCTTTGTCAAGGTCTCCATTTTATTAAAGCATGCCAGGACTGTCAGAATTTAAGAAGCGAACGCTCAAATTGAGACAAATGTGTATATCTGGTAGTGATTCACACTTGTGCAAACTACCAGTTCCTAAACCAAGATTTTTTCCCTTTGTATTAAAATTTAAATTCAAATATATGATTTTCAAGTAAAAACATTTACGTATAAAATTTCATATACCAAGAGCTTTCTGACCCTCCAGATTTTGTAAAGTGGACCTATGCCTGAAGAGCCAGACTTTTCACATTCATTACAGGGTTTCAGAGACTGTTTCTCTAGGCTTTTCCTTTATGACTAAACAACCCTTATATATGATCAGATATAAAAGGAACAGTGATCGTTCTTCCTTGAAATCCCAGTGGGCCTTCAAGTGTCATCTCTCACCAAACTTAAACCTATATCCTTGCTAGGCATTCTCAGACAAAGGCCAAGTTCCAACTCAGCTGGAACTCTGTATACGGTACCGCAGTCCTAGACCTCATGCTTACCTCACAGAGCAGCAATTTTTAATTGAGTCAATTTTGAAAATTTACTAAATTTACTGGGTATTCTAGAACATACTTCCAGAAAGATACAAATATGTGTGTATGCATATATATATATATATATATATATATATATATATAATTCATTTCATGGTGTTTGGGACTCACCAAAGTTAACCCATGAATCTAAGTGAGGAAAATATATCTCGGGAATTTTGGGGTCTCCTCTATTGTAATGCTCTGCTTGGGACCTAGAGTCCATTATGGACATAAATAATATTCCCTGAAAGATAGTAATTAAATGTCTCATCATCCCTCACTCCTCCAACATGTACTGTTGGTTCTCATTATTCATAGTTGCTTTGCCCTAGAAGTCACCAGAAACATTGAATTAGCAAACACTGAACCATTGTTTCTAGGGAAAATACAAAAGTTATGTCCCTATGAGCTTCTGGACACAATAGTTTTATCAACCAATCAATACATAATTTTGTTTCATCTGTGTTTCTATTTAAAGACATCTTATTTACTATATACTGTTTGATCACTTATATTGAAATTGAACTTACAGTCAACTGTCTAATTCATAATCTATACAAAACTTCTCTATCACAGGTATTTTCTCCACAGCCCTCTTGCTTATAGGAACACTAGACAGCACTTCTGCACTACTCACAGGGGCTATTTTAAACAGTGAAGTTACAAAAAAAAAAAAAAAAAGGGGCAGAAAAATGACCACTAAATAGACTAAGGAAAGGATACTTGTTAACAGTGTGAGAGCTGAAATAAGAATGCAAGCATTGCCTGAGTGACCTGAGCTGGGGATGTAAGCTGTGGTCTACTCAAATTTTTCATAGTTCTGCGCATGAACACAAATGACTATGAAATCACCATGAATGCTGATTTTGAAGTTGCAAGAAGTTTGTAGCAAGTCAGCAGATTGGCAAAAACAGAATCCACAGTTAATGAGAATTGACTATATACCTCCCTGCTGGCTTCTTACTCATTTCCTAAAGGTATCTAAACATTCCACTTCCTAATGTCAATATCCTTAATTTCCAAGTTTCGAATCCTACAGTGTACAGATTCAAAGCTTATATTTTACAAATGGTCTTGCAATATGCCACCAAATTTAATTCAATTTGACCCCTACCTTAGTGAGCACTGGCTTCCCTTGTGGCTCAGCTGGTAAAGAATCCACCTACAATGTGGGAGACCTGGGTTCAATCCCTGGGTTGGGAAGATCCCCTGGGGAAGGGAACAGCTACCCACTCCAGTATTCTGGCCTGGAGAATTCCATGGACTCTACGGTCCATGGGATTGCAAAGAGTCGGACATGAGTGAGCGACTTTCACTTCCTTCTTCCTTCTTTCCTTAGTGAGCGCTATAACCTAGAAGACTCCAGTCATGTTCCCTTTAAATCCTAACACTTGGTACCATTCTATTTATTAGTGTGTAAATCAGAGTTCATTTCTCCAGTACCAAAGTTTTTGTATACTTTTATAGAAAAAAATGATCATATCAATTATACAGAAATTCTTTAAAGGAATTTGAAAAGTAATGAAAGTCAGGTACTCCCTAGTGGTCTAGTGGTTAGCAGTCTTCACTTTCATTGCTGAGGGCCTGGGTTCAATCCCTGAGGATCTAAGATCCCATAATCCATGTGGTGTGGCCAAAAACAACAAAAAACAAAAACCAACGAAAGTCAAACTGAGGGGAAGGCTAATATATAAGATGTATAAATGCAGATTTTATTATTCAGTTTTAACCATGTCACTTCATTTATTGGTGGCACATTTAATGGTTGGTATTGTGAACAGTCTATCATGATTACAAGAAAAGGATTTTGGTTTTTCAAGGAAGAAGTAAGTTTTGTTTTTTAACAGTTTTCACAGTGGTGTGATGGTGAGGATCCTGGTCCCCAATGTGCATTTCCCAGTGAATACAATAAATGTTGCTTGTTATTCTTTTTCAAAATAGCACCTTAGATTTCCATTCAAATTTAAGCCAAATCTGTGATCATAATAGAAGTCAATGTTCCTTTGTTTCTTTCGAGCCACCTAAAAAAGTATCTCGTCTTGCAATAGACCCTTTGTACTAAAATGCCATTAGAAATTAATTCATAACAAAGGGTCTGAGGCTTAGGAGACATGGAAAACGTCACCACTCTGACATCTATAGTGAGAGTGTTGCAAAATGGAACTTAGAATTTCAAGCAAAGCTCTAATAGAAAATCCATAGAAGCTGATTCTAGCTCTGTTTTGACCCCATGCCCTGAAAAAGTTGATGGTAAACCATAGCCTACAGCTCTCAAGGAGAAAGCCGTATGGTCTTCTTGATCAACTTTGCAGGGATATGTTGATCATATCTCTTATGCTATATCAATGGATATGACTGGATATATTCTATTTTCCTAAGCAAATTAAAATAAGAATTGTTTATATTTACAGTGACTTTTTGTTGGTGACTATGCACTTATTTCTGTTTTTGTGATTACTGAATCTTTCCAGGGTTCAGTTCAGTTCAGTTCAGTCACTCAGTCATGTCCGGCTCTTTGTGACCCCATGAATTGCAGCACTCCAGGCCTCTCTGTCCATCACCAACTCCCGGAGTTCATTCAAACTCATGTCCTTTGAATCGGTGATGCCATCCAGCCATCTCATCCTCTGTCATCCCCAGAGTTAACCAGTAGTTAATGAGTATTTATCATGAGTTCACCTTGCGTGGGGCTCAGTGAAAGATGGAGTCATTTACGAAGCCCCTGCCTTCAATGTAATGTAAAGCTGTGCTGTCCAATACAATAGCCACTACTCATAGCTGAATTTTTAATCTCTTTAAACTTAAATATGTGTGGGGAAGGGAGGGGCTTTCCAGCTGGCATTAGTGGAAAAGAATTCACCTGCCAGCGCAGGAGACTCAAAAGAGGGAAGATGCCCTGGAGGAGAGCGTGGCAAGCTCTACAGTATTCTTGCCTGGGAAATCTCATGGGTAGGGGAGCCTGGCAGGCTACAGTCAGTGGAGTTGCAAAGACTCAGATAAGACTGAGCATGCACACACACACGTGGGGAAGGGAGGCAGGAGTCCTCTCTGTTGGAGGGAATGAATCAATGAGTGTGATTTCTCTGATTCTAAGCACTTTCTGTTACTCATACAAGGTGTTCTTGGCTTCACCTCATTTTGCATTCTTCCTGAATGACCCTTCCTTATTTACCTAACCTAATGTAGTTGCCCTTTTTGGTTTTTGAAATGACTTTTCACAGAACTAATAATATCCTTTTCAATTTTTAATTATTTCATTTCTGTCTTTGCAGTTTCTTTTCTCTAAACTATCTTTAGTTTATATCTCTGCCATTTCAGGTCTACACACACACACACACATACACAAAGCTACTAATTGTGCACCTAATATATGTTCACTAAAATATTCCACCCCAGCACCTAGCCCAGTACTCAGCAAATGGTAGGTTAACCATCAGGAAATCCTACTAATGGTTTAGAAGCAGACCCTTACAAAGTGAAATGATAACTGACCTACCTCAAAGTATGAGAAAAATGTTCAACATTTAAAAATTTGTTGAAAATACAAAATATAACCCAATTTCCTATTATTTAAAAGTATTCTTTCCAAATCATTTTTAAAATGTCATGTGAATTTTATGCTGTAATTTCTGACCTTACAAAATTGCCTTTAAAAATGGTGTATAGAAAGCACACATTTTCTATTTGATAATTATCTCATCTTTCTTCATTGGATTTCTCCAGTGGTTCAGCAGGTAAAGAATCTTCCTGCAATGCAGGAGACATAGAAGACACAGGTTCAATCCTTGAACTGGGGAGATCCCCTGGAGAAGGAAATGGCAATCTACTCCAGAATTCCATGGACAAAGGAGCCTGGCAGGCTACAGTCCATGGGGTCACAAAGTGTTGGACATGACTGAGCACATGGCATATAAGACATATTCTTCACAACCACATACTCATTCCCAATGTGTACCGCAGTCAGGGATATACTATCCTTGTGTGATGATGGTCACTCCAGTATATTAAAACTCAACCGTAGTTTAACAAAGTTGTTCCAGTTCATACATATTCTTATTAAATGTTTGTTTTTGCTACTGTTGTCACTAATTTTTATACATGTTTAGTAGTGTTAAGTTTTCTTTGAACTCTAAGTCATTAATGAATTATTGAATAATAATCTCAGTAACAATTCTTTGTAAAATTTTCTCTACAATTCAGATAAAAGTATGAATTCACTGAGTAACTGCTGATACATTTAGTACAGTCGACCTCCAGATTTAGAATTCACTTATTCACAGTTCTAGACATTTGCTTTGCTGTGAACTAACACACAACTTTGTTTCATTGTTTGCTGTTACTCTGGCAGCTCTTTCCATCTGTAGCTTATTCTGCCTTCCTTGTTAAAAGCAAATTTATAAAGCATTAAAGAAAAGCATTAAAGACAGATAAGCATCCAACAGAGCCTTCTAGGAAATAAGAGAAAAATTTTCAAAATAGAGGTACTTTCTTACACTGTTGGTGAGAATATAACTTACTACATTTTTACAAATGCAGTTTGACAGTGGACCTCAAGAAGCCCTTTTTAAAAGCTTTTGGAGTTTTGCTTAAAAATTTTTTTTTCCTAACAAAAGAGTAGGTACTTGAATAGCCATCCAACTGTATAGACCAAATAAATCAAGGATTTTCCTACTTGATGGGGCTTGCAAATAACAACTCCAGGTCTAAGAAGCACAATCAGTTGGATTATTCAGTCTTTACATTTCTTATGTCCCCAAAGTGGGGCATATTCTGATGCAATAGGAGTTTGGTTTACATTTAATAACCATTCCCCAAGAATCTGTCTCTCTTGAAAAGTTCATTTTTTCATTTTTCACTGTTGAGAAGAATGAATGAAGAAACACAAGTTTATTTGGAAAAGTCTGCACATATATCTGGGCTTCCCTGGTGGCTCAGAGGATAAAGAATCTGGCTGCAATGCCAGAGACCTGGGTTGGATCCCTGGGTCAAAAAGACCCCCTGGATAAAGAAATGGCAATCCAATCCAGTGTTCTTGCCTGCAGAATTCCATGGACAGAGAGCCTGGTGGAGAACAGTCCATGGGGTCACAAAAGTTTGACATGACTGTATAACACTTTCACTCACTTTTCAATGCATAAATATCTGTTGACTGTAGGTTGTTGTTGTTGGGGTTTTTTGGTTTTTATTTTGCATATCTGAATCAGTTACCCACAGTTTGAAAGTGGCTACTGAAATTGTGGCTATAGCTTCCTGGAGAAGGAAATGGCAACCCACTCCAGTGCTCTTGCCTGGAAAATCCCATGGACGGAGAAGCCTGGTGGGCTACAGTTCATGGGGTCGCAAAGAGTCAAACATGACTCAGCGACTGAGCGACTTCACTTTCACTGTATCTGTCCTACCTGAAGAGCTTAGTAAAACTATAGGTCAAATTAACCACCTAATTTTGAGGATCCCAGAATGAACTTATTGAGTACTGGAAGCAGTTTTCATAATGATGAAAACTTGAATAAAGCATTCAGGAAGGTATCTGATTCATGGATCTACTTATAATGACAGACTTTCATCATTGCTCATTTGTTTATCTATGTCATCCTACAAGCATAGTGCTTTGTGATTTTGGTACCATATTTGTACCACCCTTTACGGTACAATATTTGTACTGTACTTTCAGTTGTATCTTTTTTTTTTAAGAACCCCTCTTTTAAAAAAATCTTCCAAATGACAGTCGATTCATGTATTAAAATATTAGCAAAACAACTGCTTCTTGTTTCATTAAGTGCCCAATAGGACTGACCAGACCAGTCTTTCACCGGTGAATTAGATGAGTTGTAGGCGTAGCTGTTGCATTATATGGGCTCCCTACATGGCTCAGTGATAAAGAAACCACCTGCTAGTGCAGGAGGTGTGGGTTCAGTCCCTGGGTGGGGAAGATACCCTGGAGGAGTAAAGGGCAACCTGCTCCAGTATTTGTGTCTGGTAAATCCCATGGGCAGAGGAACCTGGCAGGCTACAGTCCATAGCATTGCAAAGAACTGAACATGACTTAGCAACTAAACAACAAAAACAAATTGCACTATGTATTACACACCTGCAGCAAAACTTGACCGTAATGAAATGCTTATTTGAAGGTTGTATTAACCTCTCAGTCTTTGGAGGTTAATTGGCTAGCAAAATTGCATGAACTCAATATAGACTACCAATCATTCCTGATACTTACTTAACCACCCTCCCTTATCAGTAGTATTGTGTGTTTACCTACCTTTTAATTTTTTCCTTAAGTGCTTGATAAATGAGAGGAATACCTTTAAAATGAAAGGAATACCTCTGTTTGTGTCGCACAGAAGACCGATGTTCTTTTATACACATATGTTACATTTTCATCATTCAACTTACTATGAATATTACTTGGGGTGCTTAAAAAGAGAAGATGGGCCTGGTTATAACATTTAATGGTCTGTGTTCCTAATTATGGTTTCAAATTAACAATATAAAATTAAATTTATTGTTTTGATAAGTAGCCCTCAAATAGAACTGTTTTATAAATAATGATTCCCTTCTGCCTTATTCAGAAACAGTAGTGTATGCTTTGCCAAAAGTTTATTTAATATAGTTGAGTACCTTTTTGTTTGTTTATTGACCATTGGAAACATCTAGCTATATTATTTTAAATTATTGCATCTTTCCATATTGTCTGACTCAATGTAAGCTGTCTTAAGTTATTATTTGAACAAAACAAGATAAGAAAAAAGCACAATCTCAGTTTTACTTCCATACACCTCTAAGTCATCTTTTCTAGCTGGAGGGTGGAGAGAGAGGTTGAGGATAATAAAACTGGATTTCAAGAAGACCATAAGCATCAATATTATACTTAACTGCTTTTATTAAAACTCAGTTTCTTTAACCTCAGTGTTCCAGAACAATAGCAAGCATGATCATTTATACACCTACAGAGTAAAAAACTAGAATTGCTAAAAATTACAAACCAAGAATAGCACAAGGGCTATTTGCCACAAATTAGACAAGAAATTATAAATAACAAAATTTTAGAGACAACTATGACATTTTATTTTAATTTTATCTACATGTGACAATGTTTTCATCTGTATTTAAGGTGAATAAGGTGCAAACCTTATTTTCATCTGTATTTAATAATGTGCTTCAAACAGCTTTGGATTCATCTTACTGCTGCAGTAAAAGCTATATGTTATGCAAATAGCAAGTCTAGGGAAGATGCCCTGCTGCGGACACGTTTGCTTGTGCCTGTCTCCAACACTTGTGACCCTAGGGACTGTAGCCTGCCAGGTTCCTCTGTCCACTGGACATGGTACAGCTCTCAAAGAATTGCCCCCATGTTGAGGTTTTAGGCTATACATTAGCATAAAACCAATAATTGAAATATTTCCATCTTTCCGCAAGGTAAAGAGTAATTGATCCAGAAAGCTGTGTGCTTATGGATGTCAATATCAATACAAGCTCACTGTGATTATAAAGAAAGGAAGGAAGTGTGTGTGTGTGTGTGTGTGTTCACATGCATGTGTGGGCTTGTATGTGAGTGCAATGTCTAGTTTTTGGAGAAGCAGACTGCTAACACAGAAAAAACACTGGACAATGAATGAGCTTGTACTTTTGCATGTGTTGTTCTTAGCTTTCATTTACTGGATATGTAACCTTGGGTAAATGATTAAATAGTCTTTTCTAAGCCCTAATTTCCTTCCATATCGACTTGTCCATATTAAGGGATGTTTTGTTAAGTATAAAACCATGTGTGGAAAGAGTTATACAAAGGGGAATTGTTTAAAATTTTATTTTCATTTCGGGATTAAAAATGGAAATAAAAATATTAAAGGTACAGAAAATCTTGGAACTTACTCATCCAATCTGATTTTACATTTGAGAGGAGAGACACAGAGAAGATAATTTGACCAAGCTAACAGTGTTCAAATGTCTCATTATTTTTTGACCCAAAGCTGTTTTATTTTTTTCTTTTTCTTCTTTAAATAGAAGTATAGTAGACATGCAATATTATATTAGTTTCTGATGTATAATATAGTTATTTGACATTTAAATACATTATGAGTTGATCACTATGATGTTTAGTAACCATCTGGCATCACACAAAGTTATTACTGTATTATTGACTATATATTTCATTTCCAAGACTTATTTACTTTAAACTGAAGTTTGTACCTCTTTATCTATTTTACCCAACCTTCCACCCCACCCCACCCCCACCCTCACTCCTCACCCCTGGTGACAACAAGTTTGTTCTCTGTATCTATGAGTCTGTTTCTGGTTTGTTTAGTTTGCTCATTTGCTTTTTTGTTTTGTTGTGTTTTTTTTTTTTAATACAAGGATAATTGCTCTGCAATGTTATGATGGTCTCTTGCTATACATCAATGCACAGCAATCATAATTATATATATATATATATATATATATATATCCCACCTCTCTTGAGCCTCCCCCTCATTCCACCCCTCTAGGTTGTCATGGAGTGCAAGACAGGACTCCCTGTGTGATACAGCAGTTTTCCACTAGTTATTTATCTTGTAAACTATGGTGTATATTCAATGCTACTTCCTCAAGTTATCCTATCCTCTCCTTCCCCGCTGCGTCCACCAGACCATTCTCTATGTCTATCTCTCCATTTCTTCTCTGTAAGTATGCTTTTATTTAATTATACATATAAATTAAATCATACAATATTTCTCTTTAAAACTTATTTCACTTAATATCTTCTAGATTCATCTATGTTGTCACAAGTGGCAAGATTTCATGCTATTTTTGTATCTGAATAGTATTCCAATGTATATGTGTGGATATAATAGATATTTACATATATATATATATATATATATATATATACTCACATCTTCTTTATCAAAGGATATGTAAGTCACTTCTGAATCTTAGCTACTGTAGGTAATGCTGCAGTGAACATAGGGGCACATATATCTTTTCAAAGTAATGCTTTTGTTTCTTCTAAGAATCCAGAAGTAAAGTTGCTGGATCATATGGTAATTCTATTTTTAGTTCCTTAAGGAAACTCCATACTGTGTTCTGTAGTGGATATACCACTTTACGTTCCTATGAACAGTGTTCCCTTTTCTCCACATCTTCCTCAATACTAGTTATTTGTTGTCTTTTTGATAATTGTCATTGTGGTAGCTGTGAGGGGATCTCACTGCAATTTTGATTTGCATTTCCCCAATGATCAGTGATGTTGAGTATCTTTTCATGGGTCTGTTGGCCATCTGTTTATCATTGGAGAGATGTCTATTCAGGTTCTTTGCACATGTTTTAATCATAGTGTTTATTTTTGCAGAGCTATTTTAGAGTATAATTTTATACTCATTTCAGACAAAAAACTTAATTATTTCCATCTATGACTTACAGATCTATAATAGAAAGAATGGAAATCAATAAAATCTGTTTATTATATTATTTGACATTTGTATTCTTTTGTGTATTAAATATTTTATGAAGGCTACTGACAAGAAAAAGAAATAGCTGATTTGTTTCAGCTAATCTTAAGTGGTAAATAATAGAGTACCTAAAAGGAGTAAAGAATAAAAAAGCTTAGATAATCTGTACATTAGATATTGAAATCTTGGTTAATCAAAATTTAATTTGTTGTGTCCTCTCTTTAATATCTTTAGGAGATTTCAGAAGGTGCATAGAATTTGAGTTTGTTCTGTCCTTTGGAAAGATCTTTCTTATCTATGTCAGTCTTTCAAATCAAAATAGGTATATATTGCTTGTTTTAGGATATAATGAAAATTTTAAGGTAATTATCTTATAAATCAGAAGAATCTAAACTTAAGCCTAGAACACAGCCATCTATTCATTAATGTAGTCAAATTCACTGGATCATCTTCCATATTACATTCAGTTACGTTTTTGGTTATATGCCTCTATGAATGCAAAGATGAACCAGAGATACAGCTTTTCCTCAAAGAGCTCGTAGCTTATTGTGAGAAAAAGGAAAAAAGGATCACAAGGATATAACATTATGTAAAAAGTATTAAATACTTAACAAAATATTAAACTAGTTCTTGAAGCCTAGATTGGGTCTGTGCATGTAATTGGTCCTATAACAAAGATAAAGTGGCAGAAAAGTAATAATAATGTTGTCAGTTCAGTTCAGTCGCTCAGTCATGTCCGACTCTTTGCGATCCCATGAATCGCAGCATGCCAGGCCTCCCTCTCCATCACCATCTCCCGGAGTTCACTCAGACGCACGTTCATCGAGTTTGTGATGCCATTCAGCCATCTCATCCTCGGTCGTCCCCTTCTCCTCCTGCCCTCAGTCCTTCTCAGCATCAGAGTCTTTTTCAGTGAGTCAGCTCTTCACATGAGGTAGCCAAAGTACTGGAGTTTTAGCTTTAGCATCATTCCTTCCAAAGAAATCCCAGGGTTGATCTCCTTCAGAATGGACTGGTTGGATCTCCTTGCAGTCCAAGGGACTCACAAGAGTCTTCTCCAACACCACAGTTCAAAAGCATCAACTCTTCGGCACTCAGCCTTCTTCACAGTCCAACTCTCACATCCATACATGACCACTGGAAAAACCATAGCCTTGACTAGACGGACCTTAGTCGGCAAAGTAACGTCTCTGCTTTTGAATATACTATCTAGGTTGGTCATAACTTTTCTCCCAAGGAGTAAGAGTCTTTTAATTTCATGGCTGCAGTCACCATCTGCAGTGATTTCGGAGCACAAAAATCAAAGTCTGACACTGTTTCCACTGTTTCGCCATCTATTTGCCATGAAGTGAGGGGACCGGATGCCATGATCTTCATTTTCTGAAAGTTGAGCTTTATGCCAACTTTTTGCTTTCCTCTTTCACTTTCATCAAGAGGCTTTTAGTTCCTCCTCACTTTCTGCCATAAGGGTGGTATCATCTGCATATCTGAGGTGATTGATATTTCTCCCTGCAATCTTGATTCCAGCTTGTGTTTCTTCCAGTCCAGCGTTTCTCATGATGTACTCTGCATACAAGTTAAATAGGCAGGGTGACAATATACAGCCTTGACGTACTCCTTTTCCTATTTGGAACCAGTCTGTTATTCCATGTCTAGTTCTAACTGTTGCTTCCTGACCTGCATACAGATTTCTCAAGGGGCAGGTTAGGTGTCTGGTATTCCCATCTCTTTCAGAATTGTCCACTGTTTATTGTGATCCACACAGTCAAAGGCTTTGGCATAGTCAATAAATCAGAAATAGATGTTTTTCTGGAACTCTCTTGCTTTTTTGATGATCCAGCGGATGTTGGCAATTTGATCTCTGGTTCCTCTGCCTTTTCTAAAACCAACTTGAACATCAGGGAGTTCACAGTTCACGTATTGTTGAGGCCTGGCTTGGAGAATTTTGAGCATGACTTTACTAGCATGTGAGATGAGTGCAATTGTGCGGTAGTTCGAGCATTCTTTGGCATTGCCTTTCTTTGGAAATGGAATGAAAACTGACCTTTTCCAGTCCTGTGGCCATAATGGTGTAGAGAATGCCATATTTAGGTGCCCCTGAAGCACAAGCTGGACTCAAGTTTTCTGGGAGAAATATCAATAACCTCAGATATGCAGATGACACCACCCTATGGCAGAAAGTGAATAAGAACAAAAGATCCTCTTGATGAAAGTGAAAGAGGAGAGTAAAAAGTTGGCTTAAAGCTCAACATTCAGAAACGAAGATCATGGCATCCGGTGCCATGCCTTCATGGTAAATAGATTGGGAAACAGTGGAAACATTGGCTGACTTTTTTGGGGGGGCTCCAAAATCACTGCAGATGGTGACTGCAGCCATGAAATTAAAAGATGCTTACTCCTTGGGAGGAAAGTTATAACCAACCTAGACAGCACATTAAAAAGCAGAGACATTACTTTGCCAAAAAGGTCCGTCTAGTCAAGACTATGGTTTTTCCAGTGATCATGTATGGATGTTAGAGTTGGACTATAAAGACAGTTGAGCACAGAAGAATTGATGCTTTTGAAATGTGGTGCTGGAGAAGACTCTTGAGAGTCCCTTGGACTGCAAGGAGAGCCAATCAATCCATCCTAAAGGAGATCAGTCCTGGGTGTTCATTGGAAGGACTGATGCTAAAGTTCAAACTCCAATACTTTGGCCATCTCATGTGAAGAGCTAACTCATTTGAAAAGTCCCTGATGCTGGGAAAGCTTGAGGGCAGGAGGAGAGGGGAACAACAGAGGATGAGATGGTCGGATGGCATCACCAACTTAATGGACATGGGTTTGTGTGGACTCTTGGAGTTGGTGATGGACAGGGAGGCCTGGTGTGCTGTGGTTCATGGGATTGGAAAGAGTTGGACATGACTGAGTGACTGAACTGAACTGAGTTAGTTATCAATGAAGTATTTTTTCTTATGACTTCATGTTTTATGAAGATGATACAAAGACTGAGAATAACCTTTAACAAGCTATTGTTTGTTATATAAAGGGGATGTAGTGTGTTCCAGTATCAGTTGTGATTTTTCTTCACAAAGCTTCCTGAGGGGATAGACCCTACCTTGTTCACTGTTATAGTACTAAGGCTTGTCATTGCATCACAGGACATCGTTAACCACTCAAATATTTGTTGAGTGAATATGTACATGAATGAACACATAGATGATTGGATGAAATTAAGGTGTAATCATCTATAAATAATGAAGCCATGTAATGCTGTTCTGTAGTGCCCAGTGCTTTTCCATGGATCCCAAATTGGGGGTCTAGTCTGTTATCTAAATGTCCATCCCTCCCATTTGGTCTATTTATCAATCAGAAGGTATTTTAACCTGTCTTTTAAACCTAAGAATAACAATATAATGATACAGCCTTGTTTCTTGTTCCCAAAGGGCTAAGAAATCATTATGGACAATCTCTCTTTTCTGTGGTGCCTTCATTTATAGGAAGGGGTCAGTATTCTATAGTCTAGCAGGAGCATTTTTCCCTGTAGTCCAAAATAATTTAGAGGACAGGGTGATGAGGAGAAATGCAGAAGGCAGAATACTTATAGAAGTCTCTGTTCATAGCCGATTAAAAATTAATTCACTATTTTGACTAAAATATATTCTACTAATATAATCTATACTATATCAAAAAAGTTTACGTATGATCAAGAGTCAAGGAACTTCACTAAAAAGTTGATAAGATTTCAGTAAAAGATGATTGACAAACACAAGGTTTAAGGAAAGTAACGAGGGATAGAGTAGCATTGGGGGATGAATAGCAGTACAGAGATGTTTCCACCGAGGACTGAAGGGGCATCTCAGCCTGGGCAGCTGGAAGGGGGTGCAGCTAGGCAGCAACCAGGACCTGTGAGAGAGGTAACATCCAGACAGAACACAGCAACCTGAAAGGAAGGGGCTTGACAAAATAAACAGTCACCCTCTCCTCCTACTTGCTGATCTGCTAAGCATCAACAAGAAGCCAAAGGCTAAGGAAGCCTTTGACATGTTCTTGGGGCTAATTCCCTATAGAGGCCAAAGTATGGAAATATAGGTCATGGATCTGAAAGGCCAAAGGTTAGGGCATCATTAAACACTACTTTCCACCAGTATAGTTCTGTTCCTAAACTAGACCCCCAGTACTAGCTAAAAGGGATCTTCAGAGAGACATTGCTGTCTTATAATGTGCATGATTCCCTGATTTAAGAATAGATGACCTATCAGATTCTGACTTCCAGAACTGACCAAAGAAGAGGTGGTTACTTGCACTGTAAACAAATTTACACAGAATTCCTTTAACAAAGAGCTCTCCTAATGAAGTTATGAAGCTGCTTTATATAAATGATAGGTAAAATCTACCATTCATGTATGACTGTATCATTATTACCTATTTTAGAGTCCCTGCTCCCCCAAAGTATAAAAAAATTTCCTGCTTATTTTGCATTTCTGAGCACTAGTAAAGAGTCTTATTTATGGAAATAAGTGTTTAACAATTTTTTAAAATTTCTGTGTTGAATTATATTTAGATAACAAAGGGAGTGATCATAACTTCAGAAATAAGAGACTTGAACACTTGTCTTCTTTAATTTCTAGATGGTTAACTCCCCATGGTCTTCTCTATAATGTTAATTAAAAAAGAGTAACTAGTTTGAAAAATGAAAAGAATATGACTAATATAAGCCTCCTCCAGTGGCTCAGTGATATCCTTTTGCCAAGAAGAGAGAAATGAAATAAAGGCCTAAAATGAGAAAGAGACAGCTAAGCAATACTCATGAATTGCAACACTATTGTGATGATTAAAAAAAAAAAAAAAAAAAAAACACCAAAGGCAGACATATGCTAAAAGATGAGAATGAGGAATAGATGCCCAAATTAGGATTAGTACTCAGAAATTCCTAATGATGCTGTAATTCCCAGAGGAAAATATTTATTTATGTAAAGACATTCAGTTAATTATTTATAGAAGTAAAACTCGGGAAAATTCCACTCCCACTGTTTTGATCTACATGTACTATCCCTAGAGGCCTTGTCTCCTGCCATATGGGTTTCCATTCTCAGAAGCAGAAAGTCTCTCTTTGCTCCTGAGCTTAATACTGCCTTTTTTTAAATGAAATTTTTAATAGTCACAATGACAGTGATTTTCTGTTTTTAAGGTCCACTATTTTATTGCTTATTGCCCTTTAAAAAAAAAATTTTCCATAAATACTGGAATGACATACATTTGGATGTCTTAACAAGTTAAAAAGCCAAAATTAACTTATGTGCTTGCATGACCAGTATCATCAGCTAGGGTAACACCACTCAGTGTCTAAGACTTAATGGCCCTCTGCACATGTCTGATAATGCCAGGCACAACTTCATGCTCCAGAAGAGGCCAAAGAAAGGCCCAGATAATATCAATCTTGGCAAATGGAAAGTAGAAGAAGGGGAGCGTGAAGGCAATCATTTATTTAAAACACATGAAGCTTGGATTTTTCCTTTTGAAATAAAAGGAGAGAGGAAGTATTGAAATATAGAAGGTTTTTCATAGTGAAGACATCCTAAAAATATGAAATGCTTTATGATAGCATTTCCCAGGAACTTATAGAGCTCCCCAGGAAAGAACAACACTTCCTGCATGAGTAGTTTCCACCTTTGTACACCCCATTTGTTTTTTCTGTGGTTTTTAAATATCCATTTGAAAAATTATAATTTTGTAATAGCCACTCAAGTGAAAAGTATTAAGAGGAATCATCTAATGCTAATGACAACAGCAAAGGTACAAACCACTCCTACTCATTCTCACATTTTAATGCAAGGGCTTTTAGGAATCATACTGAAAGTTTATCATAGAAGAGCATGACTGATAGTCATTACCTATTCAAAAGCAAATGTGAAAATATAATGGCCCAAACACTCTATTAAAAAAGATTTAGGTTTGTAATGGAGACACACAATTTTATCATGCCCTTCATATAACCAATAATCCCCAGTTCAATCAGCTGAAATAATATTTTATTAAAAGGTATAGGCTTATAGCAGACACATACTTTATAGTGTGCCTCATAATACCCATTGTCACTAGTTCAATCAGCTTACTTAAAGAATTTTCTCTTTGGGGAAAATAAGAAAATAATTTTTCTTTTTCCTGATGTTACGTAAGAAGGCCATTGCCATCCCTTAGTGCTTACATCTTTCTAGCCCAGTGGAGGTTGCATGCAAAACTTGAACATGACCTGAAGTGTGATTAAAAATCCTTAGGCATATTGGACAGGATCCTATACAGATGATGATCATTTTCATTATTTTCTGGAACAACCCAAAGATTACATAATTCTGTGGAAAAATTATAGGGAAAGCAAGCCAAAATTGCAGGCTGAATATGCCTTTTTGTCCTTCGCAACTGAGTGCCTGGAGATGTCAGAAGGGAAGTGGAAAATGCTCTCCTATGGTGTGAAATTGGTGTCTTTGGGGAGAATAACATGACATCTATTACGTTATCCTCATAATAGATGACATTCTTGAAAAATTACTTATAGCTGTCTTATCCAGAGCTTTACCAGTCTTACCATCAGCTGTGCTTGTTTCTTTTGAAACTCCACCAAAACATACTTCTAAACTCTAAAATGGTAGGGAGTTAGATGAATTTATAACTAAATTCTAAAATGTTCTGTTGAAAGGCTGATTTCCTCTCTCCTGGAGAAAAGGATATGAGATTATCAGAAAGATCATGACAATTGCCATTAAAAGAAGTTAGGCCCACTCTTTGCAGTAATTCAGAAAGGACTTTTGTAGACAAAATATTGCAGATGTAAAACTGGCATAGCCAGTAGTAATGGGTGACCTTTGGCAAAGGAAAGGATGACAATCCCAAAACACAATGATCCAGGGCCAGGGCCAAAAGAGGAAAGGACTGGAACAACAAAGGTGAATTCAAATGAATATTCCTGGATGTACTGTTCTCATGCAGTAAAATTCTAGGAAATGCTGAGAGACTGAATAAAGAGACAAAGGTATATCAAGCCTCACTAAACTGAATGAGAAAACACATAAACCATTGGTTTCAGTAAACTTACTGACACACAGTTGAGTTTTCCAAGAATTTTGAGTTTATGAGTGTTAATGATGTGTTAATTTTCGATAATTTAGATAGTGTTTTCTTTTAATTAAACACTTTACTTGTGCAGCTAATGGTAGATATTCTTAAGGGTACAGGAAATGGGGGTAGAGGAAATATGCTAATCAATAATATCCATAAAAATAAGTAGCTGGGAGAATTTACGGAAAAGGTGTGAGTATCAGTATAGTATGGGCTTCCCTGCTGGCTCAGCTAGTAAAGATTCCGCCTGCAATGCAAGAGATGCTCAGACACTACTGAGCCACTAACATACTTCACTTCAGATGGGATTAGTATATGTCATCAATAGATGTTTGAATCCCAGGTTGATGGTTATCACCACTAATGTTTTCATATTCATCATCCTCACAGATCAGGGTCCCAAGAACATAAGTCTTTTAACTAAGATCACAGACATTCTAGATGACCCCCATCAAATTTAAACTCCTGTTTTAGATTCATGCCTCATGCAATCTATTCCAGGATATGGAAATGAATGTGCATATATCACTGTGGAAAAGTCATTTAATGATAGTTTGATGAAGGTTATATTTTTATTTATTTTGTGAACCTCAAAAACTAAAGTTACTGTTTTTTTATTATTAATGATAAAGTAATAAAAGGGCTTCTCTGGTGGCTCAGACAATAAAGAATCTGCCTGCAATGCAGAAGACCTGGGTTTGATCCCTAGGTTTGGGAAGATCCCCTGGAAGAGGACATGGCAACCCACTCCAGTATTCTTGCCTGGAGAATCCCCATGGACAGAGGAGCCTGGCCAGCTATAGTCCATGGAGTCGCAGTGAGTCAGACATGACTGAGCACCTAAGCACGATGATAAATTTGAATTGTACCTACAGATTCCAATTTGCTAATATTAAAGGAAGCTGGTGCTTATCAAGAAGCAGAATGGATTCACTGAAGACATGGCCATCTTTTCCGCAGGCATATGTCGTATTCTCCCCTAAAGATAAGCTAGAATGTATGCAGTTACAAAAGTTTGTAGTCCTTAAATAATCATAATTAACATAATTAACAACCTATGAGTCATTTTTCAGTGGGATAGAAAAAACTCATCTCTTCATCCTGTTTTTTCCTAAATATACAATCATCTAGAATCTAAGAATCAAGTTAAAGGTTAAAATTCAAAATTCTGCATTACTTTTCAAGTAAGTTAATTAAACAGCTCACTTGGGAAAAGAAATAAGCACTTTAACTGAAACTTAATACAAGCAACCATGTGTAATGAGTTGCCAAAAACACTCATGAAGATCTAACCTATGCTAGGAAAAAAGGACATACTCACACCACTGTACTGTCCTGGTCAGATCCCATGTAATTTCTGTATCTTATCACCATGTTTTAAAATACATGGTGGTAAAGCTGTAGAAAGTTTTGAGAATGTGACTAGACTACAAAACTGACCTTGCCATATTATGTAAAAAGCATCTTAAGCATATAAGATGTTTGTTCTGGAAGCTGAAAATTCTAAGATGTGTGAGCCATCATAAAATAAAACAAACTTTTGTAAAAATTATAACAGAATTTCTTTGTAGTTGGTAATCTTAAAGGATAGACCAATGAAGAGAAGTTTAGAAGGAAATTTCATTTCAATGTCAGGGGAGACATTCTATATTTAGTAAATATTCAAGATTGAGATTTGTTTAATTTCAAGCCCATGAGCTCTCCATCACTGGATGATCAAGTGGCAGATATCCTATTAAAGAAAAACTGAAAACATGATCTGTCAGGTCCCTTCTAAAACTGAAAATGTGCAATTAATGCTTACATTAAGAAAAAAGAAAGCTCTTAAATAAACAACATAACTTTGTACTTCAAGGAACTGCAAAAAGAAAAATAAACATAAGCCCCCAAGTTAGCAGTAGGAATGAAATATTTAAGATCAGATAGGAGATAAATGAAATAAAGACTAAAAGGTCAATAGGAAAGATCAACAAAACTAAGAGCTATTCTTATTTTTTGAAAAGATAACCAAAATAGGCAAAGAACTGAACTAACCAGGAAAAAAGAGAAAGGATTCAAAGAGATAAAAATCATAAGTGAGGAAAATCACACAAAGAATCATAACAGATAATTATAAATAATTATATGTTGACAAATTTGACAACTTAGGAGAAATGGATAAATTTTAGATATACACAGCAAATTAAGACAGAATCATGAAGAGAAAATTAGAACAGACCAATTGCTAGTAAAGAGGTTGAATCAGTTATCAAAAACCTTCCAAGAAAGGAAAAGCTAAGACCATAAGGCTTCACTAGTGAATTCTTTCATTTTGAGGGGGATTTGGATTCATTATGGACCTGTATTAATTCTCCCCCAAATTAAAAGAGGTAGGAATACTTCCAAATTTATTTTGTGAGACCAGATTTACCCTGATACAAAACTCAGACAAGGAAACAAGAAAAGAAAATTACAGGCCAATATTTCTGAATGCCCCTAGACACAAAACCGCTCAACAGGTATCAGCAAACCAAATTCAACAGTACATTAAAGGATCATACACCATAATCAAGTGGGAATTAGTCCAGGGATGCAAGGATGGAGCAACATCTGCAAATTAATCAATGTGATACACCACATTAACAAAGGATAAACTCATATAATCATCTTAACAGATGCAGAAAAAAAAATTGACAAAATTCAACACTCATTCATGTTTTAAAAAAAAAACACTCAACAAACTGCATATAGAGGGAATAAACATATCTCAACACACAAAAAGTCATATGACAAGCCCACAGCTAACATTTTCAACAGTATAAAGTTAAAAGTTTTTCCTCTAGGTCAGGAACAAGAAAGATGTCTATTCTTGCAGTGCTTATTCAGCATAGTACTGGAAGTCCTAGACGGAGTAATTAGGGCAAAAAAAGAGAGAAAAAGAAATAAAAGGCAATCAAATTGAAAATGAGGTAAAACTGTCTGCATTTGTAGATGCCATAATATTAATATTCAGTGCAGTTCAGTCACGTCCAAATCCTTGCAAACCCATGGACTGTAGCACGTCAGGCTTCCCTGCCCATCACCGACACCCAGAGTTTGTTCAAACTCATATCCGTCAGGTTGGTGATGCCATCCAACCATCTCATCCTCTATCATCCCCTTCTCCTCCTGCCTTCAATCTGTCCCAACATGAGGGTCTTTTCCAATGAGTTAGCTCTTTGCGTCAGATAACCAACATGTTGAAGATTCAGCTTCAGCATCAGTCCTTCCAGTGAGTATTCAGGACTGATTTCCTTCAGGATTGATTGGTTTGATCTCCTAGCAATATAAGGGACTCTCAAGAGTCTTCTCCAGCACCAGTTCAGAAGCATCAGTTCTTCAGTGCTCAGCTTTCTATATGGTCCAACTCTCATATTCACACATGACTTACTGGAAAAACCATAGCTCTGATTAGACAGACTTTTTTTTTGGCAAAATAATGTCTCTGCTTTATAATATGCTGTTTAGGTTTGTCATAGCTTTTCTTCCAAGGAGCAAGCATCTTTTAATTTCATGACTCCAGTCACCATCTGCACTGATTTTGGAGGCCAAGAAAATAAAGTCTGTCACTGTTTTCATTGTTTCCCCATCTATTTGCCATGAAGTGATGGGACCGGATGCCACGATCTTAGTTTATTGAATGTTGAGTTTTAAGCCAGCTTTTCCACTTTCTTCTTTCACTTTCATCAAGAGGCTCTTTAGTTTCTCTTCACTTTCTGCCATAAGGGTGGTATCATCTACATATCTGATGCATAATATTATTAATAAATAATGTGAAGTAATGAATATTAATATAAATAATATCTAAGAAGGACCATAAGGCTTCATCCAAGCTGTTAGAACTAACAAAGTCAGTGAAGTTACAAGGTGAAAATCAATATAAAAATCAGTTACTCTATACACTAGCAACAAACTGTCAGAAAGAGAAATTGACAAAACAATCCCTTATAAAATAACAGCAACAATTTAAAAGAATGCTTTGAAATAAATTTAACCGAGAAGTTTATAGAACTGTGCACTGAAACTATCACACACTAATGAAAGATATTAAAGAAGACACAAATAAATAGAAAGGTATCCCCTGCTCATGGATTAGAAGAATGAATATTTTAAAAATAGTTATACTACCCAAAGCTACTTACAGATTCAGTCCAACCCATATCAATATTCAAATGACATTTTTCACAAAAATAGAAACAACACCCCCAAAATTTGAATGGAACCACAAAAGACCCCAAATAACCAAAGCAATCTTGAGAAAAAGAACAAAGTTGGAGGCATCATGTTTCCTAGTTCCAAGCTTATATTGCAAAGCTATGGTAATCACAAGAAATATGCTATCCATGTGAAAACAGACACATGGAACAGAATAAAGAACAAAGAAATAAATTCATGCAGTCAATTGATTTATCATAAAGGAGCCAAGAACAATGGGGAAAAGATGGTCTCTTCAATAAATGGTGTTATGAAAACTGAACAGTTACATACATAAAGAAAAGAAACTGAACTCCATCTTACACTGCACACAAAAGTCAACTCAAAATGAATATAAAATGTGAACTAAGCGCTATAACCATAAGGGAGTAAGTTCCTTGACAATGCTCTTTGCAATGATTTGTATTATAATTTTTTAGAAAAGCAAAAATAAACAAGTGGGACTACATCAATCTAAAAAGATTCTGCACAGCAAACGAAATCATTAAAATGAAAGACAATCTTTCATGGGAGAAAACATTTGCAAATCATAAGTCTGGTAAGGGGTTAATATTGAAAACATTAAAAAAAAACTTTAAAAAGTCAATAGCAACAAAAAAAGTCTGATTAAAAAGTGAACAAAGGGGAAAAAAAAGTGGACAAAGGAACTGGTTCCTTTCCAGAAGATATACAAATGGCCAACAGATATATGAAAGGTGTTTAACATTACTAAT